>OX336392.1:411942049-412573439 GCA_946902985.2 Meconema thalassinum
GACGATCACTTGTTGTCATGGCAACTACCGGGTCCTACAACATATATATGTTAAAACAAACTATTTTTGGGGCGACTTCTGTGGCGTAGTTGGTAGCATGCTGAGCTTCTATGCCCAAGATAGCGTGTTCAACCCGGCCGAAGCCGTCGGATTTATTAAGAGCGTTAACAATCCCTCAGTATGCCTTCCTTCGGAGGGGAAGTAAAGCCGGCGGTCCCATGTCATAGAGTTATGGCATGTTAAAGAACCTTCCACTAATTGCACCTGTGTGAAGCTAAATTGGATAGGTTAAGAATGTAAACAACGCTCCTAGGTTTCTACGTTCGTCGACTGCGGTGGCGTCTAGTAGCTAAGTTCTGAATTTGGCCTAGTAGTCGTTAACGGTGGCGCTTGGCGGCAAAAGTAGGAACTATTTGAAAAATTCCAAGTTGCAATACTTAAATTAAAAAACAGATAACACACACTAATACAGTCATCACAATTAACACCGGTTATCAGACAGATTCTACACACACCCAAAGTACACGGGGCTACATGACCGCGTTGTCGAAGCCCCTAAACTTAAGAACCAACCAAACTATTTTTGATGAATATTTAAAAGTATAATGCCCCTCAAAACAACAACCACAACACTGTTTAGGAAAACAAGTAGACTACTTTCATAACTTGATGTTTGTATCTCAGCGAGATTTCCTGCGGGAGCTGCGGTGTGGGTAGCACAATGAAACCTGGGAAATATTGGGCGGATATGGCAAGAAGTAGAAACAGGACGTAGATATTAGAGTTGGTAATTCCCTCTTAAGAGGTCGCGTTTTACACGAGAGATGGTAGCGACGCGGAAGTCATTATCTGGTGACCACCCAACAACACGCAACAACAAAAACCATGCCCGTCACGGGTTCGACTCCAGTTAAGCAAGGTGATACTTACGACTACAAATCACACTGGTAAGCGTACTGAACCACTCCATGCTCAAAATCAACAAATGTAGAACAACAAGAAGTTCTGTGAAGAACTAAAGAGCCTAATTTTCTTAATATTTAAGATTCATGCCAATGATTAATCTATATGGACCTATCTAGGATAATGACGAAATTAAGTTGGTAATAACAAAATGTCTAATTAGTTTGAAATATACCTGGCATAATGTAGACTAATAGAGCACTACAGTTGGCCGCCCTGGTGACTGAATCTATTCTTAGTTCCATCACTTAAGGTACAGAATACAACATTTAGTTGAAGTCCAATGGATAGCATGGACGTTACATGCAGTTCGACATAGGATCTCTCATCTCGCGTAAAATAATGTTGGTAACAATGTCATGCATGAGTTGGTCAGAAATAATCTGAAATATTATGATCTATTGTTGTGCCAATTTTGGATGAAATCCATTTGTTAGTATATAAGTTATATGTATTTTGAAATTGGACCTATTAGCAGGCTTAGCACTGACGTATATTAGATACTCAAATTAATCTAATATGTCAGGTACTATAGGTGTGCAAAGTTTACAGCTGTGGGCTTGCATACTTTCTGATATATTGATATTAGGGTAAAAAAACAGCATTTATTAACAGTTGGCAGCCCTGTTTGCTCTTAAGAATATGCATAGTCATATCTGTTATGGTACACATAGCACATACGAAATTTGGTTGAAATCCAATTGATAGTGTAGAAGTTGTATGCATTTAAATATTCAACCTATCAGCAGGGTTAGAATCATTTTGGTAACACTGTCATGTACGACCTCCTGAAAGTTAAACTGAAATATTATTATCTATATGTGTAGCAATTTTGAATAACTCCCATGCATACCTTCCAAGATGTCCAACATGGAGCTAAAATTTCAATTTCGGTTTTTCAGCAGTTGGTAGCACCGACATTATTTTCAGATAAAGCCTTGAGATATTCAGGTATAGGTCTTTACTCATACCAAATTTGGTTCCGATTGCTGCAGCCGTTAAGGAGTTGATAGGGGGGACACACACAGACAGACAGACAGACAGACAGACAGACAGACAGACAGAAGGACAGACACACATTTACCGGGATCAATCTCGTAAGTATACTTTTTCGTAATTTTTGCAAAATGTGAAAAGCAGGCTAAAAATAATGGAATGCAACCGAAATAAATCAGAGACATCTAGGCCTTTTTTAGCCTATTTTCAATTTTGAAAAAAAAAAAAAAAAAAAAAAAAAAGGCTTATGAGATCACCTTTTGACCGTGTGTGTGGGCGTGTGCGTGTGTGTGTGTGAGAGAGAGAGAGGTGTGTGTGTGTCCCCTAATAACTTCTAAACGTCTGGAGCGAATTCAATGAAACTCGGTAAGTTCATAGCACTATTCCGGACAATCCCGGCCGCGCCCTTCAAATTTTGTTACGTCTTACCAATCCAACATGGCGGCTGTGCGAAATATTTCACCAGCATTCAATATCTCCGAAACTATTCCCGATATCACCCTGGAATTTATTACGGTGATAAAGGGAACTGCTAGAAGTTCACCTATGTGACTTTTGAAAAACTGGTAACTACAAAACCAACATGGCGGCTACGCGAATATGCGACTTTTAAATAGACGTTTCTCGCGATTTAACCAAACGCAATAAAACTTGGTACAGTATATGTTTATACACATTGTAATGCACCGACATCTAACTTCGTTGAATTGTTTACATAACCACAAGATGGCGGATGTGCGAAATATTTCACTGGCATTCTATATCTCTGAAACTATTAGCGGTATCACCCTAAAATTTTGTACGGAGATAAAGGGCACTACTGGAAGTTCATCTATGAGACTTTCAAAAACCGGTTAACTACAAAACGAACATGGCGGCGAAGCGAATTTGAAAACTTTGAATAGACCTATCTCGCGATTTAATGTTCCAAACGCAATGAAATCTGGTACAGGAAATGTTTATACACATCGTAATGCACTGGTATCTAATTTAGTTCAATTGTTTACATAACCGCAAGATGGCGGGTGTGCGAATTTTAAAATTAAGTTTTTATTTCTTGTGTCGTAATCATGCGATCTAAGTGAAAGTTTGAATAATGATCCTACGCAATAATTTTCCTTTAATGGACATGACTCTATGGCCTAGACATTTAACAATCCAACATGGCGACTATCCAAAATATTTAGACGGCTCTGAATATCTACGAATCTATTATAGCAATCAAACTGATTTTTTTATGTTCATAGGGGCTATGAACTGAAGTTCACCTATAGGACTTTAAATAATCTGGTGACCACAAATCCAACATGGCGGCGACGCGAAGTTTCTCGCAATTTAACCATCCGAGTGCTGTGAAACTTGGTACAGTAAATCCTTATACGAATGTTAATCCACTGGCATCTAATTTATTTCAATTGTTCCCATAACCACAAGATGGCAGCTGTGCGAAATTTTAAAATCTCCTTGTTACTTCTTGTGTCCTAATCATGCGATTGAAGTTTGAATGCTACACGTACACAATAATCTTCATGTAACAGTACATAACTCTAGGACCTACATATATAAAATCCAACATGGCGACCATCCGAAATATTTACTCGGTTTGCAATATCTACGAATCTATTACAGCAAACAGACTGAAATTTTGTATGTTGATAGTGGCAATTAACATAAGTAGGATATATGAAAATAGGCTGTATAGTTCTTCACGGAACTACTTGTTTTATTATTAGCATTACCCGTCGTGGCTTCGCCCGTGAATATTCTAGTTGTAAAGAGTACACTTAGCAAAATCTCAACCATGAACGCTATGACTGATTTATCCTTGGTATGAATAATCAGACTTTATCAATTCAGCTACTGGTGCAGTGGTTAGGGGTTTGTCATTCCTTCTTAGGTAGGCTATATCAGAGCGAAGTTAGTTTTCTGGGAATATCACAGACACTGTTAATTTAAGGGCCTTTAAATGTGGTTTTCGGAGACGTTTCATAGTCGGGTGAAAAAGACCTTTCGTTCCACACTCACACGTGAAAATTGCGTGAAAAATCTAGAGCACCTTGACCCCCTTAAGCGCATTATACGTATGTATTGATACATTTTACAGCTTAATTTGGTTCAGTGATAACCTTGATAACCTTTTAACTGTCTGGAAACTTTCACAGTAATGTAATAATTGGAATTGCATTGCGTCTTACGGAAATAGATGAACCTGCGAGATTCTGTTACCATGGTTACGGTGTTGCATTCTTTCATTATTTCATTGTAAATATACATGTTATAAGGTATTTATTTAATTGTGAGGCATTTAAAGAGTAAGTGAGTGCGTTTCTCTTACGCATTGGGTTATGCTGAACCTGTAGGTACCCCATATGTGTAGGTTGGTGTTAATGGGACCTTATTTACGGTACAAAACTGGAATGGGACCTTAGCAGAATAATAATAAAGGGAGGGATTTATTTTTAACAGCATGTTCCATTACAATGGAAGTAATACTACATGCAATGTTTACAAAATATTTACAATTTTAATAACATATGAATCTGTTCAACTACTTGACATTTTTTCTAATTCTATTAAATTAAAATATAAAATTAATTCTTTTACATAATGCTTCATTAGCTTAGTTTTTTTTTCAAACGTCCTTTTCCCATGTTTATTTATCAGATTGTCCTTAAACAACTGTCTTTCTTTTTCTAGTTTCACGCATATAAATAACAAATGATCAACTGTTCGTTCTTCATTAACACACGCACCCAATGGACTGTCTTTTATTTTGAAACGAAAGAAATACGAATTTATCTTGCCATGTCCTGTTAAGAAAGTAGTTACATTGCTAGTTAATGGGAAGTTTATTTTTAACCTATCCTTGACTCTAGGTATGACTGATTTTGTCACTGCGCCATTTAAAGTATTTTTCCATTCGTTTTCCCACTTATTTATGGTCTCTGCTTGCAGTTCAATTAGCACAATGCTTGCTGGTTTACGGTTATAACTCACAATTAGATCTATATCTTCTGCTGCTTGTTTTGGTAGATTATCCGCTCTTTCGTTACCAGCATGTCCATTGTGTGCCTTAATCCAGGTGTAATGAATTATCCAGTTCTGAGATTCCAATTTTCTAGTTTGTTCCCTAATTAATGTTATCAGGTTGTGCTTGATGGCATGATTTTCAAGTGCAAGTAAAGTTATTTGACTGTCTGTGTGAAGTAGTGCTGTTTTCTGGTGATTGGGAAGGCCTATGGAAGTCAAATTGGCAGGTGAAAGATTAAGGATGTAGGAGACTTCTGTTATAAAGGAATCAAAATAATCAGTGATGAACGAAAGCAGGTTGGCTCAGGCAAGGAAATCATTCCTGCAGAAAAGGGATCTATTGACATGGAATATATCTGGAGCATTCGAGCGTGGTGTCGAGTGGGTGAGAGATTTCACGAGCCCTTCATCCAGGAACGCCACCAAAAACAAGGAGGATC
The DNA here is from genome assembly GCA_946902985.2 of Meconema thalassinum. Classification (NCBI taxonomy): domain Eukaryota; kingdom Metazoa; phylum Arthropoda; class Insecta; order Orthoptera; family Tettigoniidae; genus Meconema; species Meconema thalassinum. Next base: position 411,947,479 of record OX336392.1, read on the forward strand.
AGCCATGATTTCGGGTGGAATCATGTTTGGTCGACGTACGCCTCTAATTCCTATCCACGGTAACATGACTGGTCTCGTGTACAGAGACAACATCCTTGAACCCGGCGTTACAGGATTCGCTGCCACAGTGGGTGACGGCTTTACACTGGTGGGCGATAATGCTCGTGCCCCGTCGAACTAGGGTGGTCAATCAGTTCCTTCAGATGCATGTCATACAGAGAATTGAGTGGCCTGCCTATTCTGCGGACATGAACTGTATTGAACATGCATGGAAAGAGCTCAAGAGGGCAATTTCGCACCGTCCCAACCCTCCAACAAAGAAGCAAACAGCAACAAACTGCTGTCCAAGAGGGGGATAATCTGCCCCAAGCCACGTTGGATTCGTTGGTGCTCAGTATGCCTCGTCGTCTGCAAGCAATCATTAGAGCTCGTGGTTGCCATACACGGTTTTGATATGCCCCAACATGAAAAGGACATTTGTGTGCTCAGTCCCACATTACCACTTTTGTTATTCGCTGTGTGTTTCTGTCTCTTTTGCAGAGCAGAGTGTGTGTTGTTTTTCTTTGTATGCACCCTATATTGTGTATAATGTGATTACATACACATAGCAAAATAAACAAGTCACTAAATCGCAAGATGCAAAACTGTTTTTGAGCACTGTATAAAGAAAATAGCCTCAGTAATGAGACTTGATAAAAATTATTATTTTTATTTAATTATATGTTTTATTAATTCTAGGTCTTTTCAAATACAGGTGTCCACCTCTAATTTTTAAATTCAATTCCAAATTTGTATTCTTCAATCTGTATTAAGAGGGGCAGATGATCTCGTAGTTCTGCCCCTTAAAACAACAATAACTAACTAACTAGAGTGTTAAATGTCCGTAGATTAATATGGCGTAAAGGTAAAATGTCGAAGATTATCAGCATTCCAGAGCCCCATATAACAACAATATTGTTTGTTGTTGATTGCCGCCCAGGTGCTCACAACTTGTGGGACGTGGGATGGCGACCACGGGACCACAGCTGAGTCTGGCATTGCTTCCACTTACTTGTTCCGGGCTCCTCTCCGTCTTGATTCCTGTCGACTTTTCTTGGTCAACTCTTGTTTTCTCCTGATCCTGACGGTATTAGGGTATCCGAGACCTTTTGAGTCTTTCACTTTCCCGCCTCCATTAACCCTTCTCTCATCTTTCCTGATCCCTCATTCTTCTAGCGGTCAGACCTCTTGTTTTCTTTTCATGGTATCTCCTGCCTTCTGGTCAAGGGCCTCAAGGAGGCAGGGTGTGTGTAGCCCCACCACTTATGGTGCACCCTGGAATGTGCTACACCCTCGAGGGCTCACGGCTGGTGAGTTCGGCAGTTGGCGACCTCGAGGGCTTCCTGAGCTGGGTCCGGTTTTTCTCCTTCTTCCATTGCCTTTGAGGTGGTCCCTCTCCTCTATCCCTTTCCAGGCTCTCCTTTCTTCCAAGTCCCTTAATTCTTATTCTTCTAGAGTTGAGGGCATTCATTTCCTTTCCTCCTGTCTTTTGTTTCCCTTATTCCTTTTCTCTCATTTCCTCTTCTAGTTTGTAAGTATGTAGTTAGTTTTAGGTTTAGTTTCATTACATTATCATCTTCACTATCACCCAAACCATTAGGGGCCGATGACCTAGATGTTAGGCCCCTTAAAACAACAATTATCATCATCATCATCATCATCATCATCATCATCTTGTTTATTGATTCAGGGACTTAGCAACATCGTGGTCATGTAGCCCCGTGTACCTGGGTGTGTATAGAATTTGTCTGATAACCTGTGTCACTGTGATATCTGTACTAGTGTACTATGTTTGTAATTGAGGTAGGATTTGGATGGAAAGTGGCCGTGGCCTGAAGTTAGGAACCATCCTAGCATTTGCCTGGAGTAGAAGTCGGGAAATCACGGAAAACCACTTCCAGTATGCCTGAGGCAGGTTTCGAATCTGCCTCTTGTCAGTTCGCGAGGCTGAATGTATTCCGTTGCAACCCTCAGACTAGATACTAAATTTCTTGGCAGAACCGGGAATCGAACCAGGGCTTCCGCGGTGACAGCCAAGAATGCTAGCCTCTATGCAACGAGGCAAACGAAAAAAAAAACTACTATCACTAAGACAGTGCAATGAGTGTGTGTGTGTGACAATGGACCACATGGTGGTTCATGTTTATGAGACGTGCTGTGAAAGTATGTGACACCCTATATAAGGCAAATGTTAATCGAAACATTGCCTGTGAGTTTGACAGTCGCTTGCCACACTGACCGACCTTGCTCCAAAAGTCTGGCCAGGGAACAGGTGACCAGCACGTCACTCTTCAGATTAGCTCGAGGGACAATCAGGAAAGAACTCAATACTTTACTTGCACCACCACAGGAGCTCGCAACTATTAGAACGTGATTTGTTCCTCTTACTTGTGCCGGACATATGAATCCCCCCCAGGGGCTCACAACTTTTAGGACGTGGGTTGGCGACTACGGGATTCCAGCTGAGTCCAGCATTGCTTCTACTTACTTGTGGTGAGCTCCTTTCAAATATCTTTCCTTGTTTAACCCTTGTTCTCTTCCGACCCCGACGGAATTAGGGTATCCAAGGCCTAGGGAGTGTTTCACTTTTCCGCCTTTCCTGATACCCTCATTCTTCGAGGGGTCAGCCTTGTTTTTCTTTTCATGATATCTCCCGCCTTCTGCACAAGACCCTCAAGAAGGCAGGGTGTTTGTAGGCCCCACCACTTCTGGTGCACCATGGATGGTGCTACACCCTAAAGGGCTCACGGCTGGTGAGTTCGGGAGTTGACGACCCCGAGGGTTTCCAGAGCTAGGTCCGGTTTTCCACACTTTTTCCACTGATTATGCGACGAGCACTCTCCTTTTTCCCCGGTTCCTATCTGCCTTTCATGGCTCTCCTTCCTTCCAAGTCCCACAATCCTCGATGGTTGAGGGCATTTCTTTTTCTTCTGTCGTTTATTTACGCTATTCTTCTTTTGTTTTCTATTTTTTCTTCTACTCGTAATATGTAAGTATGCGGTTAGTTTTAGGTATAGTTTCATTTCATTTACATTTTAACGATCACCCAAACCATTAGGGGCCGATAACCTAGATATTAGGTCCCTTAAAACAACAACTATCATCATCATCATCGACCTTCCTTGTTCAACGCCTTGTACATTCGCCCTGACTGTTACCAAGTCTAGGATGTCTTTCAGTTTTATTTTCTAATACCCTAATTTTTTAAGGAATAATACCTATTCTACTTTTTTCATGCCATCACCTGCATGTAAGCGGCTTCGGTGGCGTAGTTGGTAGCATGCTGAACTGCTGTGCCCAAGATCGCGGGTTCAAACCCAGCCGAAGTCGTCGGATGTTTAAGAGCGTTTAAATCCTTCAGCATGCCTTCGGAGGGGAAGTAAAACCAGCGGGACCATGTCATAGATTTATGACATATAAAAGATCCTTACACTAACTAAAATTGTGTGAAGCTAACTTTCTAGGTTAGATTTCGTTGAAACGCTCTATCAAATTTCCAACGTTCACAACTAGGTATCAGTGACATCTGGTAGCGAAAGTTGGAACTATTTGAAATTTAACGGAGCTTGTAGCTTGGATGTCCGCTTGAGGTAGCTACAGCCTACACTAAAAGCTACGCTAAATAATAACGTGCATGTAGACTTGAGGGGCAGATTGTGAACGTTACCATGAATGTTACACACAGGGTAACACTAAGCGGTCCATACCTCAAGGATCCACGGTTGGTGAGTTTGGGAGCTATTGACCTCTAGGGATTCTTGAGTTGGGTCCGATTTCCCCTCTTTTCCGCTAGCTTTGGATCAGACCCTCTCCACTTTCCCTATCCTATCTGCCTTCCATAGCTCTCATTCCTTCCAAGTCCCTCAGTTCTCAATTCCCATTTCTTTACCGTCGTTTATTTCCCTTCTTTTTGTTGGTTTTCCCCCAGGGGTTCACGACTATTGGCACGTACTTTGGAGTTCAGTATTACATCCACTCACTTGTGCCGGGCTCCTCTCTGTCATCTTTACTGTCGACTTTCCTTGGTCAACTCTTCTCTCTTCCGACCCTGATAGTATTAGGGTATCCAAGGCCTAGGGAGTCTTTCAATTTCCCGCCGTAATTCATCCTTCTCTTATCTCTCCTGATTCCCTCATTCCTCGAAGGGTCAGACCTCTGTTTCTCCCTTCATGTTATCTCCTGTCTTCTCCTCAAAGCCCGAAAGGAAGCTGTGGTACTCTGTCGACTCTGCATCATGAGATTGCTACCCATTCCCACTTGCTAAAGAGAGAAGCCCCCTGCCCTGTGTGTACTTGCAGCGCCAACCTTATTGTGGCACACAATCTCTTGGACCTGGCCGATCTACGAAAGACACTCAAACTGCCTAACACCCTCTCCCTTGTTCTACGTGAAGAAGGGCCGTCAGTAGACCTCGTCATCTGTTTCTAAGTTCTAAAATTGCCCCCCAGGGGCTCACATCTTGTGGGCGTGGGTTGGCGACCACGGGGCCCCAGCTGAGTCCGGCATTGCTTCCACTTACTTGTGCCGGGCTCCTCTACGTCTTCTTTCCTGTCGACCTCACTTGGTCAACTCTTGTTCTCTTCTGACCCCGACGGCATTAGGGTATCCGAGGCCTAGGGAGTCTCTTCCTTTCCCGCCTTAATTGGCCCTTGTCTCATCTTTTCTGATACCCTCCTTCTGCGAGGGGTCAGCCTTCTTTTTCTCTTCCTTTTACCTCCTGCCTTGTGCTCTAGGCCCTTAAGGAGGCAGGGTGTATGTAGCCCCACCACTTCTGGTGCACCCTAGATAATGCTACACCCTCACGGCTGGTGAGTTCGGGAGTTGGCGACCCCGAGGGATTCCTGAGCTGGGTCCGTTTTCCCCCTTTTGTCCCTTACCTTTGGGGCGGACCCTCTCCTCTTTCACTTTCCTATATGCCTTTCATGGCTCTCCTTCCTTCCAAGTCCCTCAATCCGCCTTCTCCGATGGTTGAGGGCATTTCTTTTCCTTCTGTCCTTTTATTTGCCTTATTCTCCTTTAGTTTTCCATTTCTTCTTCTAGTATGTAGGTTTTCCATTTCTTCTTCTAGTATGTAGGTTAGTAGTTAGTTTTAGTTTTAAGTTCGCTTTTCATTTTCATTTTTACGATCACCCAAACCATCAGGGGCCGATAACCTAGATGTTAGGCCCCTTAAAACAACAATCATCATCATCATCTAAAATTGTTTAGTCTGTTTTATGTTTTTACTGTGTACAAACCTATATCTATGCCTTATTTATTCTATTGCTTTTTATCATCCTCTTTTTTAATTTTTAAAAATCTAAATAAGACATAACTGTTATGGCTTACTGTGTCTTTTATATAAACTATTTTCGGTCTCATCCCCTGGCAGTGGGTTGTTTTTTGTCTCATGTTTACATTTCATACCATTTCATTTCATTAGGGACCGATAACCTATACACATCAAAAAAAGTTTTACATATTGCTGGCCAAGTGTCGTAGTGGTCCCAAACCCATTACTCGTTCTTGTGTGCATATTTATCGGCTGTGTACATTCGCCTGTGTCAATGAGGATAGATGTGTGCGAGTGTGGAGACGACCCGGTGAATGTATGCACGACCAATACATCCGAGACCGATACCGACAGGGTGCAATGTATTGGGGTGGCATCATGTATGGTCGCTGAACCCCTCGTGTACATCCCAGGGTGTATGACAGGCATACGTTACAGGGATACTATCCTAGCACCTGTAGTGAAAGGCTATGCTGACAATTTCACTTTCGTGGACGATAACGCTCGCCCGCACAGAGCCTTTCTTGAGAAGAATGGTATTCACAGAATGGAATGGCCTGCCTATGCTCCCGATCTCAATTGTGTAGAGCAGGAGTGGACACTGCTTAATAAATATGTCCGTCCCCACTGTGCTCTATGACAATATGCAAACCTTTTTTTGATGCGTGTAGATGTTAGGCTCCTTAAAACAAGAATTATCATCATCATCATCATCATTATCAGCTGTAACCCCCCAGGGACTCACATCTAGTGGGACGTGGGTTGGCGACCACGGGGCCTCAGCTGAGTCCGGCATTGCTTCCACTTACTTGTGCTGGGCTCCTCTCTGTCTTCTTCCCTGTCGACCTTATTTGGTCAACTCTTGTTCTCTTCCGACCCCGAGGGTATTAGGGTATCCAAGGTCTAGGGAGTCTCTTCCTTTTCCGCCTTAATTGGCCCTTGTCTCATCTTTTCTGATACCCTCCTTCTGCGAGGGGCCATCCTTCTTTTTCTTTTCATGTTATCTCCTGCCATCTGCTCAAGGCCCTCAAAGAGGCAGAGTCTATGTAGCCCCACCACTTCTGGTGCACTCCTGATATTGCTACACCCTCAGGGGCTCACGGCTGGAGAGTTCGGGATTTGGTGACCCCGAGGAATTCCTGAGATGGGTCCGGTTTTCCCCCTTTTATCCCTTACCTCTGGGGTGGACCCTCTCCTCTTTCACTTTCCTAAATGCCTTTCATGGCTCTCCTTCCTTCAAAGTCCCTCAATCCGCATTCTTCTAGGTTTGAGGGCATTTCTTTTCCTCCTGTCCTTTATTTGCCTTATTCTCTTTTTGTTTTCCATTTCTTCTTCTAGTATATAAGTTTTAGTTATAGTTTATTTTCATTATCATTTCACGATCACCCAAACCATTAGGGTTCGATAACCTAGATGTTAGGCCCCTTAAAACAACAATTATCATCATCATCATATTAGCTGTAAGACAGGAGTTAGTTTCATTGCCACCCTAACTTTTAGAGGTCGTTAACCTAGACGTTGGGCCTCTTAAAACAACAATTATCATAATCGTCATCATAAATATGACTGAGTGACGAACATGACAATGCTAATGCTAAGGAAACAGCCACGCTGACATTATTGGTACGTTTATGGAAAAAGCACCACATACTATTCTTGAATGATTGATTCAAGATTTACATCATACATGATAAACCTGTCATGCTAATACTGGATTTATAAACGTCAGATTGAATAAAATTACTTCTCTTTATTGAATGCACGGGAGGAATTTTTGTTTGCGTTCATTCAGATGTTATCTGAAAGTGGTAGTGAGCTTATAAGGTAGGTAATGACAGTTAACTACTAGATAATGCCTGCGGCTCATTGTCTTGGAGAAATGAGGTTGTCACATGCATGTGAACAGGTATTAGTGTGAAAGAAATCTAGGTTATGCTTTTCTCAAGCTGTCACGTGTGCTGTAGGTCTCCATCTGCATCTGCCGTAGTAGTTTAGAGATCAGCTTATAGAAATGTTAGAAGGCATTCTGCAGTGTTGCTTGTATAAGCTGAATTTAATGCATTTCAGTCCGCCGACCCAATTGTACCCAATTGAGAAGAATCATGTGAATAACATGTCCGGTGCACCAACATCAGCATCCTTGAAGAAACCAATGCTACAAGCAATAATCAATAATCAAACATCAATTTCGGTGGACTGGTCATCTTGTCCGTATGCCCAAATCTCGTCTCCCTAAGCAAATCTTGTATGCTCAACTTATGAATGGACACCGTACGCAGGGAGGATAGCGCAAAAGGTACAAAGATGCCCTGAAATCTAACATGCAGAAATGTATGATCAACACCAAAAACTGGAAGACCACAGCTTCTAACCGACAAGCATGGAATCGGCTTGTTCACGGAACACGAACGTCGAAGACATGCAGTGGATATGCGACAGACAAGGAAACAACGAGTGGACGCTCAAGGGAACCTTCCCCAGAGAGTTGTGGGTGAAATATATGTGAGTGAATATTGTTGATGAGTTTGCGGCTCCAGAATTGGTCTACACAGTTATCAGAGGACTCACAGACATTGAGGTCTTATAGTCCCATAGCAGACATCATACTCGTTAGCGAGTGATAGCCTATCATCATCATCATCATCATCATCATCATCATCATCATCATCATCATCATCATCATCATCATGACCCAATTGAAATGGGTGTTTCCCTCATCCTGGAAATAATTTACGGTCTTCAAGATACTCTGCATACCTTCTTCTCAGGTCCCAGATTTCCAAGTGGATTTCACCTACCACGCAAGATCTGGACTGTCCTGAACAGAATCAGAACAGGACATGGTCGGTGCAGAGACGCTCTTCACAAGTGGACATTAATGTTAAAAGACAAAAATGGCGAGTTAGCTCATAGTAATAAAAGAAATACAGAAATTTTAGCAGAAACATTTAACAAGTTGCTAAATTGCGAAGATCCACCAGAACGGCTTCAAATAAATACAGACACCACTATTAAAACACCATCAGAAAACATAAATCCACCCACAATTCAAGAACTCTACAAAACTCTGAGAGAGCTCAAAAACTACAAAGCGAGTGGAGCAGATCATACATTTGCAGAATTGTGGAAATATGCAGCAGAACCAGTAAAGATTTCATTACACCAATGCATAGTGAACATATGGATCAAAGAAGAACTGCCAGACCATTGGACTACTGCTATAATACATCCATTACACAAGAAAGGAGAAAAATCAAATCCTGACAACTATCGAGGAATTTCCCTTTTTGGATATCACATATAAAATCATGTCACGAATTCTATATAATCGTTGTAAAGATCAATTAGAACTGGATATAGGAGAATATCAAGGTGGATTTCGGCCATGGCTAAGCTGCCCTGAACAGATAATCACCTTAAAATTAGTAATGGACTACTACAAACGTAGACAAAAACAGCAAGTCATAACCTTCGTAGACTTCAAAAAAGCTTATGATTGTATACATAGATCTTCATTGCTGAAAATACTGAGGAATTTCGGACTTCATCCCGAATTAATAAAATTATAAAACTAACTCTAACAAACACCAAATCTAAAGTAAAATTCAGAGGATAAATATCTGAACCGTTTACGATTAAAACAGGATTAAGACAAGGAGATGGTTTATCGCCTCTACTTTTCAATTGTGCTTTGGAATATGTTATGAGGGAATGGTACAGGGAAAATCCTAGGAGCATAAGAATTGGAACCAAGAAAGATCAAATGGACTTAAATTGCTTGGGATTCGCAGATGACTTAGCATTACTGGCTAATAATATTCAAGAAGCCAGAAATCAAATAATAAGCCTACAAAATATAGCACAAAAATTGGACTTCAGATATCATTTGAAAAGACAGAGATAATGGTAGCAAATCCACTTGTAATCAATCACATAACAGTAAACAAGAAGTTTCGTGACGAATTAAAGAGCCTACTTTTCATGCCAATGATTATTCTACAGTATATGAACCTATCTAGAATAATGACTAAATTAAGTTGGTAATATCGAAATGTCTAATTAGTTCGAAATATTCCTGGTATAATGCAGCCTAATAGAGCACTATAGTTGGCAGCCCTGGTGACTGAATATATATTCTTAGTTCCATCTCTTAAGGTACAGAATACAAAATTTGGTTGAATTCCAATGGACGTTACATGCAGTTATACATTGGATCTATCAGCACGCGTAAAAGCATGTTGGCAACAATGTCATGCGTGTACTGGTTAGAAATAATTGGAAATATTATGATATCTTGTTGTGCCAATTTTGGATGAAATCCATTTGTTAGTATAGAAGTTACATGTATTTTAAAATTGGACCTATCAGCAAGCATAGAATCATGATGGCAGCACTGACTTATATTAATTACTCCAAATTAATCTAGAGTGTCAGGTGCAATACGTGTGCAAAGTATAGAGCTGTTGGCTTGGATACTTTCTGATATATTGATATTAGGGTAAAATCATATAGACAGCATTTATTAACAGTTGGCAGCCCCGATTGCTCTTAAGAATACTTATAGTCATATATGTTATGTTACACATAGCACATACGAAATTTTGTTGAAATCCAACTGATAGTATAGAAGTTACATGTATTTAAAAATTGGTCCTATCAGCAGGCTTAGAATCATGTTGGTAGGACTGAAGTATATAAGTTAATCTGAATTAATCTAAAATGTTAGGCACTATACGCGTGCATAGTTTAAAGCTGTCGGCTTGCATACTTTCAGATATATTGGAATTTGGATGAAGAAAATAGAGCGAGAGCAATTATTAACAGTTGGCAGCCCTGGTGGCTCTTAAGAATACACTCGGTCATATCCGTTTATGTACACATATTACATACAAAATTTGGTTGAAATCCAATTGATAGTGTAGAAGTGAAATGAATTTAAAAATTGGACTTATCAGAAGGCTTAAAATTATTTTGGCAACACTGTCATGTATGGCCTCCTGGAAATTAAACTGAAGTAGTATTATCTACATGTGTGCCAATTTTGGAATAGCTCCCATGCATACCTTCCATGATATCCAACATGGAGCTCAAATTTCTATAGCGGTTTTTCAGGAGTTGGTAGCACTGGCATCATTTTCAAATACGGGCTCGAGATATTCCGGTATACATCTTTACTCATACTAAATTTGGTTTCGATTGCTGCAGCCGTTTAGGAGTTGATAGGACACACACACACACACACACACACACACACACAGCCAGACAGACAGAAGGACAGACAGACAGACACACATTTTCCCGGATCGATCTCATAAGTCTACTTTTTCCTCATTTTTGCAAAATGTGAAAAGTAGGCTAATAACAAGAAAGTTAAAATAGTGAAGCAATTTAAATACTTAGGAGAAATTATAACTTACAACTTGGATGAGAAACCTGCATGGCAAGAAAGAACTAATAAAATGATAAAAGCCCAAAAATTAACATGGTCTACACATAAAAGAAAATGTCTATCAATCGCTACAAAATTAAAACATTACAAGACGGTGGTTCAACCAGAGGTGACATATGGAAGTGAAACTCTTTTTAAAGTTACTCAGAAAAACAGAATCGACAAAATGTTAAAAGTAGAAAGAAGAATAGCTAGAACATGCATAAATAAAAAATATCAGAAAGATGGACAGTGGCGGATAGTATCAAATGAAGTGGTATACAGAGAACTGGAGCCCATCACTGATACTATTCGGAAGAAACGGATTTCTTTTTTTTGTCACATCATGAGGACACCAGAAACCAGGTTATCTAGAAAAATTGTAGTGAAACTTTGGAATATGAAACAACAAGTAGGATGGATTAGGGAAATTAGAGAAGATATTAAAGAATTAGAAATAACCTTGGATAACTTGCAAAACAAAACAAAAAAATTAAAAAAACTGAGAGATATTAAAATAAGATTTCAGACTAAAATAGACAAACGTAATACAGTAAAAAGGGTATTTACGGATGAGGAACGCCTAGGAAGATCAGAGTGAATGAGAAGCTACTGGGCGACTCGGAAAGGAAACTTACTGAAGAAGAGGACCAAGAAATGATTGACTGAAGTGGTCCAATGAGGCCGTAAAAACAGAAGAAGAAGAAGAAGAAGAAGAATATTACTCATAATGTCTGTATAAGCCATACCCTAAATAACAAGAAGTTCCGTGACGAACTAAAGAGCCTACTTTTCTTAAAACTTAAGATTCATGCCAATGATTAATCTATATGGATCTATCTAGAATAATGACGAAATTATGTTGGTAATATTGAAATTTCTAATTAGTTCGAAATACTGTATACCTGGCATAATGTAGCCTAATAGAGAACTACAGTTGGCAGCCCTGGTGACTGAATATATTCATACTTCCATCTCTTAAGGTACAGAATACAAAATTTGGTTGGAGTCCAATGGATAGCATGAACGTTACATGCAGTAAACATTGGATCTAACAGCAAGCGTAAAATCATGTTGACAACAATGACATACATGTATTGGTCAGAAATAATCTGAAATAATATGATCAATTGTTGTGTCAATATTGAATGAAATCCATTAGTTAGTATATAAGTTAAATGCATTTTAAAATTGGACCTATCAGCAGGCTTAGAATCATGTTGGCAGCACTGGCGTAGGCCTATATTAGTTACTCCAAATTAATCTAGAATGTCAGGTACTATACGTGTGCAAAGTTTAGAGCTATTGGCTTGCATACTTTCTGATATATTGATATTAGGGTAACAAAAATAGAGACAGCATTTATTAACAGTTGGCAGCCCTGGTTACTCTTAAGAATCGGCATAGTCATATCTGATATGGTACACATAGCACACACGAAATTTGGTTGAAATCCAAATGATAGTATAGAAGTTACATGTATTTAAATTTGGACCTCTCAGCAGGCTTAGAATCATGTTGGTAGCACTGACGTATATAAGTTACTCCAAATTAATATAGAATGTCAGGTACTATACGTGTGCATAGTTTAAAGCTGTCGGCTTGCATACTTTCTGATATATGGGTATTTGGATTTAAAAAATGAGAGCATTTATTAACAGTTGGCAGCCCTGGAGGCTCTTAAGAATACGCTCAGTCATATCTGTTTATGTACACATAGCACATACGAAATTTGGTTGAATTCCAATTGATAGTGTAGAAGTTATATGCATTTAAAAATTGAACCTATCAGCAGGCTTATAATCCATGTTGGCAACACTGCCATGTATGGCTTCCTGGAAATTAAACTGCAATATTATTATCTATACGTGTGCCAATTTTGAAATAGCTCCCATTATGCTTCTTCCGTTAATGCGCCAAACACCTGATACAACAGAATACTACATTTATATGGAACATTCCTCGTGACTGAAGGAATCAATGCTGAGAGTCTAATAAATGAAGTTTTGAAACAGTGCAGGTATGATATAGACTTCTCACGGGCTGGATCTGTTCTGTATTTAGCTGCAGGAATCGATTCTAATAGGTCGCATTGGGAGGAAGCGCCTTTCCTCTGTCCAACAAACTGGGAGCAATCAAGGGAAAACAACGAAGGCGTGGAAATCTGTCGACTCCGGATCAGCCATGGAATTGCTACGCACTCCCGCTTGATGATGAGAGAGGCCCTCTCTCCCCCCCCCCCACCGTGTGTACTGGCGGCACGCACCTTAGCTTAGGGCCAGATGACCTCGTAGTTCCGCCCCTTAAAACCTCAATAACAAACAAACTAACTAACACCTTACCGTGCAGGGGCGTATATACAATAATTTTTCGGGGGGGGGGGGGGGGGCTGACTTTCCTGGAAAATTGTGAGTACTCTCAGGGGACCAATATCTTATACTTTGTGTAATTATTTTAGATACGATTCAAAGTTTATATAGCCTACAATGGTCAAGTTTTTTTTTTAACTTTTTACCCAAGTTGATAATTTATTTCTTAAAAGTACCGAACTGTGGAATTCACAGTTTTGCCTCACAAGGCTGAGTGTACCTCGTTCCAGCCCTCAAACCAGAATTAAGATGTCTTGGCAGAGCTGGGAATCGAATTCGGACCTCCAGGGCGGCAGCCAAGAATGCTAGCCGCTACACCACGATTTAGTATAATTCAATCTTAATATTGTTTTAACTTAGCCAATAAGTTATGATTACGGTAAAACCAAATTTACAATTATTTTACGCTCTAACCAAAGCAACACTTTCTTAATTTTTATTGGCTATTTTCGGGTGGGGGTGGGGGCTGGAGCCCCTTAAGCACCCCACTTATATACGCCCCTGTTACCGTGGCACATACTCTCTTGGAGTGTGTGGACCTGGCCGATCTGCGAAGGGCTCTCAAACTGCCTATCACCCTCTCCCTTATTCTACGTTACAACGGGACATCAGCAGACCTTGTCATCCTGTTCATGAGGGAGAGTGGCTATTTTTTTAAGTTTTAAAATAGTTTAAGTATTTTTGTTTATTTTTAGTCCGCTGTATGTTCAATTAATTAATTGTTCAATATGCCTTACTTGTTTTATTGTTTTTATCAATCTCCGTTTCAACTTCTTTTACCCAAATAAGGCATAATTGTTGGGGCTCACTGCCTGTTATACAAACCATTTTCGTTTTCATCTCTAGGAGTGAGCTGTTTTTATTTTCATCCTTTCATTTCATTACTATTATTATTATTGGTATTCTGCCCGAAGGCAGGTCCGGCCTCCGAAGAGGCTATCCTCAGCTGGAGTTTACGTGCGGTAGGGTGGTCAGGGCCTTTCCGCTCCTCCTTTCCCCACCAACAGCGCGTGGTACCACTGAACCGGCAGTCCATCCAAGGTCCAACCACGCCCAATGATGCTTAACTGCGGAGTTCCCATAGGATCTGGTGTTTCAACAGGTTCGAGCTTTCCACGGTGGGTGAGTGGTTAACGTGTCGGTATACTAACCCCAAGCTTGCAGGTTCGCTCCTGGCCGTGGTAAGTGATTTTTGAAAAGCGGCAAAAATTACGACTCGCATGTCATACGATGTTGGCATGTCAAAGAACCCATTTGAATTTAGTAGGCCGTGTTCATGGCAAAATTAATCTCGGGAGTTTCCGCCAACACAAAGTTCCTCATTTCTCTACTAGAAAGCGCTAGGCTATAGTGTTCAATGAGCTTAGGTATCTAACCTCCTTGACTTTCATAGTGCTTCAAGGAACAACGAAATTTGACATGCAAGCTACCCTCAAGGGTGTCAAATAACAAAGCTTGCACCAGGCACCCGAGGTCATACGATATTAGTCTATTATTATTATTAACATGGCCGGACCGTTGGCTAACTTCATTTCATTAGGGACTGATAACCTACATGTTAGGACCCTTAAAACAAGAATTATCATCATCATCATCATCATTATGGATCCTATGGCAACAAATAATGAAGATGTTAGTACAGGTACGGTATAGACTTCTCACGTCTGGACCTGTACTCTATTTAGCTGTATGAGCAGCTGGCTCGCTTGCCCAGGTGCACAGTGATTCGCCACGGACCCACAGCTAACCCGTGACCAAATCGCCCGTTCACCTTCTCAGCCGGAAGTGGCACCACGATCATTTGACATGAATGCGGAACAATACCTACAAGGAGTTATTCTTCCCCTGATCACAAAGAGACCATCTTTCAAGAGCAATGGGGAGTCAATAGAGCATCCTGACAGACCGTGTCCTGCCGCCATTTGTCATTCATACATCTCCATCGTGGATTCTAGAGGCTCTTAGCCTTCGTTACAACGTTACAAGACACTTAGACCCGGAGTTTCAATAATAATAATAATAATAATAATAATAATAATAATAATGACACTCTCGTAGATAATGAGCAGAACACAACCTTGCGAATTAATATTATTGATGTGTAACATCTTACCGCTCGGTTGCTGGATATTTTTAGCCTACTTTTCACATTTTGCAAAAATGAGGAAAAAGTAGACTTATGAGATCGATCCGGGAAAATGTCTGTCTGTCTGGCTGGTTGTGTGTGTGTCCCCCCCCCCCCCCCCCCCTATCAACTCCTAAACGGCTGCAGCAATCAAAACCAAATTTAGTATGAGTAAAGATGTGCACCGGAATATCTCACGTCCATATTTGAAAATGATGTCAGTGCTACCAACTGCTGAAAAAACGCACTAGAATTTGAGCTCCATGTTGGATATCTCGCAAGGTATGCATGGGAGCTATTCCAAAATTGGTACACATGCAGATAATACTATTTCTGTTTAATTTTCAGGAGGCCAACAATGACAGTGTTGCCAACATAATTTTAAGCCTTCTGATAGGTCCAATGTTTAAATGCATATAACTTCTACACTATGAATTGTATTTCAACCAAATTTTGTATGTAATATCTGTACATAAACAGATATGATTGAGCGTATTCTTAAGAGCCACCAGGGCTGCCAACTGTTAATAATTGCTATCTCTATTTTTTTATCCAAATACCAATATATCAGAAAGTATACAAGCCAACAGCGTTAAACTATGCACACGCATATTCTGACATTTTAGATTAATTTTGAGTAACTTATATACGTCAGTTCTACCAACATGATGATACGCCTGCTGATAGTACCAATTTTTAATACATGTAACTTCTATACTATCAGTTGGATTACAACCAAATTTCGTATGTGCTATGTGTACCATGACAGAATATCTGTAAGTATTGTTAAGAGCAATCAGGGCTGCCAACTGTTAATAAATGCTGTCTATATTTTTTTAACCCTAATATCAATATATCAGAAAGTATGCAAGCCAACAGCTCTATACTTTGCACACGTATAGCACCTGACATTCTAGATTAATTTGGAGTAATTAATACAAGGCAGTGCTGCCAACATGATTCTCAGCCTGCTGATATGTCCAATTTTAAAATACATGTAACTCCTATACTAACAAATGGATTTCATCCAAAATTGGCACAACAAGATATAATATTTCAGATTATTTCTGACCAGCACACGCATGGTATTGTTGGCAACATGCTTTTACGCGTGCTGATAGATCCAGTGTCTAACTGCATGTAACGTCCATTGGACTTCAACCTAATTTTGTATTCTGTACCTTAAGAGATGGAACTAGGAATATATTCAGTCACCAGGGCTGCCAACTGTAGTGCTCTATTAGGCTAAATTATACCAGGTATATTTTGAACTAATTTGATATTTCGATATTACCAACTTAATTTTGTCATTATTCTAGATAGGTTCATATACTGTAGAATAATCATTGGCATGAAAAGTAGGCTGTATAGTTCTTCACGGAACTTCTTGTTAATGTGTAACATCATTCCACATGGTTGCTGTATATTTTTGTGTGGGGGTGATTTTGTAAAAAGGGACGGAAGTGGGACGGAAATGCAACGAGAAACAATGACCGCGCCCGGTGGCGGAGATTGGTACAACGACGTACTGTAGGCCATGTGGCTATGTGGAATGTAAATCGCATACGGTTTACTTCAAGATTTGGAGGCCCCATTACAGATATTCCTACAATAAATCATCTTCAAATTGTCGTTCTTTGGAGTGAAAATATTCATTATATCATATTTGCTGAATACAATTATGAATTATTAAATCTTACTACTTTTGCTGTATTCTTATTTAATGTAAGCACTCGAGGTGCAGTCGGCCAAAATACAGCACTATTATATCATATTTGCTGAAAGGATTTGTCACTGGAGTTTTACAAGTAGTTATTGCAGAAATAATAGTAACTAGTGGACCCGTGCGAGAAATCTCACATGTTCATGAACCACACTTTCCCCAATAGGTTTATAATGAGACACTTACGGCGAAAGGTTACCGTATGTTTTTATTTCAACCAAATGATTATAGAACACTATTTACATTTCAGGATAAAGGAAAGACCTCAGAATGTTAATATGACATGAAACAGGCGTCACAGCGGCCCGTGGACAGCAATTATGGAGCGTATTTTCCTTCAGCAACGGTGTTTGCAATTCGCACACTTCGTACAATTTTTAAGAAATCATCTTTTAAAGAAATTATGTATATTTATGAAATTATAGTTCAAAACGTCACTGCTAATGCCTATTCTCTTTCATTTGAATGCTCATTTGTCATGATCGGTCGCTTGTGAGCGCCGCAGGAGGGATGCATACTACTGAAATAATATATATATGATGAGAACTTACGGATGGTAATCCCTCATGTTTGCTGGCACAAGGTAGCACTATGAGTTCATTCTTAAAATAACATGTCAGATGTTACACATCATATGCGACTAATTTTTTTAAATTTTATATACGAATTGCAGCCAATGGCCATAGCTGAGTATTTTTAATTGAACACCCGAGGGCTCCCAACAAGTTCAATATCAAGTAGTTCCGACTTTGGCTACCAGATGCTTCTTTCACTAATACCTAGCGGTAAACGTTGGAACTTGATAGAGCGTTTCTAACTAGTCAAATAATCTACGCATTTTGCTACACACTACCAACAGCAGTGGTAGGTTCTTTTATGTGTCATGAATCTATGACATGGGCCCGCCGGCTTTACTTCCCATCCGAAGGAAGGCATACTGAAGGATTTTAACGCTATTAAATATCCGACGACTTCGGCGGGGTTTCAACCCGCGATTTTGTGCATAGCAGTTCAGCATGCTACCGACTACGCCACCGAAGCCGATGTGAATTAGTACTGCAGTGTCCAACTCCCATAATCTTCAATTAACCAGCTGAGAGAATATTACCGAGTATCTGACCTTGGCTGAAGAAATACGTCAAATGTGGAGATAGGAAAGTGTAGTGGTCGTCGTCGTCTTGTGGCCTCCTGAGAGGCCGAGTGCAGGTCTTTCTAGTTGACGCCCGTGGGCGGCCTGCGCGTCGGGATGAGAGATGGAATGGATGAAGATGAATGAAACTGGGCAAGAATGTGGAAGAAAGCGGCCGTGGCCTGTCAGAAGGTATCTTCCCAGCATTTGTCTGGTGTTGAAAATGGGAAACCACGGCAAACCATTTCCGGTGAAATACCTTTCACACAGCGGCCATCTTGAAGTTATCTAAACAATTGATTTAAATTAGATACCAGTGCATTACAATGTGAATAAACATTTGCTGTACCAAGTTTGGTTGCGATTGGATGGTTAAATCGCGAGAAAAGTATATTTAAAAGTTTCAACTTCGCTTGGCCGCCATGTTGGTTTTGTAGTTAACAGATTTTTCAAAGTCTCATACGTGAACCTCCAGTGGTGCTCTTTATCACCTTACAAAAGTTCAGCGTGATATCGGTAATAGTTTCAGAGATATAGAATGCCGGTGAAATAATTTGCACAGCCGCCATGTTGGATTGGTGAGACGTTATAAAATTTGAAGTTCACGGTCGGGGTCGGCCAAAATAGTGCTATGACCTTACCGAGTTTTATTGAAATCGGTCCAGCCATTTAAAAGTTATTAGTGTGGGACCCACACACAGACAGACACACACACATACGCACACACGGTCAAAAGGTGATCTCATAAGCCTAATTTTTCATAAAATGAAAATAGGCTAAAAAGCAAGCACTGTGAGCTGTCGGAATAAGTAGGCCTAGGGTATACGTGGCATCAATATTTTCCTTCCACTAACATGAGTTGTACCAAAGTCTTTAAAGATAAATACACTGTAGGATAACAATGTTAAAGATATTGGCGACCACGGGGTCCCTGCTTCCACTTACTTGTGCCAGACTCCTCTCTGTCAAATTTCCTGTCGAGCTTCCTTGGTCAACTCTTGTTCTCTTCCAAGACCGACGGTATTGGAGTATCCGAGGCCTAGGGTGTATTTTATTTACTCGCCTTAATTGGTCCTTGTCTTACCTTTGCATTGCCTTAATTCTTCCAGGGGTCAGATCTCTTGTTTTTCTTTTGATGATACAGTATCTCCTATCTTCTGCTGAAGGTTCTAAAGGAGGCAGAGAGTGCATATCCCCACAATTCTGGTGCACCCTGGATAGTGCTACACCCTCAAGGGCTCATGGCTGGTGAGCTTGGGATTTGGTGACCCCGAGGGATTCCTGATCAGGGTCCGGTTTTCCCCATTTTTGCATCACCTTTGGGGTGGACATTCTCCTATTTCCTATCTGCTTTTCATGGCTCTCCTTCTTTCCAAGTCCCTCAATTCTCATTCTTCGAGGGTTGAGGGCATTTCCTTTCCTCCTGTCTTTTATTTACATTCTTCTCCTTTTTGTTTCCCATTTCCTCTTCTAGTTTGTTTGTCCGTAGCTAGTTTTAGTTGTAGGTTTAATTGTTAATTTTCACGATCACCCAAAGCATTAGGGGCCGATAACCTGGATGTTAGGTCCCCTTTAAAAAACATTAATTGCAATTACAATTATTGTGTAATTATAATATAAGGTACAGTTTTTCCTATATATTATTTGCTGATGGGTGATGATCTTGATTTTCTTTCATTGCTGAAAAGTCCAAAGAGTTCACGAATTTTGAAAATGGTTTAAGATATTTCCCTTGAAACAACAATTATAATCATCATCATCATCATCATCAGTTGCACTGTAACATCGCGGGCAGGCAGCAGAGTCAGAAATCAGTGAAGCCAGCCTTCCAGGTCAAATTTGCGTCTCGTAAAACTTGAGATAGGCTAGCTGTTGGTGAGGACAAAAGGATTTGATTGGAAGGCCTTGTGTGGGAGGATGGCTGTGTGTGTGGTCGTTGCAAGGCTAAAGGTAATTACGTGTGCATGCTGACGCCAAGACTTTTATGAATGCAACCACATTCATTCGTCTATCGTTTATGTTCTGGTCTACTCTGTAATCTTGGCACCTCTTTCGTCACGCATACACGCTACTTCCACACATTGTCCAACCAGTAATTAATTATTGCTCTTAAATCTTCTGTTTGAATTTTCCATTGTGCGAGCATAGGTCCAGTCAAGGAGGCCAAACCCAATTTGATTTGGTTATATGGGGATACTACAAAGGCAAGACACTGAGGAAGCAGTCGTGGTGGACGTGAGGAGAACGGTATTTGATATATATTAGACTTCACGGCCGTCGTTATCGTGGTGGCAGAGATTACGGCAGTGGCTGAAAGTGTCAATTTCTACATTCCTTTAAAGATACCAGAAACAAATGTTGTTTCCATTTTTGTTATTATACTAAGATTGAAAACAATTGGTTGATTTAATCTGATGATGGTTGGTTGGTTCCTCAGTTTAGGGCCCCCCAGGGGCTCACATCTAGTGGGACGTGGGTTGGCGACCACGAGGCCCGAGCTGAGTCCGGCGTTGCTTCCATGTACTTCTGCCGGGCTCCTCTCCGTCTTCTTTCCTGTCGATCTCACTTGGTCAACTCTTGTTCTCTTCCGACCCCGACGGTATTAGTGTATCCGAGGCCAGGGGAGTCTCTTCCTTTCCCGCCTTAATTGGCCCTTGTCTCCTCTTTTTTGATACCCTCCTTCTGCGAGGGGTCAGCCTTCATTTTTTCCCCTGGTATCTCCTGCCTTCTGCTCAAGACCCTCAAGGAGGCAGGGTGTATGTAGCCCCACCACTTCTGGTGCACCCTGGATAGTGCTACACCCTCAGGGGCTCACGGTTGGTGAGTTTGGGAGTTGGCGACCCTGAGGGATTCTTGAGCTGGGTCCGGCTTTCCCCCTTTTATCCATTACCTGTGGTGCGGACCCTCTCCTCTTTCACTTTTCTATCTGCCTTTTATGGCTCTCCTTCCGAGACCCTCAATCCGCATTCTCTGAAGATTGAGGGCATTCCTTTTCGTCCTGTCCTTTATTTGCCTTATTCTCCTATTTTTCCATTTCTTCTTCTAGTATATAAGTTAGTAGTTAGTTTTAGTTATAGTTAACATTTCATTATCATCTTTACGATCACCCAAACCATTAGGGGCCGATAACCTAGATGTTAGGCCCCTTAAAACAACAATCATCATCATCATCATCATAAAAGTAATCCGAATGACTAAGTCTCGTTAGTTATTAAGAAGAATTCATAGCATCTCGACCAATGGAGGTACTCGCTAGAGATATTCGCTCTCAGTTACGCCAACAAGTACTGGTATGTTTGGAGAGTCAGTGGCTAACTGACCCAATGCCCAATAAACTGAGAGCAATCAAGGGAACTACTCGCGTGTGGCGGAGCTCTTTCTGGAGGGAGTCCGTCTTTTTGTGTAGATTAAAGTTAGGTCATACAAGATCCACCCACTCGTACCTAATGAGAAGGGAAGACCCCACTTTGTACCTATGGTGTCGTATTAACCGTGGCCCACATTTTAACCGAGTGTGTGGATCTTGCTGACTTTCGAAGAAACCTTGGTTTGCAGATGACACTCAACCTTATATTAACTAATGACATGGTGGCTGCTGATCTCGTCATCCGCTTTATAAGTGAGAGTGGGTTAGGGCCAGCCATCTAAATTTACAAGTGATTATTGACTCAAATAACTTGTTCATTTTTGAAAATTGATTTTTGTTTTGTTTTCCGTATATTTTGTTTATTATTATTATTCTTCTTCTTTCTTTCTTTCTTTCTTTCTTCGTTTTGCCCACTTAGGGAGCGCGCTTGAACTTGTTGACTCGGGTTGATGGAGCTTTCCTCTTCTTCTCCTCCCAAAATCTCCTCATGAACTCGCTATGCCCCTTCTTACGTTCCTCCGTCCATTTTTTTCCAGTGGTCTTTTTAGCTTTTTCGGCGAAAGAGTGATTTGTAACTCGGGTTCCAAAAGTCTTGCGATTCATGATGCTATCTTCTGTAATGTTTATTTCCTTTAAGTCCTGTTTGATTTCTTCCAACCAACTGATTTTGACCTTCTTTGAATTAATTATATCAAGCAGTTTTTTTGCATATCTGGTGTTGTCCATTCGGCAGATGTGACCATAAAATTTCAATCGTCTCTTACGCACGGTATCAGTGAACTTATTGATTACTGTGTACAAGTATGTGGTTTTCCTTTTAATCCATATACTGAACCCTTATCATTGTGTCCAATAATAATGTTTCATATTAATAAAAACGATGGAAATACTAAATACATGATATGCTGGATATTTGAGTAATATTGATGTAGCAAGAAATCTGGACTTGGTAAGACATGCTACGTGCTGGCTGGAAATGACAAATAGTTTCACAACCAATGTTATTCTTGGATTTCTGAGAAAATCAGATATGACGCTGTGGCGTACGTGACCATAAAAGGCCAAAATGCTGCGTACAAGGCAAGGAGTGAGAGAGAGGAGAATAGTCGTGACGTCAATATAAGGGCGGGATTTGTAAGGTCAGAGCTCCAACGCCAACTTATCTGACCAATAAGAAAACATGACGCCAGAACATAGCGTCAGTGTGTTTTGCGCGGCAATCGGATATAAAAAGATCTAGCGATCGGTTTGCTTGTTCGACGGCAGATTCGCGACCTGTGAGAAAATACAAGATTTTTGAGAGGTCACACATAATTATAGGCCCATTACTTAAAATATTGAGGAGCTGTTTTACTCCCACCATTGAAACTTTAGGCTTTCTGTATATATACAAATGTCTGAGATGAACCGGGACACTCCTAATTATTCTTCGACAGTCATTTTAAGACGTCCTTAAGACGATATGGTTTTAAAATTATAGTTGTGTGTCGGCAACGAAGTTGGAAATTTTCATAAATTGTGAGATGGCAATTAGCCATAGAATAGGGAAAGTCGACGATTCTGCATAGGACGATCTGAGGAAATAAAATACTTAGAACGCAGATAGAACAGTTTAAAAACTTTGATTTAATTGTGTTTTAACAGCAGCAAAATGTCGACCATGGAGAGAAGACAGCAAGCTTCATCCTCCATTACCATCAGTGTTATGGGCTAACGGCCTAATGATGGGAATTGACGAGGCGGGAGGCCTCTGGAAAGCAGTTTAAGTGATGAGTATTAAAACATTGATTTATTGATTTTGGACGAGGGGAATCGCGAGAGATGTGTGGAACTTTGTATAGATTTTATTTGTGTGGTTTAATTTAAATTTCAGGGTTTGATTTCTTAACTGACATGCGTGTAGTAAATTTTGGCATTGCGTGACAATTATGTTGTACAGTAAATTTTGTAATTTAAATGTTTTCCTTATGTATACGTAATTCTTATAGCGAAACGGCCGCATCGATTAACGTATCTATAAAAAGTGTAGCCATGAATGAGAACCTAGGAACGACAATGATAAATGGACTGATTTAATGATATGTTAAACTAATTACTACGTGGGGGGAATATTTGCATTTTGTTGCTTTGATAACTCGGGCTAGGACTGATCCTGTTATTTATTCTTTATTGTCATTTGGACATGTTGTGTGTCATTATCTGAGAGGTGTGCTGATTAATGCTACGACGTGATCTTCGAGAAATGTGCCACGTATTTTTGGGTGTAAGTGATGATGATGAGGAGAGGTAAAGCCTGTCCATGACTGCGATATCATTCCGGCAAACTAGTTATCCGTGGGGATAAGTTTGACCTGGGAATGTATTCTTAAAAATCCCTGAGAGGATGTTTTGAGATAATGTGTTATTTATTTGTACGCGTTTAACAGGTGGCGATTAGCAAAGGTGCTGTACGCTGGCTATGGGCCAGAATCTATATTTAGCATGGCACTAATTACTACTTGGGGGAAGAAATCAGCCACTCTCTCGGTGATGCGATAACAGGCCCGGTTGTCTCCAGCTCGTTATGACACGTTATGTTTGCTTTAAAGCCTTATGAGTTAAGGTTATTTTATTTGGTTTAATTTGGGAAGTTGCCATGTTGTCGATCCAAGTTTCTTTTATCATTACTACGACTTATTTGTGCATTGTTTTAAAACGCCAAACTTTCCGGCGTGAAAATTAAAAGTTATATTTTGTTGTTGTTGGCTCTTATTTTCAAGGCCATTGTATTCATATAAATATAATTTGGCAACCGGCCAAACCTGTTCATGTCATGTTATGCCTTCCTAGTGTTTAAGGTATAAGACGGTCATTCCGCAGCCCTTATTTTAAATAATACACACGTGTATTTGGTTGTGGTAATCTAAGGTTAGAGCATGTCAGTAGTGTATATAATTATGTAATTGTTGTTCCCACATTTCCGTAATTCATCCTTCGCAGTACGGAGTCCGTTCCCGAACCAACTGTTTTGGTCGGAAACGAGCGCCCGTCAAAATGCTCATTACTTGAACTAGTCTTAAAACCCGTGTCGCTCATAAATATTGAATTTTTGTACTATTTTATTTGTTTGTTATATTTGGATCTTGTGATCCGTTTTCTTTTGTTACTTTGATTTAAGTGACATTGCAGTCACAATGCTTGTTGACAGCTGTCATGCCATGTCGTCATGGTACGTCAGGCTGATCAGTGTTAGATCTGTTCACGCGAGTGAACAATAAAAGGGTGGTTATAGTTTTCTTTTTTTATGTTTGATTCAGTTAATAAATTTCATTTGTTAGTAGATCCTGTTGTTTTTCTTGGCTTTATAATAATAATAAGTTAACCTTATGAACCCTGGAAGTTATGTTGATAGCAAAACCTCTAAATCACATTCACAAGAATCCATTACGACCCCGAAATTTTGAATCTTGTCTACATGCTATTTTCCAAAGGGTTTATAAGAGTTACTTTGGCTTCCGAACGTGTGGCATTTGTGTTTTAGAGTAAAAAAAAATAGATCACCGGCATGTGATAAGTTTATTAACGTAAGTTAGGCGAAGATAGTACCGCCAAATGTTTGAAAATATAAAGTCATGGAGTTTGCAATAAAGTAAATGTGGAACAAGTTAAGTGTTTGAACTTTGATTAAAATTAGAACAAAATGTTCCAGGCGCCCAATAAAATTAAATTAGCTTTGTGTAGAAAAGCCAAACTCAAAGAATTGTTTGACAGGAAGGTTAGACCTTAAAAACTAATTAATACTCTATTAATTGGTTAAAATTTGTAAGTGAAGTAAGGTCAGGAAGATTATAACTGAATCAAAGGGTTAAAATTAAATGGAATAATAAGTAAATTATACTCAGTGATGCTATAGTTTGTGGGAGTAATTTAAAGTAAATGAACTGAGTATGTAAAGGGTTAATGTGTGTATATTTAATATGTGTGAGCGCGCGTATCCAGGGCTCCGCCCTTATGTCATTTCCCTATGTCTCAAATATATTATTGTTGTGATGGCAACTCTGGGAGAAATCCGCGAAGTGATTGAATTAGCATCCGCTCGTACGCGAGAACAACTTAGTGAGATGAGAAAGGACATAACCAATGAAATACAGACACAGTTAGCGGCGAATAGTGAAGAAACGCAGACACAGTTGGCGGCAAATAATGTAGAAATGCAGACACAGTTAGCGGCAAATAGTGAAGAAACGCAGACACAGTTGGCGGCAAATAATGTAGAAATGCAGAAACAGTTAGCGGCGAATAGTGAAGAAACGCAGACACAGTTAGCTGCTATAAATAAACAATCGGAAGAAATACAGACACAGTTAAACACAAAACTTTCCGAAGTTAACGAGAATATAAATCAGAAAATCGCTACACAAAACATTCTGGTTAGTGAACAATTACATAGGCAGTCTGAGAAAAACAATGAAATGTTAAACGCACAAGACGAAAGGAACACTCAAAATCTAGCTGCGCTAACGGTAGAAATCAAAGAGCACACAAAAGAACAGCTAATCCAATTAGCAAAGGACGTTAGCACTAACAATACCAAACAATTAGGAATAATAAAAGGTATCGAAGATTCGTTTAAAAAGGAAATAAAAGGAATGGATGAGACTGTTATGGCAAAACTAGCACAAATCGAGCAAGCGTGTTTGACCAGCTCATCTGAGATTAAAGAAGCACACACAAACTTAGAAAAAAGGTTTGAGAATATCGAACGAGGGACACAGGGTATGCAAGATCAGATAATTACAGTAGATAACAATATCACGGGCTTAGTGACGGAACTCAACAAATTAGAAATACAATCAATTAAGAAATGGAAAAAGTTAGAAATTGACCAGGAAGAAATTAAACAAACATTAGAACAGAACAACATTTCTCTGGGAGAAAGGATAGATAAACTTGAAGATAATCAGGAGGCTAATCAACAGGAAGTCGAAAAACGCTTTGTTAAATTGAAGGATACTATTAGGAAAGATTGGACCAAGATGAGCGCTGATTCGAAAGATGAACGGCTCGCAGTAAGCAAGAAGCTAGGGGAAAATAACGCGAAAATACAGGCGTTAGAAGAAAATATGAAGTTAAGGTTTCAAATTCAAGAGGACCGCATGATAAAATCGGAGTTGCAGTCACTTGGACATAATACGATGTTTGCGACACTAATGGAAAAGGGGAAAGGGGAGAATGCGGAAAGAGAGCACACAATAGACAGCCACGAGCTTGGGCAAAGTCCAAGAACGGTAGACACGCAAGCATTCCAGAATTATGAGGGTCGTAGCTCGACACCTCAAAACACACAACTTCCCACGCAAGTTATACAAGTCATCCGTGGAAACGAATTTAAAC
Source organism: Meconema thalassinum (assembly GCA_946902985.2). Classification (NCBI taxonomy): domain Eukaryota; kingdom Metazoa; phylum Arthropoda; class Insecta; order Orthoptera; family Tettigoniidae; genus Meconema; species Meconema thalassinum. The sequence continues at coordinate 411,974,304 of OX336392.1, forward strand.
CGAATAAGTTTTTATCAGAGAGCGGAGGGACACCTAAAGCTTTCTTAAGGGAACTGACAGAATATTTTTCGGACCAAAATGTTAGCTCAACGCGACAATTAAGAATGGTTGAAAAATTTTTGGCGGGCTCAGCACTTACCTGGTATCTTGGATTTAAGAACACATTTAAATCAATGGAAGGTTTCCACAAGGCCTTCCTAAGCAAATACTGGAGTGGGTCGTATCAACAAAGCTTGCGAATGGACTTATACTCGCGCAAATACCATTCCACGCATCAGACGAAATATGCAGATTTTTTCGCCATGCAACTTGTCAAATTGCAGGATCTTGATAATCCCCCGAGCGAAATGGAGCTAATAACTACTATAGGAAAGCAGATGCCTATTAGCGTTCAGCAATTCTTGGTGGCGGCAAATATTACGACCGTGGTCCAGGCAGAAGAGGTATTAAGGAAGATAGATGAAACCACTAATTACATCAACCCGAGAGAGAAGAGACAGATAGAGTTAGTTAATGCAGTCGAAGTAGTCAAGACACCGAACAAAAACACGAGGTCGCAAGCTACAAACACTGGGGATAACCAAAGACGGCAGAGCACCGAAGAATATGAGCCGAGATCTCAACCGAGATACGAAAATAGGGACAGAAACCATAACAATCAGGAAGGAACTAACCGCTACCGGAACACAAACAATCAGCAGTGGCGAGATAATAGGAGATACCAAACGTCATACAATAGGAATAATAATAACGCACCTTACAATCGAGGATGGCGTGGAGGACACTATAATCAACAATATAGGCCCAGAGACAATAGGCGTTACAACCAGCAACATAACGCACAAGATAACCAGCGGTTTAACGAGCAATCGGATCCAAGGGATGATCAGAGAAATTGGAACGAGAGACACGCTAACCCGCAACAGTACCTGGAGGAGCCACGTAACATGGAAGGAAATAATGATAAATGGGAAAGAGCGATAGATCGGCGGAAGAATCCCGACACCCACGAGGGGGAAAACGGAACACATCAAATGTTGGAGGCCATGCATGTAGAAACCCAGAGATATTTGGAGGAGCTGCATGGAGAAGAAGAAAATAGAGTAGCCGACAATAGGAAACAGAAGAATAGCAGGAGAGATTCGCAGACCGTGTCAGGCAAGGGTCTCGAAATATGGTAAAAAAAAGTTATTGTACGGGAATCGGAGAAGAAGAAGGGAGAAGGAAGAAGATGGCAACGCGGGGGAGAAGAAGGAGATGACATCACGGTAAAATGAAGAAGAGACAGGAGCGGCTTAAGGAAGTTCAACTAGGGGTTACGAATTTAGGTAACAACGCCTACAGAGTCCGAGAGGTGAGCACAGGAAACATGGCAGTGTATAATATCTCAAATTTAAAATTGTATCATCAGAGAGAGCCATACGAACCGAGAAATAATGTTACTGCAGCAAATTAAACATTCGCGTGATAACATACAACATAAGATACGGGGGTACTCTAGTGGTGATTGCGCTCGAAAGACAGCTCTGACGTGTTTACAAGTTCAGGCGGATGTCGTTAATGAATATGTTGATGTTTTGAAAGAGTGAGAGGGGAGACGAGTAGCAAGGAAAGAGGCCGGAGGGCATAAGTATACAGGAATTTCCTAATGAGTTTGGAACGAGACGGCTACTGAAACAGACAGAGGCGGACAGTCATTATATTTGAGGGTGACCAGCAACTTCAAATTTGAGCCAGAAAAGTAGGGGATGTGAAATTCGACTTCATTTGAGTTCGAATTTCATCAACTAGGGGTCGGATGAACCCTTATCATTGTGTCCAATAATAATGTTTCATATTAATAAAAACGATGGAAATACTAAATACATGATATGCTGGATATTTGAGTAATATTGATGTAGCAAGAAATCTGGACTTGGTAAGACATGCTACGTGCTGGCTGGAAATGACAAATAGTTTCACAACCAATGTTATTCTTGGATTTCTGAGAAAATCAGATATGACGCTGTGGCGTACGTGACCATAAAAGGCCAAAATGCTGCGTACAAGGCAAGGAGTGAGAGAGAGGAGAATAGTCGTGACGTCAATATAAGGGCGGGATTTGTAAGGTCAGAGCTCCAACGCCAACTTATCTGACCAATAAGAAAACATGACGCCAGAACATAGCGTCAGTGTGTTTTGCGCGGCAATCGGATATAAAAAGATCTAGCGATCGGTTTGCTTGTTCGACGGCAGATTCGCGACCTGTGAGAAAATACAAGATTTTTGAGAGGTCACACATAATTATAGGCCCATTACTTAAAATATTGAGGAGCTGTTTTACTCCCACCATTGAAACTTTAGGCTTTCTGTATATATACAAATGTCTGAGATGAACCGGGACACTCCTAATTATTCTTCGACAGTCATTTTAAGACGTCCTTAAGACGATATGGTTTTAAAATTATAGTTGTGTGTCGGCAACGAAGTTGGAAATTTTCATAAATTGTGAGATGGCAATTAGCCATAGAATAGGGAAAGTCGACGATTCTGCATAGGACGATCTGAGGAAATAAAATACTTAGAACGCAGATAGAACAGTTTAAAAACTTTGATTTAATTGTGTTTTAACAGCAGCAAAATGTCGACCATGGAGAGAAGACAGCAAGCTTCATCCTCCATTACCATCAGTGTTATGGGCTAACGGCCTAATGATGGGAATTGACGAGGCGGGAGGCCTCTGGAAAGCAGTTTAAGTGATGAGTATTAAAAAATTGATTTATTGATTTTGGACGAGGGGAATCGCGAGAGATGTGTGGAACTTTGTATAGATTTTATTTGTGTGGTTTAATTTAAATTTCAGGGTTTGATTTCTTAACTGACATGCGTGTAGTAAATTTTGGCATTGCGTGACAATTATGTTGTACAGTAAATTTTGTAATTTAAATGTTTTCCTTATGTATACGTAATTCTTATAGCGAAACGGCCGCATCGATTAACGTATCTATAAAAAGTGTAGCCATGAATGAGAACCTAGGAACGACAATGATAAATGGACTGATTTAATGATATGTTAAACTAATTACTACGTGGGGGGAATATTTGCATTTTGTTGCTTTGATAACTCGGGCTAGGACTGATCCTGTTATTTATTCTTTATTGTCATTTGGACATGTTGTGTGTCATTATCTGAGAGGTGTGCTGATTAATGCTACGACGTGATCTTCGAGAAATGTGCCACGTATTTTTGGGTGTAAGTGATGATGATGAGGAGAGGTAAAGCCTGTCCATGACTGCGATATCATTCCGGCAAACTAGTTATCCGTGGGGATAAGTTTGACCTGGGAATGTATTCTTAAAAATCCCTGAGAGGATGTTTTGAGATAATGTGTTATTTATTTGTACGCGTTTAACAGGTGGCGATTAGCAAAGGTGCTGTACGCTGGCTATGGGCCAGAATCTATATTTAGCATGGCACTAATTACTACTTGGGGGAAGAAATCAGCCACTCTCTCGGTGATGCGATAACAGGCCCGGTTGTCTCCAGCTCGTTATGACACGTTATGTTTGCTTTAAAGCCTTATGAGTTAAGGTTATTTTATTTGGTTTAATTTGGGAAGTTGCCATGTTGTCGATCCAAGTTTCTTTTATCATTACTACGACTTATTTGTGCATTGTTTTAAAACGCCAAACTTTCCGGCGTGAAAATTAAAAGTTATATTTTGTTGTTGTTGGCTCTTATTTTCAAGGCCATTGTATTCATATAAATATAATTTGGCAACCGGCCAAACCTGTTCATGTCATGTTATGCCTTCCTAGTGTTTAAGGTATAAGACGGTCATTCCGCAGCCCTTATTTTAAATAATACACACGTGTATTTGGTTGTGGTAATCTAAGGTTAGAGCATGTCAGTAGTGTATATAATTATGTAATTGTTGTTCCCACATTTCCGTAATTCATCCTTCGCAGTACGGAGTCCGTTCCCGAACCAACTGTTTTGGTCGGAAACGAGCGCCCGTCAAAATGCTCATTACTTGAACTAGTCTTAAAACCCGTGTCGCTCATAAATATTGAATTTTTGTACTATTTTATTTGTTTGTTATATTTGGATCTTGTGATCCGTTTTCTTTTGTTACTTTGATTTAAGTGACATTGCAGTCACAATGCTTGTTGACAGCTGTCATGCCATGTCGTCATGGTACGTCAGGCTGATCAGTGTTAGATCTGTTCACGCGAGTGAACAATAAAAGGGTGGTTATAGTTTTCTTTTTTTATGTTTGATTCAGTTAATAAATTTCATTTGTTAGTAGATCCTGTTGTTTTTCTTGGCTTTATAATAATAATAAGTTAACCTTATGAACCCTGGAAGTTATGTTGATAGCAAAACCTCTAAATCACATTCACAAGAATCCATTACGACCCCGAAATTTTGAATCTTGTCTACATGCTATTTTCCAAAGGGTTTAATACCATTAACATAAACGGGGCCTTATATTTTCCTGAGAATTTTACGTTCCTGGATTTCGATTTCACCAATTTGAGAGTGGCCTCCTAGAGATATAGTTTCGGAGGCGTACAATGCTTCCGGAAGAACAACTGTCTGGTAGTGCCGTAGTTTTGCATTTCGTGACATCACTCTTTTATTATAGTGATTCCATGTTATTCGGTATGCTTTCTGAAGTTTGGTAGCTCTTTCTAAATTAGCTTTCCTGTCCAATCCAGACGGTACAATAATTTCTCCTAAATATTTGAAGGAAGGTACGTGTCTAATTATTCCATAGTTGGTCTGTAGTGGAGATCTCGGGATATTATTATTATTATTATTATTATTATTATTATTATTATTTTTATTATTATTATTATTTAATTATTATATTTAGTTTCTTTTGATTTTTCGTCTTCCACCTCAAAATTTAAATAAGTTATATAATTTAATCGGCGTTAAGAGGGGCAGATGACCTCGTAGCTCCTCCCCTCAAAACAACGATAACTAACTAACCATGCAACTATAATTATTATGGTTGGGAATGAGATAAGTACTTCTGGACTTCAAATAAGTTAATATCCCGACAATGTGAAAAACAAGAAGTTCCGTGAAGAACTATACAGCCTACGTTTCATGCCAATGATTATTCTACCTATCTAGAATAATGACAAAATTAAGTTGGTAATATCGAAATATCAAATTAGTTCAAAATATACCTGGTATAATGTAGCCTAATAGAGCACTACAGTTGGCAGCCCTGGTGACTGAATATATTCTTAGTTCCATCTCTTAAGGTACAGAATACAAAATTAGGTTGAAGTCCAATGGACGTTACACGCAGTTAGACACTGGATCTATCAGCACGCGTAAAAGCATGTTGCCAACAATACCATGCGTGTGCTGGTCAGAAATAATCTGAAATATTATGATATCTTGTTGTGCCAATTTTGGATGAAATCCATTTGTTAGTATAGAAGTTACATGTATTTTAAAATTGGACATATCAGCAGGCATAGAATCATGTTGGCAGCACTGCCTTGTATTGAAAAAAATCCACAGCCTGCTTCCAGTCTCCGACCGGGTCAGGAATGGAATGAATGAAGCCCCCAACTAGCGGCGAGGATATGAACTGTGCCGGCTGCCGAGGCCTGACGCACTCCTCTGGGGCAAGGATTAAACGAATGACAGATGAAATGAAATGATAGTGGAGAGTGTTGCTGGAATGAAATTTTAACAGGGAAAACCGGAGTACCCGGAGAAAAACCTGTCTGCCTCCGTTTTGTCCAGCACAGATCTCACATGGAGTGACCGGGATTTGAACCACGGACCCAGCGGTGAGAGGCCGGCGTGCTGCCGCCTAAGCCACGGAGGCTCTCCACTGCCTTGTATTAATTACTCCAAATTAATCTACAATGTCAGGTGCTATACGTGAGCAAAGTATAGAGCTGTTGGCTTGCATACTTTCTGATATATTGATATTAGGGTAAAAAAATATGGACAGCATTTATTAACAGTTGGCAGCCCTGATTGATCTTAAAAATCCTTTCAGTCATATCTGTTATGGTACACATAGCACATACGAAATTTGGTTGAAATCCAACTGATAGTATAGAAGTTACTTGTATTTAAAAATTGGTACTATCAGCAGGCTTATAATCATGTTGGTAGAACTGACATATATAAGTTACTCCAAATTAATCTAAAATGTCAGAATATACGTGTGCATAGTTTAAAGCTGCTGGCTTGCTTACTTTCTGATATATTGGTACTTGGATAAAAAAATAGAGAGATCAATTATTAACAGTTGGCAGCCCTGGTGGCTCTTAAGAATACGCTCAATCATATCTGTTTATGTACAGATATTACATACAAAATTTGGTTGAAATACAATTCATAGTGTAGAAGTTATATCCATTTAAACATTGGACCTATCAGAAGGCTTAAATTATTTTGGCAACACTGTCATTGTTAACCTCCTGGAAATTAAACTGAAATATTATTATCTGTATGTGTACCAATTTTGGAATAGCTCCCATGCATACCTTGCGAGATATCCAACATGGAGCTCAAATTTCCATTGCGTTTATTCAGCAGTTGGTAGCGCTGACATCATTTTCAAATATGGACGTGAGATATTCCGGTGCACATCTTTACTCATACTAAATTTGGTTTTGATTGCTGCAACCGTTTAGGAGTTGATAGGGGGGACACACACACAGCCAGACAGACAGACAGAAGGACAGACAGACAGACAGACAGACACACATTTTCCCGGATCGATCTCATAAGTCTACTTTTTCCTCATTTTTGCAAAATGTGAAAAGTAGGCTAAAAACAGAGACAAAATACACAAGATAGTTGGGAATCGACTTGCTGCCGTTGGTGATGAGGGATTTAACGTGCATGGCTACGCCGGTAGGTCTTATAATTTCTCTTGAGTGAATTAAAAGATGTGGCTATTTTAAGGACAGACTCGGGTAGCAGGATGGTGGTTGTGCTATGTCACGTCACGCAGGCGACACGCTGTGACACGCTTCATACCGAGTAACACGCCGCACCTCCTCACAATTGATTGGGTAACGAGATTCGTTTAACAGCTCATGTGACCTGCCGATCGATGGTCTTAAACAATACGAACACAAGACCATAGGTGCCACCGACTTCTTTAATTTACATTAATATCAATTATCATATTTATAAACTCTAAGGTGTATGTTTCACAAAACCCAAGCTCATAAACCAGAGGGAGTTAGAAGGTGTGGTTTGTACCAAAATCATCCAAATCGTCTCAATAGTACAGGGAAATCTTTTTAAACATGTAAATATTGTAGAAACGGAATGTAGATGTGAGTCGTGCCAGTAAAGCATAAAATATGTATGGGGGGGGGGGGGGGGGGAGCTTTCTCTTTTTCACTAGGCCTTCCATACTTCCAGTATGATTTATGGTAAATTTATAAATTAATAAATAAATAAATAAATAAATAAAGAGTGAAAGAAAGGAAAAAGTAATAAATAAATAAATATATAAATAAATAATTAAATAAATAAATAAATATATATGTAAGTAAATAAATATATAAATTAATAAATAAATAAATAAATAAATAAATAAATAGAAAAATAAATAAATAAATTAATAAACAAACAAATAAATAAATGAGTACATAAATAAATGAATAAATAAATAAACATATAAATACATAAATTTATAAATAAATAAATAAATAAATTAATAAATGAATGAATTAATAAATATATAAATAAATGGGGAGTTCGTTGGCGCAGTGGCTTAGCTGCTAGTCTCTCACCCGGACGGCCGGGGTTCGAATCCTGGTGACAGCGGGGTGGAATTTTCAACTGAAAAATCATGTGGCGTCAGGAAGGGCATCCGGCCTTAAATCCCTGGCCAAAACCAAAATGAGCCTGGTTGGCTCTGGCAACCTCAATTAATCGGGAATAGCCGAAGAAAGTTTGTTTTAATAATGATATAAATACATAATTAATAGACCTAAATAAATAAATAAATTAATATACTGTGTTAATAAATTAATAAATAAATACCATTCAACAACCTTCGAACAGCCTATGCCCAAATGGTCAATGAAGTAAAACAAATATGGAAGCTAAAGCAGGTGTACATCGGGCCTCTCATTCTGTCTGCAACTGGAATTTTACCTTCAAGACTGGTGGACTATATACAGGCTCTCGGAATAGCTCACAAGCTGGGACAGATCCAAAAGTCGGTGATCTTAGACACTTGCCATACAGTGCCACGATTCCAAAATGAAGTATGAACTCTCAAAGTGCTTGACATTAGTCCGTATTTTCAGCCAATATACCTGTGGCGTGCAGGTGTTGAGGACGCGGACCTGAGACCTAAAATCGAGACCTTTAACACATGGTGAACTAGATGGAGCACCGACCATCCAATGACTACACTTTTCGAGTAGAGGTTGTAAAATAAAATAAAATGTAATATAATAAAAACAAGACATTGCAAAAGGGGACGTGAGGGGTGCATGAAATGGTAAGAAGAGGGATGATGGGCCTGTAATAAAATATGTACATGGTATTATAAAACAGTAAGACGATAAAACGTAAAACACACAATAAAGATCTATAAAAGGAGAATGTCGACGACGAGGAGAATGCCTAAGTCGCTGGAGATCGTTCAGTAGAGGGGCAGAAATTAACAATAGTGTTAATAGTGCGTTTCGTTCCACCACAGGCTGACTACAAGAAGGTAGTCAGAAGCATCACTCTTAGAAGTACATGAAATCGTGTCTCCCACGAACTGTCTATCCGACCACCCTTACATTAAACTGTATGTCACACCAAGTTACCCAAAGAAACAACCAACAACAGCAACGATCCTTAAATGACACGTCAATAAACACAGAATAATTACACAACTTCACAAGGCACTACACTTCACATGACGTGCCGTGACAAACAAACTCAGCAAATAAACATAGATCAGTTCAGTAAAATTAAAAGAAGCAAATCCCAAATGAAGATAAAACAAAACGATTTCATGAGCTGATAGAATAAAACTTCTCTCGAACGAAAGCACAAGGTTCAGTTACCTTGCGGGATGCCAAATAAGCGTCAATTGCAGTCCCGGGCACGTACAACGAACACGCATTCCATCATCTCGGAAGAGTAACCAATATACCTGATTTAACAACGTAGTGGGATCACGCGTTGCTTGCTGACTGAAAGCCACGACAAAACAGAACAACACTAAACATGCCCCTCGACCTTCAGTCAAATTCCCACTTAAACAAACGTCATAAACCCAACCCTTAAAAATAAGTCTAGAACCGTGATTGTAAATGAAACATATTTCTGAAACATACATAGATAATGCTTGCCCAGTCTCCAAGGTTAAAAATAAAACCTAATCGGCCATCCTTGGAGTGCACAAATGACAAGCATGATAAAAACAAACCCTTGAAACATAAAATAAACTGGTGTGTGTTCCAACAAAAAGATATTACATCCAAAGCAATGAACAACACACCCTCCTACGTCTAGGCACAATTAAAATCGCGAACTAACCTAAAGAATACCAGTCCCTAAAGGTCCTTGAAATATCCCATACTCTTGCAAGGGGTTAGGAACTGGTAAGAAACATCTCTCATAAAAACAATCGCGTTTCGCAACATAAAACAAACGCAAGTAACACGCACTAAAATAAAACTCGACTAGATACGGAAAAGAAACAACAACAACAAGCACCCATTTAAATTAATAAACCCATAAACAAGCAATTTGATTCTCCACTACGTGCGTATATAAACAAACTGGGGACAAAATAAACACCAAATAACTTCATAGAGAAACACGAACGGTCTCCAGTTTAACCCTACCTTAGCAGATTAAATTACGGAACTTGTAACACTGAAAGTTGGGGAGTATATATATATCGTGATCAGTTTTCTTCAAAACATGACACATTAAAACAGAATAGCTACAAGGACCATTTCCACTTAGCTGATACTCCGAGACGTTCTGGAAGTTCACTGATAATAATTTTATTTTATGACAACTCCATATTTACGGAATTCTTCACTATGGGACAAAGCCGGAATCGCGTAGTGTCTCCCCAACATTTATATCTTCTTAAAGCATATTATAAAGGGCATCTCGGAACATTAGAATAGATTTGCTGGTAGTGGCAGTTATAACGGCAGACGATCATCAATTCTCCTCGCGATAACAATTCAGGCGCGATAAACAATCGCCGAAGGCGTGTTTCTTAGACAAGGATGAGTACTCCAACGCGGGCGCATTCCTTTTTCAGACGTGCGGAAATTACGATCTCTTAGATGTATTACTAGAGACCACTAGATGGAAATAACGTCGAACAGATCTTAAAATTGTACCGGCTCAATACCATTGTAAAATGAGGAATGTATGAATCTGTAGAGCAATATTAATATTTAAATTTGAAGTAAGATATGGGCTATTGAGAAACAGTTTTCCGATGCTTCCTTCTGTAATAAGAGATTTGAAACTAAACATAATTCTTGAACAAAAAAATGCAATTTCAATTTGGTACTCTACGTATGAAAATCCACTGCCTGCTTCCAGTCTCCGACCGGGTCAGGAATGGAATGAATGAAGCCCCCATCTAGCGGCGAGGATATGAACTGTGCCGGCTGCCGTGGCCTGACGCACTCCTCTGGGGCAATGAGTAAATGAATGACAGATGAAATGAAATGGTAGGGGAGAGTGTTGCTGGAATGAAATTTTAACAGGGAAAACCAGAGTATCCGGAGAAAAACCTGTCTGCCTCCGTTTTGTCCAGCACAGATCTCACATGGAGTGACCGGGATTTGAACCACGGACCCAGCGGTGAGAGGCCGGCGTGCTGCCGCCTGAGCCACGGAGGCTTCCCTCTACGTATCTGTATGACATTTTCGTGAAATAATTCTTCTATTGAACCGAGAACTGTAGGCCCATAGTTGAAAACAGAACCTCCCCCATGGGCTCATGAATAGCGGGATTCGTGACCACGGGGCCACAGCTGAGTTCGGCATCACTTCCACTTACTTGTGCCGGGCTCCATTCTGTCATCTTTCCTATTGACCTCCCTTGGTCAACTCTTGTTCTTTTACGACCCCGATGATATTAGAGTATCCGAGTGCTAGGAAGTCTTTCACTTTCCCGCCTTAATTGGCCCTTGTCTCATCTTTTCTGATCCCTCATTCTACGAGGGGTCAGACCTCTTCTGTTCTCTTCATATCTCCTGCCTTCTGCTCAAGGCCCTCAACGAGGCAGGGTGTGTGTAGCCCCACCACTTCTGGTGCACCCTCGATAGTGCTACACCCTCAAGGCTGGTGAGTTTGGGAGTTGGCGACCCCAAGGGTTTCCTGAGCTGGGTCCGGTTTTCCCCCTTGTTTCCCAATACCTCTGGGTTGTACCTTCTCCTCTTTACCTTTCCTATCTGCATTGCATGGCTCTCCTTCCTTCCAAGTCCCTCAATCCTCATTCTTGCCTTATTCACCACTCCTTTTTTTCCCCACTTATTCTTCTAGTATATATGTGTGTAGTTAGTTTTAGTTACACTTTACATTACATTCTTTTGTCTCACTGTCATCCACACCATTAGGGCCCCCCAGGGGCTCACACCTAGTGGGATGTGGGTTGGCGACCATGGGGCCCCAGCTGAGTCCGGCATTGCTTCCACTTACTTGTGCCGGGCTCCTCTCTGTCTTCTTTCCTGTCGACCTCACTTGGTCAACTCTTGTTCTCTTCCGACCCCGACGGTATTAGGGTATCCGAGGCCTAGGGAGTCTCTTCCTTTCCCGCCTTAATTGACCCTTGCCTCATCTTTTCTGATTCCCTCTTCTGCGAGGGGTCAGCCTTCTTTTTCTTTTCATGTTATCTCCTGCCTTCTGCTTAAGGCCCTCAAGGAGGCAGGGTGTATGTAACCCCACCACGTTTGGTGCACCCTAGATAATGCTACACCCTCAGGGGCTCATGGCTGGTGAGTTCGGGAGTTGGCGACGCCGAGGGATTCCTGAGCTGGGTCCGTTTTCCGCTTTTGTCCCTTACCTTTGGGGCGGACCCTCTCCTCTTTCACTTTCCTATCTGCCTTTCATGGCTGTCCTTCCTTCCAAGTCCCTCAATCCGCCTTCTTCGAGGGTTGAGGGCATTTCTTTTCCTACTGTCCTTTATTTGCCTTATTCTCCTTTAGTTTTCTATTTCTTCTCCTAGTGTGTAGGTTAGTAGTTAGTTTTAGTTTTAAGTTCACTTTTTTTCCCATCATCTTCACGATCATCCAAACCATCAGGGGCCGATAACCTAGATGTAAGGCCCCTTAAAACAACAATTATCATCATCATCACACCATTAGGGGCCGATAACCTAGATGTTAGGCCCCTTAAAACAGCAATTATCATCATCATCATAAAAAACAAAACCAAGCAAACAACAACAATAAATGTTCAATATGTACTGAGGTAGTCTCCTCTGGATCAATTCCAGCGATGCCACTGGAGCTGGAATTGATACTCCTCCACCGCCAGCTGTAAGCCTCTAAATAAAACAAGTATTCAGGATGGATTTTGACTGACCTCTTTGTAGTAGTACGCTGCTGTGTGGGTTGCGGTTGGTGCTGAGTGAGGAGCAGTTCCAGCGATGCCACTGGAATTGGAACTGACACTCCTCCACAGCCAGCTGTAAGCCCTGGATGGCCGCGGCAGTCACATCGGGATGTCGCCTACACAGCTCCATCTGCTCCTTGGACAGGCCGGGGAACGTCATACACACACTACTGCTCACTATGGTGGTCTTCTCAGGGGTGCGACCGTGCATCCTGCAACAATCAAACCCACTGTCTGTCACAACATGTCATTCTAGCTATATTCATTATGATACTAGTTTTCAGGCTAATGCTAGCAATGTCTCTCATGTGATTCTTCTCTCTGATCAAGTTTCGAGTTAATTGCGTAATTGCATCGTGAGTTACTCAATTTTTTTTACAAGTACGCCGAGTCACATTCTTGAAAGCATAGAGTTGCATATCTCTTGTCTAGGGCACAGAAAGCCACATCCGTCTGGCTGCGTGGCTCAGGGGTAACGTTTTCGCTTGCTGAGCCCAAGGTTGCAGGTTCGAAACCTGGCGCAGTCAGCTGGCATTTGAGGGTGCGCAAATGTGAGGGAGCCGTGTCAGTAGATTTACAGGCACGTTAAAGATCCCCTTCGGGGCAAAATTCCGGCACCCCGGCGTCTCTAAAAGCCAGTGTAGTTAAAAGGGACGTAAAACCAATAACATTCATTATTAGAAAGCCACATCCACGGATCTATCCTGTTTGCTAAGTTCCGTTGTTGTAGATCTCATCGATTTTAATAACTTACTACTGATAACAATGATTCCATGCATTCAAGATGGTGGATGCACGCTATATTCATTGAGTCTGATGCCTAATGCTAGCGAGGTCTTACGTATTCGTCGAGTCATTAAATTTGAGGACTGGCGCCTGGAGTATAGACCACCAGTAGAAACAGTGAGTCCTACATGTTGCCGCATAACACGGCGTACACGTAGCCTACACAGGACCACATTCTCCCTCAAAATAGATGCCATTGGCCACTATGCACGTATGCCGACGTTCGTATAGGTGCTGGAAACACCACAGAAAGATATTGACTTATCTTGTGGCAGTAATGATCTCCGCGGCCGAATTATATCTACACCCATGCTGCTTTGCTTTCAATCTGGGAAAGAGAAAAGAATCGCATGGTGTGAGATCAGGAGAGTACGGAGGGGGAGAGAAAACTCACAACTGTTCAGTATCGTTTGCAGGATATGCTTGTAGTGCATTAGTAACATACTGGATGCAAGCAGAGAAATATCGACCTTCCTGATAACAACGCTAGTTGGGCTGCATAAGACAATATTATTAGGGGCTTCATGAGGCAGTCTATTCCTCCTGAAGAAGAACACCTTGTGTTGTAGCGGCTAGCATTCTTGGCTGTCGCCCTGGAGGTCCGGTTCAATTCCCGGCTAAACAAAAAAAAGTTATTCTGGTCTGAGGGCTGGAACGGGGCATACTACTCAGTCTCGTGAGGTAAAACTGAGTAGAGGGAGGTTCGATTCCCATCTCAACCATTTGGAAGTGGTTTTCCTTGGTTTCTCAATTGAACTCGAGGAAAATGCCGGGATGGTTCCTAACTTAATGCCATGGCCGCCTCCTTTCCATTCCTCATCAGAATTACAAATACACACACTAATACTGCCATCAAAATAAAACAGATTATCAGACAAATACCACATACACTCCAGAATACGCGGCTACATGACCACACATCACAAAGCCCCTAAATCAATCAATCAATCAATCAATCAATCAATCAATCAATCAATCAATCAACAACAACAACAACAACATCAACTGCACAAGAAGAGAGACTGACTTTGACACTGAGATAAAGTATAAGTTCAGTAATTTGCAGTTCAATTTTCATTGCAAATTACAGAACTTTATAATTATTGAAGTCTAAGATTAAGACGATCATATTAACTCGTATTAAATTACTAATATTTATAGGAAAATACTTCTGGCGTAAATTGAACCTATTCGGCTTTAAGGGCACACAAGTTAGGACTATTGACACAAACAGAATACTGTACAGTACATTTGAGGTAAGGAGAGGGTTGTCCAAAGGTCCGCCCGTTAGTAACACAACCATAGCGATACTTAAGCGCCACTAAATTAGTGGCACCCCTTAGGGGCTGCCAACTTGTGGGACATGGGTTGGCGACCACAGATGAGTTCGGCATTGCTTCCATTTACTTGTGCCGGGCCCCTTGGTCAACTCTAATTCTCTTCCGACTCCGACGGTATTAGGGTATGCGAGGCCTAGGGAGTCTTTCACTTTCTCACCTTAATTGGTCGTTCTCTCATATTTGCTGATATCGTCATTCTTGGAGGGGTCATACCTCAAGTTTTTTTTTCATGATATCTCCTGCCTTCTGATGAAGGCCCTCAAGGTGCCAGGGTGTGTGTAGCCCAACCACTTCTGGTGCACCCAGGATAGTGCTACACCCTCAAGGGCTCACGGCTGGTGAGCTCGGGAATTGGTGACCTCGAGGATTCCTGAGCTGGGTCAGGATTTCCCTCTTTTTCCATGGTCTTTCGGGCCGACCTACATCTCTGTCTTTCATGGCTCTCCTTCCTTCCAAGTCCCTCAATTCTCATATTTCGGGTTTGAGAAGATTTCCTTTCCCCCTGTCTTTTATTTACATTCTTGTCCTTTTTGATTCCCATTTCCTCCTCTAGTTTGTAAGTCAGTAGTTAGTTTTAGTTGTAGGTTTCATTTGATCATCTTTCATTCTTACTCTCACCCAAATCATTACGGACCGATAACCTTGATGTTAGGACCCTTAAAACAACAATTATCATCCAATTAGTGGCATATTTGAAGCTTCGTGAGGATAATTGAGTAGCTTCCTGACAGTGAAGGGGGGGCCAGGTTACGGAGACAAAGATTAAAGGCAGAGGAGATCGACGCGTAGACCACGCGTCACCCCATAATCTGCAGGCCAAATGGCTAGCAGTCGCTTGGTTGGCCTAGACTCTTCATGGGCCACTGGGTTTGGTTTGGTTTCAGGTTCTCCTTCCTGAGTGTGTTAGTAGTTGTCCTACCAACTTATATCTTCTTTTTTTTAGCAGTGGACAGAAACATCGCTCCTCTGCAACTCGCCTTAATACGTTATCATTTGTTACTCTATCCACCCATCTGATCTTTGTAACACCACATTTCAAACGCTGCCATTCTTCTCTTTCCTGACGTGGCAACAGTTCAAGTTTCACTTCCATAGAGTGCCACGCTCCAGGCAAAGGCTTTCAAATATGACTTTCTAATATTCGATGTCAACAGATTTCATTTCTGCAGAAATATTTTCCTTGTCTGAGCCAACCTACATTTTATATCCTCTTTACTTCATCCATCACTGGTTATTTCGCTTCCTAAGTAGCTGTCTGATAGTGAGGTTGCGCCCCGGTCAAGAAAACCAAGATTAACGGCCGAGGGGACCCGATGCGCTGATCACGTGTCACCCCAATATCTGCAGCCAAATGGCTGGGCAGCGGTCGCTTGGTAGGCCTAGGCCCTTCATGGGCTGTAGTGCCAGGGGTTATGTAATTGTTATTTATAAGAGGTCTCACACTTCCTTCAGAGTGCTATTACTTCATAACCAACATATTTAATATCTGATAATTATTAAGCTACCTAATTTTAATTTTAGAAGTTTGCAATAATGGAGATTAAAACAAAATCTTCTTCCTCAGTGATAGCTCTGTGTCTTTTGAAGGGGCCCTAACTGGGCAAATTGGAGGGTTTTGGAACACCTTGTCAATCATGATCTGTTGTTGCTTTCATGTAAATGAAACCTGTGTTCCTCCTGCGCTCACTTGACTTGACTGGACGAGTGCATTCCAAGCCAGACAGTAACCAAGGAGCTATTTACAATGATCACGAAGGAGAGTAATGCTTATAATTACATGTTCAGAGAACGAATCTCATTTAAGACTGTTCAAGTTTTTAGCGAGTAACTATTACTCCTCTGTACTCGTCAGGTGTATTTATTTCCTAGAATTACAGTTATTTAACAGCACTAAATGGAGATTGAAATGTCAGTTTTAATGGCACGACCAGTACAAAAAAAGGTTGTAGAAAGATACCAAAGACGTATCGTAACATCATCTTGTGTCCATAGCGCTGATACTCGCAATATATATTTATGTTTGCAACTTCATAAATATCATCCTGTTAATTATAATTATTCCCTTACCGTGGCACACATTCTCCCTTATTCTACGTGATGACGGGGCGTCAGCAGACCTCGCCATCCGGTTCATGAGGGAGAGTGGTTACATTTCTAAGTTTAGACTTTTAGTTTAGTTTTAGTCTGTTTTATATTTTTCTTTTGATAATATCCATTTTAATTGTTTAATAAGCGTTATTTGCTCTATTATCCTATTAATTAGCGAAGAACACAGTGAAGACACAGTTTGATTTGGTTGGTTCCTCAGTTTAGGGGCTGCGACAACGCGGTCATGTAGCCCCGTGTACTTTGGGTGTGTGTAGAATCTGTCTGATAGCCGGTGTTAATTGTGATGGCTGTATTAGTGTGTGTAGGCTATCTGTTTTTAATTCAAGTAAGGACTGCAACTTTGAATTTTTCAAATAGTTCCTACTTTTGCCGCCAAACGCCACCATCAACGACTACTAGGCCAAGTTCAGTCGGCTCTTGGCAACGAACGTAGGAACCTAAGAGCGTTGTTTACATTCTTAACCTATACAATTTAGCTTCACACAGGTGTAATTAGTGGAAGGTTCTTTAACATGCCATAAATCTATGATATGGGACCGCCGGCTTTACTTCCCCTCCGAAGGAAAGCATACTGAGGGATTTTAACGCTCTTAAAAATCCGACAGATTCGGCTGGGTTTGAACCCGCGATCTTGGGCATAGAAGCTCAGCATGCTACTAACTACGCCACCTAAGCCGCTACAGTTTGATTTAAAATGTCGACATAGATCCTTGGTTTATTTCTTTGTATAATTTACCCTTATTCTAAATCCACCGTTACTACGAAAGAGATAAAACAAAAATTGTTAGATGTTGGTTTAGTTATTGTTGTTTTAAGGGGGTGAACTTTGAACTAACCATGGTAACTTTATGAAAAAATAAACATCTTGAAACACGCGACCTAAATGTTTCAAATATGTCAAAATTTTCAAAATACGATCGGGAGAACATATTACTAAAAATTAAAATAGCTCCTGCTTTATTGTAGGCGTACGTTTGTTTTTTCCCCTTCCCCAGGCATCTGGTCCGGTGAAGTCCCTACTCTATAATGCGGACTTGGCTTTTCTACACTGCACAAATATTAATAACTCTTACCACTCTCAAAATTTTGATTTCTAAAATGATTAACGTTGGCGGATAGATTTTTCAATAATTTTGCCTTTTTCCGGACATTTTTCTGATTCTGAATTTCAATGGCATTTTGTAAGTGTTTTCAACCTAGTATTCTCAATCTAAATTACGTTGTGTAGGGTGCGTATTTAGTAAGTATTTTTATTCTAAATTGCATTTTGTGACTATTTTGAATCTAAATTACATTTTGTAAGTATTTTCTATCTAAATCGCATTTTGTAAATATTGTCAATTCAAATTACAGTACTGTAAGTATGTAGTTAGTTTTAGTTGTAAGTATGTAGTTAAATCGTTTAATAGATATATGTCATTGTTCTATTGGACTATGGTGTGTGAGTGTGTCTGGTAGCAGTTGCATTGTTTATTAGTTATAGTTCATTGTTTCAGTAGACTGTGATGTGTGAGGGTGCATGTGAGTGTGCCTGGTGACAGACTGTTTTAGAGGTAGATGTATTTGTTGTTGGGGAAATAAGTTTTTTTTTCGTTAGTAGAATTTTGGTATTTAATTGTTAGTAGAATTGCTCTTTACTTATACTGAAAGGGAGTAGCAGCCTTTCAGAATAAATCAATTTTTACGAGTCTTATAGACGGTTAAGGTATTTATAATATAAGCCAAATAATGGTTACACTGCCTCCTGCTGCACGGCTGAAAGCAACGGTAAACTACAGCCGTAATGCTATTCCCGAGAATATGCACCTCTCTATGCATAATTACATGTGATGATGGCCTCCACCCTTATAACATTTCAATCCGGAGGTAATCTAGTCCCCCGTTCGGATCTTCGGGTGGGGACTACTCGAGAGGGAGTTAACATCACAGAAGTGACAAAGAGGAAATCTGACATTCTACGGATCGGAGCGTGGAATGTTAGAAGTCTGCTAGAAGTGGAAGGTTAGGTAACTTAGAAAGGGAAATGGATAGGTTGAGGTTGGATTTGGTTGGGATTAGTGAAATGCGCTGGCAGGAAGAACAGGACTTTTGGTCAGGAGACTATAGGGTCATTAGCACTAAATCAAACAATGGCCAAGCAGGGGTTGGTCTCATATTGAGTACGAAACTTGGACAGCGGGTGGGATCTTATGAGCAATATAGTGAACGGATTATTGTAGCAAAAATCAATACTAAACCTACCTGCACCACAGTGGTACAAGTCTATATGCCTACCAGTCTAGCTGATGATGAGGATGTTGGAAAGGTCTACGAAGAAATAGACGAAATTCTGAGGTATATCAAGGGTGATGAAAATGTTATAGTAATGGGAGATTGGAATGCTGTGGTAGGAAAAGGGAGAGAAGGGAAGATAGTAGGAGATTTCGGATTAGGTGAAAGGAATGATCGAGGAAGCAGGCTGATGGAAATCTGCACCGAGCATGAGTTGGTCATAGCTAACACCTTATTCAATAACCACAATAGAAGAATATACACATGGATGAGACCAGGAGATACAGGGCGTTACCAAATCGACTTCATTATGGTCAAGCAAAGGTTTCGAAACCAGATTTTGGATTGTAAAACATATCCTGGTGCTGACATAAACTCTGACCACAATCTGGTTGTAATGAAATGCAGATTAAAGTTGAAGAAACTGAAGAGCCAAAAAGGTGGGCAATAGACAGACTGAAAGTAAAGGATGTAAACGAAAGATTCAAGAAGAGTATAAAGGAAGGACTAATGAAAAACACTAAACAAACTTCAATTGCAGACGAATGGGCACTTTTGAAGATTGAAATAACAAAATCCGCAGAAGAAAGAAAGAATAGGTAGAAAACCGTGGGTCACTCAGGATATACTAGAATTGATGGATGAAAGGCGGAAGCACAAGAATGTAAGAGACCAAAAGGGTAAAGCAGAATACAGACGTCTGAGAAATGAGGTTAACAAGAAGTGTAAGGAAGCGAAAGAAGAATGGTTGGAAGAGAAATGTGCAGGTATAGAAAATTGTCTGAAATTAGGACAAGTAGACCCAGCTTATCGAAGGATTATGAATACTTTTGGGGAAAAGAAGACTAAGTGCTGTAATATTAAGGACACAAATGGAAAGCCTCTAACAGATAGGGAAGAAAAGGTTGAGAGATGGAAAGCTTACATAGAGAGTTTGTATAAGGGAAATGAGATTGAGAATCATGTAAGTAGTGGAGTACTAGGAGTTCTGCCCCACTTCAAAACCCCCCTTGCTCTACTACTAAGCCTCAGCCATGTTAAATATCTCTTGAACGCATGGTCCGATTTTGACAAATGAGGTATTGTTGGACTCGGGCTGACGTCCTCTTTGCTATGGACCACTCATTATATTTTTCAAAATTTTTTTGAAAATTTTTGTTTTCGAAAATAGGCGATAGTTTGAAAACCAAACAGGATAGAACGTTGTGCCATGGCTCAAACGAACAGTCTTTATGACCTTTATTTTTTGTAATAAAAAATTTTTATTTTTTATATTTTTTTGAAAACACTCGAATTTTGAAAATCCTATATTTTGGAAACTAGGAACTCTACAAAAAAAATTGTTTAACGTAAATCAATGGTCCCTACCCCCTCTACCCCCAAAATAAATTTAAAGTCTCTAGAATGAAAACCTGCAGTAGTGTGGTAAGGACAGAGCTGCTTATAAAAGCAAGTGGTGAGCCCCTGCGACCTTGGAATGGAAGGAGCCATGCTAGGAGGGCGTGCTTGGATTCGTTTTTTTCGTCTCGTTGTGCTCTTTACGGGAATGTCGGTGTCGAAAAGGTGAAAATCTGGAAACACAGTCTTTTTGGGGTAAAAACGTGATTTTAGACTTTTTGCTATATCTCGCGAACCAATCATGCTAGAGGCATGTTCGACAGGTCCAAGGACTCGGGGTGACGTCCTCTCTGCTATGGACCACTCGTTATAATTTTTAATAAAATTGGAAACTCGATTTTGGGGTAAACACATGCTTTTTGTGATTTTGCCGATATCTAACGAACCAATAACGTTAGAGGCATGTACGACGGGTCCAAGGACTCGGGGTGATGTCCTCTTTGCTATGGACCACTCGTTGTAATTTTAAAAAAATTGGGAAACGCGATTTTGGGGTAAACACGTGTTTTTTGTGATTTTTGCCGATATCTCACGAACCAATAACGCTAGAGGCATGTACGATGGGTCCAAGGACTCGGGAAGACGTCCTCTTTGCTATGGACCACTCGTTGTAATTTTAAAAAATTTGGGAAACGCGATTTTGGGGTAAACACGTGTTTTTTGTGATTTTGCCGATATTTCACGAAGCAATAACGCTAGAGGCATGTACGATGGGTCCAAGGATTCGGGAAGACGTCCTCTTTGCTATGGACCACTCGTTGTAATTTTAAAAAATTTTGGAAACGCGATTTTGGGGGGTAAACACGTGTTTTTTGTGATTTTTGCCGATATGTCACGAACCAATAACGCTAGAGACGTGTACGAGGTGTCCTAGGACTCGGGCTAACGCCCCCTTTCAAATGTGGTAGATATTTTTTTTCCAAAAAGATAATTCACATGGGTCTAACGCCATACATGTTGAAAAAACGTTTTCTTTTTCTTTACCTGTTTATAATGTTCATGAAGCGTGGTGGTTGAGAGAGACGATACGGCTGGGTGTGTGTGTTTCAACGAACTTGTCGCTGACCACGGTGGCTGTGTTCAATAGATTAATTGATATTTCGACGAGTCGGTGTATGACAGAGCGAGCGTGCGTTTTCTGATATTTTACCTTTAACGTGTAAACGGTGATGAGAACTAGGTTCTATGTTGGTCGAAGCGAGTAGAGAAAACAAACTTACAGGAGGTGAATGCCATTTGAGATTATTGGAAGGCTCCGATCTGACTTGACAACAGGTGACGCTTGAAGGTGAAATAATCTGACCATCGTGGTTGCAGGGGAGTGTGAAAGGCATGCACACACACATTTGTGAAACCACATGTAGGCTAAACCAGTGACATCCTGTTTTGCTTCGTACGTGACAAAATGCAAGTTGACGTGAAATTTGATCTACCGCAGGTGTTCGCTTGGGACGTTATCTATCTACATGCGCGATAACTGTTAACAAGTTACATCCTGTCTTGCTTCGTACGTGACAAAATGCAAGTTCAGGTGAAATTTGATCCGGCACAGGTGTTCGCGTGGGTGTTATCTGTCCACGTGCACGATAAGAGAATGTTCAAAGCGTGGGAATCGCTGAATCAGTAAAAAGTATAATGCAACTTGTCGGAATAATGTCACAACCAATAGATAGGCAAGAGCTGCAAACAGCAGTGGTGGGAGGTGAAGGGAGGGAGAGGGGAGGGGGTGATGTATGAGAGAACACAGGAGGAAAGGGAAAGACAAACATGTATGAACATGCATGAAGCGCGGAGCGCTGTACACATAGAGCTATAGGTGGTGTACAACATGTGTGAATAAATAAAAAGTACACAGGTTCACACAACATGTAATTTATTGATCCAGGAATTAAACGTAGAGTTAAACCCTAACCATTTGACGTAGAGTTTATTTCCTTTTTGTTTCAACACTTTTTCCACAAGATAATGCTGAGGAAATGCTGTTTTCTGAAGTTCATGGAGATAAAATCTACCTTTTATGGGTTGATGGTTGAGGTCCTCGAGTAAATAGGTGACTGGAGTGTCCAAGTTGACTCGACGAATTCGAAATAGTTCAGTCCCCCACTGAGGCGTGTAGCCCTTATTGAAGACAGACTTAAATTTGCTCACACGAACAAAATCCCCAATGTTCAGTCGGTGACGTTTAGGATCAGCTGTTTTTATGGGGTTAAACAGTTTATCCAATCGCTGAATATTTTTAGTTACGAGACGTGGCTTGGTCCCAATCGTTCTATGTTTGGTGTCATTGTAACGTGATACTAGCTCAGGTAACATGTCCAACCAGCGATACGTGCCCTGAGCGGTAAACGCTTTCCACATATGGGTTTTCAATGTTCGGTTGAACCGCTCGACCACACTGGCTTTCAGATTGCTGTACGTGGTGTAATGGTGAATATCCTTAGATTTGAGAAAACTGGAGAAATCCTTGTTGAAAAATTCTTTCCCCTGGTCGGTTTGTAGCAGCTGAGGTTGACGTTTGGAGTGTTGAATAATATGTTGAAAGGCCTTGGTAACTAGTGGGCCAGACTTGCGACGCACAGGTTCAACAAAGGCCATTTTGGAATAGACATCAATGACGGTCAACATATAGCGTACACCGTCGTTAACGCCAGCATAGGGTATCATTTCAACCAAGTCAGCCTGCCAAAGTTCATCCACACCTCGTGAAATCACCTTGAGTCGCGGATAGTGACGCCTAGCTGGGCGATGCAACTCGTGAGCAATACCCATTTTAATGGGTGAGGGCTTAAACAATAATTTTGGCATTTCGAAGTTCTTGTTCAATTTCTTGAATTTCCCAATCGTGACCGGTATGGCCAGCTTGACGTGAGGCATGCAACAACTGTAGCCGCTGGACGAGCTTATTGGGATTGTGCCAGTAGGTAACATCCACAAGGGGTTTTAATGGTTTAAAAGTCACTCCCGAAGCGGACACTTTACGACGAGTACTTTGACTGGTGGGAAACATTTTTGCAATGATGGTTTTATATTTTTGAGATATATTGGCATTCACTTGTTGCGTGGGATCATACTGTCTTTTGTGAGCATGGGTATCCAATAAAATGGATTTATATTTGTCAAGGTCCTCTGACGTATAATCATGGGAAGAGGGGGTCCGAGAAAAGAGCAGCTTTAACAGTCCTGGCGTTAATTTATAGTTGATGTTTTTAATGACAGCTTTAGTACGAGCAAATTTAATGGATGAATCGCCAATTTTAAAACTATCATCCTCATAGCGAACACCATACGTGGTATCTGTGTTTCCAATAAATAGATCGGTGAAATAGGGTTCCAATGTTGATCCATAATATTTTATTAAAATGGTTTTCAGTTGAGCTTTATGTTGAGGGGTGGCCAAGAGTTGTGAAAACGGAGACGCTCTGGAAGGGCAAGGTGTTTCGACCATGGCCAAGGATTTCTTTTTTCTCAAAAACTCTGCAAGGGGTGCGGCCTTTTTTTGAGGCGTAAACACTTGTTCCTCCTCATCCTCAACTTCACTATCACTAGTCAAATCTTCCACTTCCTCTTCCTCAGGGTCCTCGTGCAGCGTCTGCGTGGCTTGTGAAACGGTGGGTAGCGTTTCAGATGGCTTGAAAGAGGGTTTCAACATGGCTTTTAGTGGAGGTGCTAAATGTTGCTGAATAAACAAAGCATGATTGGCACGTGATTGTTTCAATTGACGAAACTTTTGGCGAATAGTATTTTTTGCTCTAATAATATGCTTTTTCAATTGACTCTCTGCTAACGCCATGGTGTCTTGACAAATGACTTGATGGCGAATGAGACAGGGCCTTAAATAGCAATAAAATGATCAAACCCTAAGCGATACCGTCCTTGGTTGAGTTCACTTTGTTTGTCAATCACTAAACAGGCATGACGTTGAGTGTTCCAGCACTTGGCACACAATTCTGTAAACATTTGAAAGGTCATATCCGGATTCACATGTTCATTATAAATGTGACGACTGTTCCTCTCGTCCTGACGAAATAAAACAATGACATTGGCATTGTCACGAATCAACTGTTTGGACATTTTAGAATACGTTTGCCCAAGATAGAAGCAATCGATATGTTTGTGTCGACCCATGCTGAAATAGCTTTGAATGATGCCTTGACGTTCAGTGGATACATCATCGAAAATCATGAGTGAATCAGGCTTTACCTCATCCGGTGAAATCACATTTTCTTGCATGGAAAATGTAAAATAACCCATATTCTCTTTTTGTAATCCAGACATGACTTGATCCAGAAACACGTAGAGGGGTTGGTAGAGAGATTTTGCAAAAATATAAATATTTTGAAAACGCAGACCATTGGGCGCTGTAATGAGCGTTAGCAAAAGATTAGTCTTTCCACAGCCGGAAGGCCCCACAATGATGCAGCGAATGGAAGATGGAAACAGTGAACCATGGCGTTGTTCACGTGATGTGGGACAGAGATGGGAAACCATGTCCCCCACGGGGAATGACTCTTGCTGCTTAATAATCTTCATTTCAACTAAGGCTTAGAAAGGCTAGCAGGCTGTCTATATACAGGACACCGAGCCTTGTCATAGAAACAGTAGACTGGTACTACAGGTTGACGATGGATGTCTTTGGACGTGCGTTGATGGCCAAAGCTAGGCCTGTCCCCATACATGATCCTAAACAGGAAACAGATCCTGCTAATAAACACTATGTGGATAGGTCAGTAGTGCCACGCACAAAACAGGGAGATTATGACTTTAAGGGAAAGCGGTTAACCCATGTAAAACATCCTCAAGTGTCTACAGACGTTACTACGAAAAAGTATGTGGATAACAAAGTGTATGAGTTTTATGACAAAGTGCCCCAGCTTATGGTGAATGGCTATAGCGCTAATCACCATCGGATTATTCACGTGGAAGACCCACAAGACGAAGACGATGTTTGTACCAAGCGTTACGTGACCCATGAAATGAAAAGGCTTTATAAATTTATCCCATCTGTGTTTTTAGTGTATCTGACAAATGAAAAACCTGTGAATGACAGAAACCATTTACCGCTAGTCCATGATCAGCACTTGACCTATGCGCTTGCTTCGGGTTTAAGCCACTATCGATTACACTATGATGGAACCATTCACATCAAATATGCCATACCTGATGAGAACCATTTACAAATAAAGATAAATGGTCATAGGATGTTGCTTCATAACCATGAAATGGTCAATGCAGGTGACGAATTATCCTTTTATCTCATGTTGACATGGGATGAAAAGCAAGCGGGAAAAACCATAAACGA
The DNA here is from genome assembly GCA_946902985.2 of Meconema thalassinum. NCBI lineage: Eukaryota > Metazoa > Arthropoda > Insecta > Orthoptera > Tettigoniidae > Meconema > Meconema thalassinum. The sequence goes on from OX336392.1 coordinate 412,000,086, forward strand.
CTTCCCACTTTATGTGGAATTGGAATATACAGCCATGAAATAACCATCTGACGTTAGTTGTGATTTAAACTTTCTTGTGAAAGGTTGTGGGTCATTATCATCATGGTGAAACAAAGGTATGCAGTGAGAAAGACTAAAAAAAGGACTTTGTCCTTGGCAAAGCCAGGGCTTACAACATTCGAGGACAAGCCCTTGCGAAAGAAAAAAAGAAAAAATAATGTATTGACCATAAGGAAAGCCCTTCGAGCAGCACAGAGACAGGTTATTCCAAAACGTCGGCGACAGGTTTCAAACCAAGGGCGAGTGATTCCCGTTCCCAAACGAGCGGGATTTTTACCTGCATTATTTGCTGGTTTGGCTGCTCTGGGCTCACTTTTGGGCGGTGCCAGTGCAGTGGCGAAAACCATTAAAGCCGCGCAGCAGGGCAAGCAACAACTCAAAGAAAGTCAGCGACACAATGAAACGATGGAAGCGATTGCCATGGGGGCTAGAAATGCCAATTTAAAGCCAGCCTTTTATCAACAAGGATTTGGGATTTCACCATTTCGAAATATTAAAAAAAAAAAAATTTAACCTCAGCCATAGCGAGACATGCCCTGACGCATCAACAAGTGGAAAGCTATGCTAAACAACTAAAGCTTTCTCATTTTCGAGGTGTGTTTATGCGAAACCAATTACCCCCACGACCCTGGAAAAAGGAATGTGCTGTTGTCAATTTGGATGATCACCGAGGACCAGGAACGCATTATGTAGCTTATGTCAAAGAGGGATCCATGGTATGGTACTTTGACAGTTTTGGGAATTTGCCCCCGCCCATGGAACTAGTGACCTATTTTGGAAACAGGATCAAGCTATATTATAATGTGAAACGAGAGCAAACGTTTAACAGCCAACAGTGTGGACGTTTGTGTTTAATTTTTTTATATAAGACGCAGCATAAGCAAAAACGCCACCAGTATGTCGGCAGAAAGTAAAACGTTTACAGTGCATGGACGTGGACCTGAAGTCAGCCTAGACTTTTACCCGCCTATCGAATTGAGTGAAAAACCCTATGGTTTAGGACTTGTTTCTCTTGAAACGTACAATCGAATTTACAACATACGTGAAAATGTGAACAACAAGTTTTACTATGATGATTCTGTGCTCACCTTGAACTCTGGTGGATACACGATCGATGATATTTATGAACACATTTATGTGGTGTTGATCAATCAATATGGTTTAAAGTCATTTCTCGACGGAACGCACAAGTTTGAACTTGTAGGAAATACCAACACTCATCGCTGCAGTATTTTCTCCTCATTCAACATTGACTTTAAAACACACCCCGATTCCATTGGCCCATTACTAGGATTTAAACCACGTGTGTTGGAGCCCAACAAAAAACATGAATCAGACCATGAAGTGAAATTCATTGAAGACCATCATGTGTCGGTGACGTGTAATATTATTAGCCAAGTGTACATCAATCAAGAACCATCGCATTCACTTTATGACTTTATTGTGACATCGCCCAATGGCTATATTATTCGTGAAAACCCTCCAGTGGTGCTTTTTCATTCTGTGGCTGTTGATAGTATTAGTAATATAACATTAAGACTGATCAATAGAGATCAACAACTCATTGATCTAGATTCTACCACACCAGTGACTTACAAGTTAGTGCTAAAGCCACTATGAAGTTTGTGTATAAAACAACAACACCGTCTAGGAATGGTGTTAGTTGTTTGCCACGTGAATACACGTTAACATCTCAGAACAAGCAGATTTTACAGCATTTGGGTTACCACGTCAACCCTCATAATGAATTCTATCCTAGAGATAGCGAACCACATCGAAGAGCAACCAGGAGTGGTAAGAATTGATCTCCATTCCTATCAAGCTCAAACACCTGGACTCAATAACAATGATGAAATTCAATTTGTTATCAACAACCAAGATATTTACACCCTACCGCATGAAAGTGTCATTCAAATTGAAGGTCGGCTCACCAAAGCCGATGGCTCTACACCTACCACATCCAAGTTGGCCAACCATGGTTTAGCCTTTCTGTTTTCTGAAGTGCGGTATGTCATTAACGATATCGTGGTGGATAGCACTCGAAATGTGGGCATTTCCAGTGTCATGAAACTATACCCCTCTTATAGTGAGGAAGAAGGTAAAACACTTTGCATGGCAGGTTGGTGTCCTGACTCGACCAATGACTGGATGGTACACACCGATGGGACCTTTACTGGATATTTACCTCTTAAACTGATTTTAGGCTTTGCTGAAGATCACCAACGCATTGTGGTCAACGCAAGGCAAGTGCTTTATCTGGTGAGAGACAGGAGTGATAATAATGCACTCAAGGGAGCCGACAATGCCCCCATCGATTCAAAAGTTCAACTACAACGCTTGCTATGGAAAGTGCCTCATGTGACCCTTAACGATAGCAAAAAACTGGACATACTCAAGATGGTAAAGAGAGATATGCCTCTACCCATGGAATTTAGAAGCTGGGCACTCCATGAGTATCCGCTATTGCCCACCACCAACACACACAGTTGGTCTGTAAAAACAGCTCGCTATACAGAGAGACCTCTCTACCTGATCGTGGGTTTTCAAACGAATCGCAAGTATCAACAAACCAAAGATGCCTCGCAATTTGATCACCTGCAATTGAGAAATGCACGTCTTTTCCTCAACGGAGCTGTGTTTCCCTATGAAGGACTGGATTTGGATTTTTCAAAAAATAAGTTTGGGCCCCTGTACGACTTGTTTTCTAAATTTCGATGGTCGTATTATCAAAAAGAGAACGGCCCCATGCTACTACCCCAAGCGTTTAAGGCAAGAGCACCACTGATTGTCTTTGACTGTTCTTACCTGGAAGAGTCTGTCAAGCCATCCAATATCGACATTCGACTAGATTTTGAAACGCATGACAATGTACCAGCCAATACGACAGCCTACTGTCTGATTATTCATCACAAACAAGTCAACTATTATCCACTGTCCAACCAAGTGACGAGTGTATAAATAACAGCTCAACCCACGTTAAGTCGCTCAGTCATGTCTTGCTTTAAAGCCTCAAGAGACGTTACATCCATGAATTTAAACTCTGAGGAACAACGTTTCAAGACTTTTGCCACATGGCCAGTGCCTTTCATAAACCCTCAAGCCTTGGCGGCTGCTGGATTCTACTATTTAAAAACAAGAGATGAAGTGAAATGTGCCTTTTGTCCCATCATCATAGACCAATGGCAGGAGGGCGATGAACCCATGCAGGAACATCAGCGCTGGTCACCCACCTGCCCCTACCTGTGCAGAATGAAAGTGGGAAATATACCCTGTCATTCAAGCTATCCCTCGCTTGTGTCTTTGGGTGATGAAAAAAATACAAGTTATGATACATGTGGGCCGTATGGTATCCATGGTGCTTCGGTGAGCAGATCACCATCAAAAACGCCTAGTTTAGAGACATTGGAACATCATCGGTGTTATGGACGTTACAAACACAAGAGACTATATTGTTGTATCAGTTGCTATCGTCCTTATCCTAAAATGAGAAAAGCCTGTAAGACGTGTTATGATAATAAAATGATGTAATTCTTAAATTCTTATTTTTTTGCATGTCCCCCTGTCCTACCCTAACCTCAATTTTGAAACTAGCATGGCAGGTAAGTCCATGTCATGATCACACCTGATCCTCCGTCAGTCGTCAGTTGAACTTGGTCCAGGCAAGCGTCAACATGTTGCGCACACTCATTGTGGATTGCCAAGGGTTTAAAATTGGTGACAACAAATTTATATTTAAACAAGTGGCCATAATCGATTGTACCACGTTTTGGATATCGCAAGCTACGCATTTGCTATTTAAACCACCCCATGCTTTTGATTTGTTGTGTGAAAAAGACCGTAAACAAACCCAGTGGATTGAAAATCATAGGCAACTAGACTGGAATCAGGGAACCATTTCCTATAAATATTTGGACGTGGTCATGAAAGCACACTTGTCCTCGGCCAATGTGGTATTTGTGAAAGGTAATGAAAAACGTCAATGGTTGCAACCATTTTTGGCGTCTTACTGTCAATGTATCGACCTCATGGAGTTGGGCTGCCCCTCCCTGCAAACGCTCATGGATACTTGTTCCTGTGGCAACATTACCCATACAGCCCTATCGCATGCGTGGCATCTCTTTCATTGGTTAACCACTCATGCCTGCTGGGAGTTGTTGAACAAAATTATAACTCAAGATTTACCTGTGAATGACGTCAGTGAGATTTCTACTAGCGACGTGTAAACATCTACAGCACATGATACCATGGAGAAAGGCAATGCTACGGACAAAGCCATCGGCAAGTTCTTTGTGTGCAAAAAGAAACTAGACAGTTTTACCAAAGAGGAACTCTTGGCACTGCCCAAGTCGTTCATTTATTATGTGGCCGCCAACGCGGTCAAAGAAATCTGGCAACATGTACCAAAATCATGGACTCAAGACCCTGTGTTGAGTGAATTGCAACCCTGTACGGATTACGATCACCATAAGCAAGTGGCCATGGCAAAAATACCGTCTATGCGTCAGTGTGCGACTTGCCAGCTAGTGAAACTGTATCACGGTCATAAGAGTCCATGTAAAGACTTTGTTGAATCATTCCACGGGTGTCATGGCGAGAAAAAGCAACAACAACAACAAACACAAACATCGTCCACAGAGGAGGAGGAAGACCAAACCTTTTTACCATCGATGGAAAAGGATATGCCAGACCTGTACTGGCAATGGCGTCATTGACAAAGTGATTCAATACTTACCTTACGAAATCCATCTTCCAGGTTATCGTTTTTGCGGCCCTGGAACTCGTCTCGAAAAACGTTTACAACGTGGTGATGTACCCATTAATCTTTTGGATCAAGCATGCAAGGAACATGACCTTTCTTATCGCCATAGTCATTCTGGTTTAAGACATGTGGCAGATAAATTGTTATTGAAGAAAGCTAAACAACGTTTCACATCCAGTGATGCCTCAGTAGGTGAAAGGATGGCAGCCCTAATTGTCATGAGTGCTATGAAAGGAAAGTTGATGATGCATGGACATAAACATTGAGGAGTGAGGAATTGGGATTTGTTTGTATTCTATTTTTCTTTTGTCAATTCACTATGACTATGAAATAAAAACAAAAGTTTTCCAGAGCACGATGTTTTGTTATTTTTAATTTTAAGAAATCGTGATGTTGATGGCTGATTTTTTCATTTTACACATTTCACACATGATGAATTCCACACACTGTCATTTATCATTTTGCAATTTACAGTTTTTGAAAACGTTCGTTTCAAGTTTAACGTTTTTGATGATATGGATTTTTCCATTTTGCTGATGACACATTTTAAACAATGTCCGTTTGAAGTTTTTGAATTTTCAAATTTCACACATGGCCATTTCCAGTTTTTAAAAATGTCCGTTTTAAGTTTTGCTGTTTTGGTGATATGGAAACATGGAATTTCCATTTTGCTGTTTTCATATTTTTTCCATTTGGTGTATGTCGAAAGTTGAGATTTGACAATGATGTTGATGCGAGTGCTTGACCTTGATAATACTGCAATGTGTTGATGTGTGTTTGGAGAAACGTCGAGGTCTACGACTACTGCAGGTAAGACTGTTTTTACAAAAATAATGTCTTTTGACTGTCACATTTCAATGAAAAAACGAAACTATTTAAAACAAAATGAATATATAAGTGACCATTTACCCCCACCCCACCCACCCACTCTACCTCATCGTGTTTGCTCTGGTCAATCATACACACCAGTTTTCTCTCTCCACTCATACATTCACACCTGTCTTTGGGAACAAACACAACCACTTTATTTATTCCCAAAAGCACATTCTCGACATGCACACTCATTCCAAAAGAACTTTTTAGTTTATCATTTACATTACGAAAAATAATTAAATACTAGTTATTAAAGTTACTAAAAATCTTACTTATTTCATATTTACAAAAAAAACTCAACTTTGTACAGCGTTAAAAGAATCACACTATTTACCAATCAAAAAAATTTTAAAAAATAAGGTTGCACACAACTTTTTAAAGAGCAAAAGGTCCAAGTGAATTGTCACTATTTACAAAATCTACTATTTACAATGACAGAAACCAATATTTACAAAATTCTAAATCTACAAGTTACAAAAAGCCATGCCCCATAAACGATTAAACAGTGAAATCACACCTCCTCCTCGTTGCGATCATAACCCCAGGGCAGGCTAGTGAGCAGGTCATCAGCCCACACACGCTTGTTATCCATGGAGGCGAGGGTGCGTTTTCTCTGTTCCACAAGATACAAATGATGGTTGCTGGATTGTATCCTGCACTGTGTATGAGACATAGCTTTGCCAGTGCGTAAAACCGCTAAGTAATCGTCTACACGTAGCGATTTTACCACTGCCCTACCTACACCTTTTGCTCTCTTGGCTTCCTTACAGTCGAGTGTGCGGTAAGCATACATTTTTGAAGCCAAACCTACGAATTCCGTCATAATGGAATCACCGCATTCATCTTTTAAAACGCCCATTTCCTTCTTGTTCTTTATGGGCAGCTGAAACACGTTGTCAGCACTATAGCAAGAGGTGTCGAACCAGTCACTATGTTGCCTCATGACGTCATAGGGGTTGCAGTGGCGAATGTGGTAAATGAATGAGTCCGTGTCCATATACAAAAGAGAGACGTCCTCAAAATGGCGTTTCGCAAACTCATAGTGGAATCGATACATGACCGATTTAGAAAAGTCTAAAATGACTTGACCCAAGTAAATGGGCTTATCCATGGTCACGCTGGTCTTACTCATTTCAATAGTAGCCAAATCCTCATCGATAATTTTGATCGATTTGAAATTTGGCTTGGCAATGTACCGCCGGGCACCCCACCGCCCCTCCCAGACATTCATCAATTTAATGTCACGGTATTTGCGGACATTCTCCATAGACTTGCCATAGATGCAGTTGTTCATTAATTTAAAAAAATTAATTTCAAACTGCTGTGTTGCCATTTGTCGGTGCTCTGTGTTGAGTCGCATGTATGGCTCAAGCCATGCTTTTTGAGCAAAAGAAATACCCCTGTGGACTTTCTTCAACACCAAGCCTTGGGCGAGGCATTGCACCAACATTTGGATATGTAGCACATACCGATTTTTGTTGTAAAGTGTGCCCATGAGTTTTTCAGTTTTCACTTTACTGTCAGGGGGAACCATTTGCTCAAGACAGAATGGGAAATCGGCATGTTCATCATACAAGGATGATGGATATTCAATATCCACTTCTAGCACATATCCACGGCCTGTTTCTTGGCTAGCCATGTTCACATGAAATTCTGACACTTGTTTCTCTGTCAGCCAAGCAAACTTCCCATAGGGCAAAGGCTGACTCATGGCGTAACCGTACAAATTATTCACGTCATAGTACATTAAGTACGATTCTGGTTTGTCTGGTGAATAATCAGACATGTAGACATTGTTCGCTTCAGCATGGCGTTGGTTAAGTGACACAAAGCCGCCACGAATGCCCTTTTCAAAAAATAGAACCATGTCTACGTCAGTGAGTAAATCCAATTCCACTTGAGTGTATTTCAAAGCGGCATCGAACGAGAGTCCAGGACTCGTGTAATAGTGAGCCGGATCAAGACCGTAAATGTGTTGACACAAGTTACGGAATTTTTCAAACACATCAGTGAGCAGCAATACATCCAGTTTTAGGTAATGCAAAGCATATTCACTTAGCGTCTTCATGCCAAACACTCGCCAAACTTGACATGCATGTGCATAGTCTTCATCGGAAACGGTACTGCGTGTTAGTTTCGAGTAAAATTTCTCTTGTGGAGGGAGTTTTCTTTGCTTTAACACGTCCCAGCTGTTGCAGAAATCATACGGGAATATACCTTTCCGAATGCACAATTGAAATTGCTCAGGATCATTAAAATGCATTCTAGTATTTTTTAATTCCTCCTCATTCAAGCCATTCACAAGGCTGTCTAGCGAGGATGCCATAAACTTAAAGGAATCCAAAAATCGAATGCTAAAGTTGCTCAACCACCATGTCAGGGCTGTAAAACGCTCATGGTTTTGGGGAATAATGGTAAACGAGCCCTTGTTAACATGGCCCAATTCACGAATCAAAAACTGAATGTCATAATTCGCCAGATTGTGGAAAAAGACACCGATGAAACGAGGAGCTGGAAAGTTCAAGTTGCATTTACTATGCGCAGCTCCACGAAACTCCCCCGTAAAGTGCGAGTGATCACGAACGGTGTCTTCAGCATTGATCAGTGGCTTTTCGCAAATATGGCATGTCATGGCATGCTCATACTGCTGCTGTTGTTCTGGAGATAGGCTCATGGGTACTGGGTGGTCCAGTAATTCCTGTACATGGTCGGCCAACTTGACAAGTTCATCCAAGAACCATTTGGCACAATCTGGCCCCTCACGGTATTTGTAAACGGATTGTGTGGGGTCATGGGCACACACCACATTAAATCCTATGGCAAAGGGTTCATGTTTTTGAATGGGTGTGGTTGAGCTCATGGAGGGATCTGGTTCACATCCCGCCATGGGTGTGGTGAGAGCTTCGAAATCTGCATATACCACATAGGGAACAGTGTCACGCTTATGAATGTCCTTAAACTTTAACACAGCCTTGTCCCCTTGTGGCAATATCAATCTCACCGCTTCCTGAGTAACACAATCTACCCTATGACGTTCCAAAGAAGTAGGCGTCCAAAAGTATTGGAGACAACGGTCACAAATATGCTTTATACCATGTGCTTTGGACATTTGACTGCTTAGCAATCTACTCAGGCTTTTAATGAGGCAATAGTGATTCACTTCTCCTACAGATAAATATAAAAGATGAATGTGATGTCGTTTCGGTTCTTTTGTGGCATAAAGAGGACCCACAATCTCATCACCGTCAAGGCCATACACCATGAACGAAAAGTCCTGGTTGTCTCGTTCAAACCTATGGATCTCGGTTAAGTCCATAGGGAACGTCACTCGAGTTAAATTTAAAGTATGTTTCAATTCAACAAACTTGGCCTTGTACATTCCTGGTCTGTTAACATGACGATCTTGAGCTGGCTGCAAGTACGCAGCCACAGCCCACAGAAAGCAATCATTGTCATGGTTCTCAATATTCACCACAGCCTTTTTCGAAGCTATTGCTGGAGGTGTTTTAATATAGCTAGACCCAGCATTCAACGGGTTGAAATGACAAATGTTGATTTGTAAATGATGAATTTTGTCTAAGGCTAGACCACTCGGTCCTTGTTGCAGTTTATCAAATTTTGACAGCAAGGCATTCACCACGTGGGTTTCATACCACTGTTCCAAATTATGGGCTATGAATAGCTCTTGCATTTTACTGCAAATATAGAATGTCTCTTTATGCTCTACATCCTTCTTTTTATATACGAAATCGCACACTAGTTCTGTATTCACCTTTAAAGCCATATGCAACCTTTGCGCTGTACAAATTTCAATTTTAAAAATTTCAAAACAAGATTCTAAAAATTCTTTGGGAATCGAACTTTTTCTAACATTCACTATGCGGCCAGAGCACACACGCGATTTGAAACAACTGTTTAGGGTTTCCCAAGTTAACGTATCCGCAGCAGTAAAAGACATTATTTTGAAAGAACACACTCACCTGAGTTTAGAAATGTAGACTGTCTGACAATAATCCAAAAAACACACACGTTCCTGGTTATTCACAGAGGTCAAGCGTTTTCCAACACTCTAAAAAGAAATAAAATAAACCACCATAAGTATATCCATTCCATATAGTTTATGCATTTCATAAACAAAACAAAATCAAACAGGTTATATATTTAAAAAAACAAATCTCACCTTGACGTGTAATGCTTTTCTATATTCCCGTCTCGTGGGCTAGTATGGAAATGGTTTTCTTTTCTAGTTGTCTGTCTTTCTCTTTCTTTAATATATTTCCCACAGACACACGACAGGTAGGCTATACACGTTATCTGCAAACAAATAAATAAATAAAATCATTAATTATCTAATCAATAAATAATTGCATGTATTTATATAAAATCAATAAATATATAAATGAATAAATATATACCTACCCCACAACAAGGTTAAGTATTTTCCACCAACACCAAAACTGATAAACGCAGTGTGTTCAAAGGTAGTCACCTAAGTGAGCGTGGAAATGATAACGACATGTCTTTATATATGCTACATTGCATGTATAATCTTTTTTTTTTTTCCACGCTTTGACCATTCTGTTATCAGGCACGTGGACAGATAACGTCCCAGGTGAACACCTGAGGTAGATCAAATGTCACCTGAACTTGCATTTTGTCACGTACGAAGCAAAACAGGATGTCACTGGTTTAGCCTACATGTGGTTTCACAAATGTGTGTGTGCATGCCTTTCACACTCCCCTGCAACCACGATGGTCAGATTATTTCACCTTCAAGCGTCACCTGTTGTCAAGTCAGATCGGAGCCTTCCAATAATCTCAAATGGCATTCACCTCCTGTAAGTTTGTTTTCTCTACTCGCTTCGACCAACATAGAACCTAGTTCTCATCACCGTTTACACGTTAAAGGTAAAATATCAGAAAACGCACGCTCGCTCTGTCATACACCGACTCGTCGAAATATCAATTAATCTATTGAACACAGCCACCGTGGTCAGCGACAAGTTCGTTGAAACACACACACCCAGCCGTATCGTCTCTCTCAACCACCACGCTTCATGAACATTATAAACAGGTAAAGAAAAAGAAAACGTTTTTTCAACATGTATGGCGTTAGACCCATGTGAATTATCTTTTTGGAAAAAAAATATCTACCACATTTGAAAGGGGGCGTTAGCCCGAGTCCTAGGACACCTCGTACACGTCTCTAGCGTTATTGGTTCGTGACATATCGGCAAAAATCACAAAAAACACGTGTTTACCCCCCAAAATCGCGTTTCCAAAATTTTTTAAAATTACAACGAGTGGTCCATAGCAAAGAGGACGTCTTCCCGAATCCTTGGACCCATCGTACATGCCTCTAGCGTTATTGCTTCGTGAAATATCGGCAAAATCACAAAAAACACGTGTTTACCCCAAAATCGCGTTTCCCAAATTTTTTAAAATTACAACGAGTGGTCCATAGCAAAGAGGACGTCTTCCCGAGTCCTTGGACCCATCGTACATGCCTCTAGCGTTATTGGTTCGTGAGATATCGGCAAAAATCACAAAAAACACGTGTTTACCCCAAAATCGCGTTTCCCAATTTTTTTAAAATTACAACGAGTGGTCCATAGCAAAGAGGACATCACCCCGAGTCCTTGGACCCGTCGTACATGCCTCTAACGTTATTGGTTCGTTAGATATCGGCAAAATCACAAAAAGCATGTGTTTACCCCAAAATCGAGTTTCCAATTTTATTAAAAATTATAACGAGTGGTCCATAGCAGAGAGGACGTCACCCCGAGTCCTTGGACCTGTCGAACATGCCTCTAGCATGATTGGTTCGCGAGATATAGCAAAAAGTCTAAAATCACGTTTTTACCCCAAAAAGACTGTGTTTCCAGATTTTCACCTTTTCGACACCGACATTCCCGTAAAGAGCACAACGAGACGAAAAAAACGAATCCAAGCACGCCCTCCTAGCATGGCTCCTTCCATTCCAAGGTCGCAGGGGCTCACCACTTGCTTTTATAAGCAGCTCTGTCCTTACCACACTACTGCAGGTTTTCATTCTAGAGACTTTAAATTTATTTTGGGGGTAGAGGGGGTAGGGACCATTGATTTACGTTAAACAATTTTTTTTGTAGAGTTCCTAGTTTCCAAAATATAGGATTTTCAAAATTCGAGTGTTTTCAAAAAAATATAAAAAATAAAAATTTTTTATTACAAAAAATAAAGGTCATAAAGACTGTTCGTTTGAGCCATGGCACAACGTTCTATCCTGTTTGGTTTTCAAACTATCGCCTATTTTCGAAAACAAAAATTTTCAAAAAAATTTTGAAAAATATAATGAGTGGTCCATAGCAAAGAGGACGTCAGCCCGAGTCCAACAATACCTCATTTGTCAAAATCGGACCATGCGTTCAAGAGATATTTAACATGGCTGAGGCTTAGTAGTAGAGCAAGGGGGGTTTTGAAGTGGGGCAGAACTCCTAGTACTCCACTACTCATGTAATGGAAAGGGAGGAGGAAATTGGTGAGGATGCGAAAGGAGATTTAATATTGAGATCAGAATTTGTAGAGCTTTGGAAGACTTAAGCAGGAACAAAGCACCAGGCATAGATGATATACCGATTGAGTTGCTACGCTGCATAGGAGATGAAGGTCTGATCAGGTTATTTCACTTGGTGTGTAGGATTTATGAGACAGGTGAGGTACCCTCTGATGTCAAGAAGAATGTTGTTACGGCTGTGAGTTTGTGTCATCACTCGCCGCATGAGTCACAACTGCCCCAGGGCTGGGCTGTGCCCTGCCTCCTGTATTTCGTGCGCCTTATGCAACAGGGCTACTAGGACAAAGGGATAGTCCAGAATATTCGTGACTGGACCAGCGATGGAAACCTCGAGAAGCCGTGAACCCTGGATGGATCTAGAAGCATTTATTGAGTCACCGGCCTGCTATATAAGTGCGACCTGTCAAGCAGTTGTTGTTGTTGTGTTTTATGAGCTAGTGCGAGTGTTTATCCCGGGCGACAGAAGTGTGGTGACTTGCGAAATCCCTAGTGAGGCTGATTCTCTTGACAACGAGGAAGTGATTGTGGTGCTTGTGAAACAGTGTATAGTACAGTGACAGACCTAGTGCAGCTATTACCAGCTAGCGTACGGGACCGGACTCATTAGTGAAGAGGATTAACTGTGGTCTGTTGACAAGTGAAAGGGAAAGCATTCTCGACGTGAGGAAACTGGAGTAAGGTAATGATTGCTGTTTAGTGTATTTTTCTGGCTGCAATAAAATTAATTATTTCTTTAAGCAGTAATTGGTGTTGTGCTTTATACCCACCGTAATCCAGTTAACAAAGGTGCCACTAGGGGTGGCACGTAACAACTGGTGTCAGAAGCGGGATTACGAACTCAAGCACAACACCTGACGGTCCTGGTTTCAAAACCCGAGCAGGTCATTTTCTCTAATTTTCCTGTGAGTGCATGCCCTTTACAAGGCAAACAACTAAAATGGAGGAGAAATTGGCAGCATTGCTAGAAAAGTTAAATGGCATGGAAACCAAGATGGAGGACGGCCAGAAGAATTTAACCAAGGAGCTAACTGCCAAATTAGAAGACGGCCAGAAGAAGCTAGAAGACGGCCAGGGAAGATGGAAGACGGCCAGAAGAAGTTAGCCGAGGACCTAACTGCCAAACTAGAAGACGGCCAGAAGAAGATGGAAGACGGTCTAAATAAGCTAGCGGAGGACCTGAAGAGGATAGAGGACGGCCAGAAGAAGATGGAAGACGGTCAGAATAAGTTGACACAGGACCTGAAGAAATTAGAACTGGGTCTGCGTGAGGAAGTCACGGCAGTGGAAAAGAAGTTCGACGCCTTACAAGTGGAAGTTGCCGAGCTGCGCCAACGCCCGCTGATGGGGGTGGAGGAGAAATTCAACGTCTTACAAAAGGAAGTTGCCGAGCTGCGCCAACGCCCACTGACGGGGGTGGAGGAGAAATTCAACGCCTTGCAAGTGGAAGTTGCCGAGCTGTGCCAACGACCGCTGATGGGGGTGGAGGAGAAATTCAACGCCTTACAAGTGGAAGTTGCCGAGCTGTGCCAACGCCCGCTGATGGGGGTGGAGGAGAAATTCAATGCCTTACAAAAGGTAGTTGCCGAGCTGCGCCAACACCCACTGACGGGGGTGGAGGAGAAATTCAACGCTCTACGAGAGGAAGTTGCCGAGCTGCGCCAACGCCCGCCCACCGTTACACCGGGAATATCAGGAACGGGACATAGCAAAGTGACGCCCCCAACCTTCGACGGAAAGGTCCCGTGGAGCACCTACTTACGTCAGTTCGAGGCGGCCTGTTCCATAAATAACTGGAACAACACAGAAAAGGCTACAGCTCTCATTGTAGCGCTGAGAGGTGACGCCCTTAACGTCCTCCAGGCCATCCCGACTGGATCCCAGGACTACGCTTCACTGATCGCCCATAAGGAGTCCCGATATGGAGATAGCCATCTTCAGCAGGCCTACCAGATGCAGCTCCGGACCCGGGTACAGAAGAACGCGGAAACCCTGCAGGAGTTCGAGATGGACATCGCACGCCTCGTAAGGCTCGCCTACCCAACAGCGCCGGCCGATTTTCTGGAGCAGATAGCGACGCAGACTTTCACCGACGAGCTACGCGACTCGGACACTCAGCAGGCGCTGCGACTCGCGCGCAATAAGACGCTGACAGATGCGCTGAGCCACGCACTTGAGTTCGAGACGGCAAAACAGGCATCCAGAATGCACGCGCGGGTGCGTCAAGTGGACGTCGACGAACCAGTAAAAACCGACGAATTGATGGAGGCGCTAAGCCGTTTCTTCAAGAATCGCAGTACCACCAACAAAAACGTAGCCGAAGGACATCCGGGGAGGCGGCCCGGAAGAGGACTACCGACCTGCTGGACCTGCCGTAAGAGAGGCCACCTGAGCAAGGACTGCGGTGATCGCCGCCGCCAAGGGTTTCCGTCGGGACAGTCAGTCATAGGGAAACCGCGCGGCCCAGGAAAGCAAGTATCAGCCAGCCTAGGGGGTCAAAGGTTGGCTTGTGGCAGTCGTCAAGCCCCGGCAGTCCAAGTTCGTGTGACGCAGTTACGGAGGGATAATAGCAGCCTGATGGTCGACGGAGTCGTCAACGGAGAGAGCTGGCCCATGCTAATCGACACGGGAGCATCGAGGACCATCGTCAGCCCCACCGTGATCCCGAAGTGGAGAGTTCAACCCACACAAAGGAACCTCCAGCTAATAACCGCGACCGGAGAGACTTCACCGGTACATGGCGAAGCATCACTGGAGCTCGTCATTGGTCGACGGGTGGTGAAGCATCCAGTGCTTGTGGCTGACGTATCAAACGAAGTGATCATCGGACTGGACTTCCTGGACCAGAACAACATCATCTTGGACTTGAGTACCAACACTCTGCACTTCGGAGGTGAGGAACTTGCTTTGCAACCAGCACACAAGGCCGTCACGGAACGACGAGTAAGGCTGAGAGAGGACGTCATCGTTCCTGCCAGGACGGAGGTCAGCGCCGCCGTAATTGTCGACGGAACTGCTGAGGGAGTGGCGGCTGTCATCGAGCCAAAATATGAGGACATCCAGACAAAAGGATTGCTAGTTGCCAAGACCCTCATCAACACGACGTCTCGGCCGTACGTCCGCCTGTCCAACCTGAACGACTACGATATTACGGTTCACCGGGACACCAACCTAGGAGTCTGCGAGCCCGTTACCTGGATTGCCAGCATCACAGAAACGACGGACGGACACCTGCAGACGGACAACCGAAAAAGACGCGCCCTGCCAGAAGAACTACAGAAGCTGTACCAAGGATCCCAGGACCATTTAGACGAAGAGCAATCACGCCAACTTCAGGACCTGCTACGCGAATTCCAGGATGTCTTCTCCGTGGGGAGCAAAGACTTCGGCAGTACAAGCTTGGTTCAGCACAGAATCGACGTTGGGGACAGCGCACCGATTAGGGCCCCATTCTGACGTGTCCCGCTCGCCAAGCAAGCCGAAGTCGACCGGATGGTAGAAGAGATGAAGGAGCAAAGGGTGACCGAGCCATCACATAGTCCTTGGAGTTCTCCGGTCGTGCTTGTGAAGAAGAAGGACGGTTCCACCAGGTTCTGCGTGGACTACAGGCGGGTGAACAACGTCACGAAGTAGGACAGCTACCCTCTACCCCGGATCGACGACACGCTGGACACCATATCAGGGTCAAGATGGTTCTCCACCTTGGATTTGAAGAGTGGCTACTGGCAGGTGGAGGTCCACCCTAAGGACCGGGAGAAAACGGCGTTCTCTGTGGGCAGCGGGCTCTGGCAGTTCACCGTCATGCCATTCGGTCTGTGCAACGCCCCTGCGACCTTCGAAAGCCTAATGGAGTTCATTCTGAGGGGACTACACTGGAAGACCTGCCTGGTATACCTAGACGACGTCATCGTTCTGGGGAGGAGTTTCGAGGAGCACTACAGCAACCTGAAGGAGATCTTGTTGAAGCTACTGGCTGCCCAGCTGACGTTGAGCCCCAAGAAGTGTCAACTCTTCCAGAAGCGGGTCCAGTATCTTGGGCATATCGTCTCCGAGGAAGAGGTGCGCACCGACCCAGAGAAGACCGCAGCTGTGAGGGAGTGGCCAGTTCCGAAGGACAAGTCCCAACTACGAAGCTTCCTGGGACTCTGCACTTATTACCGTCGCTTCGTGAGAGGATTCGCCGACATCGCCAAACCTTTACATCGAATGACTGAGAAGGACCAACTCTTCACGTGGACAGCAGAATGACACAGTGCCTTCGAACAACTCAAGCAGGCTCTGTGCACCGCACCTATTCTGGCCTACCCCACACCTGGAACAAGGTTCATCGTCGATACCGATGCCAGCGACTTTGGCATAGGGGGAATCCTGTCGCAAGTAGTGGACGGCGAGGAGAGAGTAGTGGCCTACTTCAGCAAGGCCTTGTCAAAGCCAGAAAGGAACTACTGCGTCACCAGGAAGGAGCTGCTCGCCATCGTGAAGACCATTGAACACTTCCACAAGTACCTGTACAGGCAAGAATTTCTCATCAGGACCGACCATACATCCCTGCGGTGGCTCCTGAACTTCAAGCAGCCCGAGGGCCAACTCGCGCGGTGGTTAGAGAGGCTTCAACAGTACAACTTTGAGATTCAGCACAGGAAAGGCCAGCTGCATTCTAACGCCGACGCCCTGTCACGAAGACCGTGCCCCGAAAACTGCACCTTCTGTGCCCGAAGGGAGGAGATCACCGGGATACAGTGCCGAAGGACTACCGTGGAACTTCAAGGGAGCTGGAGCCGCGAATCTTTCACGCGGGCACAAGCAGAAGATGATGACCTGGGACTGATAG
This sequence comes from Meconema thalassinum, assembly GCA_946902985.2. Taxonomy (NCBI): domain Eukaryota; kingdom Metazoa; phylum Arthropoda; class Insecta; order Orthoptera; family Tettigoniidae; genus Meconema; species Meconema thalassinum. The sequence goes on from OX336392.1 coordinate 412,017,159, forward strand.
CCGAATGGAAGGGGGCCTGTGTCCCCAGACCCGGGTGGAACAATGTGAGTGACTGCAGCCCAAAGTTTAAGTCCTACTGGGCGCAGTGGGACTCGCTAATTGTAAGGGATGGCCTCATTTGCCGCGCCTGGGAGAGCACCGACGGGAAGACATATCGGGAACAAGTCGTCGTTCCAAAGGCTATGACGGAGGAAGTCCTGAAGGAAGTTCATGGAGGATCATCTGGTGGACACCTAGGGATAAAGAAGACCCTGGAGAAGCTGAGAGAGCGGTTCTACTGGATCGGATGCCGAACAGACGTGGAGAACCACTGCGCGAGGTGCCACGATTGCGCAGCCAGCAAGGGCCCAGGACGAAGACGACGGGGTCCACTGAAGACCTACAACGTGGGCGGCCCCATGGAGAGAGTGGCCATCGATGTTGCTGGGCCATTCCCGTTAAGGGAGGCAGGGAACCGCTACATATTAGTCGTCAACGACTACTTTACCAAATGGTCGGAGGCGTATGCGCTCCCTAACCAAGAAGCCGCGACGATCGCAGAGACCCTGGTGAAGGAATTCGTCAGCCGGTATGGAGTACCCCTGGAGCTGCACTCCGACCAAGGGAGGAACTTCGAGTTGCAGGTGTTCCAGAACCTATGCCAGCTGCTGGGAATCCGGAAGACAAGGACAACGCCGCTACACCCTCAGTCCGACGGGATGGTAGAGCGATTCAAGCGCACCATCGAGAACCACCTCCGAATAGTTGTCAGCGAGCACCAGAGGGATTGGGACAAGCATCTTCCACTATTTCTCCTGGCCTACCGCGCCGCCGTGCATGAAGCCACCGGGTGCACACCAGCCCGGGCCATGTTTGGGAGGGAGCTCCGTCTACCTGTCGATCTTGCCTTCGGCCGACCTGGGAATGATCCGATCCCGGTAAGCCAGAATTGTCAAGAACTTGTCGACCAACTGGAGGACGTGCACGCGTTCGCGAGGAGGAAACTGCGGATCGAGACCGACCGAATGAAGACCCGATATGACCAGCAGACGGATGCCGGCGGATTCCACGAGGACGACCTGGTCTGGCTCTTCAACCCATTACGGAAGAAAGGCCTGTCACCCAAACTGCAGAAGTCCTGGGAGGGCCCGTACCGAGTCGTGAAATGGATCAACGATGTCGTCTACAGAATCCAGCGGAGCCTGAGGGCGAAGATGAAGATCGTGCATCGAGATCGCCTGGCAGCCTACGGAGGGACACAGACGGACCAATGATTGATCGGGACGATCAGCCTTTTTAGGAAGGGGGTGGTGTTACGGCTGTGAGTTTGTGTCATCACTCGCCGCATGAGTCACAACTGCCCCAGGGCTGGGCTGTGCCCTGCCTCCTGTATTGCGTGCGCCTTATGCAACAGGGCTACTAGGACAAAGGGATAGTCCAGAATATTCGTGACTGGACCAGCGATGGAAACCTCGAGAAGCCGTGAACCCTGGATGGATCTAGAAGCATTTATTGAGTCACCGGCCTGCTATATAAGTGCGACCTGTCAAGCAGTTATTGTTGTTGTGTTTTATGAGCTAGTGCGAGTGTTTATCCCGGGCGACAGAATAGTGGTGACTTGCGAAATCCCGAGTGAAGCTGATTCTCTTGACAGCGAGGAAGTGATTGTGGTGCTTGTGAAACAGTGTATAGTACAGTGACAGACCTAGTGCAGCTATTTCCAGCTAGCGTACGGGACCGGACTCATTAGTGAAGAGGATTAACTGTGGTCTGTTGACAAGTGAAAGGGAAAGTATTCTCGACGTGAGAAAACTCGAGTTGATTGCTGTTGAGTAGTGTATTTTTCTGGCTGCAATAAAATTAATTATTTCTTTAAGCATTAATTGGTGTTGTGCTTTACACCCACCGTAATCCAGTTAACAAAGGTGCCACTAGGGGGTGGCACGTAACAATGTCATCATCCCTATACCAAAGAAAGTGGGAGCTGACAGATGTGAAGATTACCGTACAATCAGCTTGATTACTCATGCTCCAAAGATCCTGTCTAGAATAATTTACAAGAGGATTGAAAGCCAGATAGAAACGGAGTTGGGTGAAGGCCAGTTTGGTTTCAGGAGAAATGTAGGAACAAGGGAAGCTGTACTAAGTCTTAGGCTGATTTTGGAAGGTAGAATAAGGAAAGATAAGAGAACGTTCATGGCTTTTGTAGACTTAGAAAAGGCTTTTGATAACGTTGATTGGACTAAATTGTTTGACATTTTGAAATCTATTGGAATAAAGTACAGGGATAGGAGGGTGATATACAATCTATACAGAAACCAGACAGCAGTCATTCGAGCTGAAGGACATGAGAGAGAAGCTGATATTCAGAAAGGTGTTAGGCAACGCTGCAACTTATCACCCATACTTTTCAATCTTTACATTGAACAAGCAATGAAGGAAATTAGAGAAAAAATTAAAGTGGGAGTGAAGATTCAAGGAGAAATAATTTCAACTCTGAGATTTGCTGATGACATCGTCATCTTGGCCGACACGCCTGAGGATTTGAATGAGTGTTTGAATGGTATGGACTCCGTCTTACGGAAAGAATTCATGATGAAAATTAATGAATGTAAAACAAAAATACTGGAATGCAGCCGAAATAAAACAGAAACCTGTATGGAGATCAAATTGGCAGGTGAAAAGCTGAAGGAAGCAGGAGACTTCTGTTACTTAGGAAGCAGAATAACCAGTGATGGACGAAGCAAAGAGGATATAAAAAGTAGGTTGGCTCAGGCAAAGAAAGCATTTCTACAAAAAAAAAAAAAATGTTGACCTCGAATATAAATTTAGGTATTAGGAAGTCATTTTTGAAAGCCTTTGTCTGGAGCGTGGCGCTCTATGGAAGTGAAACTTGGACTATTGGCGCAGCAGAAAAGAGGAGAATTGAAGCATTTGAAATGTGGTGTTACAGGAGAATGATGAAGATCAGATGGGTAGATGGGGTTACAAACGAAGAGGTATTAAGACGAGTGGGAGAGGAGATATATTTCTGGCGACTGCTAATGAAGAGAAGAGATAGGTTAGTAGGACACATACTAAGACACCCAGGAATAGCAAGCTTAGTTATGGAAGGAAGGGTCGATGACAAGAACTGTAGAGGTAGACCAAGGTTAGAATATGTTAAACAGATTGCCTCGGTTGTAGGGTGTGGTAGCTATGTAGAGATGAAACGATTAACTCAGGACAGGGAGGCATGAAATGCTGCATCAAACCAGTTAAAAGACTGAAGACACAAACAACAACAACAATTAGCCTATTTTCATTTGTAAACAAGATTTTCAGGAAAGAACATATAGCCTACTTTCTCCTAAATGTATGGGTATAGTTATGACTCTTTGTCCTTATCACCTACTATTTTCTTCGTAATCGAAATGCAAATTAGCACACGGGATTTGAGCAGCGGCGTTCAAACCATACTTTATAATTGACCCCAGTATTTTGCAATTTCCCCCAGGGGTTCACGCATAGTGGGACGTGGGTTGGCGACCACTGGACCCCAGCTGAGTCCGGCATTGCTTCCACTTACTTGTGCCGGGCTCCTCTCCGTCTTTTTTCCTGTCGACCTCCTGGGGCCGATAACCTAGATGTTAGGGCCCTTGAAACAACAATTATCATCATCATCATATTTTGCAATTTCATCAGCAAACACTCCAAACAACGTAGGAATTCAGTATATTAACTCCGATTACTAACAATAATTGAAACTTCGTTGGTCTAAACGTATCACTGGGAGAAACACATTTAATATATCCACTGCACTCCTAATTTTAAATCGCGACTATACTTAGCAGTGAGCTCTATCGGCAAAAAGAGGCAATTTTCAATAATACCGCTGGCATGGGTTCACTAACTGGCCGCTATAGAGCGCAGCTCGCATCTAGTAGGCAGTGGATAGCTCCCGCATACTGTAGTTCAACTAGTTGCTAGTAGATGTCACTCCTAGAGATCCATTGGAGAAATTTGTTTTAATTAAATATATATTTTTCATTGCAAAATGCACACACAATATAACGCTCAATTGTAGAACGCCTCAGTACTAAAAAAACAATAAATATAAAAAATCAAGCAAAAAAAAATAGCAACACTGTTAGGATTAGAACCCCAGCCGGCCGGGTGAGAGACCAACGCTGTAATCTCAGACCTACAGTAAATATGTCCTCCCAAGTTCAATGTTATCAATCGATTTAAATACAACGTCTTAGCAAATAATGACTTGGACTATAAACGATTTCTTCAGTGGAGTATATTTCAAACAAAGTTGATTTCATAGAAAGTTCATATTATTTCTATCAGTAGGCTATATTGCTTGCAACATACTCAAATTAGTGAAATATAGCTCAGAACGAGAGATCAGCTGCCATCTTATCTGTAACCAAGAAGGCTCAGCATTTTAAACTTCCTTCTGCACTATAATATTACAATATAAACTTTTAATTTCGAACGGGCCACGTCCTTAGAACAGTTTAAACGATTCTCGGTTCGATAATCGGAACTGGTGGGTCCCATGTTATGAATTATAAAGTTTGCATAATTCACACGGCCGCCATCCTGAACTGGTATGGCTGATGACCTTGTCATTTGGGCACAAGACGCGTCCTATCTGAAGGTATGTTGTTATCAAATTTGGTAAAGATCCGATGATTAGTTTGGTCGTAATATAATTTTACGTTTTGACCATTTGAGTGGCCGCCATTACGATTTGGTAAAGATGGCGGCAATATAAAATATGACACTGAGGTGCCTTTTGCTAGTGCTACCTCTGTACCAAATTTCGGTGAATTTGGTTTTGCCGTGTTTGAATTGATAGAGGGGGGCAGACATACAGGGTACACACACAGACACACAGACAGGCACACAAAGTTTTGGCCCTGCGTAGATCTCATAAGTAATTTCATTTTTTGCAAAAATCGAAAGTCGGTTAAAAATAGGCTTATGAGATTACCTTTTGTCCGTGTGTATTTGTTTCAAAAGTGCGTTTAAACAAATAAACATATTTATAGAAGCCCGCATAACAGTAAAGCCAGGCGGGTGGCTTATAGACTACACATGCGAGAGTTCTCGCACGGGTCCGCTAGTATTTAATAAATTAGGAAAATAATACGTCAAGTCAAAGTTAAGACCGGTTTCGGTCACTTTAGGACCTTCGTCAGCAAAAAGTAATTAATACTGCCCCCGTAATTGAATTATGTAGAGACCACGGTGGCTATATTTGAAATTATAAGGAGAGTTATGGCTGTCATAGTTATGACGTGGGTAGTCATGACGTAAGCACGGATGACGTAAATGTTATGCCAGCAAGCTACTTGAGCTGAGATTCTCAGTGACGTCAGTATTTAGTCGAGAATGTTCCAAGATGTACGACGCAGTCGCAGGAAACGAGGAATTCTGCTGAGGAAGAAACTATGCTATTGGAGGAGAGGCATGAACCAATCAACGATAGTTTAAAGGAAGACGGAGATTGCTAAAACTATGGTATTTTTATTACTTTTGGAATGTAGAATTGTGGAAATCCATTTGCAGTAAAAGCATCGATTTGGAATTTTGGTGAAATTTATTTTCAGTTTTTGAATTTTGAAAATCCGTCATGTATTAACGAAGTTGGAACTTCTAGCGATGACGCAGTATCACGCTTTGGAAGGGATGGTAACGCCCCTCGTGAAGTTAATAAAAGGGCTTGCGCAGAAGAGAGGAGCTCTTTTCGTTCTCTGATCATTCTGAGATCTCATTCTCAGAGCATCGAAGTATATTTGTGAAAGTTCTTTTCTTATACATTCATTATAGTGAGACGTCGAAGTGAACAGCAGTGAAAAGAATCGTCTTTATAACGCGTGGCGAGGCCACTATATTAACGAGATCCAAGTCAAACTAGGTGAAGTTGAAACGGACCTTAGAAAGCTTCTACAAGTTTAGCTTCGAACAGTTAGCGGTCTCCGATAAGCTAATTGCATTGTGCAGTGCTTCATGCAGTTATAGAGAAAAGCTGAACAATTTCGACCGATTAGTTCGAAAGATATTAGCAGTTTTATACGACTGAGAAAAGTGATTATCTCGCCACAAGAGAAGCACTTTCGTATAGCCAGAATCAACGCAACGGCTGACGCTGCGAGTGGAATAGAAAGACTTCAGATTGCTTGGTTACACAACGATACAGTATAATGGAGCAAGTTAATACGGCAGTTTGTTCTTCTAACACTACAACCGAAGAGCAGATGGAAGGCTAAGGCGCTTATTGCAATTGGGACATACTTCAACGGAGTAAGATAGCGACATGGAACTTCGCTAATTGCTATTCCACACAAGCGAACATGCGGTGAATACCATCTACACCCATGTTTCGTAATTAAAGGCTGAATACCATCGAACAGCCATAGAAACAATTTCATACTCTGAATATGAATAATTTCTTCGGAAATTTCTACATAACTTCATGACGATTGTCTACTGGAACTTCAGGGAATTTTTCAAGAGAGGTCAGGGATATCCCGACGCACAAAGAAGATTATTGCCGGAAGGATGTCTATTCGTCTTCGAGGAGCAGAGCGATTCACGGAGAAGGAAGCAGTTCGATTCTCCGAGGGTGCTATTTCCTATTTCGAGGATGGAGCTCAACTTTAACGTGGTGAAATGGATCCATCAGCAGTCTTCTTTGGGGAATTTTCCTCTGGAACGTCAATCGGCAGATAAGGTAGTCGTGAACGTTTATTGTATTTGAGTATATTAATGATGTTTGAGCAACCATTTTTCCCATATTTTTATCCTCATGTATTTTTGCCCTATTTTCTTGATGAGATTCTTATTCTCAGTACACCTTGATGAGTTTTGCATTTTTCGACGATTTATTAAGACATTGTTATGTCATGGGCATAGTTAATGATTTTGAATCAGTTGAGACTGATATTTAGAATTTTCAGTAATTAATATTTTTGTAGTCACGATTTGACTGTAAGTTAATGATTTTTAATGGCAGATTTAAATTCAGACAGCGTGTCACTTTATTAAAGTAATTCTACCCCTGTTTAATTACTTTGACCAATTTTCTGTCATCATCAAGAAGGAAGAACATTTAAATGATTTTAGAGCGTTAAAATCTCTTACGTTGTCGACGATCTTGGAAATACTAGTCGTTATTTGTATTGATTGCAACACAGACATTTATCGTCAGTTATGAATGAACATTGCATTATAGACACTTTTGTGAAAGAGTAACTTTAATAATGAATTATTGAATGCATTAAAGTCAAGTACTTTTGTTAGGAGTTATTCTCAATTAGAGATTTATAGAACGATGTTTGCATTCCCCAGTCTAATTGGATTCTATTCGACTACTTTGCATTTTTAGTCGCACTTTATTTGATGATAGTATTTTCATACTACAATTTTTTTTAAGATGTTAATCTTAAATTATGATAGACCAGACAGGCGTATATAAGCGTATTCACTATTAAATTTGTTTGTGATTGGCAAGTTTTGACTTCATTTCGGTTCATGAATGAAATCTACGAAGGTTAAATAGAAAAACAGTTTTGAAACAATTAATGATTATAAAAATTTTTAAGTGGAACTATGAATGTATAATCGCTAGTGCAGCGCGTGTTGAAAGTCGCTGAGGTATAATGCCCTTGAATATGAAGGAAGTTCCCACAGGAATAAATGTTAAAGAATTATTTGTGGAAGTTTTGTAAGTTAGGTGGAAGTTTAATACCATATAGATTAATATATGATGATTTTGGGCATATTTTTAATGCAGTTTGTGCATTAACTTGTTAGCGAAGGATTTTCCGCTGGAGTAAGATTGTCATAGTTCGTTGAAAATAAATCAAGTGATTTACTGTTAGAATTAACACGAGTTTTGAAAGAATTTGAGATAAGATTTTGAATGAAGGTTGCCGTCACAAATCATTATTAAAACCTTTATTAAACCAGATTGTGACATTAACATGTATAACTAACCTTCATTGGTCGATTATATAAATCACGATTATGAAAATTACAAACCGAATGAACATGTGGTCAATGTATTTATTAAATTAATAATTTAAACAATTTAAATGTTAATATTGTAAATAAGTGCTGTAAATATTTTTGAAAATAATGTGAAACGAGAGTGATGTTAAAGACGTGCTTATAATATTTTTATTGTCTTTGACAAATATTATAAACAATTTCTAATTGTTATAAATAATTTATGTGATTTGTTATAAACATTTAAGAGCTAATTAAACAATTGGATGAGAAGTTAACAAGTTTAAGGAATTAACAGAATGATTCAATAGGATGTGAGCAAAGTACTTGAAAGATTTGCGTAAATATAATGTGAGTTGTCTTGTAGACAGATAAAAGTTTGAGAGAGCAAGCTGTATGTTACGTAACTCAGCACGTGAGAAGGGAATGCATTTGACCAGTATGCAACAGGTTCGAGGGTAGCTCGCAGCTGGGCCAACATCTGGTTCACAGAGAGTGAGGTCGTCCGCACTTCGGCCTTGCGACTATAAATACCATTCTCATGTTTATTAAAAGGAAACCAAATGCTCTATATATATGTCACACCCTTACGTCCTTTTCCAATCCAATTGTGTTAATAATATTACGTTATTTGGAGCTCTTGGGAGCTAAAATGTTTTATATCATGTTGTATGATAATTTTTGCAAGTCCTACTGAGGACGTAGTCAGATTGACTTAGGCTACTGATAGCCACGTTGATTTTGTTGTGTTAGTAAAATCATTCCCTTTATTAGAAATAAAGCTTTTGTACAGTTCAAAGTTCTCGTTTTCGTTCTTGGTTCATTTTTACATATCATGGTGGAGGTTATTGTGTGAACAGACTTTTAGTGATCCTGTTGTCAACTCAAACCCCGAGATAATTAAGAGGTAAGTAACGGTAAGTATGAACCCCCGTCTATTTTGGTGTGTTCCACAATGATTTCCTGTGAACTTCTGTGCTCTTATCTCGATAGTATCTGTCAGTGCCATTTTCATTGATGTAACTGTGCCGGTGCGACTGATAATTGGCAATCCGATTGAGGGGGCGGATATCTGACAGCCTACTATCCAGGTAAACGGGGACAATACGAAATATTAAGTTGTAAGTCTGGCACTAACATTTATAAAAAGGCTGGTTTCAAAACTATTTCTAAAATTATTAACTATTAAAATTGTTAAAAATATAGGCCTACTAAGAAACTAACAAGAAGTTCCGTGACGAACTAACGAGCCTACTTTTCTTAAAATTTAAGATTCATGCCAATAATTAATCTATATGGACCTATTCTAAAATAATGACGAAATTAAGTTGGTAATATCGAAATTTTTACTTAGTTCGAAATACTGTATACCTGGCATAATGTAGCCTAATAGAGAACTACAGTTGGCAGCCCTGGTGAGTGAATATATTCTTAGTTCCGTCTCTTAAGATACAGAATACAAAATTTGGTTGAAGTCCAATGGATAGCATGGACGTTACATGCAGTTAAACATTGGATCTAACAGCGCGCGTAACATCATATTGGCAACAATGACATACATGTATTGGTCAGAAATAATCCGAAATAATATGATCTATTGTTGTGTCAATTTTGAATGAAATCCATTAGTTAGTATAGAAGTTACATGCATTTTAAAATTGGACCTATCAGCAGGCTTTGAATCATGTTGGCAGCACTGACGTAAATTAGGCTTTGAATCATGTTGGCAGCACTGACGTAAATTAGTTACTCCAAATTAATCTAGAATGCCAGGTACTATACGCGCGCAAAGTTGAAAGCTATTGGCTTGCATACTTTCTGATATATTGATATTAGGGTAACAAAAATAGAGACAGCATTTATTAACAGTTGGCAGCTCTGGTTACTATTAAGAATCGGCATAGTCATATCTGTTATGGTACATATAGCACACACGAAATTTGGTTGAAATCCAAATGATAGTATAGAAGTTACATGTATTTAAAGTTGGACCTCTCAGCAGGCTTAGAATCATGTTGGTAGCACTGACGTATATAAGTTACTCCAAATTAATATAGAATGTCAGGTACTATACGTGTGCATATTTTAAAGCTGTCGGCTTGCATACTTTCTGATGTATGGGTATGTGGATAAAACAAATTGAGAGCATTTTTTAACAGTTGGCAGCCCTGGTGGCTCTTAAGAGCACGCTCAGTCATATCTGTTTTTGTACTCATAGCACATACGAAATTTGGTTGAAATCCAATTGATAGTGTAGAAGTTATATCCATTTAAAATTTGGACCTATCAGCAGGCTTATAATCATTTTGGCAACACTGCCATGTATGGCCACCTGGAAATTAAACTGCAATATTATTATCTATACGTGTAACAATAGATATGTTACAATTTTTAGACTACTTTTCACATTTTGCAAAAATGAGGAAAAAGTAGACTTATGAGATCGGGCAAATGTGTGTATGTCTGTCTGTCTGTCTGTCTGTCTGTCCTTCTATCTGTCTGTCTGTCTGGCTGTGTGTGTGTGTCCCCCCCCCCCTATCAACTCCTAAACGGCTGCAGCAATCGAAACAAAATTTGGTAGGAGTAAAGATCTATACCTGAATATCTCACGGCCATATTTGAAAATGATATCAGTGCTACCAACTGCTGAAAAATCGCAATTGAAATTTGAGCTCCATGTTGGATATCCTGGAAGGTATGAATGGGAGCTATTTCAAAATTGGCACACGTATAGATAATAATATTGCAGTTTAATTTCCATGAGGCCATACATGGCAGTGTTGCCAAAATGATTATAAGCCTGCTGATAGGTCCACATTTTAAATGCATATAACTTCTACACTATCAATTGGATCTCAACCAAATTGGGTATGTGCTATGTGTACATAAACAGATATGACTGAGCATATTCTTAAGACCCACCAGGGCTGCCAACTGTTAATAAATGCTCTCAATTTTTTTTATTCAAATGCCCATAAATCAGAAAGTATGCAAGCCGACAGCTTTAAACTATGCACACGTATAGTACTTGACATTCAATATTAATTTGGAGTAACTTACATACATCAGTGCTACCAACATGATTCTAAGCCTGCTGAGAGGTCCAACTTTAAATACATGTAACTTCTATTTCATCATATGGATTTCAACCAAATTTAATGTGTGCTATGTGTAACATAACAGATATGACTATGCCGATTCTCAAGAGTAACCAGGGCTGCCAACTGTTAATAAATACTGTCTCTATTTTTGTTACCCTAATATCAATATATCAGAAAGTATGCAAGCCAATAGCTCTAAACTTTGCACACGTATAGTACCTGGCATTCTAGATTAATTTGGAGTAACTAATGTAGGCCTACGCCAGTGCTGCCAACATGGTTCTAAGCCTGCTGATAGGTCCAATTTTAAAATGCATTTAACTTCTATACTAACTAATGGATTTCATTCAAAATTGACACAACAATAGATCATATTATTTCAGATTATTTCTGACCAGTACATGTATGTCATTGGTGCCAACATGATTTTACCCGCGCTGTTAGATCAAATGTTTAACTGCATGTAACGTCCATGCTATCCATTGGACTTCAACCAAATTTTGTCTTCTGTACCTTAAGAGATGGAACTAAGAATATATTCACTCACCAGGGCTGCCAACTGTAGTTCTCTATTAGGCTACATTATGCCAGGTAGCCTATACAGTATTTCGAACTAATTAGAAATTTCGATTTTACCAACTTAATTTCGTCATTATTCTAAATAGATCCATATAGATTAATCATTGGCATGAATCTTAAATTTTAAGAAAAGTAAGCTCTTTAGTTCGTCACGGAACTTCTTTTTGATTAATATGGAAAGATATATCTCTTGAGAATACAGCTCGATGTGGGAAATATCAATGATGTGGACATGATGTATTGGTGCACTGAAAATTTGAGTTTGGGATGACTTATGTTGTGTTCATATGTTTACGTGAAATTAATAAGCTATATGACTATGTTGCTGTGAAAATTGTTAATCCAAGAAAATTAAGTAGTTATAATATAATGGAATATTCTATTCCTGAGGGATTCCTGAGCTGGATCCGGTTTTCCCATTTTCCATTAACGTATTCCATTGACCATCTCCTTTTGCCCTTCTTTCCTTCGTGCCTCTCATGTCTCTTCTTCTCCCAAGTCCCTCAATCCTCATTCTCTGAGGGTTGAGGGCATTTCTTTTTCCTATCTTTTATTTTTCTCTTCTTCCATTCATTTTCCCTTTCTTCTTCTTCTTCCCCCAGGGGCTCACATCTTGTGGGCGTGGGTTGGCGACCACGGGGCCCCAGCTGAGTCCGGCATTGCTTCCACTTACTTGTGCCGGGCTCCTTTCTGTCTTCTTTCCTGTCGACCTCACTTGGTCAACTCTTGTTCTCTTCCGACCCCGACGGTATTAGGGTATCCGAGGCCTAGGGAGTCTTTTCCTTTCCCGCCATAATTGGCCCTTGTCTCATCTTTTCTGATTCCCTCCTTCTGCGAGGGGTCAGCCTTCTTTTTCTTTTCATGTTATCTCCTGCCTTCTGCTTAAGGCCCTCAAGGAGGCCGGGTGTAAGTAGCCCCACCACTTTGGTGCACCCTAGATAATGCTACGCCCTCAGGGGCTCACGGCTGGTGAGTTCGGGAGTTGGCGACCCCGAGGGATTCCTGAGCTGGGTCCGTTTTCCCCTTTTGTCCCTTACCTTTGGGGCGGACCCTCTCCTCTTTCACTTTCCTATATGCCTTTCATGGCTCTCCTTCCATCCAAGTCCCTCAATCCGCCTTCTCCGAGGGTTGAGGGCATTTCTTTTCCTTCTGTCCTTTTATTTGCCTTATTCTCCTTTAGTTTTCCATTTCTCCTTCTTGTATGTAGGTTAGTAGTTAGTTTTAGTTTTAAGTTTGCATTTTCATCTTCACGATCACCCAAACCATCAGGGGCCGATAACCTAGATGTTAGGCCCCTTAAAACAACAATTATCATCATCATCATCATCTTCTTCTTCTTCTTTTTCTAGTTAGAAGGATTTGTATTAGGTTTATTTCATTAACACTTTCGCTATCACCCAATTTATTAGGGGCTGATAACCTACATATTAGGCTCATTAAAAACAATAGTTATAATCATCATCATCAACATCATCACCATGTGTAACAGGGAGAACTGCTAGCCAGTACACCACGAGGTGATCTTCGTAACAACATGAATAAGTGGACTATCTCAAGATGCTTTTAAGACAACCCGTCTGCCAGTCCTTCCCACGTTTTTTCTCCTTTCCCATATCGTCTGCTACCTTTAATCAATTATTGCTTGTAAATAGCGGCCAGATAGCGAGGTGACACAGACACAAGTCTTAATGAAATCTCGAGCCCATCGATGTTGGGACTAATGGCCAGCTAATTGTAGGTCGACACGATTTATGGCGGGTGCGCTCTAGACATTCCTGTCTCGGGAGATACAACGAGCTTTCGAGCAATACAGTGGCTTTCAGATTTCTCAACACAGCACCTTTCCCACGAGTCAGACTGAGTAATATAGTTGGTTAAACACTGGTCTATACAGGTTGGTAGAAAACAACGTGAACTTACGCATTACAGTACTGGTCATAATGAAAAGTAATTAAAAAAAACTCGCTATGTCGCGCCGGTATCATTTCATCAGCTGCTAAAATTGGCCCATCAGATCTCTTCTTGGGGAATTAAAATGGGCTTCTTTATGGGGTGATTTTGCCAACTCTGCGCGTAGCTCCGGACTGGCTTTAGAGCAATAATCGAAGATAAACAAGTAGTTCCGTGAAGATCTAATCAGCCTATTCTACTTAAGTTAATTGCCTCTATCAACATACAAAATCTCAGTTTGATTGCTGTAATAGATTAGTAGATACTGACAACCGTCTAAATATTTCGGATGGTCGCCATGTGTTTTTAGCCTATTTTCAATTTTGGAAAAATAGGCTTATGAGATCACCTTTTGTCCGTGTGTGTGTGTGCGCGTGTGTGTGTGAGTGAGAGGTGTGTGTGTGTGTCCCCTAATAACTTCTAAACGGATGGAGCGATTTCAATGAAACTCGGTAAGTTCATAACACTATTCCGGGCGACCCTGACCGTGCCCTTCAAATTTTGTTACGTCTCACCAATCCAACATGGCGGCTGTGCGAATTATTTCACCAGCATTCAATATCTCCGAAACTATTCCCGATATCACCCTGGAATTTATTGCGGTGATAAAGGGAACTACTAGAAGTTCACCTATGTGACTTTTGAAAAACTGGTAACTACAAAACCAACATGGCGGCCACGCGAATTTGCGACTTTTAAATAGACGTTTCTCGTGATTTAACCAACCAAACGCAATAAAACTTGGTACAGTATATGTTTATACACACTGTGATGTACCGACATCTAACTTCGTTCTATTGTTTACAAACCCACAAGATGGCGGATGTGCGAAATATTTCACCCTCATTCTATATCTCTGAAACTATTAGCGGTATCACCCTGACATTTTGTACGGAGATAAAGGGCACCACTGGAAGTTCATCTATAGGACTTTCAAAAACCGGTTAACGACAAAACGAACATGGCGGCCAAGCGAAGTTGAAAGTTTAAAATAGACGTTTCTCGCTATTTAATGATCCAAACGCAATGAAATCTGGTACAGGAAATGTTTATACACATCGTAATGCACTGGTATCTAATTTAGTTCAATTGTTTGCATAACCTCAAGATGGCAGCTGTGCGAATTTTAATATTAAGTTTTTATTTCTTGTGTCGTAATCATGAAATCGAAGTGAAAGTTTGAATAATGAACCTACGCAATTATTTTCCTTTAATGGTACATGACTCTATGGCCTATACATTTGACAATCCAACATGGCGACCGTCTGAAATATTTAGACGGCTAAGAATATCTACGAATCTATTATTGCAATCAAACTGAATTTTTTTAATGTTCGCAGGGGCTATGAACTTAGGTTCACCTATAGGACTTTAAATAACCTGGTGAGCATAAATCCAACATGGCAGCGACGCGAATTATAAATATTCACATGGACGTTTCTCGCAATTTAACCATCCAAGTGCAGTGAAACTTGGTACAGCCGTAAATCCTTATACGAATGTTAATCCACTGGCATCTGATTTATTTCAATTGTTTCCATAACCACAAGATGGCAGCTGTGCGAAATTTTAAAATCTCCTTGTTACTTCTTGTGTCCTAATCATGCGATTGAAGTTTGATTGCTACACGTACACAATAATCTTCATGTAACAGTACAAAACTCTAGGACCTACATATATAAAATCCAACATGGCGACCATCCGAAATATTTAGTCGGTTCTCTTTTACAGCAATCAAACTGAAATTTTGTATGTTGATAGTGGCAGTTAACATAAGTAGGATATATGAAAATAGGCTGTATAGTTCTTCACGGAACTACTTGTTTTTTAATATATTTAGGCCATAGAGTTATGTCCTATTAGATGAAGGTTATTGCGTTGGTTTATTATTCAAACTTCAATCGCATGATTAGGACACAAGAAATAATAATAATAAAAAAACGAGATTTAAAAATTTCGCACAGCTGCCATCTTGAGGTTATGAAAACAATTGATATAAATTAGATGCCACTGCATTAAAATTTGTATAAGCATTTACCGTATCGAGTTTCACTGCGCTGGGATGGTTAAATCGTTTGAAACGTCCATTTAAATATTTAAATTTTGCGTCGCCGCCATGTTGGATTTGTGCCCACCAGGTTATAGAAAGTCCCATAAGTTAACTTAAAATACTTCCCTTTATCAATATTCAAAATTTCAGTTTGATTACTGTCATAGATTAGTAGATATTGAGAACCGTCTAAATTTTTCAGGTGTTCACCATGTTGGATTATTATATTATGTAGGGCCAGGCTGTTCCAAATCCACGAGTTTGAGTATGCGTACACGCGAGTACTCAGCAGTGTTGCTCGGAGTACGGTTGGAGAGGGACTGGAGGTGATAGCCAATACGTCACTGGGCGAAGGTCATAACACAAGTCCATTTCGCTTTATGCCTGTCTTGATGTATCCACCTCGCAGTGATGGCAGCCCCCACACCAGAGCTGTATTCCATGTAGCAGGTTTACTCACGCAAGGCGACGAGTACTCAGCTGCTCATTGGCGAGCAGCTCGGCTGGAACAGCCTGATGTAGGCCATAGATTTATGTACTATTAGATGACGATTATTGCGTAGGTTTATTATTCAACGTTGACTTCGATCGCATGATTAGGACACAGGGAATTAAAAATAAATTTTAAAATTTCACACAGCGCCATCTTGCAATTTTTTGAACAATTGAACTAAATTAGATGTCAGTACATTACCATGTGTACAAACATTTGCTGTACTATGTTGCACTGCGCTCGGATGTTTGAATCGCGTGAGAAGTCTATTTAAATGTTTCAAATTCGCTTGGCCGCCATGTTCGTTTTGCACTTAACAGGTTTTTGAAAGTCACTTAGGTGAACTTTTGTAGTGCCCTTTATTACCGTACAAAATTTCAGGGTGATATCGGTAATAGTTTCGGAGATATAGAATGTCGGTGAAATATTTTGCACAGCCGCCATGTTGGATTGGTGTGACGTAATATTATTTGAAGGACATGGTCGGGATCGGACAAAATAGTACTCTGTCCTTACTGAGTGTTATTGAAATCGCTCCAGCCGTTTAGATTTTATTAGGGACACACACACATACACACATGGAAAACGGTGATCTCATAAGCCTCTTTAGCCTATTTTCATTTATGAAAAAAATAGGCTTATGAGATCACCTTTTGTCCGTGTGTCTGTCTGTGTGTGCGTGTGTGATGGATTTTTGTGTGCTCCGCCCCCCAATAACTTCTAAACGGCTGGAGCGATTTCAATGGAACTCGGTAAGTTCATAGCACTATCCCGGGCGACCCCGACCGTGCCCTTCAAATTTTGCTACGTCTCACCAATCCAGCATGGCGACTGTGCGAAATATTTCACCAGCATTCAATATCTTCGAAACTATTACCTATATCACCCTGGAATTGTGTACGGTGATATAGGGAACTACTAGAAGTTCACCTATGTGACTTTTGAAAACCTGGTAACTACAAAACCAACATAGCGGCTAAGCGAATTTGCCACATTTAAATAGACATTTCCCGCGATTTAACTAACCAAACGCAATGATACTTGGTACAGTATATGTTTATACACATTGTAATGCACCTATATCTAACTTCGTTCAATTGTTTACATAACCTTAAGATGGCGGCAGTGCGAAATATTTCACTGTCATTCTATATCTCTGAAACTATTACCGGTATCACCATGACATTTTGTACGGAGATAAAGGGCACTACTGGAAGTTCATCTACGAGACTTTCAAAAATCGGTTAACTACAAAACGAACATGGTGGCCAAGCGAAGTTGAAAGTTTAAAATATACGTTTCTCGCTATTTAATGATCCAAACGCAATAAACTTCGTACAGCAAATGTTTAAACACTTTTTAATGCACTGGTATTTAATTTAGTTCAATTGTTTACGTATCCTCAAGATGGCGGCTGTGCGAATTTCGAAAATTAAGTTTTTATTACTTGTGTTATAAACATGCGATCCAAATCAACATTTGCATAATGAACATACACAATAATCATCATGTAATATTACATAACTCAATGGCCTATATATATTAAAATCAAACATGGCGACCATCCGAAATATTTAGACGGTTCTCAGTATCTGTTAATCTACTACAGCAATCAAACTGATATTTTGTATGTGTGTAGAGGCTATAAGCATAAGTTTATCTATGGTACGTTCAATAACCTGGCGAGCACAAATCCAACATGGCGGCTACGCGAAATGTAAATATTCAAATTGACGTTTCTTGCGTTTTAACCATCCGAGCGCAGTGAAACCTGATACGGTATATGCTTATACAAATTTTATTCGACTGGCATCTGATTCATTTAAATTATTTTCATAACCACAAGATGGCGGTTGAGTGAAATTTTAAAATCCCGATTTTATATATTGTGTCCTAATCATGCGATTGAAGTTTTAATAAAACACCTACACAATAATCTTCATGTAATAGTACATAAGTCTATGGTCTATAATATAAAAATCCAACATGGTGACCATCCAAAATATTTAAACGGTTCTCAATATCTACGAATCTATTACAGCAATTTGTATGTTGATAGAGGCAATTAATATTAGTAGGATATATGTAAATAGGCTGTATAGTTCTTCACGGAACTACTTGTTTTCTTTTGTCATAAATGAAAATTCGCTAAAAAGTCCGTCAGTGGATGAATTTGAACACGGACCTCCGGGCAGAAAGGATTGCGCCATCTTCAAAGCGTACAAATTACGTCATTTTTTAATGAGGGTATTAAAACAGTAGTCTCCCCAGGGGCTCACATCTAGTGGGACGTGGGTTGCGATCACGGGGCCCCAGCTGAGTCCGGCATTGCTTCCATTTACTTGTGCCGAACTCCTCTCCGTCTTCTTTCCTGTCGACTTCACTTGGTCTACTCTTGTTCTCTTCCGACCCCGACGGTATTAGGGTATCCGAGGCCTAGGGCTTCTCTTCCCTTCCCGCCTTAATTGGCCCTTGTCTCATCTTTTCTGATTCCCTCCTTCTGCGAGGGGTCAGCCTTCTTTATCTTTTCATGTTCTCCCATGCCTTCTGTTCAAGGCCCTGAAGGAGGCAGGGTGTATGTAGCCCCAGCACTTCTGGTGCACCCTTGATATTGCTACACCCTCAGGGACTCACGGCTGGTGAGTTCGGGAGTTGGCGACCCCAAGGGATTCCTGAGCTGGGTCCGGTTTCCCCCTATTGTCCATTACCTGTGGGGAGGACCCTCTCCTCTTTCACTTTCCTATCTGCCTTTCATGGCTCTCCTTCCTTCCAAGTCCCTCAATCCGCATTCTTCGAGGGTTGAGGGCATTTCTTTTCCTCCTGTCCTTTATTTACCTTACTCTCCTTTTGTTTTCCATTTCTTCTTCTAGTATATAAGTTAGTAGTTAGTTTTAGTTATGGTTTACATTTCATCTTCACGATCACCCAAAACATTAGGGGCCAATAACCTAGATGTTAGGCCCCTTAAAACAACAATTATCATAATCGTCATCATCATTAAACAGTAGTACCATAGCAAAAGAATTACCATATTTGACCCTGGTGAGACCAATCCTGGATTATGGCTGAGCGGTTTGGGACCCATATCAAGTAGGGTTCAATGTGCTGGAGATAGTTAAAAAAGAAAGTTCTTAGCAATGGCGTGCATTGGGATGAAGCATAGGAAGCACTGCTTCAGTTCCCAAAGTTCCTCTTATATTCGTCTATCTTCTATTAGTTATTGCCAAATTCCCTCTTGTTTTAGCGCTCAGGCTTCCTCTCTCCGCGAGGAGAAGCTCTGTTTCAGTTAAGCTGGGTTTTCCTAGGCGCGGAAGCGGAGAGAGGTCTCCTCTGGTCATATGTAATTTTAATGGTACTGTTTTCCTAGAAGCGGAGCGGACCACCGCTGGACGAGCGGAACTCGCTCCTCCGCGTTCCTGTGCTCCGTGAGCAGACGAGTCCGTTGTCGGCTGTCGGAGTGGCTGGACGTCTGTACAAGTTGTGTGCAGTTTTATTCAATTGTGCCCCTTGTGTGTTTAGTATAAAGTGTGTGCTCCATGAGTGTGTGTCAGTTTACTAATTTCGTCATCAATTAAATGGTTATTTATAAGAATTTTAAACACTCCCTCATTTTCACGCGTTTTAAATATGCCACTTGCACATTTTCGATCCTTCACTAAATGCAGTAGTAACTCTTCCTCCTCCTCCTCTTCCAAGTGTAATAAAATAGAAAGTCTAGATTCCACGTCCATATCGACCTCACCTTATCCCTCCTAGTATACAAATGAGCAACCTTTCCGCTCTCCGCCAGAGGACAAGTCCGCGTCTAGGAAAACACAATTCAGTTAGCTGATGATTCACGAGCGGAGAACCGACTCCGCTTCCGCGCCTAGGAAAACCCAGCTTGACACAGAGAAGGTATAGCGTGTACTCCTACAAGTGCTACACCCGCAAAGCACTGCTTTCTATTCCTGCAGGTCGAACTGAAGCATGCATCATCTCGTTTCCAAGACCTCCTAGTTCCTTTCATTTCTAACAGATAGCAACAGGCATAGTCTGAGGTCGAGAACAACACTTCGAACCCCACGAATAGGCCGCTCCGGACAGTATAGAGGTAAACATATTTTTATGAAATGGCCTCCACATATTGGATATCAACAGGAGATAGCTAACACTGAGGTCACCAATAGAATACAGAAGAGTGCCCTTTTCTACCAACAAGTGAGGACGCTACTCTGAGATACGAAAATTCTACGAACGGTCAAGTTGACACTCTTCAAGAGTTACTTCGCACCAATGGCATATAAACATGTTCTCTCACCGCGAGAGACATGTCAAGAATAAAAGAATCGGAGATGAAGTTCCTTAGATTCACAATCCAGAGAAGCGGCTTCGGTGGCGTAGTTGGTAGCATGCTGAACTGCTGTGCCCAAGATAGCGGGTCCAAACCCGGCCGAAGTCGTCGGATTTTTTAAGATCGTTAAAATCCTTCAGTATGCCTTCCTTCGGAGGGGATGTAAAGCCGGCGGTCCCATGTCATAGATTTATGGCATGTAAAAGATCCTTCCACAGACTAAACTTGTGAGGAGCTAAATTTCTAGGTTTGATTTATTTGGAACGCTCTATCAAAGTTCCAACGTTCACCACTAGGTATCATTGACACCAGGTAGCGAAAGTTAGAACTACTCGAAATTGAACGGAACTTGTAGCTCACCTAGGGGTGTCCGCTTGAAGCGAGCCGAATAGGTCCTCGGACACTCCCGGCATTACAAACCATACGATAAATAAATAAAGAAATAAACTATCAAAAGGACCAAATTGGACAAGATAAGAAACGGGAAGGTAATGGAAGAGGCTGGATCACGACATCAGTTCTACACAGATCAGAACATCTAGGATACGGTGGCTTTGAAAAGTGGAGAGGATGGAACCGTCAAGAATAGCCCGAGTAAACTTGGAAAGGGAGGTGGAAGGAAGGCGAGCTGTGGGACGACCTAGAACCCGTTGGATGGACATTGTTAAGATGGGCATCCCACTTATGGAAGAACACTTGAAGACATCATGGAGAGCAAAGTGCTTATGCCCCCCAGTGGCTCACATCTAGTGGGGCGTGGGTTGGCGACCACGGGACCCCAGCCGAGTCCGGTATTGTTTCCACATACTTGTGCCGGGCTCCTCTCCGTCTTTTTTCCTGTCGACCTTTCTTGGTCAACACTTGTTCTCTTCCGACCCCGACGGTATTTGGGTATCCGAGGCCTAGGGAGTCTCTTCCTTTCCCGCCTTAATTGGCCCTTGTCTCATCTTTTCTGATACCCTCCTTCTGCGAGGGGTCAGCTTTCTTTTTCTTTTCATGTTATCTCCTGCCTTCTGCACAAGGTCCTCAAGGAGGCCGGGTGTATGTAGCCCCACCACTTCTGGTCTACCCTGGATATACCCGCAGGGCCTCATGGCTGGTGAGTTTGGGAGTTGGCGATCCCGAGGGATTCCTAAGCTGGGTCCGTTTTTTCCCCTTTTTCCACTGACTTTGAGGCGGGCCCTCGCCTCTTTCCCTTTCCTATTTGCCTTCGATGGCTCTCCTTCCTTCCAAAACCCTCAATCCGCATTTTTCGAGGGTTGAGGGCATTTACTTTCTTCCCGTCCTTTACTTGCCTTATTCTTTATTTGTTTACCATTTCTTCTTCTAGTATGTAAGACTGTAGTTAGTATTATAGTTTTCATCTCATCTCATCTTTCACGATCACCCAAACCATTAGGGGCCGATAACCTAGATGTTAGGCCCCTTAAAACAACAATTATCATCATCCATCAAGGTGCTTATGAATGGAATGGAGGAGGCTTATCAACAGTTGTATCCGGGAAACTGGAACTGTATCCTGATGATGACGATAATAATAATAATAATGATCGTGTGACCTCCTGAGAGTGCAGGTCTTTCTAGTTGACGCGCGTAGATGACCTGTGGGCCGTATTGAGGATGCAGTGATGATGAACACGTAACATACACCAATTTCCCGAGTCACGGGAATTAAGCCCAGGAAATTAGAAACCCTGCTGGTCCAGCCAGGAATCGAACTAGAATTTAAGAACGGCAGGGTGGCCTTTTACTTTCAGCTCCTCTTCCTGCGGGGAATCCCATTTGAGAGGTTCCGACCAAGGCCGGCTATTTCACAGTCTCTACTCGTACATGCAGGAAAGTGAAACAGAATAATGTTCATGGCCAACTGAAA
This sequence comes from Meconema thalassinum, assembly GCA_946902985.2. NCBI lineage: Eukaryota > Metazoa > Arthropoda > Insecta > Orthoptera > Tettigoniidae > Meconema > Meconema thalassinum. The sequence goes on from OX336392.1 coordinate 412,039,521, forward strand.
TGTTTAACTAAGAGTGTGTAGAGCTATTTAGCCACGCCACGTAATATTCTGTCTTCGTTTAGAATGCAAGTAGGCCTAATGAATGTGCCTTCACAGGAATGCCATATATTGTGTAAATTAACGTGTAGTAACTGGATTTATTTCACTATCTTTGGGTAGAAACCATCCAAATTACTGGTGTTATTGTTGATTCTTCAGGTGCGTTAACTCCTAGGGGTTCATAACATGTTGTTTGGTGACCATCAGGCCCCAGCTGAGTCCGGCATTGATTCCACTTACTTGTGCCGGGCTCCTCTCTGTCTTCTTTCCTGTCGACCTCCATTGGTCAACTCTTGTTTTCTTCTGACCCTGACGGTATTAGGGTATCCGGGGCCTAGAGAGTCTTTCAATTTCCCGCCCTAATTGGCCCTTGTCTCATTTTTCCTGATTCCTCATTCTTTGAGAAGTCAGGCCTCTTGTTTTTATTTTCATGGTATCCCGTGCCTTGTGTTGAAGGCTCTAAAGGAGGCAGAGTGTATGTGGCCCAGCACTTCTGGTGGACCCTGGATAGTGCTACACCATCAGGGCTCACGGCTGGTGAGATGGGGGGTTGACGACCCCGTTTGTACATACTTCCATTGACTTTGGGCCTGTCTCTCTCCTTTTCCCTTTCCTGTCTGCCTTTCATGGCTCTACTTATTTCCAAGTTCCTCAATTCTCATTCTTCGACGGTTGAGGGCATTTCTTTTCCTTGTTTTGTACTTCCCTTATTCTTCTTTGTTTTCCAATTCTTCTTCTAGTATGTAAGTCGGTTGTTAGCTTTAGTTGCAAGTTTGTAGTTGGATTTACTTATAGGTTTATTTTCAAGATCACCCAAACCACCAGGGGGCTGATAACCTAGATGTTAGGCCCCTTAAACGAACAATTATCCTTATTTTTATGGGATTTGTGATATCGCGGTCATGTAGGACTGTATACTTGGGTGTGTGTTGAATTTGTCTGATAACCAGTGCCACTGTAATGTCCGTACTATTGTGTGCATTTGTAATTGTTATAGGTTTTGGGAAGGAGGCGACCGTGGCCTTATGTTTGGTATGATCCCGGCATTTGCCTGGAGTAGAAGTGAGAACCACGGAAAACTACTCCCAGGATGGCTGAGGAAAGAATCGAACCCACTCCTCAGTTTTGTCTCACGAGGCTGAGTGTGCTCTGTTCCAGCCTTTAGACCAGAATTAAATTTCTTGGCAGAACCTGGACCTGTATGTTTCGCTCTTTAAAACAGTAATTACCACCATGAGTTTAAATCTTTAACTACACACATAAAAAAAAGTTTTGCATCACCTCGGTTCCCAGATCTCCGGCATATAGACGTTGACTGTGTATATTGTATCCAAGATACAGTCCCTTTGACTGTTCATAGATGTCACTAAAACTGCTCAAAGATGTAAACAACCATGCATGAGCAGGGCCTATTAGACGGAGGGGGTACGACAGCCGATCAGTTCCAGTCATTCCACCAGGACGAAGTTACGCTGCTCATGTTGTCTGTAGTTCTACCATGCCTAGAAGGTCAATACCGCAGTTCGATCGCGTCCGCATTGTTACTTTGTGTCAAGAAGGGCTCTCAACAAGGGAAGTTTCCAGGCGTCTCAGAGTGAACCAAAGCGATGTTGTTCGGACATGGAGGAGGTACAGAGATACAGGAACTGTCGATGACAGGCCTCACTCAGGCCGCCCAAGGGCTACTACTGTAGTGGATGACCGCTACTTACGGATTGCCGCTCGGAGGAACCCTGACAGCAATGCCACCATGTTGAATAATGCGTTTCGTTCAGCCACAGGACGTCGTGTTTCAACTCAAACTGTGCGCAATAGGCTGCATGATGCGCAACTTCACTCCCGACGTCCATGGCGAGGTCCAGCTTTGCAACCCCGACACCATGCAGCGCGGTACAGATGGGCCCAACAACATGCTGAATGGACCCCACGGAATTGGCATCACGTTCTCTTCACCGATGAGTGTCGCATATGCCTTCAACCAGACAATCGTCGGAGACGTGTTTGGAGGCACCCTGGTCAGGCTGAACGTCTTAGACACACTGTCCAGCGAGTGCAGCAAGGTGGTGGTTCCCTGATGTTTTGGGGTGGCATTATGTGGGGACGACGTACGCCACTGGTGGTCATGGAAGGCTCCGAAACGGCTTTACGATACCTGAATGACATCCTCCGACCCATAGTGCAACCATATCGGCAGAATATTGGAGAGGCATTTGTCTTCATGGACGACAATTCTCGACCTCATCGTGCACATCTTGTGAATGCGTTCCTTCAAGATAACGACATCGCTCGACTACAGTGGCCAGCATGTTCGCCAGACATGAACCCTATCGAACATGCCTGGGATATGTTGAAAAGGGCTGTTTATGGACGTCTTGACCCACCAACCACTCTGAGAGATTTACGCCGAATTGTCGTTGAGGAGTGGGACAATTTGGACCAACAGTGTCTTGATGAACTTGTGGATAGTATGCCACGGCGAATACAGGCATGCATCAATGCAAGAGGACGTGCTACTGGGTATTAGAGGTAGTGGTGTGTACTGCAATCTGGACCACAAATGCTGAAAGTCTAGCTGTATGATGGTACAACATGCAATGTGTGGGTCTCATGAGCAATAAAACGAGCTGAAATGTTGTTTGTGTTGATCTCTATTCCCTTTGTATTTAACGGTTCCGGAACTCTTGGAACCGAGGTGATGCAAAACTTTTTTTGATGTGTGTACTTTGCGTGGATATAATTGGCCATGTCGCATAATTTTCTGTCTGGGTTTAGATTGAATGAACCTTTAGAGGAATGCCATATATTCTGTGCTCAGTAGGTTTATTTTACTATCATTGGATAGAACCCACCAAAATTACTTGAGGTGTCTTCAGTGATTTTAAATATATTATCCAACAACGCGTTTCCAAGTAGACATTAATTCTTTAAGAATGAAATGGTAATATATGGGAAATAAATTCTCGACTTTTGTTTAGCAATAAAAGCATGTAGAATGCAAGGTATGTCAAAATGTTTTCGGGGGAGGAATGCAGTTCGTTGCAAAGAGCCCAGCAGATGTTCAAAGATATGCACACTCAATTAAAGCTACCGTGTAAATTCTTGTCCCAGACTCGTTCTTTGCCTTCAGAGAACTGACACACGTCGCAGTGTAGCTGACTGCAAAACGTTTCGAGGTAGAAGGTTCGAATTCCTTTCATGGTATCTCCTGCTATCTGTCCTAGGCCCTATAGGAGGTAGGGTGTATGTAGCTCCACCACTTCTGGTGCATCCTGGATATTGCTACACCCTCAAGTGTTTACGGCTGGTGAGTTCGGGAGTTGGCGATCCTGAGGGATTCCTGAGCAGGGTCCATTTTCCCCTTTTTCCTTTGCTTTATGGGGCGAGTCTCTCTTCTTTCCCCTTCCATATCTGCCTTTCATGGCTCTAATTCTTCCCAAGTCCCTCAGTACCCTTTCTTTGAAGACTTCCTTCATTTCTTTCTTTCTTTCTTTCTTTCTTTCTTTCTTTCTTTCTTTCTTTTTCTTTTCTTCTTTCTTTCTTTCTTTCTTTCTTTCTTTCTTTCTTTCCTCTTCTTCTTTCTTTCTTTCTTTCTTTCTTTCTTTCTTTATTTCTTCTTTCTTTTTTCTTTCCTTCTTTCTTTCTTTCTTTCTTTCTTTCTTTCTTTCCTTCTTTCTTTCTTTCTTTCTTTCTTTCTTTCTTTCTTTCTTTCCTTCTTTCTTTCTGTCTTCTTTCCTTCTTTCTTTCTTTCTTTCTTTCTTTCTTTCTTCCTTCCTTTCTTTGTTTCTTTTTTCTTTCTTTCTTCTTTCTTTCTTTCTTTCTTTCTTTCTTCCTTTCTTTTCTCTGTCTTTTATTTCCTTTATTCCCTGTACTTTTCTTCTTCAGTCCATCTCGTGGTGTAGCAGCTAGCATCCTGCCTGACTGTTGACCGGAGGTTCGGGTTTGATTCCTACCTCAGCCATCCTGGAAGTGGTTTTCCGTGGTTTCCCCCTACTTCTACTTTCTGGCAAATGCCAGGATGGTTCCTAAGTTAAGGCCACGGGCGATTCCTTCCCAATCCTCACCTAAAGTACAAATACACGCATTACTACATACAACACAATAACACACATCCAAATACACGGGGCCGTATGACCACAATCTCCAAGCCCCGCAAATGAAACTACATTTTATTCTTCTTGTCCGTAAGATAGCTGTTGTACAAAATACTCAATAATGTATTTTCGATACAAAAATCGAAATACAAAAACTGATTCGTTCAGAATACAAAATACTGTAACTGATTGGTTCAAAATTCAAAATACAATAACTGATTCGTTCAAAATCATACTAATATATAAAAATGAGATGGTGTGTGTCTGTGTGACTGTCTGTTACTCAATCACGCAAGAACCACTAGTCCGATTTAAATGAAATTTTGCATGGATGTAGCTGATTTACCAGGCTTACATATAGGCTACATTTGATTTCGATATTTTGCACTATTTAAAAATGGCAACTATTTTCATATTTCCATTTCTAATAAAAAATGAACGCTAGGAAATAGCAAACTTTTGATGGCACTACGAGCTTCAAAATTTAATTTTCTATCTGAAAGGTCCTTATCTCGTTTCGTGTATCTCCAACGGTTAGCGAGTAAAACCTACATATGTATTTTAAAACACGGTCAACGCCGAGCGATGTTAGTCTATGTTAGTCTCTACATGAACTGTTTTATTTGTAGAGGTAGTTTATGTGACCAGAAACTAGACGTAATTTTGAGTCTAATTTTATACTCTTTGTGTCGGTTATTGTATGTGAGTATTTGGATCTTTACGCTGTTTCACAATGTTATAGTGCTTTCTACTTTATGCTTACATCCTTTTTATCGAGTTGTTTTTCGTTAAATGAATATTTCAGTTGGCCAATATTTATCTGCTTTTTGTCGTTTTTTACTATAATCAGAAACCCTTGTTCACAGACGAATGTGTCGGAGACTAACGACTGTCACATTAGTTTATTAATCTTACTGCAGAACTCGGCAAATATATTTCAATAAAGTAGGTATTTTGACTTTCACGGCCAATTAAAACGCACAAAACGCGGCATAAACCTAGAAAAATTGCTGAGTTTTAATTCCATGGCCCTGAAATTCAATATACAATCAATTTGGAAGCCTTTATAGGGAGCTGAAAGACTGTTTTAGCCTTTAGCACTCGCAGTATAGTAGCTGAGGTGTTCTAAATAAAAATTGAAGTATCGCACAGTTTGCTACTCCTTTGGTAGTCCGCAAATAAACCACAATAGCCAGCTGATGAACCATCTCGGAGTTACTAGGTGTAATCTCGCACAAGTCACGGCATAATCTTAGAAAAAATTTCTGTGATTAATTTGTTTTTGTTATTATTACTTGGGATGATTGAAGTTTGTTCCGTTACTGTTACTCTCTATCATGGCGGTACGTACTTTCCGCAATATTACTCATTGCGGATATGGTAATTGCTATCAAGTTTGATGTAATTTTTAGCATAATGTTTATATGTTTAAACATAGTATGAAGACGTTAAACGATAGGTGTTCAATATTTAAGACAGCTTATTTAACTTTTACTACATAGAAGCTGATATTTATTTCCAATATACACGCACTTTCTCACCTACAAAGCGGAGACAGACAGGCTTTTCTCCGGGTACTCCGGTTTTCCCTGTCACAATTTCATTCCAGCAACAATCTCCACTATCATTTCATTTCATCCGTCATTCATTTAATCATTGCCCCAGGGGAGTGCGTCTGGTTTCGTCAGCCGGCACAGTCATATCCTAGCTGTTAGATGGGGATTTCATTCATTCCATTCCCTGACCCGGTCGGTCGACTGAAAGCAGTCTAAGGATTTTCACTTTCCTACCTCTGATTAATAATTTGGTGAGTGAAAATGCATGTAGTATACACATGTAGTTGGTAACATGGAAATAACATAACTACATTAGGAATGTGTGATTATATATATTAATGATTTAAGCCAGCAAGTACTAAAAGCCGATCGAAGAAAATACTATTACTGATTTGTTCAAAATTCAAATTACAATAACTGATTCGTTCAAAATACCGTAACTGATTGGTTCAAAATACAAAATACAATAACTGATTCGTTCAAAATTCAAAATACCGTAACTGATTGGTTCAAAATACATAATACAATAACTGATTCGTTCAAAATTCAAAATACCATAACTGAGTAGTTCAAAATACAAAATAAAATAAGTGATTCATTCAAAATACAATAACTGATTTGTTCAAAATACAAAATACAACAACTGATTTGTTCAAAATACAAAATTGTATTTAAAGTAAACCTGAAGATAGGCCTACCTAATACTGTACTTCCAGCGAAGAAGATCTCCATTCGATTAAGACTTTTCTAATCAATGGTTTGCAAGCAAACTATACTGGAAGTGTTCAGTATTTTCAATTTAATTTTAAAACACAATTTTGTATTTTCAAGGATTCACTTATTGTATTTTGAATTTTGTATAGAAATTCATTTTGTGCGTATTTTGCCCAACTGTGGTTAGTAATTAATTTTAGTTGTAATTGTTTCATGATAATCCAATACCAATACCGTACGTCCAATTGGTTGACATCTGTATAAGTACACGCACAATAATACCTGGCGATAACCTCAAAGGATCTACATCAAAATGGCTGAAGAAGACCTCACTGCAGGTGGAAACATGAACCATTAACATATAAAAAGATATGTTTGAAATATGTAGTCTGTTGATTGGAGTATATTTAACAATTTGTACACTGATAATCCAAATTATTAGGGTTCTGAAACGTTGGGACCCTTAAAATAAGATAAAATTAAATAAATCAGAAACCTCTATGGACATCAAATTGGTAGGGGAGAAGCTAAAGGAAGTAGGAGACTTCTGTTACTTAGGAAGCAAAATAACCAGTGATGGACGAATCAAACAGGATATAAAAAGTAGGTTGGCTCAGGCAAGGAAAGCATTTCTACAGAAAAGGTACCTGTTGACATCGAATATAGATTTAGGTACTAGGAAGACATTTTTGAAAACCTTTGTCTGGAGCGTCGGAGGTGAAACTTGGACTATTGGTGCAGCAGAAAAAAGGAGAATTGAAGTGTTTGAAATGTGGTGTTACAGGAGAATGATGGGTAGATAGGGTTACAAACGAAGAGGTATTAAGACGAGTGGGAGAGGAGAGATGTTTCTGGCGACTGCTAATGAAGAGAAGAGATAGGTTAGTAGGACACATACTAAGACACCCAGGAATAGCAAGCTTAGTTATGGAAGGAAGGGTCGAGGACAAGAACTGTAGGGGTAGACCAAGGTTAGAATATGTTAAACAGATTGCCTCGGATGTAGGGTGTGGTAGCTATGTAGAGGTGAAACGATTAGCTCAGGACAGGGAGGCATGGAGATCTGCATCAAACCAGTCAAATGACTGAAGACTTAAACAACAACATAATAAGATGATGATGATGATTGTTGTTTTAAGGGGCCTAACATCTAGGTTATCGGCCACTAATGGTTCGGGTGAAAGTGAAAGATGATATGAGAAAGAAAACTATAACTAATACTAACTACAGACTTACATACTAAAAGAAGAAATTGTAAACAAATAAAGGATAAGGTAAATAAAGGATAGGAAGAGAAGAAATGGCCTCAACTCTCGAAGAATGAGGATTGAGGGCCTTCGAGGGAAGGAGGGCCATGAAAGGCAAATAGGAAAGGGGAAAGAGGAGAGGGCCCGCCCCAAGGTCAGAGGGAAACGGGGACAAAACAGACCCAGCTCAGGAATCCCTCGGGGTCGCCAACTCCCAAACTCACCAGCCGTGAGTCCTTGAGGGTGTAGCACTATCCAGAGTGCACCTGAAGTGGTGGGGCTACACACACCCTGCCTCCTTGAGGGCCTTGAGCAGAAGGCAGGAGATAACATGAAAAGAAAAAGAAGTCTGACCCCTCGAAGAATGAGGGTGTCAGGAAGGATGAGGTGGGAAAGTGAAAAACTCCCTAGGCCTCGGATACCATAATACCGTCAGGGTCGGAAGAGAACAAGAATTGACCAAGAGAGGTCGACAGGAAAGAAGACGGAGAGGGGCCCAGCACAAGTAAGTGGAAGCAATGCCGGACTCAGCTGGGGTTCCGTGGTTGCCAACCCACGTCCAAGGGTTAACAAGAATTGTAATCGCTAGCAACAATAGTATTTTAAAAATTATTTAATATCTTCCTCTTAAAAATACTATATGTCTTTTTGCGGATAACCACCGAAATGTGGCGACAACATTAGCACGTAAGAGCTTCGGATGTCATGAAAACTTGTCCTTCTGTAACATGGTCTCCATGTCCTTGAGTCACGCGATATTAATGCTTGGCTAATTTCTAATTCTCTATCTGGCTCTTGTCCTGAAGAACTAGTGCTGACACGTCCTGATATTTTAGATGTTGCAATAGTGATTCAGGTAAAACAAACCATTGCACATTTTTGATGTCTTACTTACTTTTGAGTTTAGTGATTGTATAAGGAATATGCTATATACTAGCTATTGTGATTGACCTTGATATGATTACTAGTGGCCTGTTAACAAGGACTAAACATGAATCTCATGATAAAGGAAGTGTGAGAAAAGTCACGGAGAATATACAGTACTGATCTTCGGAGGAAATTGGCAATTGCTGTATCAAAATCTTCTTGTGCATGCTTGTAACGTTTCTAAAACTCAGCAATTTTTCTAGGTTTATGCCGTGCCTTGTGTGGGGTTTGAATGTCCTATTCAGTGACTGATTTTAGTATTTCATTGTAAACTATGTGTTTTTTGAAATACCCTTCAGTTTCTGGAAACTGACTCTGATATAGTCACCAAATCCCAAACTCACCAGCCGTTGGCCCTTAAGGGTGTAGTGCTATCCAAGGTGCACCATTGATAAGTGGTGGGGCTGCACACACCCTGCCTACTTAAGATCCTCTTACAGAAGGCAGGAATGACCAACAAAAGAAGAAGAGGTCTGTCCCCTCGAAGAACAACAGAAAAGTAAACAGTTGATTATATTGAATGGCTTTGCGACAGCATAGTCATGTAGCCCCGTGTACTTGGGTGTGAGAAGAATTTGTCTGATAACCTGTGTTATTGTGACGAGTGTATTAGTGTGTTGATTTGCAATTCAGGTGAGGATTTGAGAGGAGGCACCGAGCCTTAATTTAGGAACCGTCCCAGGAATTTTCTGGAGTAGAAGCGGGAAACCACGGGTAACTAACTACAGGATGGCTGAAGTGGGAATCAAACCCGCCTCCTCTAATTTTTGCCTCACGAGACTGAGTATTCCCCGTTACAGTCCTCAGACAAGAATTACATTTCTTGGCTGAGACGGGAATGGAAACCAGGCCTCCGCTGTGAAATCCAAGAGTGCTATCCACTACGCAATGAGGCGGACGGAAAGAAAATAGTGACACATGGGAAAGAGTGAAAACTAAACCACATTCAGGATGACCCCTGTTAGGACCAAGATTTGATCTTCCTCCTTGCAGTCGTAGTGAGAGATTTTATGCGCATGGCTACACTGCAAGCTCTGTTTATTAAGTAGTAGTTCTCTTTCAGTTAGTATGTTCAATTATTTCTGGCCCAGTATTTAGTCCATAAAATATTAATGATCAAGGCAAAAATGGAAGAAAAGTGAAAGCTGACTTGCACAAAATTTGAAGTAGCTCAACCTCATCTCGATGGATACTAAAGTCTGTACTGTGTATGAATATTCATTCCATGATGCTGGAATGAGTAATGAGTGAATAATAAAATTGCGACCTGGATATCCTTGCTTGGTATGTCAGCTTAATAGATCGGTTTCTCTTAAACCAATAATAGTCTAATAATTTGCAACATTAACGACAAGAAATTATATTGTTTATTAATTAATTAATTAATTTATTTATTTATTTATGTTGTGAACATTACAGGAAGCCCCAATTACATTGCTCACTACTAAAATTAGATAATATACAACAATATATAAATAAAAATACAAAAGATACATAAAGAGAAGATATAGATAGAGATACACGTTATAAAGAAGAAGAATAACAACAAAATAAGGGTCTAGTATGAGAAGGAAATGGGCTGAATACAGTACAATATACTGTATTACAAGACATCTTGCAGTTTATCACAGGACGCTGCAAACTGGTTTTCTGACATACTGAAAATATCTAAGTCAAGATGATGAAATTCATTATAGTGGGATAAAATTCTGTTAATCGGTGAGTTTTTATAGTTGTCTGTGTGAACTCTCGGAATAAAGAAAATGTTTCGTAATCTAGTAGGTTTTACAGCTGGGACATATAACGTAATTCTCACTCGAATTTTAGCGTCGTCAATTTTATTGTTTACTATTTTATAGAGGAAAAGCAGGCCCTGACAATTTCGCCTGTGAGATAGTTTTCTGACATTGAAGGACTGTAATATAAAGGTGTACGATTCGTAAGAGGGATACTAGCCAAATCTTTTGTAATATATATATTTTAAGAATTTCTTTTGGATGTTCTCTATAAGCTTATTATGCTTCAATGTGTATGGATTCCATACAACTGAAGCATATTCTAGTTGTGATCTGATGAAGGCATTAAAGAGCAATATTAAAATCCCATAGGAGAAATTAAATGAATTTCTTATTACAAATCCCATACATTTATGTGCTTTAGAGACAATTTTCTCTATATGTCTTTGAAAATTCAGATCATTGGTAAATACAATTCCCAGATCCTGAACTTCATGAATTTTAAGTATGCACTCCCCGTCAATGTCACAGTGAAAATTTATGTAATTTTTTCGCCTAGTAAAAATAATTTGATTGCATTTACTGATGTTTATTCTCTTTCGTCCATAGGTTTAGTTCATTTAAATCATTTTGAAGTTTGATACAATCGGAAGGGCCACATATTGATTTATATAATTTTATATCGTCTGCGAATAATAAACTTTCTGAGTGTTGAACCTTATAAAATGCCGTTTAAAAATTCTAAGATAGATCCCTGAGGAACTCCTGAGTTGGTGGGAAATGTTTTGGATAGTTGCGTTTTATATTCCACAACTTGTGTTCTGTTCTTCAGGTATGAAATCAGCAGACGAAACAGTGGTTCAGAAAAATTATACGTTAATAGTTTAGTGATGAGTACGTCCTGATCCACTTTGTCAAATGCCTTTTGAAAGTCGGTATTTATTACATCAACTTGGCCTTTGTGATCTAGCTCCGTGGATACAAATTGCGTAAAACTTATAAGATTAGTCACGGTTGACCTGTTTGGTATAAATCCATGCTGATTTGGGGAAATGATCACTTTAACATGTTCAAAAATATGACTATACAAAATACTCTCAAATATCTTAGCCGGAGATGACGATACAGCTACAGGTCTGTAATTCTTAATCTGAACCGAGTTTCCGGATTTTAGAATTGGTGTTACTTCTGTATGTTTCCATTTATCTGGAAATGTGCTGGTCATCAGTATGACATTGTAAATTATAGTCAGTGGTTTAGTAATATATTCCTTACAGCCTTTAAAGAGGTATATGGTGGTAACCCATCAGGCCCCGCTGACTTTTTTGGTTTTAGTTTCTTAATGGCGAATTCAACCACATCCTCGGTGACTTTCAGATATAACCAAATCATTTTGAAAAAAATGTTGCTTTACTTTATTGCTGTTTGTGTTCATGTTATAGTTGGCAATAGTTTGCGAATATACTGATTTGAAATAGTCAGCGAAACAATTGGCAATTTCCAGTGATTTACAATATTCTTTACCTTCATATTCCATCGCCAATCCTTATCCTTTACGCTCCTTTCTGTTTTTTTTATAAACTTCCAGAAGCTATTGCTATGTTTTTCCATGTTCCGCTCAGTAAGAGCTACATAGTCATCATATGCTTTTTTATGTCTATTTTAGTTTTTGATCTAAGTTGAGTATAATTATTCAAGTAATATTCGGATAAATTTTTCTTTTTTTAAATATTTTTCTTTTATATTTAAATTTGATATTATAGACTGAATGAACCAAACAGGATATGTGCGCTTGTAATGTTTAGTTTTTGGAACGCACTGGTCAATTATAGGGTATATTTTGTCATAAAAGATATCAACAGCTTCGTTTACATTTCTCTACAATTTCCAATGGCCGTTGGGCGGACTTAAGGATGGAAGAATGGAAGGGAGGAAGGAAGGGGAAGGGAAAATGAAAGGGAAAGGGAAAGGGAAAGGGAAGAGGAAAAGGGAAAAGAAAGACTAAGGTTGTAGCTTTATGTAAACCATTAATCTCGCGATTATGAGCCACGGGACTTACATTTTTACGTGGAGTATGAATCACAGGACGTGATATATCACTTTGAAAAACTCACATTCATTGACTGGGAATCGAACCCGGTCCGTCCTGACGAGGGGCAAGAAGCTTGACAACTGCACCATTAGCCCCTCCGGATATTAAACATACTATCTTCTTCTTCCAGTTCGTCCAGTTCCGAAAATCTCACATGCATTGACCGGGAATCGAATTCGATCCGCCTAGGTGAGAAGCAAGCAGCATGACCACTGCACCGTCACACTCCCTCGCCACGGACTTTAAAGAACAGAATGCAATAAATATAAATCTTCTTCTGTAATGTTTAGTTAGTCCAGTTATAGGCCTAATTCCCTTTCCATCGGCCTTTCGCACCTCTATTACCTTCCAAGTCCACCAATCCTCATTCTTCGAGTGTTGAAGGCAGTTATTTTTCCTGTCTTTTAATCCACGTTATCTTTTTTGTGTTCTTCTGGTGTTTTAGTTAGATGCAAGTCTGTAGCTAGTTAGTGGTAATAGTAATTTAAATTTAATAATCATTTATGTTCGACCCTGGCTATGTCAGAAAACTGTACTATAATGAGGCTCATTATAACACTATTTTTCATTATGAAACAGTTTCTCCCACCAATCAGAGCTCAAGAAACAGTTGTTTGACCAATTAGATAATTAGATGTGCTGAGTTCCACGGCCTTCTAATTTAAATTTCACTGCCTGGCCTAGTGTCATAGTAGGGTAATCGAGGAGGCCATGATTAAATACATGGCATTCTATGTGCTCTGTTCAGTACATAAAACTGGCGAAATCTCGACAGATATTTATGAATATTTATGTTCGAACATAAAATAGTTATAATAATTATCGTCGAACATAAACGCGAGTTTTATAAACATACTCGTGTCTTAATTATTGCCATTATAGGCTCGTTGCATAATGTACTATTTAAGAATCTGACAGTAAACTAATTTTTTACAGTTTCCACTAAAAGAGGAGCCTTGTTAATGCAGAATGCCACACGTTTGGTTTCGATCAACTTATTCTAGTTTTCGTGTGAATATAGACCAGAGAGATTGGAAGTCTTTTATTATTGATTGTCCGTCCACTCTTGAACTATTCAAAGATTCATGTACAATGGATTGAAATCGCCTTATTTGGAGGAAACATTCCAAAGTCAATGAAAAAATAATGAATAAAATGGACCGAGCTCAGGTGTCCCTCAGAATCTCAAATTTCGAAAATTTTCACAAGCGATTCCTGATGGGAAACGTTGTAAGTCCACAGGAGAGAAAACATTACTAAGTAGGGTAATACAAATAAAATAAAATGATTTTTAATAAAAAATTGTGACTGATTAAAATCTTTATAATTTGCACACCTCTGTCATCATCATCATCATGTTTTTCAGTCAAGCGACTGGTCTGCCCCTACAATGAGTCTTTTCCACGTCGTTCGGTCTTGTGCTGTCATTTTGACTACTTCATAACTTTGTAGACCAGAGCTATTTAGGAAGGATCTCATGAAAGTGTTCCGTGGTCTCCCGCGAGGGCGTTTTCCAGGTATTTTGCCTTCTACGTTAGTATGTCGATCATCAGGCCACCATGTCGTAACCTGTGGCCAAGCCAGGTGGATCTCCTTCTATTGATCTGGCGGATCATTTGCCGTTTTTCCTTTATTCGATCCAGCACCGTTATGTTGGTTATTTTCTCTACCCAGCTGATCTTTTCAATTCGGCGCCAACACCACATCTCAAACGCTTCTAGTCGCTTAATGTCACCTCTATTCATTGTCCAGGTCTCACTGCAGTACATTGCAACTGGCCATATGTAGGTCTTAACCAGTTGTTTTCTAAGGCTGAGGGACATCGAGCGTTGACGAATTAGAGAATGCTTTTCACGAAATGCCTGCTTAGCCATGGCTATACGGCTCCTGATTTCAACTTCACATCGTAGGTCTTCTGTGAAGATCTGACCAAGGTATTTAAATCGACTGACCTGTTGTACTGGTTCTTTATTTATGGTTACATTTAGTTGGTGTTGATGCTTACTTATCACTAGAATCTTGGTCTTCTTAAAATTGATTTTCATTCCGTATTCTGTAGCTGTATCATTTAAACATTGCAACATGTTTGTTAATGTATGCGGATTTACTGCAAGTAATGCCAGATCATCAGCAAATGAAATATTCTGGATAAGTTAAAATAATAATAACAATAATATAATAATAATAATAATAATTATTATTATTATTATTATTATTATTATTATTATTATTATTATTGAACAAGCATGCGGCTCTCTTTCCTTTTCCTATCTTTCTCCCTCCATCTGAAGTGCTGAAATAGCTAGGGAATCACCGCTCACCAAGCCTGCAATTGCTTGTGTGACTTATGCAGATAGGATACATTTACGTGTGGACAGCCGTGTGGAATGCGCATTTATCGTGTTACTCATAAAATAGGAATGTCCAATTATATATACTGTATTTATACTTCACAAAATTATAAAATTTATGACTCAAGATTTGTAATGAAAACTCTATTATTCCGGTTTGCACAACCTAATTTGAATTGAAGAATGAATCTCAGGGAAGCTTGTGGTTGCGAGTAGCAAGTTGAGAAAGCCTGCCCAAAATGAATCTTCAAGGCACCCCTTCATGTGTATGGAAGAGATCTTTTCACGTCAACAAATACTTATTCGAGGTATGACAGCTAGTGCATCGATCTCGATTGCGTATCTTGGCCAAGCTGCGAGCTTTCCACTAGGAGAAATTTAGTTGTGTGTTTATGTCTTACTTAACAAGTAGTTCCATGGAGAACTTAGCAGCCTATTTTCATATATTACACCAGTCGTTTCAATTTGAAAACGTTCTCAATTCTTAAACGGATATTCCATAATGATGTACTAAAGAGCCTTTGATACATAGCCTACATTGTTGGAGTATAGTGAAACTCTTTGTCTTAACGTTACCTGTATACTAAGCTATGAAAAAAGATTTTCTATGTCAAGTTTCACTGCTCTCGGATAATTAGATCACCAGATAAGTATTTTAAAATATTTTAATATCGCATGGCTACCTGATTGTTCTGTACTTATCAGGTTCTTGAAAGTCATATAAGTCAATTCCACTATAGTATCCTCTATCACCATACAACATTTGAGGTTGATAGCGGTCATAGTTACGGAGATATTGATTGTCGGTCAAATATTTCGCGCGGCCGCCATGTTGGATTGGTGAAACGTATTACAATTTAAATGGCTCAGTCAAGGTCAGATGGTGTAGACCGGTAGTATATCCTTACCGAGTTTCATTGAAATCGCTCCAGCCGTTTAGATTTTGTTAGGAGGGTAGGAGGGGGGAGGGGGCAGTGACAAAAGATGATCTCATAAGCCTATATTTAATATGACGAAAATAGGCTAAAATGAAGTAAGTTATCTCCATTTTTTATATTGTAGGTGTCAAGAACGTACGGTAATTGATGAGAAATGACCAGCTATTTACATGATAATGTCCTCTGTTGAGAATTCCTGACTATGTTATTGTTCTAAACTAAGGGCGGTTAATGAAAGAGAAATATGGTTAGAATGCGTCCCATTCATTCCGGTCATTGACTTGAAGTTCTCTCCTCTGTCATTATGGAGTCGTGACGAACATCAATTTCCTGAATGAAACGTTAGAGTGCCTTCTTCAGACTGGTATGTGGAAGAGATATTTTGCATGAACACACCTGCAGGATATAGAATCGTTGACAGTATTTATTGTAAATTAGATCAAAAACTATTCAGAAAATGATCACAATCCAATTTGTTTTAAGAATGAAAAAGGGGGAAAGGAGAAGAGTGGTGGGGAGAAGCGGTTAGTAAATAAGAGAAAAACAAAATCTCAACGGTGGTGTTCATCAGATTATGTGAGCATCCGTCAACAAGGACCTTGTAGAAGTAAGGATCACCCTCAAAGGAAGATTCCCACGCCTGACCAAAATGCTTTACATAGACACATTCCTGTTGGGCTAGCTACTAAAAGGAACAAGAGTGAGAGCGGAATGTAGAGAGAGAGAGAGAGAAGGAGCTACTGTCCATGGCGGTCGCTCAAGTCATCCCGGATCTCATTGCATGTCCAATGCTCCGGAAGCCTGGCCGTATAATTCTCACGCATAAACTTATAAACGCTATCAGATTCCACATCGTAAGTTACACCAGCATAATGCTTTTCGTTGAGGGGTAATAATATATAATAATATACAAATCTAGCAGGAGCAGTGACACCATGATCGCGCGGTGCGCTATGATGTGTTTTATCGAGATCCAGGAATGTATCTCGATTGCTCTCCGAGATTTCTAGCCTGAAACAACATCTTTACAACGCGCGACACTTGAAATATGGAGACAGTCCGTGATAAGACGGTGTGGACGCAATTTGGGAATCTTGATTTTACAAGTTTCCCACGCAAGTCAAGGGCCTGAGCGCAGAGGAGAGTAGAAGGACAATGGAGGTATGCGAATGACAGAAAATCAATTTGTAAAGGCCCCCTGTATGGCTACAGGTAGCGAGAGACCACACATAAACATGGAGATTTATTGTCAGGAGGCAAGTCATTACTGTTGCTCTCTGCACCTTACACACGTCCAGCTGAAACACTGCCTGCTAGATTCTCGGTAAATAAATCTTTTACGTAATGTATGTCGTGTAAACAATGGGATGAAAATATAAAGTTCAGAAGATACTTTTTAAGATCATTTTTCAAGAATTCCCTTATAAAAACTAAGACTGACTACGTCGTGATGTAGCGGCTAGTAATTTTGGCTGTCACCCCAGAGGTCTGTGTTTGATACCCGGCTCTGCCAAAAAAATGCAGTTCTGGTCTGAGAGCTGGAACGGCCTACACCCAGCCTCGTGAGGAAATACTCAGTGGAGGAGGGATGGATTCCCATCTCAGCCATCTTGAAAGTGGTTTTTCGTGGTTTCCCCATTTCTACTCCACATAAATGCCGGGATGAATCCTAACTGAAGGCCACGGCCGCCTCCTACCCAAATCTCATCTGAATTACAAATACACACTAATACAGCCATCACAATAATACAGGTTATCAGACAATTTCCACAAACATCCATGTATACGTGGCTACATGACTGTGATGTCGCAAAGCTCCTAAATCAATCAACAACAACAAAATCAACGAGTGTTTTCTCATACAAAGAGCCATACAAGGAGCCTGCGTAGGTAGGTCACTTTAACTGCCTCTAGTATCCTGAAATGTCCGGGAGTGAGGTGGGCCCAAATTTAGCTAATTACGTAACAAGCTATCGGGACAATGGTTTACTGGGGAGCTAACTGTCCGAGGTTTGAATGCCAGTTCGTAATTAATGTCGGAATCTTGCCCCGAAGGGGATCTTTAACCCGCGAGGACTGGCGCAGGGGCATTTTTGACCCGAGTCTTAAATAATGCTCTATATTTTCGTTTTCGTCAGCCCTTATTTCCAATCACTTACTGTACCTTCCTTCCTAGCCTTGAACTTCGACCTGCAAAAGAAACATGTCCATAGCTTTTTGACACTCAAGTTATTTCTATATTATTTACGGTCGGGTCAAATTTACCCATGGTGCCAGTGCTCGCGTGACAATTTTCGGCTACGTTAGTCGGGTCAATCTGTAAAAAATAAGGAGGAAAAATCCACTTATTTTGCTGCAGCACAATCACATAGCTCACGTTCTTATTGATCCATGTTTAGGGTCTAGGGACACCTTGGTCATCAGCTACTTTGTTAAAAAAAAGATGACTGCTTTGCCACCACTACCAAGACAAATGGTACTGATACGAAAATGATTGTCATTTTTCTGCATATTAAATTTGAAAAATGTAAATAAACCACATTTAAAATTGGGAATATTTCATAGGAAGACACCAGTTGTAAAATTCCTTAATTAAAATACTTACGAATTCGACAAGAAGGGAGTGACACACTATGGGTCAAAATGACCCCGTGCCAGTTCTCGTGTTATATTTTTTGACGCCAGTTCTCAGGGGTTAGTTACTTCCGGAAGCAGAAATTCCAAACTCAAGTAGTAATGCATAATGTCCAATAGATGGCAGAACATGCCAGAGAACGAGTCGGCACTCGAATGCGAATGGGGACTATTAAAATAAAAAGATTTTGTGCAACGTTTATAGACGGGCAAAGAACTCAACGGGTTATGAACAGTTTTCAAGAATTTTCTTATAAAATCTAAGACTAACTACGTCGCGATGTAGTGGCTAGCATTCTTGGCTGTCACCCGAGTGGTCTGGGTTTGATTCCCGGCTCTGCCAAAAAAAATGCAATTCTGGTCTGAGGGCTGGAATGGCCTACACCCAGCCTCGTGAGGAAAAACTCATAGGAGGAGGGTTGGATTCCCATCTCAGCCATCTTGGAAGTGGTTTTTCGTGGTTTTCCCACTTCTACTCCAGACAAATACCGGGATGAATCCTAACTAAATGTCACGGCCGCCTCCTATCCAAACCTCATCTGAATTACAAATTAACACACTAATACAGCCATCACAATTACACAGGTTAATAGACAATTTCCACAAACATCCATGTATACGTGCCTACATGACTGTGATGTCGCAAAGCTCCTAAATCAATCAAGAACAATAACAAAATCAACGAGTGTACTGTATCTTTTCTCTCATACAATGTGTCATACAAGGTGCCTGCGTAGGTAGGTCACTTTAACTGTCTCTAGAATCCTGAAATTTGCGGGAGTGAGGTGGGCCCAAATTTGGCTAATTGCGTAACAAGCTATCGGGGCAATGGCTTACTGGGGAGCTAACTGTCCGAGGTTTGAATGCCAGTTCGTAATTAATGTCGGAATCTTGCCTCGAAGGGAATCTTTAACTCTTGAGAAGTGGCGTAAAACATATAACACGAGAACTGGCACCGGTTCATGGCGTGTCACACCCTTTTTGTCGCAGTCTTGCGAATTTTAATTAAGTAATTTTTCACCTTGTGTCTTCCTATGAACTATTCCCAATATAAAATGAGGTTTATTTATATTTTTTAAATTTAACATGCAATAAAATTACAACAATGTTCGTATCAGTATAATTGGTGGTAAGGCAGTCAACTCAAATGGGCTGATGACCAAGGTGTCCCTCCTAATATACCACTTTGACTTTCCTCATCTCTCTGGCCCAACTTCATAACAACCCAGTTTATCACAAATCATGGTCGCTTCAAATCCTATCTTCATAAAATGAATATATATTGATTCACCAATTTGCAGCTGCCAGGAAAAATCTCAACAGACGGCTCGCCCTGTTGACTGAATGCACCACGTACTCAGGAGAACGACCAACTGTACTACGATCATTACCACTGCATACCATTATGAAACACCACTGGAATACTGTTGAAATAACAGAATTTATAAAAAAAAATCTTCCCCTCACTTCAATAATATTATTCATGTTAAATTTGCATTTAAAACTGTAAATATCCCGTGATATACCTGTAGGTGATACACGGGTTGTCAATCAATCAATCAATCAATCAATCAATGTCTAAAGGCAATGCCTTGTCGATTCAACCATTGTCTTCTGTCTTCAGCTTGTCTTTTCATCTCACAATAGGAACCACATCTTACGTTTTGTATCAATGCTTGAAGGAATTGCTTCCTAGGTCGACCTCGTCCCTTCTTTCCTAAGACCTTTCCTTCTAGTAGATTGGTTAGAAAGGTATTATGACGCACGGTGTGTCCAATGAATTTAGCTGTTCTTCTATGTACTGTTACCATCAGCTGTTTCCTTTCCTGGATTTCTCGCAGTATACTTTCGTTTGTTCTTTTTTCAGTCCAACTGACCTTTAGCATTCGCCTCCAGACCCACATCTCAAACGCTTCAAGCCGTTTCCTATCCTGTTCTCGAATGGTCCAAGATTCACATCCATATAAGAATACGCTCCACACAAATGACATCACAAAATTTTTCCTAATCTCAATATCTAGATGTATATTTGTCATAAGAGTTCTTTTGTTGCTGAATGCTTGTTTGACAAGCGCTATTCTTCTTCTTATCTCTTTGCTACAGCGGTTATCATTTGTAATTAAACTTCCGAGGTATGGGAAACTGGTGACTTGTTCCACTACTTGGTTAGCAAGCCTGATGTTGGTGTGATTTCGCTCAGGATGTTTACTTACAACTAATATCTTTGTCTTCTTCACGTTAATGTTTAGGTATAAATCTACTAAATATGATGACAGTATATTCAGCATCTTGGATAATTCCTTTTCTGAGTCTGCAACCACTGCTATATCATCAGCAAAGCGAATACAATGGATTTGTTGTCCATTTATTCTAATTCCTTTTGTGTTCGTTTTGAACTTATTTATAGCTTTTTCGATGAATACATTGAAGAGGTACGGTGAAAGAGGGCAACCCTGTCTTACTCCCTTCCTGATTTTTATTTCCTGACTGTTTCCTTTGATGTCTACTATTGTGGTATGATTTTCATAAAATCTTAGTATCAGCCTCCTATCCTTCCAGTCTAATCCTGAAGATTTAATAATTTTGAAGTGATGGTCCCAACTTACATTATCAAAGGCCTTTTCAATATCTACAAATGCTATATATGTGTTTCTATTCATCTCCATTCTTCTTTCTAATATTGTTCGTAGAGCCAAGATTGCTTCTCTTGTTCCCATTCCTTTCCTGAAACCAAACTGTTCTGGGTCAATTTGGAAATCAAGTTAATTATTTATTCTGGCTTTTAGTATTGACAATAAAATTTTAGATGCATGAGAGAGCAGTGTTATGGTTCTGTGTTCAGAGCATTCTGTACTAATTCCTTTCTTTGGTATCATAACTGTTCTGCTTTTGGCGAAGTCTTCAGGAATTTTGCCACTATCATAGCATCTGCAGATTGCATCATAAAGTAGGTCTTTCATTTTCTCACCCATGTTCTTTAGTAGTTCTCCCGGTATGTTATCTGGACCGCAAACTTTATTGTCACTTATTCTTTCAAGCGCTGATTCAAATTCTCTTCTTGTGATAGCAGGGCCCTTATCATCTTCCGGTTCAATATACCATGTTTTATTAGATACATTCCCATCATATAGTTCTTCAAGATATTCTTTCCACCGCATACTGACTTCATCCGCATCTAATAAGATTTTCCCATTTTTAGCCTACTTTCGATTTTTGCAAAAAATGAAAGTAGACTTATGAGATCAACACAGGGCGAAAAAAGTGTGTCTGTCTGTGTGTGTGTATGTGTGTGTGTGAGTCTGTGTGTGTGTGTGTATGTGTGTGTGTGAGTCTGTGTGTGTGTGTGTGTGTGTCTGTGTGTGTGTGAGTGTGTGTACTCTGAATGTCTGTCCCCCCCCTATCAATTCGAACACTGTGAATGCGAATTGAACGAAATTTGGTACAAAGGTAGCACTAGCAAAGGACACCTCAGTGTCATGTTTTATATCGCCGCCATCTTGACGGAAACGTAATGGCGGCCACACAAATGTTCAAAGCTTAAATCAAATTACGACTAACCTAATCATCCGATCTCTACCAAATTTTGCAACAACATACCTCTACGGGGGGAGCATCCTTTGACCAAACTAATAGGTCATCAGCGTAATAGTTTGCGGATGGCGGCCATCTTTGTGTGAAAATCGATTCCGCCTATTAATTCGAACACGGTGCAACCGAATGGAACGAAATTTGGTACAGAGGTAGTACTAAAAAAAGGCACCTCAGTGTCATGTTTTATATCGCCGCCATTCTGACGGAAACGTAATGGCGGCCACACAAATGTTCAAAGCTTAAATCAAATTACGACTAACCTAATCATCCGATCTCTACCAAAGTTTGCAACAACATACCTCTATGGGGGGAGCATTCTTTGACCAAACTAATAGGTCATCAGCGTAATAGTTTGCGGATGGCCGCCATCTTTGTGTGAAAATCGATTCCGCCTATTAATTCGAACACGGTGCAACCGAATGGAACGAAATTTGGTACAGAGGTAGTACTAACAAAAGGCACCTCAGTGTCATGTTTTATATCGCCGCCATCTTGACGGAAACGTAATGGGGGCCACACAAATGTTCAAAGCTTAAATCAAATTACGATTAACCTAATCATCCGATCTCTACCAAATTTTGCAACAACATACCTTTATAGAGGAAGCATCATTTGACCAGATGACTAGGTCATTAGCCTAATAGTTTGCGGATGGCGGCCATCTTTGTGTGAAAATCAATTCCCCCTATTAATTCAAACACGGTTAAACCGAATGTAACGAAATTTGGTACAGAGGTAGCACCAGCAAAGGGCATCTCAGTGTCATGTTTTATATCGCCGCCATATTGACCAGAAACGTAATGGCGGCCACACAAATGTTCAAAGCTTAAGTTAAATTACGACTAACATAACCATCCGATCTCTACCAAACTTTGCAACAACATTCCTTTATGGAGGGAGCATCCTTTGACCAATCTAATAGGTTATTAGCCTAATAGTTTGCGGATGGCGGCCATCTTTATGTCAAAATTGATTCCCCCTATTTATTCGAACAGGGTGGAACCGAATGAACGAAATTTGGTACAGAGGTAGTACTAGCAAAGGGCACCTCAGTGTCATGTTTTATATCGCCGCCATCTTGACAGAAACGTAATGGCGGCCACACAAATGTTCAAAGCTTAAGTTAAATTACGACTAACATAACCATCCGATCTCTACCAAACATTGCAACAACATTCCTTTATGGAGGGAGCATCCTTTGACCAATCTAATAGGTTATTAGCCTAATAGTTTGCGGGTGGCGGCCATCTTTATGTCAAAATTGATTCCCCCTATTAATTCGAACACGGTGGAACCGAATGAACGAAATTTGGTACAGAGGTAGTACTAGCAAAGGGCACCTCAGTGTCATGTTTTATATCGCCGCCATCTTGACTGAAACGTAATGCCGGCCACACGAATGTTCAAAGCTTAAATCAAATTACGATTAACCTAATCATCCGATCTCTGCCAAGTTTTGCAACTACATACCTATATGGAGGGAGCATCCTTTGACCAATCTAATAGGTCATTCGCCTAATAGTTTGCGGATGGCGGCCATCTTTGTGTCAAAATCGATTCCCCCTGTTAATTCAAACACGGTGAAACCGAATGGAACGAAATTTGGTACAGAGGTAGCACTAGTAAAGGGCATCTCAGTGTCATGATTTATATCGCCGCCATATTGACAGAAACGTAATGGCGGCCACACAATTGTTTAAAGCTTAAATCAAATTACGACCAACATAACCATCCGATCTCTACCAAACTTTGCAACAACATACCTTTATGGAGGGAGCATCCTTTGACCAATCTAATGGGCCATTAGCCTAATAGTTTGCGGATGGCGGTCATCTTTATGTCAAAATTGATTCCCCCTATTAATTCGAACACGGTGGAACCGAATGAACGAAATTTGGTACAGAGGTAGCACTAGCAAAGGGCACCTCAGTGTCATGTTTTATATCGCCGCCATCTTGACGGAAACGTATGGCGGCCACACAAATGTTCAAAGCTTAAATCAAATTACGATTAGCCTAATCATCCGATCTCTAGCAAATTTAGCAACAACATACCTTTATGGAGGGAGCATCCTTTGACCAAACTAATAGGTCATCAGCCTAATATTTTGCGGATGGCGGCCATCTTTGTGTGAAAATTGATTCCCCTTATCAATTCGAACACGGTGAAACCGAATGGAACGAAATTTGGTACAGAGGTAGCACTAGCAAAGGGCACCTCATATTCATGTTTAATATCCCTATAGCACGTTGCATTTCAACAAGCTACTACAACCAACATTCAATCATAATCCTTGAAAAGGACAAAGAGTTATAACAATACCCATGCATTTAGGAGAAAGTAGGCTATATGTTCTTTACTGAACATCTTGTTATCCTTTATTATAGAACTTTTCACTTTTGGTTTCTGGTTTAAGGCTCTGATGTGTCTATAAGCCCTGTCAGTTTTTCCCTCAGCAATATCATTTCCAATGTTCTTAGCTATCTCAGCCATCCATTCCTCTTTGGCTCTTCTACAAAGGGTTGTAATTTGATTTTTAACAAGTCTATATTGTACCTGACTTCTTATGGTATTTTCCCTCCTGTGCTGGTTTCTCTTTACTATCAGATCCAATATTTCTCTTGTAATCCACGGTTTCCTTGATTCCAAAATTCTTGTTCCCAGTGTTTCACGAGCTATATTTATCAACCCTTCTTTTATATCTTCCCATTTCGATTCTTCAAGTGTTCTAGCCAGTTCATTCGTGTTGTGGGCGAAAATCACTTTATTGTTATTGTCCTTTAGTTTAGTCACATCCAGAGGTTTCGTTTTTCTATGTCGGTTCTTTTTCAGTTGGATATTGCATTTGGCCATGACTAGGCGATGATCACTGTCAATCTCTGCTCCAGGGTAGCTATGGCTTGATTTAACTTGAGTGCGATATCTTCTCTTGACAAGTATATAATCATTCTGATAACGAGCAGTGTCACCCTGGGCTGTCCAGGTACATCTTCGCCGTAATGGTACTTCAAATAATGTGTTTGTCACGATCATATTGTGCTGATCACAGAAGTCAAGTAATCTCTCTCCTCGTTTGTTCCTGATACCCAGTCCAAACTTCCCAATTCCTTCCCGATCTGGATGACTTCCAACAATAGCGTTAAAATCTCCCATAAGTATTACATTATCTGATTCCTTTATCAGATTCCATATTTGGTCAATATGTTCGTACATTTCTTCAATTTCTTCATCTGAGCTGTTTGATGTGGGAAAGTACACTTGAATAACAAGTGGTGAAACACGAGTTGTAACTATATTAAATAAATTTAAAAAAGGTGCCCCTAGACCCTAAACATGGATCAACAAGAACATGAGCTATGTATTGTGCTGCACCAAAATTGGTAGATTTTCCCCTCTTATTTCTTACAGATTGTTCCGACTAATGTAAGCCAAAAATTGTCACGCCTGCACTGGCGCCATGGGTAATTCTGACCCGACCGTAAATAATACAGAAATCACTTGAATATTCCAACAGCTATGGACATGTTTCTCTTGCAGGGTGAAGCTCAAGGCTAGGAGGGAAGGTACAGTAAGCGACAGGAAATAAGGGCTGACCAAAACGAAAATATAGAGCATTATTAAGAGCCTCGGGTCAAAAATACCTATGTGACAGTCCTCGCGGGACATGGCTCCCTCACATTTGCGCACCCTCAAATGCTAACTGTGCCAGGATTCGATCCTGCAACTTTGGGCACAGTTCGAGTTCAATAGCCAATGTAAGGACGAGTTGTAATTACCTTAGCTCCTGATCCATCTCGGACTTAATTAAGCAGATAATTCACATGGAACACTAAAGAGGGCCTGGAGTGGCTGCCAAAGATGGTAAGACCTGGTGGGCAGGTGTTTAATAGCGACTGTAGTTTATGAGTATACCAGGGCGGCTCGGGGCTCTTCACTTGCCATCCATGGACGTCCACCCACTCATTTCAGTGCCAATTTTGAGCTCTCCACTCTAGTCTCCCACATCTCTTAGCTCTCCTTCCGCCCGTCATTTATACCTCTCGGCTTCGATGGCATGCTGGCGGGTTCAAACCCGGCCGAAGTCGTCGGATTTTTAAGAGCGTTTAAATCCTTCAAATGCCTTCCTTTGGAGGGGAAGTAAAACCAGCGGGCCCGTGTATAGATTTTTGGCACACTAGCAGAAGTACCCATTCTTCGAACGGTGTTCGGTGTTAACACCAGACATTATCAATTGAGCTACTGTTGTAATGGATAGCGGTTTGTCATTCCTTCATACGTTTATCAGAACGAAGTTAGTGTTCTGGGAATATCACACAAACTGTTAATTTAAGGGCCTTAAAATGTGGTTTTCGGAGAACCTTTATAGACTCCCGAATTTTGTGTCTCACATTGAGAAGCGCAACATATGCTATGGTCGTCCTTCTAGGATAATTTTTATATTTCGCCTATTTTAGCATGTATTTTGAGAAGTTTTTCCCTATATCCACCCTTCTACTGTATGAGAAGTACGGTGAAGAGTTTTATAAATGATTGGTGTATTGACTCTCATGGATACCATACCTAATTTTACGATGCACCAAGCATCCGAACACGAGTTATAGGCGTACATAAAGATACACAGAAAGACAGACAGACAATTCTATTGTCTACAACATATCACCCATATATCCAAATATGGGTATATCTACCACACAGTATCAAACAAAATCATCCTTACGATGAACCCGTATGTCGACAAAAAAAAGTCCTATCAAACTGAATTCACCTAACGTGTAGGCTACTTCCTGACGTGAAATGCAATTGAAAGCCTGGTAGACGAAAGGCAATACACGTCACATAAAAACTGACCCTTTACGTTGTCTTAGGTCCCCATACACAGGGAGACCCCTTTCATAAATTATAAAGGCTTGTAGTGCATGGAAATTCAGGTTCGTTAGCTTCAAATGGTCCAAACTCCTAAAAGCCACAAAAAATGCTGATTCAATTCAGGAATTTTTGAAAATAATGTTGCTGTTTGGAGATATAATAGACCTTCTGTATTATATGTCGCACGTGAAAATTGCATGAAAAAATTCTAGGTTACCCCTTGACACCCTTAATTGCATTGATGAATTATACAGTCTACGTTGGTTCCGCGATGACCTTATAGTCATCTGCAAACTTTCACAGAAATGTAATAAATGGAGTGACATTGCTTCTTACAGAAATAGGTGGAAAGTTGGATGCCACCCCTTGAGATAATGTTATGGTTACCGATTTGCATTCCTTCATTAGTTTGTTAAATTAAATTAAATTAGTTTTCTGGGAATATTTCAGAAACTGTTGGTTTTAGAGCCTTATAATGTAGTTTTCGAGGACCCTTTAGGGCCCCCGAGTTTTGTTTCTGGCCCCGAGGGGCTTTGTCTCTTCGTTGTACGCCATAATATAATACTAATACAAATAATATAATATAGGATAGGAATATAATAGACCTGCCGTACCACACCCGCAGGTGAAAATCGCGTGAAAAAATCTTAGAGTAACTTACCCCTTGACCCCCTTCAGTGCATTATACGTATTGATGAATTTTACAGCTTAATTTGGTTCCGTGATAACCTTCTAGCCGTTTGCAAACTTTCACAGTAATGTAATTAATGGAATTGCATTGCGTCTTACAGCAATAGATGGACTTCTGAGAATCTGTTGCCATGGTTACCGGCTTGCATTCGTTCATTAGTTTATTAAATGAAATTCGTTTTCTGGGAATATCTCAAAAAACGGTTGGTTTTAGGGCCTTAAAATGTGGTTTTCGGGGACCTTTAGGGCCTCCGCTTTTTGTCTCTCACACTGAGGGGATGAAAATGAGCTTTGTCTCGTCCTTCTTCGCATATTTCAGCACGTATTTTAAGGGGGTAGGCCCCCTTATATGAGAGGTACAGAGAAGATTTACATCAATGATTAGTGTCGTGCCTCTGATGGATATCTGTATCAAATTTTACGTTGATACATCCAGCCGTACTCGAGTTATAAGGGAACAAATTTGTCCACAGGTAAACAAACAGACAGACAGACAAAAAATTATTTTCGCGCGCATCTATCATAAAACAGTCTGAAACGCGTAAATAACTCAAATTTCCGTAGAAATTCAGAAAAAAAAACAGACAAACTTTCATTTTTATATATATAGAGAGATATACTGCACCGCTCGGTGTTGACTGTGTTTTATTGCACACATTTAAGTTTTACTCGCTAACCGTTGGAGATACACGAAAAGTGATGAGGCCCTTTCAGATGGAAAATTAAATGTTAAAGGTCGTGTATGCCATCAAAAGTTTGCTATTTCCTAGCGTTCTCTTTTTATTTGAAATGGATATATAAAATTTTGAAACCAAAGGGTGTAGTGACGTCACAAATGTGGGTTTTACTCGCTAACCGTTGGAGATACACGAAAAGTGATAAGGACCTTTCGGATAGGAAATAAAATTTTAAAGCTCGCATGTGCCATCAAAAGTTAGCTATTTCTTAACGTTTTTTTTATTTGATATGGAATTATGAAATTTTGAAACCAATGGGTGTAGTGACGTCACTAAAATGGTCGCCATCTTTAAACAGTGCAAGGTATCGAAATCAAAAGTAGCCTATATGTTAATCAGGTAAATCATCTACATCCATGCAAAATTTAATGTAAATTGGACCATAGGTTCTTGCGTGATTGAGTAACAGACAGAAACACAGACACACAGACACACACCATCTCATTTTTATATATTAGTATGGATAAAAGAACCTACCAATACAATTGGTAGTGTGTAGCCAAATTTGTAGGTTATTTTCTTAGAAACGCTCTATCAAGTTCCAACGTTCGCCGCTAGGGTCAGTGTCAGTGGCATCTGGTAGCCAATGTTGGAGCTACTTGAAAATGAACTTGTTGGGAACCTACGGGCGTTTAATTAAAATACCCTGCTATGGCCACTGGCTGCAGTTCAAAATATAATATTTATACCACTGATATCTTGGTAAGAGCCTTTTACACTCAATCTGTCAATTGGGAGTCCCATTTAATATCGCCATAATTGGGATGTTATGAATGCCTTTTTAAAATGATTGATATTATAATTTTCATGTAGTCAACACAGTATATATTTTTGTTCTTTTCCACATGCTCCAATCATTGGGATTATGCTGTGTTGACCGACTGAAAAGTCGCAATATCAATTGTCAATAAAGGCCGCTTTCACCAACTCTTTACTAACGATTAGTTAGTTAATTCGTATTTAATTTAAATACAGGAGTTAATGCGTCATTACCGTTTATGCATTTCACGAGGCCATTCGGGTTCCTAATTACCGTACTTAAATGGGCTTTACGGCTCTCGCGCCTTTTATGCACTCTGGTGCTACAGTGGAGAAATTAAGGGTGCATGGGAAGAACAAAGTCCAATTTTGGTGAATTTTGGGTTTTTGATACTACAGTATTGACGTCCGAAACGGGGGAGGAGCTTACGGTCAGCTGTTTGCAATATGGCGGCGATATAGTGACGTGAAGTAATTTGGTGTGCGTTTGTTATGGCTTCTAATTTATGATGGCAAAATACTACATATTTCTTTTGATTGAGAGAAATATTTTTATAATCAACTAGCAGGTACCCGCGGCTTCGCTCGCGTCATAGTCGTGTCATATTGTTATTCAATGAAATGCAGGCTTAACCCCGTTAACACCCCTTTAGAACATGAATATCCTAAAATACCTCCTTAGTAGACGTTTTCGTCACACAACAAACCTATCCCCAAAATATCATTCTTCTAACTTTAATAGTTTTGGTTGGTCGATGAGAGTGAATATCCAAAAATCCTTCCTTAGTGGAAGTTTTTCTTCCAGAATTTCACCCTCCCCATGGGCCCCCCAATTTGGATTTATGATAAAACGGTCGAACACCTATTTATTTAATTATTTATTCATTTATTTTTAAGTTGATTGTTTTCCGCCGAGTTTGAAACTTCTTGCCTATGTCGTTTAAGAGATATACGCTCCGTTAGGAATCTTTCAACCCCCACTTTTCATCCCTTTCACCTCATAATATACACCACATCGAAAAACCATTAGACATGTGTCAGCTTATTTTTAATGATTAGTTTATATGCCAAGTATCACATCATCAAATGAAACCACTCGTGAGATATTGTTATTCAATGAAATGTACGTTTACCCCCTTAACAGCCCTTTAGAACCTGAATATCCAAAAACCTTTCCTTACTGGACGTTTTCGACATACAACGAACATATCGCCAAAATTTCATGTTTCTAACTTCAATAATTTTGCCTGGGCGATGATAAGAACGTGAGTCAGTCAGGACAATTTCATTAATTTTATTTTTGAGAATTTCACCCCTCCCCATGAACCCCTTAACTTGGATTTATGAAAAAAAAACGGTTGAACACATATTTACTTATTTTTAAGCTGTTTTTTTCCCCTGAATTTGATGAGTGAGTAAGTGAGTCAATCAATTAGGACACTTTCTTTCCTGTTTTTTCCTCAGAATATCACCCCTCCCCATGGGCCCCTTAAATTGGATTTATGAAAAAAAAAACGGCCGAACACTTATTTACTTATTTTTAAGCTGATTTCTTCCCGCTGAATTTCAAACTTCTCGCCTATGTCGTTTAAGAGATACACGCTCCGTTAAGAATCCTTCAACCCCCAATTTTCACCCCTTTCACCTCATAATATACAACATATCGATAAACCCTTAGACATATGTCTGCATATTTTTAGCCTATTTTCAATTTTGAAAAAATAGGCTTATGAGATCACCTTTTGTCCGTGTGTGTGTGCGTGTGTGTGTGTGTGTGTGTGTGATTCGTGTGTGTGTCCCCCCCCCCTAATAAAATCTAAACAGCTGGAGCGATTTCAATGAAACTCGGCAAATTAATAGCACTATTCCCGGCGACCTCGACCGTGCCCTTCAAATTTTGTTACGCCTCACCAATCCAACATGGCGGCTGTGCGAAATATTTCACTAGCATTCAATATCTCCGAAACTATTACCGATATCGCCCTGAAATTGTGTACGGCGATAAAGGGCACTACTAGAAGTTCACCTATGAGACTTTCAAAAACCTGGTGACTACAAAACCAACATGGCGGTCAAGCGAATTTGAGACGTTTAAATAGACTTTTTTCGCGATTTAACTATCCAAACGTAATGAAACTTGGTACAGCAAATGTTTATACACATTGTAATGCACTGGAGTCTTATTTAGTTCAATTGTTCACATAACCTCGAAATGGCGGCTGTGCGAAATATTTCACTGACATTCTATATCTCCGAAACTATTACAGATATCACCCTGCAATTTTGTACGGTGATAAAGGGTACTGATACAAGTTTACCTATGTATATTTCATAAACCTGTAAAGTACAAAACGAACATGGCGACCAAGCGAATTTGAAATGTTTTAATAGACTTTTCTCGTGATTTAACTCTCTGAGCGCAGTGAAATGAGGTACAGTAAATGATTTTGCAGATTGTAATGCACTGCCATCTAATTTAATTCAATTGTTTACATAACCTCAAGATGGCGGCTGTGCGAAATTTTAAAATATTTTTTTATTAAATGTGTCGTAATCATGCGATCGAGGTGAAAGTTTGAATAATGAACCTAGGCAATAATTGTCCTTGAATGGTACATAACTCTATGGCCTATACATATAACAATCCTAAATGGCGAGCTTCCGAAATATTTAGACAGTTCTCAATATCTATGAATCTTTTACAGCAACCAAACTGATTTTTTTATGTGCATAGAGACTATGAACATATGTTCGCCTAACGGACTTTCAGTAACCTGGTGAGCACAAATCCAACGTGGCGGCGACGCGAAGTATAAATATTTAAATGGACGTTTCTCGCGAATTAACTATCCGAGTGCCGTGAAACGTTGCACGTTAAATGCTTATACAAATGTTGATCCACTGGCATCTAATTTATTTCAATTGTTTGCATAATCACAAGATGGCTGCTGTGCGTAATTTTAAAATCTCGTTTTTACTTCTTGTGATATAATTATGCGATTGAAGTTTGAATACCACACGTACACAATAATCTTAATGTAATAGTACAAAAATAAAAATCCAACCTGGCGACCATCTGAAATATTTAGACGGTTCTCAATATCTACGAATCTGTTACAGCAATTAAACTGAAATTTTGTATGTTGATAGAGGCAATTAACATTAGCAGGATATATGAAAATAGGCTGTATAGTTCTTCACCGAACTACTTGTTTATGATTGGTTTATATGCCGAATATCACATTCCCTAATGAAACAACTCGTGAGATATTGTTATTCAATGAAATGCAAGTTTAACACCCTTAACACCCCTTCAGAACACGAATATTCAAAAATCCATCCTTAGTGAACAACAAACATATCCCCAAAATTTCAAGTTTCTAACTGCTATTGGTTTGGCTGGGGAATGATGAGTGAATATCCAAAAATCCTTCCTTAGTGGACTTCTTTCCCAGAACTTTGCCCCTCCCCATTGGCCCCTTAAATTGGATTTATGAAAAAACGGTCGAACACCTATTTACTTATTTTTCAAGCTGATCTTTCCCCCTGAGTTTTACACTTTTTGCCTCTGTCTTTTAAGAGATACTTGCTCCGTTAGGAATCCTTCAACCTCCACTTTTCACTCCTTTCACCTCATAATATACACCACATCGAAAAACCCTCAGACATATGCCTTCTTATTCTTAATGATGAGTTTTTATGCCGAGTATCACATCCCCCAAGGAAAACAATCGGGAGATATTGTTATTCAATTAAATGCAGGTCTATACCCTTAATACCCCTATAGAACCTGAATATCCAAAAATCCTTCCTTAAGGGACGTTTTCGACATACAATGAACATAACCCAAACATTTCATGGTTGTAACATCAATAATTTTGGCTGGGCGATGATGAGTGAGTGAGTAAGTCAGGACATTTTCTTTCATTTATTTTTCAGAATTTCACCCCTCTTATGAACCCCTTATATTGGATTTATGAAAAAAAAAAGGTCGAACACCTATTTATTTATATTTTAAGCTGTTTTTTCCGGTGAACTTCTCGCCTATGTCGTTTAAGTGATACGCGTTCCCTTAAGAATCCTTCAACCCCCAATTTTCACCCCTTTCACCTCATAATATATATCACATCGATAAACCCTTAGACATATGTCTGCTTATTTTTAATGATTAGTTTATATGCCGAATATCACATCCCAAAGAAAGAACTCATGAGATATAGTTATTCAATGAAATGCACATTTACCCCCTTAACACCTCTTTAGAACCCGAATAAACAAAAATCCTTCCTTAGTTGACGTTTTCGACATACAGCGAACATATTCCCAACATTTCATGTTTTCAACTTCAATTGTTTTCGCTGGGCGATAATGAGTGAGTGAGTCAGTCAGGACTCCTCCCCATGGGCCGCTTAAATTGGATTTATGAAAAAACGCTCGAACACCTATTGACTTATTTTTAAGCTGTCTTTTTCCATGAGTTTGATGAGTGAGTGAGTTTGTCAGTCAGTTAGGACACTTTCTCTCCTTTTCTTTTCCAGAATTTCACCCCACCCCATTGGCCCCTTATAATGAATTTGTGAAAAAAAAAAAAAAACAACCAGTCGAACACCGATTTACTGATTTATTAAGCTGATTTTTTTCCCGCCCACATTCAAACTTCTCGCCTATGTCGTTTAAGAGATACACGCTCCGTTAGGAATACTTCAACCCTCACTTGTCACCCCTTTCACCTTTTAATATACACCATATCGAGAAACCCTTAGACACATGTCTGCTTATTTTTAATGATTAGTTTATATGCTGAGTATCACATCCACAAATGAAACCACTCTTGAGATATTGTTATTCAATGAAAATCAGGTTTAACCCCCGTAAGACCCCTTTAGAACCTGAATATCCAAAAATACTCCCTTGGTGTACGGTTTTGACATACAACGAACATATCCCCAAAATGTCATGTTTCTAACTTCAATAATTTTTTCTGGACGATGATGAGTGAGTGAGTGAGCCAGGACATTTTCTTTCAATTATTTTTCTCAGAATTTCACCCCTCCCCATGAGCCCCTTAAATTTGATTTATGAAAAAAAAAACTGCCGAACACTTATTTACTTATTTTTAAGCAGTTTTTTCCCCCTGAGTTTGAAGAGTGAGTGAGTCTATCAGTTAGGACACTTTCTTTCCTGTTTTTCCCCCCAGAATTTCACCCCTTCCCATGTGCCCCTTAAATTGAATTTATGAAGAAAAACGGTCGAACACCTATTTACTCTTTTTTTTAAGCTGATTTTTTCCCGCTGTTTTCAAACTCCTCGCCTATGTCATACACGCTCCGTTAGGATTCCTTCAACCCCCACTTTTCACCCCTTTCACCTCATAATATACACCACATCGAAAAACCCTCAGACACATGTCTTCTTATTTTTAATGATGAGTTTATAAGCCGAGTATCACATCCCCCAATGAAACCAATCGGGAGATATTGTTATTCAATTAAATGCAGGTTTAACCCCCTTATTACCCCTTTAGAACCTGAATATCCGAAAATCCTCCCTTAGTGGACGGTTTTGACGTACAATGTACATATCCCCAAAATGTCATGTTTCTAACTTCAATAATTTTGGCTGGGCAATGATGAGTGAGTCAGGACATTTTCTTTCAATTCTGTTTTTTCAAAATTTCACCCCCCCCCCCCTTGAACTCCTTAAATTGGATTTTTGAAAAAAAAAACTGTCGAACATCTATTTACTTCTCTTAAGCATTTTTCCCCTGAGTTTGATGAGTGAGTGAGTCAGTCAGTCAATCAGTTAGGACATTCTCTTTCCTGTTTTTTTCCCCCATAATATCACCGCTCCCCATGGGCCCCTTAAATTGGATTTATGAAAAAACGATCAAAAACCTATTTACTTATTTTTTAAGCTGATTTTTTCCTCTGAGTTTCAAATTCCTCGCCTATGTCGTTTAAGGGATACACGCTCCGTTAGGAATCCTTCAACCCCCACTTTTCACCCCTTTCATCTCATAATATACACCACATCGAAAAACCCTCAGACACGTATCTTCTTATTTTTAATGATGAGTTTATATGCCGAGTATCAAATCCCCAAATGAAACCAATCCGGAGTTATTGTTATTCAATGAAATGCAGGTGTACCCCATAACACCCCTTTAGAACCTGAATATCCAAAAATCCTTCCTTAGTGGGCGTTTTAGACATACAACGAACATATCCCCAAAATTTCATGTTTCTAACTTTAATAGTTTTGGCTGAGCGATGATGAGTTTGTCAGTCAGTCAGTCAGGACACTTAGTTTTATATAATAGATTTAAATGCAGTGCTTAATTACCAGACTACCAGTTAAAAATATTACCAACATGTAGGTAGTTAATTTACTGTCTGCTGTTACATATATGAAGCCTGTACTTGGGAGCCTAGCGGTATCGATGTTTTTATTAATTTCACAATATATATATCACACATAACACAAAGGACGACTCCCTGATAATAAATTGAATCAAGCAACCCTGAATTTGCATGAATGTTTTGGGTTCAAAGAAGCGTTACTTGGGATGCTCAAATCATACTTCAATATTGCAAATATTGACCTACATACTTGCTGTTCAAAGGCAAGAATATTAATTTATTAATCTCTTGCCACAGGCAAGTTAAAATGGAGACATCCTCTCTATCAATATATTTAATTAAATATTTGAAATACAGATATTTAACAAAGCTGGAGTCTCCATTTGAACTTGTCATAAGCAAACGGAACAGATCAAAAACTACACTTTAAGCCAAACCAAATTCACTCCTCAGCTCGACATAAACCATAATACCAATTAAAACCTATACAAAACATACTCTCCTTACTGTTGTACAACTTTCAAACCAACTATTCGCACTCAAAACAGTAAAACCCTGAAATGGGAACTAATTAAAGTTAGAATAGCCTAGGCCGATCCGGTCTCCTGCTACATTACCGCATATGTATACTTAACATCACTATAACTTCAAAATTACGGCTAAGTGACCTATCTGCCTGAGTAGTATAGGTGTAGCCGGCCTGCCTGGGATGATGGGCCACCAAACCGGTACTTAAAACTAAGATTTTACATTTTAATTACCTAAATTCAACAGTAAAGAGATCATAGCCAAAAACACAATTTAAGCCAAATCATACTTCAATGACCTACATACTTGCTGTTCAAAGGCAAGAATATACATTCTCTGGCAAATTAAGGCTAGGAACAGCATTTTTCTTAAGTTTTCTAACCATTCGGCTATTGTCAATCGGAAGGACCTCTAAAATAAGTTTACGAAGAACGGGTTACATTCTTTGTACGGCACAGAAGTAATAGGCTACAAGTTTATCAGTATTTTTGATGTAGCTAAATCCATGTGAATACAAATTAGAGACAATAGCTATCAATAATCAACAGTACCGGTGGAAAGAAGTCGTCTTCACATAAATGCAGACTACACACTGTCATGTAACATGTAACACGTTTTCCAATTGACAGCACCGAAGCCCATCTTTCTCTCTGAACTTTTTGTACAGGAAAGTAGTGAAGATATTTCGTAGCCGTTTTATACGATTTGCAACCGTATACAGAGCAGTACCTCCTCGAATTTGACAAATTTCTTTCTGTTTCCATCACGACGTCAATGCTTCACCATCTAAATAAAACTCACCAGTCACAATGTTACAGCTTCAACATTCTGCCGCGTGGCTGCGCCATCCAACTTTTCTGACGTCAATAAGCTAGTAGCAGTGTAGTACTGGATTCCAGCCCATAGAAACAGTCCATGTCGACTGTCATTGCATTTCACCCAGGACTAACTCCCCTATGCTCAATGGAATGTACTACTGTACTACTAGAGGTATGTTATATTAAGACCTAATTTTCACCAAAAGTGGACTTTGATTGTTTTCCCTCTGTACTCTCCCCCAGGGGCTCACGACTAATGGGACGTGGGTTGGCGACCACAGGGCCCCCGCTGAATTCGGCATTACTTCCACTGACTTGTGCCGGGCTCCTCTCTGTCAACATTCCTATCGACCTCCCTTGGTCAACTCTTGGTCTTTTCCGACCCCGACGGTATTAGGGTATCCAAGGCCTAGGGAGTCTTTCAATTCCCTGCCTTAATTGGCCCTTGACTCATCTTTTCTGCTTCCTCATTCTTAGAGGGGTCAGACCTCTTCTGTTCTCTTCATATTATTAATTTCTGCCTTTTGCTCAAGGCCCTTAAGGAGGCAGGGTGTGTGTAGCGCCACCACTTAATTTTTAGAGGACTGTAGCCTATGTCCTTTTCTTATGATTCTATGTGCTGGAATGTACTTATACACTATCGGTACTAGATATTTATACCATCAAAACCCTGATTTCACGAAAAGTGGGTTTGCTTTTGCCCTGTACCCTTCAAATAAACGTAATACTATTTGTCTTTTATTAATTATTATTATTATTATTTAAGCTTGCCACGGTAGGTGAGTGGATAGCGTGTCGGTCTACTAACCCCAAGATTGCAGGTTCGCCCCTGGCCGTGGTAAGTGATTTTTGAAAGGCGGCAAAAATACGATACGCATGTCATACGATGTTGACATGTCAAAGAACCCATTTGAATTCAGTAGGCCGAGTTCATAATGGCAAAATTAATCTCGGGAGTTACCGCCAACACAAAGTTCCTCATTTATCTACTAGAAAGCGCTATAATGTTCAAGGAGCTTGGATATCTATTATCTAACCTTCTTGACTTTCATAGTGATTCAAAGAACAACGAAATTTGATATGCAAGCTACCCTCTGGGTGTCAAATTACAAAGCTTACGCCAGGCACCCGACGCCATACGATATTATTATTATTATTATGATTATTATTATTTATTTGAAGGAACGCGCACAAACTGTGCAAAATTACTATGCATTTATACATTTGACTGAATAAATGTCAGTTCTGGCATAGGGCTACTATTGACTTCACAACATGATGAAGGGCACTGATCACAGAGTTTACACACGCAGTCGGATGCTGGGTCATGGTGCACACTTTGTGGTGATATCCGTGCACTGCCATACCGTTCACAAAATGGCGGAGTTCCTGGTTTGTACCATTCCATGATCTGTCGAGCATAGTTCCAGATGTGTAAAATTCAGACCAGATATCCTTCCTTTTCTGTTCCCTGACTTCCAGCAATTTTTCCCAGCTGATTGTAGACGAAAGTCAAATTTCCTAGCGGCTTCGGTGTCTTAGTCGGTAGCATGCTGAACTGCTATACCCAAGATGGCGGGTTCAAACCCGGCCGAAGTCGTCGGATTTTTTAAGAGCGTTAAAATCCTTCAGTAAGCCTTCCCTCGGAGGGGAAGTAAAGCCCGCGGTCCTACGGTATGTCATAGATGTATGGCATGAAAAAGAATTGGTGGTGTGTAGCGAAATTTGTAGGTTATGTTTGAATAGTAAGAAACACTCTATCAAGTTCCAACATTCGCCCCTAGTGTTAGTGACACTAGCACCTGGTAGCCAAAGTTGGAACTACTTAAAATTGAACTTGTTGGGAGCCCTCGGGCGTTCAATAAAAAGCCCAGCTTATGGGCATTGGCTGCGATTCATATTTCTTTCTTTCGTCGGCTTTTCCCAATTAATTGGGGTCGCCGGAGCCATCCAGGCTCATTTTGGTTTTGGCCGGGGATTTAAGGCCGGATGCCCTTCCTGACGCCACGTGATTTTTCAGGTGAAAATTCCACCCTGCTGTCACCGGGATCCGAACCCCGGCCGTCCGGGTGAAAGACGAGCAGCTAAGCCACTACGCCATCACGCTCCCCTGGCTGCGATTCATATACCCAGTCTAATTTCCATCAGCGGCTTCGGTGGCGTAGTCGGTAGCATGCTTAGCTTCGCTGCCCAAGATCGCGGGTTCAAGCCCGGCCGAAGTCGTCGGTTTTTTTAAGAGCATTAAAATCCTTCAGTATGCCTTCCTTCGGAGGGGAAGTAAAGCCGACCGTCCCTTATCATAGATTTAATTCAACTAGTGTGAAGCTAAATTTGCAGGTTAATTTCGTTGAAACGCTCTATCAAGTTCCAACGTTCACCACTAGGTTTCAGTGACATCTGGTGGTGAAAGTTGGAACTACTTGAAATTGAACGGAACTTGTAGCTCACCCCATGGGTGTCCGCATTCAAACAGCTACATCCTCTGGCAAGCCGAACATATCCTCGTCACTCCCGGTACTAAAAGCCATACGCTAAATAAATAAATAAATAAATAAATAAATAAATAAATAAATAAAATAAATAAATAACTTTCCATCTCAGATCCTGTATTAGGAAGGATGCTCCTGCGAGTCCATAAGTTAAACTTGACAGGATGAACTTGGAGATTCCGAGAGAGACTATATTTATACAGTCTACTAAATGCACCGAAATATTTATTGTATGGGACTTGCTTGGGCAACCTCAACGCCTGGGGGAATCTTTGTAAATAGAACAAATGTGAAACGAAGCAAGATGATATTCCATCAAGATGTTTTGGACCTGGAGGGCCAGGAGAAGACTGGAGGAATGTCGTGAAAGCTTCTCACAGCCATGTAGGTGCCCCAACACGTG
Organism: Meconema thalassinum; assembly: GCA_946902985.2. Classification (NCBI taxonomy): domain Eukaryota; kingdom Metazoa; phylum Arthropoda; class Insecta; order Orthoptera; family Tettigoniidae; genus Meconema; species Meconema thalassinum. The sequence continues at coordinate 412,079,086 of OX336392.1, forward strand.
TGTGAGCGCCCATTACACAGTCTAATTAGCGCACTTATAAATCACGAATTTGATACCGTTCATAAATAAAGATGGCGGATTAGCTGTGAGATTTCCATATAATGTACTCCTCTAGGAATATTTATTCGCTCATCAAAGTCTCGTAAAGTGTTATAATCTGGATCAGGCAAGTCGCCACTAATGTTGTGAGAAACCTGACACCGTGGAAACACATTTCACCAATAAGTAATGACCTTGGCTGCCGGTGGTCTTCATTGATCTGAGGGTCAATACTGCTCTTTCATTAATTTATGGATCAGGTTTTCCTCCACGCCATAGTCCCTTCATCTGAGTTTGCAGAACACTCCGCCCCAGGGGCTCGTAGGCAGTGGGTTAGGGATCACAAAGCCCTAGATGAGTCCTCCGTCAGGGAATGGTCAGTATTTGTCTAAGAAGCTGTCCGTAGAGAATTTAAATTGCATACTCGGAAGCTACTGTGTATAAAACCCAACACCTTGGCCACTTTGCATCTTACTTCTTACATTACCCCGACATATTCTGGAGCTGGGGTTGGGGTTTCCCCTTTTCTGGGGGTGACCATCTTCTCTTTCTCCTTTTCTGTCTGCCTTTCCTGGCTCTACTTCCTTCCAAGTCCTGCAGTCCTCATTCTTCAAGGGTTGAGGGCATTTCTTTTCCCTGTCATCTCTTTCTCTTATACCTTTTCATTGTCCTCTTCTTTTTCTAGTACGAGGGCGGATCGAAAGGTTTTTGCCCTATTTTGTTTAGCAAAAGTAAATACATACAGGTAATTACAAATATAAGTATTGTTCTGCGTACCTTGAACTATATTTCCACGTAGTCTCCACATTTGTTCAGACATTTTTCCCATCGCAGCACTAAATCTGAGATGTCCCTACGGTAGAATTCAGTCGGCTGACTGTGGAACCATCGTCAGAGTGCTGTCTTGACGTCATCGTTGCTCGTGAATCGTTGTCCTGCCATGAACTTCTTCAGGGGACCAAAAACTTGGAAATCACAAGGGGCGAGGTCCGGATTGTATAGTGGATGGTCCGGAATCTCCCAGTGAAATGACCGGAGCGTGTTGGTGGTTCTGGTTGCTACATGTTGTCGCGCATTGTCAAGGTCCGCTGAAGAAGTTCCTGGCGGGACAGCGATTCAAGTGCAACGATGACGCCAAGACAGCAGTCCGACGATTGTTTCACAGTCAGCCGGCTGAATTCTACCACAGTAGCATTTCAAATTTAGTATTACGATGGGAAAAATGTCTGAACAAATGTGGAGACTATGTGGAAAGAATGGTGTAAGGTGCGTAGAACATTACGTATGTATTTTTTGGCTAAAAGTTGTTTCACCCTCGTTCGTAAGATAGTTGTATGTTTTGTAGTTAGTTTTAGATGTAGTTTTCATGTTGTCATCTTTCATCTTCACGATCACCCAAACCATTTAGGGCCTATAACCTTGATGTTGGGCCCCTTAAAACAACAAATATGATGATCATCATTATCTATTTAGGAGGGGCAGCTACAATTTTGAGAGGAAAGTATGCCGCTTTTATAAAGGAAGTCCTCGCACTTGAAGTGATGTGTCCTGATCTGGTTGAGGGTTGTAGATCAAATCCCTGTGGTTGGTTTACAATGCAGGGAAAGTGCTAATTTATTATTTGGCGTATGGCACATAAAACATTAAATTATCACATACATGATATTCTATAATAGTTCCAGCTATTGAAACATACCTTCCTACATACGAGTATATCTATTTACAAATATTCATGTTCTTTATGTAGCATACAGTATCTGTTGTTACAGTTTAAAAGTCCTTGAAGTCCCCACAACATGCTTGGTTTGGACACTCGGTCACTAAGTGATGAATTGTCTGTTTCTCTGCACCACAGTCACATTTTGATGACGGGACTATTCCCCACTTGTGGAGAGCGTCTGCACATCTTCTATGGCCAGTGCGGATACGATTGAGGGCTGTCCACACAGAGCGAGGTTGATCAAATCCTGGTGGCTTTTCCAGGATACAGGGCATGCTACGGCATCGTTCAGGACAGTGTTGTTGCCAATTTTGGCTCCATGAGAGACGAATGTCGAATTTCTGTTCTGACAAAATTCTGGCTGTGGAAATAGCAGGGTTCCTTGATCTGAGCCGTTTTCGCTCCGCATAGACTACGTCATTTAACATAGGCAGCTGCGGATTATCCATGATCTTCTGATATTCTCGTACGAGAGCACTCTTCCTTCTAGCATCAGGTGGTGGAATATGACTTAGAATGAGTAGCCAGTGAGAAGGAGTAGATCGTATGGTCCCACTAATAATGCGCATAGTCTCATTCAACTGCGTGTCTACTTTCTGTGTGTGAGCGCTGTTTATCCACACTGGTGCGCAGTATTCCGCAACTGAATAAACCAACCCAAGAGCTGAGGTTCGTAGTGTGTCTGCTGAAGATCCTCAGCCAGTACCACACAGTTTATGCAGGAGATTGTTCCTACTCCTCAACTTGGCAGCTACCTTCGTGAGATGTTCCTTGTAGGAAAGTGTCCTATCCAAAAAGTCCTCTCGGCACGCCGGAAGGCGGAGGTAGATTTCACCGGACAAACTTGGGGATAGGCGAAAATAGACAGAATATGCAGGTTTTCGTTGAAGGATCAGACCTCATTTATTGCGAGAAAGTATTTTATAATTGGAGCTTAATTAACTTAGTTTGTCGTCATTTTATGCATATTTTAAGCATTTTATTGTCTTATGAGGACGGTAACCATCTTGTCATTCGGGGTCCATTTTTATACTTGTGGTCACACTGTCCTTATGCAAGGTTTCAATACTGATGTTTATCTATGTAACGGTCTGTTACTTCTTCACGCAAAATTATATCTCCCCCAGAGATTTTGGTTGGTTCCTCTGTTTAGGGGCTGTGACAACGCAGTCATGTAACCCCGTGTACTTTGAGTGAGTGTAGAATCAGTCTGATAAATGGTGTGAATTGTGATGGCTGTATTAGTCTGTAATTCAGGTAAGGACTGCAGACGATCAATTTCAAGCAGTAGTTCCTAATGTTGCTACCTGATACTACCGTCAACGACACCTAGCTGTGAACTTGGTTACTAGATGCCACCACAACCAGCAACTCGCAACGAACGCTGGAACTTCCCCTCCAAAGGAAAGCATACTGAGGGATTTTTAGCGCTCTTAGAAAATCCGACGACTTCGGCCGGCTTTGAACCCGCGACCTTGGGCATAGAAGTTCAGCATGCTACCAGTTACGTCACCGAAACCGCTTCACACTTAGTCAGATGGAAATCTGAATCTGATCTCGTGCAAGTGCGTTGTCATGGCAACGTCCGATGGCTCATCCCTCATCAATTTAGTAGTGTTGCCATGTCAACCTCTGATAGCTCTAGGCATTTTCTTATAATACCGAAATCATTTTTCTCATCCCTTGGCGTAATGGTGGGTCATATCAAAAATTCTTTCAGACAAAAGTTTTAGGTAATTATTAGGGGAATATTGTCCATTTTGTACGGTTTTGATATTATGCCTATTAAGAGAGATATGATTAATGTTTCCAGAAAAACCCACTTTTTCCCACCCCTTTGGTCAATGGTTGGTGCTATAAAAAACTCTTCAAACATAAATTTTTGGACTTTATCCGACACATAGTATGAACTTTGAACGGATTCAATATTTCACATATTAAAAGAGTTATAGCATTATTTCACTTTTTCGAAAAAAGCCCCCCATTTTCACCCCCTTCGACCGATTTAGCCCAGTAACAAACTCGACCGAGATTTTATAGGTATACATATTCGGTAAAACATTCAAAGTGATTGGTGCAAAATTACGGCAGTTATCGTGTCCACAACATACTGATATACATATATATATATATATATATATATATACACAGTATACATACATAAATTATATATAAACTTTTGAATTGACGGTGGTTTTGGGGTCTGGGGGATGTGAAACGCGAAGATATGTCGAAATTTTCCGGAAGTCGAAACATGGTACCCATTGCAATAGTTAGCTTTCTAATGAAATCTACCTAAATGACCCCAAGATATTTAGGGCAAATGTTATGATGAAGTCTGTTTCCCTCAAAGTACACATTGAGAACTCTGTTTGAAAATTGACTCGATAGATGGAAACAGGACACTTCTGTTTTAATTGGGTTCGGTTGAAGTTTCCACTGGCGCAAGAACTTGCCTAACGTATCCAAATCTGAAGTTAGGGCTTGTTCAGTTACTTCTAATGTACTGCTCTGAGTAGCGATGGCCCAATCATCTGCATAACCAAACTTTTTAGATTTTGTTTCTGGCATGTCAGCTAAGTACAGATTGAAAAGCAGAGGGGCAAGGACAGAACCTTGTGGTAAACCATTGTTTAGTGTTTTCGTAGAGCTGACATCCTTTCCGATTACAACAGTAAAATTTCTTTCATTAAGCATGTTGTCAATTAATCGCGTTGTTTTTTGACATGGGATCACCTGTAGTAATTTATACAGCAGTCCATGCCTCCAGACTGTATCGTATGCGGCCCTTAAGTCTATAAAAGCAACTGATGTTTTCTGCTTCATTTGATATCCTGCCTCTATGAAGGTGGTTAGAGATAGGACCTGATCAGCACAGCTGCGGTTTGGGCGAAAGCCAGCTTGTTCAACAGGTAGATTCTCAAAAACCTTTCGGCAAATTCTGCTGTACAGCAGCCTTTCTAGAAGCTTATAGATGACACTCAGCAATGCAATAGGAGGATAATTCTTTGGATGGTCATGCGATTTACCCGGTTTGAGTATTGCAATGATTTTCGACTGGTTCAACTTGCTGATAATCAGCTGGACCTGTACTAGTCCATTATTGTTACCATTCCTGTTGTAAGTTGATGTTATCGACCAAGTTTCTGGCAGTACTAGCAGGTCTGTTGTTCAAAGTACCTTGAATGTCTCCATGTAGGCCCATTGGTAGATTTTATAGTTTCCGATATAATGCGCATAGTATGGTTCAATCGTGAGGCTACTGTCCTAGTATACATACTGTAGATGACGAACACTGGTTACCATGGTTGTCAGGGAAATTGATGACGCTAATTCTAGTTCAGAAGCAGTGGTGTAACTAGGATTTGCTTCTGGAGGGGGATGAGCGGAGTCAAATCTGAATGAATTGCGTTTGTTGTTTTCTACTTTTTTTTCTTGCTTTGTGTTTTTGGTTTTAGGGTTTGTGTTTGTTTTCTGTTTTCCCTTTTGTTTTCGAATTTTGATTTTGTTTTCGAATTTTACTTTTTGACATTTGTTTTTTGTTTTTGTTTTTGTGTTTGTTTTCTGCTTTTTCTTTTGTTTTTTATTTATATTCTTTTGCTTTTGGTTTCGTGTATGTTTTATGCTTGTGCTTTTGGTTTTGAAATTATGCTTTATGTTTTTGTTTTTGTTTCTTCTTTTGCTTTTATTTTTGAATTTTGCTTTATAGTTTCGTGTTTGTTTTCTGGTTTTGCTTTTGTTTTTTAATATTTGCTTTGTGTTTTTGGTTTTGTGTTTATTTTCTGCTATTGTTTTTTGTTTTCAAATTTTGCTTTTTGCCTTCTATTTTTCGTTTTTGTGTTTGTTTTCGTTTTTTCATTTGTTTACGAATTTTGCTTTTTGCTTTCCCGTTTTCTGTTTTTGCTCTTGCGTTTGTTTTCTGATTTTTCTTTTGTTTTTGATTTCTGTTTTTTTTTGCTTTTGGTTTCATGTATGTTTTCTGCTTTTGCTTTTGTTTTTGAAGTTTTGCTTTGTGTTTTTTGGTTTTGTGTCTGTTTCCTGCTTATGCTTTTGTTTTTGAATTTTGCTGTTTGATAACTTTTTTCTTTTGCTTTTGGTTTCGTGTTTGATTTCTGCTTTTGTTTTTGGTTTTGTGGTTGTTCTCTGCTTTTGCTTTTAGTTTTGCTTTTAGCTTTCTGTTTTGGTCATGTGTTTGTTTTTAATTTTTTTGTGTGGGGAGGGTGGCAAAATAAGACAATCAATGAAAGCAAACCCACACGTTTTCATGTTTGATCTCGATAGCATTTGATACGCTTCATTTGCATCGTTTAATATGCAAAAGGTCGGAAAATAACAGCTTTGGTGGGTCTACCACTAAATATTTTCAAATTAGTAGTCTAAGCGTAAACGTATTTCATCGATTTTAAAAAAAAATATTGGCCCCCATAATCCCCCCGGTTGATACGCCACTGTTCAGAAACGTATCCACGCTAACGATATTCCTTCTATTTTAGCATTATTAAAGGCAAATATATATTTTTCTTCTCTCTTTGCTGGCTTCAAAAATGGTGACCAAAGTCTTCGTTGAGGTTACTGTTTACTCTTGTGCCTGTGAATTTTTTACATTATCAGGCATCATTATACTAAGCATTTTACTTTCGACGATGTCGAAATGTAAATATTATATGTCAAAAAACTGTATCATAATGAGGGTCATTATAACACAAATTTTCATTATGAAATAGTTTCTCCCACCAATCAGAGCTCAAGAAACATTTGTGTGACCAATTAGGTAAGGATAGCATCGCACTGGCGCTGACTTCTACGGCCCCCCATTTTAAATTTCACTGCGTTGCTAGAGTCAGAGAGGGGGTATTCGAGGAGGCCATGGTCAAAAACAAGGTAGGCTATTCTTTGCGTCCATACGCTCTGTTCAGTACATAAAACTGGCGAAATCTCGACAGATATTTATGAATATTTATGTTCGAACATAAAATAGATATAATTATCGTCGAACATAAACAGTCGTATGCCACTCGCCTATAATGGTAATTAAGACACTCGTATGGAAATTATAAAACTCGCTTCGCTCGTTTTATAAACATTATCTTGTCCTAATTATTGCCATTAGAGGCTTGTTGCATAATGTATCGTTTTGTGGTAAGGCCATGGCTAAGATTCTTGTCAAGTGACTTATTCTGATTCGGATGTTAACCATATCAGGATATTTTGATGCTAGAAAGTCCTGAAAATTAATACAAATTGTAACAAAAGAACATTCAGAAAAATAATAACATTTGTTTATTTAAAAGTTTATCTCAGTTGGTTATCAGCAAAATGCCCTCTAATTTTGTTCACATACTGTATTTTGGAATTTTTAATGTGAAGCTCAATATTACATTTTATCGCTCACAAGCGACCGATCGTGACAAATGAGCATTCAAATGATAGAGAATATACATTAGCAGTGATGAATTGCACTCTAATTCCATAAATATCTATAATTTCTTTAAAAAATGACTTTTAAATAATGTACGAAGTGTGCGATTTGCAGATACTGTTGCTGTATGGAAATACGCTGCTGTCCACTTCACATTTTGGCCGCTGTGACGCCTGTTTCATGTCATTTTAACATTCTGAGGTCTTTCCTTTATAATTTGGCATGAATTTCCGAAACAGTAAATCAAAGGAATGAGTTCTCCAATCGGATAATTTCATAAATATCGAATAACCGGTGAGTGTTACAGCTAAAGCTGTGAATTAATGGACTCGGCACACAAACGACATTAGCAGTGACGAATTGCATTCTAATTTCATAAATATTATTTTTTGTAAGAAGTGTGCGATTTGCAAATACTGACGCTCTAACATGCTGCAATTATGAGTTGTCGCCTAAAACCATAAAACTATTAAACAACAACCTTTCTCCTTAAGTGTCTCATTATAACCCTCTTGGGGAAAGTGTGGCTTATGAACATGCGAGATTTCTCGTACGGGTCCGCTAGTCTACATTTAATCACATTGTAAGGATATCCATTGTATTATTTTATATTATTCTTTTAATTACAAATTATCACATTTTTTCATATCAAACATTTATCATTAGACTTAAGTACAGATCGTTCAAACCCGGCTAAAGTCACCGGATTTTTTAAGAGCGAGGGGGAGGGGGGGGGGGTAAAGCCACATGTCATAGATTTATGTCATGTAAAAATAATTTCATAATTGCAGCTAGATAGCCATGTAAGATTACAGTACAGTACATATAAGATTTTCACATTTTTGCGTATTCACTTATTGATCTTAGTCTTTTTGTACACAGTTCTATGTGGTATCTTTCACAGATTCGGTTGCATAATTCACATACACACGCTGGCATTGGATCATGGTAATTCTCTTTTTGGCATATTAGATGGTGAAAGCTCTTTGTAGACAGTCTAGTTACATCGTGGCGCATCTCGTAGTTTGGAGCCGTCCATGCACGATTCGTCATGGCTTCAGTGCCGTAGAACTCATATAAAAGAACCTTCCGCTAACTACAATTGGGTGAAGCTAAATTTGTAGGTTAGATTTGATTAACGCTCTTGATGTTCAAACGTTCGCCACCAGGTGCCAGTTGCGGTGATATCTAGTTGCCAAGTTCACAGCTAGGTGTCGTTGACGGTAGCATTTGGTAGCAAAAGTAGGAACTACTTGAAATTGATCGTCTGCAGTCCTTACCTGAATTACGGATAACACACACTAATACAGCCATCACAATTAACACCGGTTATCCGACATATTCTACACACACCCAAAGTACACGAGGCTACATGACCGCGTAGTCGCAGCCCCTAAACTGAGGAACCAACCAACCAGACTTAAGTACATCATTAGTATTTGCATTCTTAATTGGGTTGAAGAGGACCTCAATACCAGGTCGAAACTTGTACTAGAATATACTGTATAATAGATAAATTTTAATTCAATTATTGATTGGCGTATATGTTAAACTTGAAAAGACTTTAGAATACTGAGAATAAATTAATTCGGCATGTTACCCTATTTAGTTCATTAATATTAGAATAGAATCCAAAAACAAATATACCAACCAACTAATTTGTTTTTAATTATTAGTCTATTTTCATTTACGAAACAAGAAGGCTTACGGCCCAAGCTATTTCAATGAAACTCGGTAAGTCCATACTACCTTGTCCGACCTTGACCTTGCCTTTCAAATTTTAATACTTTCACCAATCCAACATGGCGGCCTCTCGAAATATTTCACTGGCATTCCATATCCCCACAATAGTAACAGATATCACCCTCAAATTTTGTACGGTGATAAATAGTACTACTAGAAATTCATCTATGTCAGATTCATAAACCTGTTAAGTACAAAACGAACTTGGCAGCCAAGCGAAGTTGAAACATTTAAATAAACTTTTCTCGTGATTTAACCATCAGCGCAGAGAAACTTGGTACATATAATGTTTATACACATTGTAATGCACTAACATCTAATTTAGTACAATTGTTTACATAACCTCAAGATAGTGGCTGTAAGAAATGTTAAAATTAAGTTTTTATTTATTGTGTCCTAATCATGCGATCGAAGTGAAAGTTTGAATAGCGGACCTACGCAATAATCTTCATCTAATGGAAAGGTCGTGTTTTTCCCGAGCTCTCAGGTGTGCTGAAATGGGTTGTTCTCAGGAGTGTTATCGGGCGAGGATCGGGCTGTGGTATGCGAAGGGTAGTCGGGATTTCCGGTTTTTGTGTGTGCATACGGGACCTAGTAACTTGTGGTTTATAGCCCTAGTGATAGCTGCGTTGTTAGTTATTGGTGGAGTGGAAGTGAATCCAGGGCCTGTTACTCCAAATGTGAATCAGGCAAATGATCCAGTGGCATCTTTAAAGTGTTCGACGTGCAGTAAAACATTGAAGAATGGTGTTGAGTGTGGACTATGTGAGAAATGGTTTCACTTCGGCTGTATTAAGGTCAAGAAGGAGGATTGTGATGTCGGAAATTGGTTTTGTAAAGTATGTGATACGCCGGACAGTTTGAGGGTGCAAATCAAAGCAAGGGATCAAATAATACAGGAACTTAGAGCAAAGCTTCGTGAATCAGAAGAAACGGTGAAGGATGTGACTGAACGGCTTTCTACTGGGATCAGTGTGGAAGAGGGCGTGCAGGAGCAAACTGAGGATGACGTTATCATAATGGGTGATTCTATGATACGATGGAGTGCGAATATCTCGAGGAAATCAGGTGCGAAAGTGCGGTGTTACCCGGGGATTAAGATTGACCAGCTTGCCCAACAAGTGGAAGAAGCAAATGTAGAGGACTGTGACAAAGTTAAAGTGTTGTTGCTCCATGTTGGGACGAACGATTTGAAGAAGAGGGCTACAGCTGATTACATCATGGGGGAGCTCTACGAACTAGGCAGAAAAGCTAAAAGCAAGTTTAGAAATGCAAAAATTATAATGAGTGGCATTGTTCGGCGGGGAGATGTTCCGTTGAGGCGAGTTAAGACTGTAAATGACCGCATGGACTGGGTATGTGCACAACTGGGATTAGTGTACGTAGAAGCTGACTGCTGGATTGGTGGCCGTGACTTCGCCCGAGACGGGCTGCATCTAAATCGACGGGGCGCTTTCAATCTAAGGAGCCTACATGACAGGGTCATCGGTTCGTGCCGGCTTTTGTAAGGAGGAGCAGGTCCAGAGGTTGCCAGCCGATGGGAACAGAAGGAGCTATTTCGAGATATTTGCTGCGGAGGTAAGACTCTAAGATTACTGCAGGTTAATTGTCAGAGTTTAGGAAATAAATTAATTGAATTTTGGAATCTTGTAGAGACGTATTCTCCGGACATTGTCATTGCAACTGAATCTTGGTTATATGAGGGCATAAATAGTAGCGAAATAATTCAAGGGACCTACGAGACGTACAGAAGGGATCGGGGGAAGCGAGGTGGTGGGCTATTTATTTGTGTGCGCAAAAATATAGCTAGTTTCTTAAAGTGGGCTGATATGGATCATGAAATGTTATGTGTACAAATTTCGGATAAAGGAAATAAATTCCCTCTTCAGGTGATAGGGGCGTATAGAGCTCCGAAAGATAACCTTTCTCTCCTCGAAACACTGTATGATAAAACTTGTACGGGTAATGCTATGAAAAAGAGCATAATAATTGCTGGAGATTTAAACCTCCCCAAAGTAGACTGGTCTGGTGAGTCAACTAGCTGTGGTCAGCCTCAGAGCGCTGCAAATAAATTCTTAAGGGAGGGGGGGATTTTCCCAAGTAGTTGACTTCCCAACTAGAGGCAATAATACCTTAGATGTTTATCTCGTAAGGCCTGTAGAGCTGTATATTAACTGTCTGAGAGTACCAGGAATTAGTGACCATTCTGGGGTTGAATTAAATATTAGATATGGCGACATTACAAAATTAGACTCTGATGTAGCAAAAAAGATCATATTCCAGTATCGCAGGGCGGATCAGGGCAAGTTTCAGGGGTATTTGAATGAGCTATTTGTAGGATGGGCATCGGAAGGAAATCACATTAATATCCTGTGGACTAACTTTTTGAAAATTTTAAATAGCGCTGTTGATAAATTTGTCCCATTTAAATTGCTGAAACAAAACCCAGATCCTGAGTATTACACACGAGAAATTAGGAGTCTAAAACGGAAAATTAGGAAATTATACAATAAAAGACATGATAGTGACAAGTATATGTTGAAATTTAAGTCCTTATCAAGAGAGCTCGTCTTAAAAAAGAGGGCTGCTCATGACAGTTATATGCAAGGTTTACTTGGTTCGGGAGGTGATGGGTGGAAAAATTTTTACAGTTATGTTAGGAGAAGAAAGGGAAATTCAAATAATTTGTCGATGATAATGTCCGGTGACGGTAAATTAATTACTGAGAAACAGGCCATTGCTAATGAATTAAATGTCTTTTACGGTAGTGTGTTCAATAAATCCAATAGCTGTGTGTTGGACCTTAACGACGAATCAGGGGCTCCCCGGTTCCAAATAAACCAGTCAGCAATCGTAAAGCTAATACAAAAACTACGTTTCAATGTATCCAAGGGTCCTGATAATATTGTTAGTGAAGTACTTAAACTAGGAGGTAGGGCCGTGGCACGATACTTGGAGGTGATGTTTAATGTGTCCATAAACAATGCATAAATCCCAGATGACTGGAAAAGAGCTACGGTAGTCCCAATATTCAAGGGAGGGAGCAGACTTGAATTGGGCAACTACAGGCCGGTTAGCCTTACGTCCGTCGTTTGTAAACAGATGGAACATCTCATTTGCGACTACTTGAGGGAACAGTGGGAAACATTATCATGGTTTAATGATAGGCAACATGGATTTCGGAAAGGTTACTCATGCGAGAGTCAGATGCTATCACTTTTTCAAGACATTAGCGAATCGTTAGACCATGGAGTTTCAGTCGACGCCGTGGTTATAGATTTTGCGAAGGCATTTGATGTCGTTCCGCAAGGCATGCTACTCCATAAATTAGCTTCGACGAAGATTGATAGAAGAGTAATTTTATGGATCCAAGAATTTTTGACGGGTCGTTCCCAGAAAGTGAAAGTCGAAGGCATATTCTCGGATGAAATTACCGTAACGTCGGGTATCCCTCAGGGCAGCGTAATCGGAACTTTGTTATTTTTGGCGTTTATAAATGACTTACCAAATGGGATTCGCAGTGACTGTCGATTGTTTGCGGATGATTGTGTAATATATCCAAAGATACATGACTCACAAGACAATGCAGTGCTTCAAGAGGACCTGAACCTGGTCTATAAGTGGGCGATTGTAAATAAAATGAAAATAAACACAAGAAAATGTAGTCTCTTAAAAATAGGGAAAGTGCGAAGGCAGGATTTTCAATATAACATTGGCTCGGAAATATTTGTAGAAGAAGATTCTTGCAAATATTTGGGCGTTCACGTAAGGAATGATATGAAATGGAGTAGTCATGTAGGATGTGTAGTTTCAAAAGCTTACAAATCTCTGCACTTTGTAATGAACCCATGTACCATAGGCTTCAAAGGGAGTCGAATCCATGTATTTTGAGGAAGGAATGAAAGAATCATACAGTCTCTAAGGGAACGGAGAGAGATTTCAAGCCAGGATTCTAGCCTAACATTGTGCAAGCGTTGGGACCAGGTGTTCCTAAGATGAGCTCATGCCTCTTGACATTTATAAGGAGCCAGTCATGGATATTATTAGAACGAATGGAAAGTTTGGACTGTAAGACGAAGAAGCTCGTCTCGGAAATTGCTCTTACGTTTCAGGAAAACGGCAACCTCGCTGCTGAGTCAGAACAAGAATAAATAAATTTAACCCGTTTACGGGTATAAAAATAAGTAAACAGATACAGTACGGTGAATCATTTCGGATTAAAGATTTTTGTGTAAAGAAAAACCCTTTAATTATTACACAGGAAAAAACTGCAAACGCAGCATACGTCATTGGGAATTCACCGGGACCCAAGGAGTGGGAGAATTAAAAATGAACAGCACCACCCACACAGTTGAAGACTAGAAATTAATTAATATCTCGGAAATGCACGATCGATTTCCATGCACAGGAAGATTATTTTACGTTTGGAAGACGAGCTTTCTGGAGATATAATTTTTATAATTGTGCGACAATTAGTTCAAAAGTTGGTCACGAAAAGGACTAGGATTTTATCTTTTTTTGACTAAAAGGTATAAAACTCCTGGCCTCACCAAGCCAATTATGCAGTCTACAAGCATTCCGTGAGCGGAAGTGCTGCATCGCATCGTACATGCAGTATTCAAGAGAGCGTGAGGGGAACGTTACGCTGTATCAGACATCGAAGGCAGTTAACCAGCACTCCTTGAGGGAAGAAACGCTGTATTACACCGCAGAACTAATATCCGACAGCCACGGGCGTCGAAGTATCAGTAACTTGCGTGCCTCCATAAGGAGTTGCAAAGAAGAAATGTTAAAGTATCGCCGTGTTGAAAAATTAGGAAAATCCTAGTTACAGGATTTAGGTCCGACAGTGCAAAGTTTATCGTAAAAGTTCCAAAAATACAGTCAAAGCAGGCTGCGAACTTAGGATTCAGGCGATAGGTCTTTCAGTAAACGACCAAAAGTATCATAACGTACGGAAGTACCGGAACAGCGAGATAAACAGTTTATCAATTTTAAAGAACCCGAACAGGGAAAAACAGAGTAAGGTTCGCAACGTATTCCAGAAAATTAGAAGTGCGAGAACCAAATAAACAAAGAAGAACGGAAACCATAGACATTGTCTCAAGAAAGGAGACGAACTATTCTAAAGCACTAAGACTCGAGAAGTATTAGTTGCTAAAACATCCATAGGTCATCGATAGGTTATCGAGGGGACCTCGATCAGAACAGACTTTCGCTAGGATCGATAAATCAGATCTAAAAGGGGAGCCGTTCAAGCTAGAGAAATAGCCGATCATCAGGAACAGGATTCGAAGAATTGTTATTCCAGGGAAGTAGTAGATGATTCGAGACTTTCGTATTCTGCAGGATAGGAAGCCGACATTGAATAAATTTCACCCTTGGAGACGGGAGATTAAGAGGTCACGTGTGATAGGCTAAAAAGACGGCCTAGTGATCAAAAGTTGTGAAGTGTAAATATATCAAGAGTGTGTGTTAAAAGTAATATTTTTTAGTGTTTTATTGTGTATTCTAAACGGATACACCAGTGTATTACAAATGTTGTCAGTGTTAAATGTATTGAATATGTGTCAAGAAATGTCTGTACATGAGATGAGTTTGTACAATATGGAGTAAGTCAAGAAGGTGGGCCAAAATGTCACATCGAACGAGAATAAAGGTCAGAAAACGACCTTAGACATGTGAGTAAAGATTTTCATTATGTTCTGGGTGTCGGGAAATTTTTGTGTGCAATTCCACCGGAGTTTTGAGTAAAAGGGATGTTTTTAAAGAAATAATAACTAAATAAGAACGCGATCTGAACAAAAATAAAGTTTTAAGAAATAATAAATAATTATGTGAAATAATAAATCCTGTAGAGGAAATGCATGGAATAAAATGTCAGTGTATTTGACGAATGTTATAAAAGCAAGCGTAATAATAATAATTATAACAAAGATATTTACATAAAGGTAAATTTGAATTATATGAAAGAAATAGCTTTTGAGCTTTTGTAAGGAATGAAGACATGATGAGAATAACAAGGTAAAGAAATCTAAATAAAGATTAAAATGAATGATATAAAAATATAGAGCGTTGGAGCCTTAACAAAAGTATAAGACATGATGTGAATGCATGTTCTTAAAAATGGAGCGATTTATTTGTCAACGGAAAAGATTAATATAAGAATTGAGATATGTATCAATTGTTACTATGAAATTTATCAGTTCTTTGGGAGACATTCGGCCGTAAAGTAATGTGTAGCGCAATGGAACGCAATTAAATAAAAAGTCACGCTAGGAATGCGTAGAATTTAAATGTACTTGGTAAATTACTTATGAGGGGTAGTTGATTGTATTGAATTGAGATATGTTGTAAGTCCTCTAATTGTGACGTAGATCACGAGGCCATGTGTGTGTTATTATTTAAAAGGGAGCTAATGTATGGTATTATTGAGCGTATGTCATGTAGGCCACGGCCGACTTTAAATCGCGTCTTGTATAAGTCCTCCAATGTGGAAATGGTTCCCGAGGCATGTTAAGAGATTCGAACCTAGAATCCTCTTGTTGTTAAAGCCCCTTATTATTCGTCGTTGAATGTGTATTACTCTTCCCAATCAACGAGGACCCTTCATAATTAATAAATGCCAAGATTACGAGAGTGGTGTATGAGCCAAAGAATATTGTTGAAAGTGAAAAGAGAAGTTAAAATGCCAGGTCTCTCCATAGAACTGAGAATAAAATGAAGGTTTGTTTTAAAAGCATTGAAGAGAGCTCCAACCGTAGGCTAGGCAGGGAGCCGCTCTCCCTGTCATAAATCACGCTCGAGTATAATGGCCTGACTCTCATAGAGCGAGGGTGGGTAAAGACCGTCTTGTAAGAAGTGTTAAATACACCGTGAGTGTTTAAAGTTGTTAATGACCCGGGCGTTGAACCGAGGTCCTTGTAGATTGATATTATCGCTTGCCAGTTCAGATCGTAGTTTTATTATGTGATAATGGTCTTATAAGACAAATGAATTAAATAAAAATCCCTATTGTAATATTGTATGGAAAATAAGGAATCCACGAGTTTTGTGAAGATAACTAGATTTCGGGAGTAATCATAGTTTTTGACTTTGTCAAGTAATCTTTATGACTCTGGAGTACACAAGTAGTTTCCCGATCACCGTAGTGAATTTGCAAACTAGAGAGAGAGATAGTAAATACTGAGAATATGTGAAATGCCCAAATATTGAAGTGAATAATTAACATGTAATTTTAAATGTAATTATATATTTGTTTTGATGATAAGAAAAGATAAAAATAGTTCTTGAGGTGTACAAAAGTATGACACCATTATTATGGGAATGTATCGAGCCAAAGGAGCTCGTAGTTATATGGAACTTTAAGATAAGTACTTTATGGAAGTGAAAATAATCGTGAATTGTTGGTTTTAAAGAAAACCATGTGTTTAAAGAGAATATTTGTTTTAATCTTATGCTATTCCTTGTTCACTTTGAACAAGTAGAAAGATATTGGTCAGTAGTTTATTTGTTTTATTGTTTGTAGCGCCATAATTTTGATTAATTAAATGTGTTAAAATAGGAGTTGATTTTGTTGTTATTTTTGCAAGTGTATCCTCTATTTAATCCAAAATATGTAAGTCACAGAGTGGG
Source organism: Meconema thalassinum (assembly GCA_946902985.2). Classification (NCBI taxonomy): domain Eukaryota; kingdom Metazoa; phylum Arthropoda; class Insecta; order Orthoptera; family Tettigoniidae; genus Meconema; species Meconema thalassinum. The sequence goes on from OX336392.1 coordinate 412,095,642, forward strand.
AGAACTTACCGCAGCCCCGAAAATCCCGAATTGAGCAATGCTGGCATACTGTGATTTGCATATTTCTTGCTAAAAGGGCACAGGGGGGTGAATAGAAGTACTGTGCTTGGATTAATGATTAGAGGAACACTTACTTCATGTAAAAGTAAAGTAATGATAGGAGTAGCTACAACGTATAATGTTAACTGACCGCATGGGTCCCTAGAAACTCACACCGAGCAGCCCTGGATTAAACCACCCCCTACCAGACATTTCATGGCGCCCAGTACGCAGGGATGAGTTTTCCTAGGAAAACCCGAGTTTTCTCGAAAAATCAAAATTTTCATTTTTTTAAATGGTTTTTCGAAATTTTGAATTTTAAATACTTCCATAAAGGTCTTTGAGTTTGAATAAAAACATCAAAAGGGTACGGTGTAGTAAAAACCCGTACCAAAGTAAATTTTTAAAGAAATTGGGTTACAAAGGTTCAGATTACTATCTCTCAAGCATGTTCTAGCGATGTGGCATGGGTAGCCCACTATATTCTAATAAGATGGCATTGAGTGAAGAGATGCAACGGCTCTTGGAGGCCATAAACAATAAATTGGGAACAATAGACAATACATTGGGCCTCCAAAAGGATGAAAATAAAAAGGAGTTCGAATCCGTAAATGAGAGTTTGAATCAGTTGGATAGCCAACAGAGTGAAAATAAAAGGGATTTAGAATCCATAAATGAGAGTTTGAATAAGTTGGACAGCCAACAGGAGGAAAATAACCAAAAGTTAGGATCCATGAATCAAAGTTTAGAGTCACTAAAAACAAATAGTGATAACATGGGAACTAAATTAGAAACTATCGAGGCCGACGGTATAAAAATGAATAAGGAACTGAAGGCTGAGATAGAAAAGATGAAAACAGAAAATGGGGATAACATTAAAGAACAGCTGAAAGTTATAAAAGATGAGACATTAAAGTCTATGAAAGCCGACAGTAAAGCAAACAAAGAAGCACTGAAGGCTGAAATAGAAGAGACAATAAATACTAAATTTCAAAGTTTTGACGCGGGGTTGGAGACTAAGTTAAATGAGTCAAAAAGGGAATGCCGAGAAAATTTTAAAATTTTAGAGGATAATTTTGGTACTATAGAAACTAAATTAAATAGCATGGAAAAAGCATGTAAAGAAAATGTAGAGGAATGTGAAAAGAAACTTGTAACCCAGATCCAAGGTGTGCAGAAAAAATTAGAAGCTCAGATAAAATCTAACAGCGATATCTGTAAAACATCCCGGGATGAAATAAAACAAAGTGTGAATGAGCTAGGAACCCGATTTGGAAAGGTTGAGGAGAAGGTAGGAACCCTCGAGAACAAAATCGGTGTAGTTCAGACCGAAGTAACTGAGATGAAAAATCAAAATCAAAAGGATGCGCGGGATATGAAAGGTCAATTTGAGCTGTTTACCGGGCAGGTAGATGATAACTTAAAGAAGTACGAGGTTGGAATAAATCAAAGATTAGGTTTATATGAGGAGCATCTCCAGAATGAAAGAAAACAACGAGAGAAAGAAAATAAGGAAAATACCCATAAGATAGATGAAATAAGTCAGGGTATTAATGATGTTCAGGGAACCATCGGAACATTAAAGGTAGAAGTAGGAAAAACTCATACGGAAGTAGGCCAGATCCAAAACGACTTGATGATATTATATAAGAGTCAAGGGAAAACTGAGGAAAAACTGGAAGGAATTAAAGTAAATATGGTCAAAGGACAAAGAGAGATGGAGAAGAAAATAAAAGAAATACGAGAAGACCTAGATACTAAAGGTAACGTTAAGCCAGAAATTATAAAAGAACAGGTCATGGTCATCAAGAAAGAGGTAGAAGAACACCTAAATGAAATCAGGGATAGCTTCAGGGATGAGAAAGTCCAACTCAAACGAGAACTGGAAACTAGTAAGAAAAATCAGGAAAGAATTCAAAATGAATTAGGATCACGGTTGGAAAGGACTGAACACAAAAATAGCCAAATGGAAATCCAACTCATGGCAAATGAAGAAAGTGCCCGAAGGGAAAGGAAGTTAGAATTTGAGAATCAGGAGGAGTTTCCAAAGACAGGATGGGTAGATTCCCGGGAACAAGGCACAGATACCGATAGGGACTTAGGAGGGGAGAGCCCTTATAAGAACCCCGGATATCCGATGGCAATGTCAACCCCATACATGAACCAGACAAATGGTCAGATAATAAACATTATCAAATCGAATGAGGATAGACTGGTAAAGTTTACTGGTAATAACATGTCAATTACTCCAAAATACTGGCTAAAGGAAGTCGCAGATTACTTAAACGAAATGAAGGTTCCTCAGGATCGGAGACTGAGAGCTATTGAGAAGCTGTTGGCAGGTGATTGTCTCACCTGGTTCAGAAGCTTTAGGTACACCTTTGATACGGTGGAAGGCTTTAGAGAAGCCTTTTTAAAACGATATTGGGCAGCAGACGTCCAGGAGAATTTGAGGCTAGATCTGTACTCTAGGAAGTACAGCACAAATGCACCAACTAAGTACTCGGAATTTTTTACCGCTCAGCTGTGTAAATTCCGCGAACTTGACATTGCTCCAGCTGAGAACGACCTGTGTGCCGCCATTGCAAGACAACTTCCATATGAGATTCAGAGGCTGTTAATCTCATCTAAAGCCAGAAGTGCTGTGGAAGTGGAGAGTGTATTACGTCAATTAGACATGACGACGTCACATGTAACTCCTAGGCACCAAAGACAGACTGAACAGGTACACATGGCCAGCAGTCAGGAAACCAGAGAAAAACCATCGACCAGGAATCAGTCTACTAGCACTGATACTCAAGGACTAGGTCGAGAGTATGGGCACCAAGAGCCTAGAGGAATACAGCCATACTGCAGAGGAGGATATCGAGGAAGAAATCCTAGGAATACGGGTTATAGGCAACAAGAGAGCCGACCCTATAACAATAACCATCAGAGGCAAGAAAACAGAAAGAAATGGGAGAATTATCCCAGAAGGAACGTAAGGCCAGAGGATAGGGATGATGAATATCGGGCCGAAATAGAGGAAAGATATCAGGAAAGTCTTCGTTATATGAACGAACGACCAGACGAACCTGAAAGGCAAAAAGTCCGTTGGAGTGAGGCAATCAAGAACCGGAAATCACCCGACCGACTAGATGGAGCTCGAAGCTTGGAACTACAAGCTCAGTTAAAGAATGAGGGAAAAGGGAGCCCTCAGGATTAAAAAAAACTCCAAATTTAAATCGTCAAAAGTGGAAACATACCAGGAGCTGGGAGGAGGTAGAAATTGTGAATTGGATAGCAAGGCCAGATGAGCTAATTAACGAGGAGGTGGAAGGAACCCCACCTATCAAAAGAGAATTACCCATAATTATGCTAAGGATAGAAGGATTACTGGTCAGGGCATTGATTGATACCGGATCAACAATAAGTTTAATTACGCAAACCCTTCTGAATGAATTGGAAACAAGAGGCCGCGTATTAAAAATCCACACATCAAGTGTAAAGATTAAGGGAATTATCCCTGAAAAATCTTTAACATGCAAATTTCAGGTATACATTGATCTGATCATGGGTAACACTGAAATTTCGCAATGCTTTTTGCTGGTAAATCAATTACCGTATAATGTCATATTAGGTATTGATTTTATCCGTGAGAACAAGGTCATAATAGACCTAGCGCAAAACTGCATTAGAATTCAAAGAGAGGATGTGGATGAACAAAACATTAACCTACAGGAACAGGAGGCGAAAAGAGGAGAACAGGTATGGCATGTGGAAGAAGTAACGGACGAAGGTTGTAAGGACATAGAAAAGATATTTGAAGTCCTCAACATAGAACTCGAAGATAATTTGGAAACTGAGTTCGAGACCAACCTGTCAGGAAAAGTAGAGGAGGCTAAACTGAACCTCGAAAATAAGGAACAATTAAAGAAATTATTATTAAATTTTAGGGACGTATTTGATTCCAAGCCAGGGAAGATTGAAAATTTTAAATGCGCGTTCCAAGTCAATGATTGGGCACCGTTCAGACAAAAACCATACCCGGTTGCGGAAAAACATTACCCACAAACTAAGAAAACACTGCAGGAGATGATGAATGCAGGTGTTATAGAAAAGATGGCGACACCATATGTTAGTCCATTAGTGATTGTGAGTAAACCGGATGGCTCAGTAAGGGTGTGTCTAGATGCCAGAAATTTAAATGCAAAAATCATAACAGAAAATGATTCGGCACCACCCATAAAAGAAATACTGAGGAAGTTCAAAGGCAAGAAGATTTTCACAAATATTGACATGACTTCTTCGTATCATCATCTCGAACTGGAAGAGAAAACCAGCTTGTTGACTGGATTTCAGTTCGACCAACAAACCTATTGTTTTAGGAGATGTCCGTTTGGATTGAAGACCGCGGGATCTGCCTTAATAAGAGCACTTGATCGAAACCTGTCAGAGGAAGTGAAAGATTGCACTATCCGTTATGTGGATGATATTTTGCTTACCTCGGAGAATATTGAGGAACATTTAGAAAAGTTGAAGAAATTATTGGAAGACTTAAGAAGGGCAAATTTTAAAATCAATTTAAAGAAGTCAAATTTTTGTCAAAGACAAGTAACATTTTTAGGGCATGTGATTGATAAGGATGGTGTTAAACCAAATCCATGCAAATTGGAATCGATAAGGGATTTTCCAAGGCCTTTGAAGGTAAAGAACGTTCGCCAGTTTTTGGGATTGATTGGTTTCTTCTCAGGACATTGTCCATCATACACAAAAACTGTTGCACCACTACAGGACCTTCTGAAGAAGGGGGGCAAGTGGATATGGACGGAGGAAACAGAAAAAGCATTCCTGGAGGCCAAGGAAATGCTCTTAAACTATGTGAAGCTAGGATATCCTGATTTTAATCAGAAATTTATAATTCAAACAGATGCATCCCAGATTGGAATAGGGGCAATGCTATATCAGGAAAACCCGGATAACCCTGATAAGAAAAATTATCTAGCTTTCACAAGTCGGAGACTGAAACCACACGAGAAAAATTATACGATCAGCGAAATCGAGCTGTTAGCGATATTGCACGCGCTGCAATATTGGCGAAAGATCGCATATGGGTTTCAGGTCATTTTAAGGACGGATCATAAAGCCTTAACCTTTTTGATGAAGACTGATTTATCCAGTCAAAGGTTGATGCGTTGGGCTTTATATATTCAACAATTTGATGTAAAGATAGAATACTGCCCAGGAAAAGAAAATATAGTTCCAGACTATTTAAGTAGACAGCCAGAGTCCACAGAAGAGGAAGTAATGGCTATTGATTTGGAAGACAGGGATCAGCGTACTCTAAATGAGTTAAGGAGCATTAGTCAACGGCAACGTGAGGATCCTTGGATGAACATGCTCATATCCTTCCTTGAGGGAAGTTTGATAAGGGGAACACCAGCGTACACAGAAGCTAATAAGATAGCTCAAGATTACACATTTTATAATGGATTATTATATAAGTTTGTGGACTCTGACCATACACGATTAAGGATTGTTGTACCTGCAATTTTGCAGAGGAAAATAGTATGGTTAGTCCATAGATCGTTCGGACATATGGGAGTCGACAAAACAGTCTCGATGCTGAAAGAAGCATTTGGATGGCCGAGACTGAGAGAAACTGTAAGGGACACGCTAAAGACATGTGATCTATGTCAAAGGATCAAACCAAATGCATTTCTGATGAGACAAAAGCCTATACCATTGTTGCCCGAAAGGCCAGGTCAAATCATATCTATTGATAACTTCGGACCTTTGCCAAAGGCAAGAAGAGGAAATCGACACATAATGGTGGCTATGGATGTCTTCACTAAAATGGTTGTCCTTGCTCCCATACAGAAGACTAGTACCAAAAAGGTGTTAAAACGACTCAAAGAAAAAGTGATACCGATTCTGGGAAAACCTGAGAATTTGTTGTCGGATCACGGTAGTTGTTTCACCAGTGTAGAGTTCAGACAAGAATTAGAAAGACTTGGAATACGTCAGATTTTGTCAAGTATTCGCCATCCTGAGGCAAATCCTGTAGAAAGAGTGATGAGGGAGACGGCCAAGTATTGTAGAATATACTGTGCCGAAGAAAATTGGAAGTGGATAGATATCTTGGATATTATCGAATTTTGTATAAACAACACAATCCATGAATCTACGGGAGAGATACCAATAACGTTACATCGGAATGAGCAACCAGAGAGACCTTGGAGACTGGTAATTCCTAGGCCAGCAGACGCTCAGCCTGGAAGAGATGTACGTATAAGAAGAGCCATTGAGCATCTAAAAGCTCAAGCCGACAGGAGACAAAGAAGAAATAGGCACAAGAGGTATCATCAGCCACTATTAGCAGGGGAAATGGTCTTAGTAAAAAGACCCGCCATTTCGGATCCAGGGAACCGCGTGTACAAAAAGTTCCAGAAAATGTACCACGGACCGTATCAAATAATAAGGGATTTTAGAAATAATGCCTATAGAATTCGGCACTGTGAAACGAATCATGAAGTGACCATGAATTCAGCAAATTTAAAAGTGTATTACCCTCCCGAAGACTTCGATGAAGCCAATGAACAAGCCCTGGTTATGGAACAATTTAGAGATGAGGAATCCACATTTGATAGAAACGAGAATGAGATAGAAAAAGGAAACAGAGCTCAAACATTCGAGTGCGAATGCGAATTGGAGAAATTATATTGGGAAATAAAAGAAATAATTGATTTTATTGAAGAAGAAAATTTCAATTTAAGGAAGGAGAATGATGAAATAAAGGAACGGGTAGGGATAGACCTCACCCGTAAAGAAGAATGAGGTTCTGGAAACCTAAAGTCCAGACAAATAAAAAGGGGAAAGAAAGGGTAGGGACAGAGCGTACCCAACCGACACAATTACCGGATATGACTTAAAAAGATGAAAGAAATCAAATTATCGTGGGATTTTTAAGGAAGAAAAATCAGAAGGTACGGATAACGTTATGATGGCTTCGACATTTAAAAAGGAAAAATAAGATTTTTTTGGATAATTAATATAAATTTCCTCAATTTTTTTCGAAAATTTATTTACCTAAGGAGGGGAGAGATGAACCCATGTACCATAGGCTTCAAAGGGAGTCGAATCCATGTATTTTGAGGAAGGAATGAAAGAATCATACAGTCTCTAAGGGAACGGAGAGAGATTTCAAGCCAGGATTCTAGCCTAACATTGTGCAAGCGTTGGGACCAGGTGTTCCTAAGATGAGCTCATGCCTCTTGACATTTATAAGGAGCCAGTCATGGATATTATTAGAACGAATGGAAAGTTTGGACTGTAAGACGAAGAAGCTCGACTCGGAAATTGCTCTTACGTTGCAGGAAAATGGCAACCACGCTGCTGAGTCAGAACAAGAATAAATAAATTTAACCCGTTTACGAGTATAAAAATAAGTTAACAGATACAGTACGGTGAAACATTTCGGATTAAAGATTTTTGTGTAAAGAAAAACCCTTTAATTATTACACAGGAAAAAACTGCAAACGCAGCATACGTCATTGGGAATTCACCGGGACCCAAGGAGTGGGAGAATTAAAAATGAACAGCACCACCCACACAGTTGAAGACTAGAAATTAATTAATATCTCGGAAATGCACGATCGATTTCCATGCACAGGAAGATTATTTTACGTTTGGAAGACGAGCTTTCTGGAGATATAATTTTTATAATTGTGCGACAATTAGTTCAAGAGTTGGTCACGAAAAGGACTAGGATTTTATCTTTTTTTGACTAAAAGGTATAAAACTCCTGGCCTCACCAAGCCAATTATGCAGTCTACAAGCATTCCGTGAGCGGAAGTGCTGCATCGCATCGTACATGCAGTATTCAAGAGCCCGTGAGGGGAACGTTACGCTGTATCAGACATCGAAGGCAGTTAACCAGTACTCCTTGAGGGGAGAAACGCTGTATTACACCGCAGAACTAATATCTGACAGCCACGGGCGTCGAAGTATCAGTAACTTGCGTGCCTCCATAAGGAGTTGCAAAGAAGAAATATTAAAGTATCGCCGTGTTGAAAAATTAGGAAAATCCTAGTTACAGGATTTAGGTCCGACAGTGCAAAGTTTATCGTAAAAGTTCCAAAAATACAGTCAAAGCAGGCTGCGAACTTAGGATTCAGGCGATAGGTCTTTCAGTAAACGACCAAAAGTATCATAACGTACGGAAGTACCGGAACAGCGAGATAAACAGTTTATCAATTTTAAAGAACCCGAACAGGGAAAAACAGAGTAAGGTTCGCAACGTATTCCAGAAAATTAGAAGTGCGAGAACCAAATAAACAAAGAAGAACGGAAACCATAGACATTGTCTCAAGAAAGGAGACGAACTATTCTAAAGCACTAAGACTCGAGAAGTATTAGTTGCTAAAAAATCCATAGGTCATCGATAGGTTATCGAGGGGACCTCGATCAGAACATACTTTCGCTAGGATCGATAAATCAGATCTAAAAGGGGAGCCGTTCAAGCTAGAGAAATAGCCGATCATCAGGAACATGATTCGAAGAATTGTTATTCCAGGGAAGTAGTAGATGATTCGAGACTTTCGTATTCTGCAGGATAGGAAGCCGACATTGAATAAATTTCACCCTTGGAGACGGGAGATTAAGAGGTCACGTGTGATAGGCTAAAAAGACGGCCTAGTGATCAAAAGTTGTGAAGTGTAAATATATCAAGAGTGTGTGTTAAAAGTAATATTTTTTAGTGTTTTATTGTGTATTCTAAACGGATACACCAGTGTATTAAAAATGTTGTCAGTGTTAAATGTATTGAATATGTGTCAAGAAATGTCTGTACATGAGATGAGTTTGTACAATATGGAGTAAGTCAAGAAGGTGGGCCAAAATATCACATCGAACGAGAATAAAGGTCAGAAAACGACCTTAGACATGTGAGTAAATATTTTCATTATGTTTTGGGTGTCGGGAAATTTTTGTGTACAATTCCACCGGAGTTTTGAGTAAAAGGGATGATTTTAAATAAATAATAACTAAATAAGAACGCGATCTGAACAAAAATAAAGTTTTAAGAAAAAATAAATAATTATGTGAAATAATAAATCCTGTAGAGGAAATGCATGGAATAAAATGTCAGTGTATTTGACGAATGTTATAAAAGCAAGCGTAATAATAATAATTATAACAAAGATATTTACATAAAGGTAAATTTGAATTATATGAAAGAAATAGCTTTTGAGCTTTTGTAAGGAATGAAGACATGATGAGAATAACAAGGTAAAGAAATCTAAATAAAGATTAAAATGAATGATATAAAAATATAGAGCGTTGGAGCCTTAACAAATGTATAAGACATGATGTGAATGCATGTTCTTAAAAATGGAGCGATTTATTTGTCAACGGAAAAGATTAATATAAGAATTGAGATATGTATCAATTGTTACTATGAAATTTATCAGTTCTTTGGGAGACATTCGGCCGTAAAGTAATGTGTAGCGCAATGGAACGCAATTAAATAAAAAGTCACGCTAGGAATGCGTAGAATTTAAATGTACTTGGTAAATTACTTATGAGGGGTAGTTGATTGTATTGAATTGAGATATGTTGTAAGTCCTCTAATTGTGACGTAGATCACGAGGCCATGTGTGTGTTATTATTTAAAAGGGAGCTAATGTATGGTATTATTGAGCGTATGTCATGTAGGCCACGGCCGACTTTAAATCGCGTCTTGTATAAGTCCTCCAATGTGGAAATGGTTCCCGAGGCATGTTAAGAGATTCGAACCTAGAATCCTCTTGTTGTTAAAGCCCCTTATTATTCGTCGTTGAATGTGTATTACTCTTCCCAATCAACGAGGACCCTTCATAATTAATAAATGCCAAGATTACGAGAGTGGTGTATGAGCCAAAGAATATTGTTGAAAGTGAAAAGAGAAGTTAAAATGCCAGGTCTCTCCATAGAACTGAGAATAAAATGAAGGTTTGTTTTAAAAGCATTGAAGAGAGCTCCAACCGTAGGCTAGGCAGGGAGCCACTCTCCCTGTCATAAATCACGCTCGAGTATAATGGCCTGACTCTCATAGAGCGAGGGTGGGTAAAGACCGTCTTGTAAGAAGTGTTAAATACACCGTGAGTGTTTAAAGTTGTTAATGACCCGGGCGTTGAACCGAGGTCCTTGTAGATTGATATTATCGCTTGCCAGTTCAGATCGTAGTTTTCTTATGTGATAATGGTCTTATAAGACAAATGAATTAAATAAAAATCCCTATTGTAATATTGTATGGAAAATAAGGAATCCACGAGTTTTGTGAAGATAACTAGATTTCGGGAGTAATCATAGTTTTTGACTTTGTCAAGTAATCTTTATGACTCTGGAGTACACAAATAGTTTCCCGATCACCGTAGTGAATTTGCAAACTAGAGAGAGATAGTAAATACTGAGAATATGTGAAATGCCCAAATATTGAAGTGAATAATTAACATGTAATTTTAAATGTAATTATATATTTGTTTTGATGATGAAAAGATAAAAATAGTTCTTGAGGTGTACAAAAGTATGACACCATTATTATGGGAATGTATCGAGCCAAAGGAGCTCGTAGTTATATGGAACTTTAAGATAAGTACTTTATGGAAGTGAAAATAATCGTGAATTGTTGGTTTTAAAGAAAACCATGTGTTTAAAGAGAATATTTGTTTTATTCTTATGCTATTCCTTGTTCACTTTGAACAAGTAGAAAGATATTGGTCAGTAGTTTATTTGTTTTATTGTTTGTAGCGCCATAATTTTGATTAATTAAATGTGTTAAAATAGCAGTTGATTTTGTTGTTATTTTTGCAAGTGTATCCTCTATTTAATCCAAAATATGTAAGTCACAGAGTGGGAGAACTTACCGCAGCCCCGAAAATCCCGAATTGAGCAATGCTGGCATACTGTGATTTGCATATTTCTTGCTAAAAGGGCACAGTAATGAGGGTATTAAAAGGAAGTAGTACCTCTGCTAAAGAATTAGGCTATTTGTCACTTGTAAGACCTATTCTGGAATATGCCTTGGCGGTTTGGGATCCATATCAAGTAGGGCTCATCAATGAGTTGGAAATGGTACATAGAAAGGCCGCTAGATTTGTGCTCAGTGACTTTAATCCCAGGAGCAGTGTGAGCCGTATGTTAAAGAAACTTGGGTGGGAATCACTGGAGGCTAGGAGGATGAAATCTAGACTCTGCGCTATGTACAAGACGTATACAAATCAACCCGCATGGGGTGAGCTTAGCAAACGATTGGGAAAGCCCACTTACATGGGTAGGAGCGATCATCCTTTCAAAGTTAAGGGCCGACCACAGCGAACAAATTATGGTAAATATTCTTTTGTAAACCGTGCCATTGATAACTGGAACTCTCTACCTGCCGCAGTCTTATAGCCTTTTCCCAAACATATAGGTGTGTTTAAGAAAAGACTGACTATTTGTGTAAATAATTCAGTTTAATTGTTGTATAATTGTTATTGAATTGTTATGTATAATTATTTATTTGTTATGTATATACAATTTGCCACCGGGGGACACCCCCCCCCCCATTGCAAATAAATGAATGAATATGAATATGAAAATAAGTATATGGCCTACACACATAACAATCCTACATTGCGACCATCCGATATATTTAAAACGGTTCTCAATATCTACGTATCTATTACAGCAATCAAACTGAAATTTTGTATGCTGATAGAGACAATTAACATAAGTAGGATATGAAAGTAGGCTACTTAGTTCTTCACGGAAATACTTGTTTTTTACTGGTTTATACATTTTTCTCTGCTTGCTAATACATGATGAATATTATTATGGGTTAGCATTCTGACGTTAGTGTGTGAAAAAACTTCGAAAGAATATTGGTTGAAATACAACTGAGATAATAATAATAATAATAATAATAATAATAATAATAATAAGAATAATAATAATAATAATAATATCGTATGGCCTCGGGTGCCGGGTGCAATCTTTGTTAATTGACGGCCAGAGGGAACTTGCATGTCGAATTTTATCGCTCCTTGAAGCGCTATGAAAGTCATGGGTGTTAGATAGCTAACAATAAGCTCCTTGACACTATAGCGCTTTCTATTAGAGAAATGAGGAACTTTGTGTTGGCGGAAAATTCCGAGATTAATTTTACCATTATGAACACGGCCTACTGAATTCAAATGGGTTCTTTAATATGCCAACATCGTATGACATGCGTATCGTGATTTTTGTCGCCTTTCAAATATCACATACCACGGCCAGGAATGAACCTGCAAGCTTGGGGTTGGTAGTCCGACACGATAACCACTCACCCACTGAGACAAACACAATTGAGATATGTGTTCCTGAATGAACTAATGTTACTAATTTTCTGAATTTTCTCTTGTTTGAATTTGTATTAATTTCCCAAATATTTTGACCTCAAAATACCATCATATGGTTATCATCCAGTTCAGAATACGTTACCTTTTTCACGTTATTGGAATCTAATGCATGGCCTTAGTACAAAACGAGAAAATGCCTGATAAAGTACAGAGTACACGGTATCAGTGGCGGATCCAGACCTTGCGGGGCCCTGGGCGATATGCCAAGTGGGGCCCACAACAATAGGAAATAAAAAATATCAACTCACTTGGAAAGTAATTTTGTAATAATAAGAAAGTAAAGAATAGTTACAATATTTTGAATACACTACAGTACTGAACCATCAATAAGGGTTCAGTACATTTCTTTAATAATATGGAAGAAACCTGTAAGTCCCCTTGAAGAAGATTATGTAAACTGTGACATATTTTTAGCCTACTTTTCACATTTTGCAAAAATGAGGAAAAAGTAGACGGATGAGATCGGGCAACTGTGTGTCTGTCTGTCTGTCTGTCTGTCTGTCCTTCTGTCTGTCTGTCTGGCTGTGTGTGTGTCCCCCCTATCAACTCCTAAACGGCTGCAGTAATCGAAACAAAATTTGGTAGGAGTAAAGATCTATACCTGAATATCTCACGGCCATATTTGAAAATGATGTCAGTGCTACCAACTGCTAAAAAATCGCAATTGAAATTTGAGCTCCATGTTGGATATCTTGGAAAGTATGAATGGGAGCTATTTCAAAATTTGCACACGTACAGATCATAATATTTTAGTTTAATTTCCAGGAGGCCAAACATGGCAGTGTTGCCAAAATGATTATAAGCCTCCTGATAGTTCCAATTTTTAAATGCATATAACTTCTACACTATCAATTGGAATTCAACCAAATTTCGTATGTTGTATGTGTACATAACCAGATATGACTGAGCGTATTCTTAAGACCTACCAGGGCTGCCAACTGTTAATAAATGCTCCTAATTTATTTTATCCAAATACCAATATATCAGAAAGTATGCAAGCCGACAGCTTTAAACTATGCACACGTATAGTACCTGACATTCTATATTAATTTGGAGTAACTTATATACGTCAGTGCTACCAACATGATTCTAAACCTGCTGACAGGTCCAACTTTAAATACATGTAACTTCCATACTATCATTTGGATTTCAACCAAATTTCGTATGTGCTATGTGTACCATAACAGATATGACTATGCGTATTCTAAGGAGCAACCATGGCTGCCAACTGTTAATATGTGCTGTCCCTATTTGTGTTACCCTAATATCAATATATCAGAAAGTATGCAAGCCAATAGCTCTAAACTTTGCACACGTATAGTACCTGGCATTCTAGACGAATTTGGAGTAACTAATATACGTCAGTGCTGCCAACATGATTCTAAGCCTGCTGATAGGTCCAATTTTAAAATGCATGTAACTTCTATACTAACTAATGGATTTCATTCAAAATTGGCACAACAATAGATCTTATTATTTCAGATTATTTCTGACCAATACATGCATGACATTGTTGCCAACATGATTTTACGCGCGCTGTTAGATCCAATGTTTAACTGCATGTAACGTCCATGCTATTCATTGGACTTCAACCAAATTTCATATTTTGTACCTTAAGAGATGGAACTAAGAATATATTCAGTCATCAGGGCTGCCAACTCTAGTGGTCTATTAGGATACATTATGCCAGGTATACAGTATTTCGAACTAATTGGAAATTTCGATATTAGCAACTTAATTTCGTCATTATTCTAGATAGGTTCATATTCTGTAGAATAATCATTGGCATGAAAAGTAGGCTGTATAGTTCTTCACGGAACTTCTTGTTAATATTACTTTGCGACTTTTTTCAGGCTGAAGTCTTCTATTATTTCACTGAAATCTAAACTGGCTAAACAGTCAAGGGAGGTTACAGCTGCACTAAAAAAATGAATTATAAATTAGTTTGAAATGTTTGAAAAGTATAATTTTAATTAATTAATTAATTAAAGTTTAAGAAATCCATGGCGCGGGGCCCCCTGGACCGCGGGGCCCTGGGCGGTCGCCCTCCTCGCCCTCCCCTAGATCCGCCCCTGCACAGTATCCTTGATGGGTATAACAATTCCAACCGGAACTGGTACACGGCCATGGTACAGTCAGAAGGAAGGAACAAGGAGTTGTGATTGCGAGATTGTGTTGAGGGATGAATGTGTCAAGTCAGATACAAACAAAAAATGAAGTGTAATCCAGTAAGGAGCAGTGACAAATGCTGGATAGAGACAAGCCACGTCTCTCGAGATGAGGAGGAAATTAATTAAGCTGTCTGATGAAAGAGGAGATATAATACGTATTTATCAGATTGGTAGTGGTGATTGTTGTTTAAAGTGGCGTAACATCTGGCTCATCTTCCTTAGTGATCACGAAAATAAATTATGAAAATTAGCATGAAAATGAGGAGCCTCCGTGGCTTAGGCGGCGGCACGCCAGCCTCTCATCGCTGGGACCGTGGTTCAAATCCCGGTCACTCCATGTCAGATCTGTGCTGGACAAAACGGAGGCCGACAGGTTTTTCTCCGGGTACTCCGGTTTTCCCGTCAAAAATTTCATTCCGGCAACACTCTCCACTATCATTTCATTTCATCTGTCATTCATTTAATCATTGCCCCAGAGGAGTGCGACAGGCTTCGGCAGCCGGCACAGCTCGTATCTTCGCCGCTAGATGGGGGCTTCATTCATTCAATCCCTGACCCGGTCGGTCGACTGGAAGCAGGCTGTTTGTTTGTTTGTATAATAATTCCAACCGGAACTGGTACACGGCCATGGTACAGTCAGAAGGAAGGAACAAGGAGTTGTGATTGCGACTAGTGGAACGTGGGTTGGGGACCACGGGTCCCCAGCTGAATCAGGCATTGCTTCCACATACTGTACTTGTACCGGGATACTTTCTGTCATCCTTCCTGTCGACCTCCCTTGGTCAACTCTTGTTATCTTCCAACCACGACGGTATTAGAGTATCTGAGTTCTGGGGAGTCTTTCCCTTTCACGCCTTAATTGACCTTTGTCTCATCTTTCCTGATCCCTCATTCTTCGAGGGGTCAGACCTCGTGTTCTTTCTTTTCATGATAATTATCTCCTGATTTCTGTTCAAGGCCCTTCAGGAGTCGTTTTCTATCATCCCCGTTTTAACTGCTTTTATTCAAATAAGGCGAAATTGTTGGGGCTCACTGTCTGTTTTATACAAACCATTTTCGTTTTCAGCCCTGGCAGTGGGCAGTTTTTATCATCAACCTAATTCATAACATTTCATTTCATTAGGGGCTGATAACCTAGATGTTAGGCCCCTTAAACAAGGATTGTCATTATCAACAGAACATTCACACACCCACTAAGTACACAATTCTCATGACCTCATTATCCCTGGTCTCTAAGTAAGCAACAACCGGCTGACAAAACACAAGCAATTAAAGTCGCATCAGCATTACGAGTATCATCATCATCAGCTTGTGGGACATTCATTACAAGTTCACGACCGTGTAAGACACCGTTTGTAAATATTATCTCTGTAACGACCCGTCAACACCCATGTCCCTGTTATGATTTAAACATGGATTTCGATACTGTAATTATGTTGCTGTTAAGGACATAGCTCTCCAGCTCAACTGTTAGCTGACCGGCTCCGGGCAGTTAACCTGCAAGTGAGCCGTATAGCTACTTGGAGCGAGACAGATTTGAGGGAGGGACCGAACTGTGAAGCCAGACAAATGTTCACGCCAAAGAGGAAGGAAGGATGGAAAGATGGAAGGAAGGAAGGTAGGAAGGAAGGAAGGAAGGAAGGAAGGAATGATGGAAGGTAGGAAGGAAGGAAGGAAGGAAGGAAGAATGGAAGGTAGGAAGGAAGGAGGGAAGGAATGAAGGAAGCAAGGAAGGAAGGTAGGATGGAAGGTAGGATGGAAGAAAGGAAGGTAGAAAGGAAGGAATGAAGGAAGGAAGGTAGGAAGGAACGAAGGATGGATGGAAGGTAGGAAGGAAGGAGGGAAGGAATGAAGGAAGGAAGGAAGGTAGGACGGAAGGAAGGAAGGATGGAAGGAAGGTAGGAAGGAAGGAAGGAAGGAAGGTAGGACGGAAGGAAGGAGGGAAGGAATGAAGGAAGGAACGAAGGAACGAAGGATGGATGGAAGGTAGGAAGGAAGGAACGAAGGATTGATGGAAGGTAGGAAGGAGGGAAGGAGGGAAGGAATGAAGGAAGGAAGGTGGGACGGAAGGAAAGAAGGATGGAAGGAAGGTAGGAAGAATGGTAGGAAGGTAGGAAGAATGGAAGGAAGGAAGGTAGGATAGAAGGAAGAATGGAAGGAAGGAATGAAGGAAGAATGGAAGGAAAGAAGGAAGGACTTTTACGCGAATATTATTCTCGCTATCATAAACCACGGGTTTTGTATGAAGTTCGAAACATCGAACGTAACATATCACCTCGAAAATACCCATGCATTAACTGGGAATCGAACCCAATTCATCTTGGTGAGAGCCAGGCAGCTTGACCTCTAGGCCATCACATCTTACTCTTGAAGTAGTCATTTTGTGGATCACTACTTCTACTTAACTTAAGACCACACTCACTACCATGCTTTCCAATCCTTACTCCAAATACAATATTACACTCACTAGAACCGACATCACAATAACACACGTTCCCTCAGTTTTAGTGACTTTTCACTAAAAATGGTAACACTGGGGGTGGACTTTACACTGTCTGAAATAATCCCCAAGGGATTGCACTGGTTCACTTCCTGTTACAACGACTAGCATTTTTGGAGGTCCGGGTTTGATTCCCAGCTAAGACAAGAAATTTAATTCCGATTTGAGGGCTGGAAAGGAGAACACTTGAGGCAAAACTGAGAAGAGGTGGATTTGATTCCCATCTCAGCCATCCTGGAAGTCGTTTTCCGTGGTTTCCCACTTCAACTTCAGGCAAATGCTGGTGAGAAGATTTAAGGCCACGGCCACCTCCATCCCAATCCTCTCCTAAATTACAATTACACACACTACTACAGATACCACAACAATAATTATAATAATTATTATTGTTATTATTATTTCTATTATTGATATGTAACATCTTTCCACTCGGTAGCTGGACATTTTTTGTGGGAGTGATTTTGGAAAAGAGACGGAAGTGGATGGGACGGAAACAATGAGCGCGGTGGCGGAGATCGGTACAACGACGTACTGTAAGCCATGTGACTATTTGGAATGTAAATCGCATACGGTTTATCTCAAGGATTGGAGGCCCCATTAAAGAAATTCCTACAATAAATCATCTTCAAGTTGTCGTTCTTTGGTGTGAAAATATTCATTATATCATATTTGCTGAAAACAATTACGATTTATTAAATCTTCATACTTTTGCTGTATTCTTATTTAATGTAAGCACTCGATACCTCGAGTGCAATATCGCATCAACCAACACTCCAAACAACGTAGGATAATTGAAACTTCTTTGGTTTAAACGTATCACTGGGAGAAACGCATCTAATATCCTGCACACCTATTTTTTAATCGCGCCTATACTTGGCAGTGCGCTATATCGGCAATAAGAGGCCATTTTCAATAACACCGCTGGCATGGGTTCACTAACTGGCCGGTATAAAGCGCAGCTCGCATCAAGTAGGCAGTGGATTGCTCCCGCATACAGTTGCAGGTATATGTCACTGCTGCAGATGCATTGGAGGATCCTTTCATGTTTGCTGGCAAAAGGTAGCACTATGAGTTCATTCTTTAAAAAATGCGAGTAAGTAATATGGAATTATTCGAATAACATGTCAGATGTTGATTTTTTATTATACCTGTTCGAAGTGATCCTGTAAACTTATTATTATTATTATTATTATTATTATTATTATTAATGGCATTTTGTCGTATATATAATTTTTGTTTTTAAGGAATGTACAGTATCTTCCAGTCATACCCGTGGATATTCTTAGGAGCTACACACCTCTCCCGGATGTCCTCGAGATGCCCACACGTATTTACATTTCACCCACAAGTTCAGCGCAGAGTTAGCTGACAAAGAACCTCACAAACAGACCCAGCACATGAAGAACACTCAGCTCGTTTGTTGTTGTTGTTTTATTTCATTTCAGGACCTTGGACATCACGGTCAACATCCCGTGTACTTGGGGTGTATTGCACTTGTCTGATAACCTGATGACTGTAGTAAGAGTATAGCGGTAATATGGATAGGAACGGGATAGGTGCTGCGGGACTTCAAGGAAAATTCAAGTTTCTCTTTTCTGAAATTTTGGGTTCTCTGCATATTGAAATATCATAGGAAGATCGTTTGGAGTTAAAATGTTAATCTGTTTCCAAGATAAGGGTTTTTGAAGTTTGTTAACAATGACAAATATCTACCAGATCTTTATTCATCTACCTTTACAGACATTTCATTGACAGTCATTTCTTACTACTGTTATCTTTAGGCAAGTAAGGTACATTATCTCAGAAATTAGTGCATCGATCTACTTGAATTTTTGACAGTATTCTTATGTGCATATGTGCATTTATATGGCCTAGAATAATGGCTGCAATATTTATGTAACTTGAGAAAAAATACATTGATTCAAAACTGTTTAAACTTATCAAAGAAAAACGTTTGAAGCACTAGAGTCATGGTTCTAATTTGGATCGCAAGCCATGAAATCCTCTTTAATTGAAGGGTTTCTGGCAAAAACAACCAATGTCAGAAATTGGAGAAAATGAGATATTAGTGGAGTGGGAATAACAAGATGCTCATCTCTCTATGTAATCTCATATTAACGAATACCGCCATAGTTAATGAGTTACAGGGTTATGAAATATTGGCACTTCTGTAAAATCAACCAATGTCAGTTGGCTTTCCAGCAAGAATAACCATAGTCAACTGACATTGAAAAAATTCTAGTGAACCAAGACATAACTGTATTACTTTCTTGATCCGTTTGCCAATACCATGTGATGTAAAGACATTACGTAAGAAAAACGTCAAAACATAGAATAGCCTACTCATCAAGTTGTGTTGAATAAAATGTAATCATTATTAGGCTTTGATTAAAATACACACCTATAAGGCCAAATATGAATCTAAGGTATATAATGTTCTTTCTGTGACCATTTTCAGCAAACACAACCCATGTCAGATTGTTTTCTATTTTTACGAGGACAATTGTCAACTTTGAATATCAACAACCTACACAAACTGTTGCCTTCATATGTACAAATGTGTGAGTTTACTCAGGTTTTATTGTTACACGGTCTCACATTCAGACTGTTCTTTGCTTCTCCTGAACATTTGATATTTTTGACATTGTTTTTTCTTGCCAGAAACCCTTTCATTGTATTAAGTTACAACCCTTTAACTTCAATAGTTGGGTCATAAATGTACCGTTTGCTTAATACTTTGTTTTCAAATAATCATTAATTGTAATGTTGGTAACAGTGAATGATAATGTCTTTTCAGCAACTTAACTATTTTATCTTATAAAGGTGACTGTCGATAAATTTCCATAACAATTGATTCAGTAGTTTGTGTGGTGGGAGCATATTGTTATTACCTGAGGTCCCCACAGGGTACAACTACGACTACAACTACCCCCTATCAGCCCCCTACTCAGCACGCTTCACCACCAATATCACTCATAAAGCCACAAGGAAAGCAACAGCTACAACTATCTAATTGCAACATTTCCAAACAGACCTAGCAGACTAGCTACACAAAATGTAGCAATCATTACGACATTACCAAAACACAGGCAGCAGGTGCTAACTAGGACACGAATGTGTCAACTTTCTTACTCAGCAGTAACAATTAATATAATAAGTCCTCTACCCCAAAGTAAGGGGTCTGTCTGCAAAACTACCAGCCCACGAGCAGCCCGAAAGCTAACAGGTCGACCAGCTAATCCAAGTAAGTGTACAAGGGTATTTTCATACTTTTCCTCTCCCCTTCAAACCTTAACTTTGTCATCATCTTCACCACTTATTATACACTGCACTTCACTAGGTACAGCTAGTGAAGCTTGCTCACATCATCACAAGCTTAACATTAAACCTTTTACATTTTATTACAATTGGTTCTCTGTTTTTCTTTCTTAAAAGCCTACCCCAACTTGCAGCTTATTAATAAACACGACTCAAAGTCCGCTAAGTCAACTTTATCGACAGCTCGCTTGCTAGCGTAACCTTCCAGTAGAGCCGCACTCGCTCCTAACCGCAAGGTCGCCTACTCAGCACTTCTTTGACTAACCAGCTCTTTTACTTGTAATTTATTAGCTCCCACATTTATTTAGGGAATCAGATCAATTAGTAATTTGTGGCTAGGGACCCTTTCAACCCCCAGTAAGTTACTAAAGTCGCCAAGCACCTAAAGCTCTCAACCCCCAACAATTGATTAAGCCGTCGAAGTAAATTCCAAGCAGCGCGGGCGGAATTCACACCATAATCAACACACAGTTATGGAACTAAATAAATTCCAACCCCTAAAAATATTAAGAAACGGTACTGTTTTGTTCAACTATTCAGTTAACGACACCTTAAGTGATGTATTATGCCGGCATTTACCTGGAGGCAGTGGGGAAACCCAGATAATAACCGTACTTAGAATAACCACTGTCAATCCCGGGATAAAAACCTCCAATCTCTGTACTTGCTGCAGTTCCCCAACCCGATCGTGGTGAGTTATTATACACGCGCGGCTATACCTATACAGTGGGGTACTTAAAAACTGGCGAGCAGTAACAAGCGTAGAGGTTAAAGCTGACGTCTTCAACTGCCTTTTACTGAATGCCACATTTCAACGTAACTAAGATTCCCTGACTTCATGAGCATTTTTGAAAATATTAAGCGCACTTTGAAGCAAGAAAAATACTAATCAAAATAATTGATTTTAATTTGATTAATCAACATATCACTATTTTTAATTTTTATTTTTATTTGCCAACTCATCACTTAGAATGACGCTACAACTTCATTTGTTCTCCCCCCAGGGGCTCACAACTTGTGAGACGTGGGTTGGCGACCACGGGGCCCCAGCTGAGTCCAACATTGATACCACTCACCTGTGCTGGGCTCCTTTCAGTTATCTTTCCTGTCAGCCTCCCTTGGTCAACACTTGTTCTCTTCCGACCCCGACGGTATTAGGGTACCCGAGGCCTAGGGAGTCTTTCACTTTCCAATCTTAATTGGCCCTTGTCTCATCTTTACTGAGACCCCCATTCTTCCAGGGATCAGCCTTCATTTTCTATTCATGATATCTCCTGCCTTCTGCACTAGGCCCTCAAGGAGGCAGAGCGTGTGTAGCCTCACCTCTTCTGGTGCACCCTGGATAGTACTACATTCTCAAGGGCTCACGGCTGGTGAGTTTGGGAGTTGGCGACCCCGAGGGATTCTTGAACTGGGTCCGTTTTCCCTGTTTTCTATTGAATTTGGGGCAGGCCCTTTCCTCTTTCAGTTTCCTATGTCTTTCATGGCTCTCCTTCCTTCCATCCCTCAATCCTCATCTCTTTTACTCCTGTCCATTCCCTTTATTTCTTCTTCTAGTACGTAAGTTAGTTGGTAAGTCAGTATTTAGTTTTAGTTGTATGTTTCATGCCTTTATCGTTCACTACCACTATCACCCAAACTATTATGGGCCGATAACCTAGATGTTAGGCCCCTTTAAACAACAATTATCATCATCATAATTTTTAGCCTATTTTCAATTTTGAAAAAATAGGCTTATGAGATCACCTTTTGTCCGTGTGTGTGCGCGTGTGTGTGTGTGTGATTCGTGTGTGTGTGTCCCCATAATAAAATCTAAACGGCAGGAGCGATTTCAATGAAACTCGGAAAGTTCATAGCACTATTCCGGGCGACCTCGACCGTGCCCTTCAAATTTTGTTACGACTCACCAATCCAACATGGTGGCTGTGCGAAATATTTCACCAGCATTCAATATCTCCGAAACTATTACCGGTATTACCCTGACATTTTCTATGGTGATAGAGGAAACTACTATAAGTTCACTTATGTGACCTTTGGAAACCTGGTAACTACAAAACCAACATGGCGGCCAAGCGAATTTGCGACTTTTAAATAGACGTTTCTCGCGATTTGGCCAACCAAACGCAATGAAACTTGGTACAGTATATGCTTATATACATTTTAATGCACAGACATCTAACTTCGTTCAATTGGTTACATAATCACAAGATGGCGGATGTGCGAAATATTTCACCGGCATTCTATATCTCTGAAACTAATAGCGGTATCTCCTTAAAATTTTGTACGGAGATAAAGGGCACTACTGGAAGTCCATCTTTAAGACTTTCAAAAACCGGTTAACTACAAAACGAACATGGCGGCCAAACGTATTTGAAAATTTTAATTAGACCTTTCTCGCGATTTAATGTTCCAAGCGCACTGAAACCTGGTACAGGAAATATTTATACACATTGTAATCCACTGGAATCTAATTTAGTTCAATTGTTTACATAACGTCAAGATGGCGGCAGTGCGAATTTTAAAATTAAGTTTTTATTTCTTGTGATGTAGTCATGCGATCAAAGTGAAAGTTTGAATAATGAACCTACGCAATAATTTTCCTTTAATGGTACATGACTCTATGGCCTATAAGTAGTGTGTTTTGAGGGGTTCCGCAGCCTCCACCTCCACACCCTCCACACAAGATGGCGACAGCCCGATAACTCCCGAACCCATGGTCGGATGTTGACGAATGAGGTGTCATTGAACTCGGGCTGATACCCCCTTTCCAATGGACAACATATTTCCACCCCAAAATAAAACCTACCCCTACTAGGGGGTGAAATTGTATTTTTTTTGAGAATCTCTCTTTCCAATTGCAACATGTGAGAGTTTGAATGCCGATATGGATTTAAACGTTGTTCTACATAAAGTGTATGTGTTCGGTGAATAGCCACTATGAATTAACATGCTTGTTTTTGTTTTTTACGCATGCCCACTCATGGCTTTTGTAAGAGGGTGGGAGAGCGGATCCCTATAGATGGGGTATTGTTGACGAGTCATTATTGGCGGGGGTCATTGTTGTCGGGTCATTGTGGACGAGTCCTTGTGGACAAGTCCTTGTTGACAGGTCCTTGTGGACAAGTCCTTGTGGACGAGTCCTTGTGGACGAGTCCTTGTTGACAGGTCCTTGTGGATGAGTCCTTGTGGACAAGTCCTTGTGGACGAGTCCTTGTCCCTTTGGACTGATCCCTTTTGGACGGGTCCCTTTGGCCTGGTTCCTACGGACTAGCCCATGAATTTATTTAAATTATGTCAAAGGGCCTAACTACATTTGTGTGTGTGTTGAATTGACGTTGTTCACTAATCCCCCACTACTATAATGGGATAACGATATGAAAGGAAAGTGACGAAATACATGTGAACACGTGTGAAATGACCTTATTACCGTCCTCCTTGTGAAACAAGTCACATCCTGTTTTGCTTCATACGTGAGAAAATGTGAGTTCATGTGTAATATGATCTAACACACAGGTGTTCACCTGTACACGCGCACGATAAGAGCTAACAAGTCACAACCTGTTTTGACAGTGGTGGGAGGGGAAGGGGGGAGAGTCAGTGTAAGAGAGAACACAGGTGAAGAGAGAAAAAAATATGTATTGCTCATAATACATGTATAGCTGAGGACAGTACATAGGACTGTAGGTTAAGTACAACATGAGTAAATAAATAAATACAAGACACACAGGTTCACACAACATGTAATTTATTAATCCAAGAATTAAAGGCTGAGCTAAATCCCAACCATTTTACATATAGTTTATTTCCTTTTTGTTTCAACACTTTTTCTACAAGGTAATGTTTAGGAAACGCTGTCTTTTGAAGTTCTTGAAGATAAAACCTGCCTTTTATGGGTTGATGGTTGAGGTCCTCGAGTAAATAGGTGACTGGACTGTTCAGGTTGACTTGATGAATTCGAAATAGTTCAGTCCCCCAATTTGGTGTGTAGCCCTTGTCGAAGACGGACTTGAATTTGCTCACACGAACATGGTCCCCAATGTTAAGGCGATGACGTTTAGGGTCTGCTGTTTTTATGGGGTTAAACAGTTCATCTAGTTGTGGAATATATTTAGTTACAAGTCGTGGCTTGGTCCCAATGGTTCTGTGTTTGGTGTCGTTGTAACGTGACACTAACTCAGGTAACAAGTCCAACCAGCGATAAGTGCCCTGAGCGGTAAACGCTTTCCACATATAGGTTTTCAATGTTCGGTTGAACCGCTCGACTACGCTGGCTTTGAGATTGCTGTACGTGGTGTAATGGTGAATATCCTTAGATTTGAGAAAACTGGAGAAATCCTTGTTGAAAAATTCTTTTCCCTGGTCGGTTTGTAGCAGCTGAGGTTGACGTTTAGATTGTTGAATAATATGTTGAAAGGCTTTGGTGACTAGTGGACTAGACTTGCGACGCACAGGTTCAACAAACGCCATTTTGGAATAAACATCAATGACCGTCAACATATAGCGTACACCATCGTTAACGTTAGCATAGGGAATCATTTCAACTAAGTCTGCTTGCCAAAGTTCATCCACACCCTGTGAAATCACCTTGAGTCGCTGATAGTGACGTCTAGCTGGACGATGCAACTCGTGAGCAATACCCATTTTAATGGGTGAGGGCTTAAACAATAATTTTGGCATTTCGAAGTTCTTCCTCAATTTCTTGAATTTCCCAATCGTGACCAGTATGGCCGGCTT
Source organism: Meconema thalassinum (assembly GCA_946902985.2). Lineage (NCBI taxonomy): Eukaryota > Metazoa > Arthropoda > Insecta > Orthoptera > Tettigoniidae > Meconema > Meconema thalassinum. The sequence continues at coordinate 412,120,799 of OX336392.1, forward strand.
GACGTGAAGCATGCAACAGCTGTAGTCGCTGGACGAGTTTATTTGGATTGTGCCAGTAGGTAACATCCACAAGGGGTTTTAATGGTTTAAATGTCACCCCTGAAGCGGACACTTTACGACGACCACTTTGACTAGTGGGGAACATTTTTGCAATGATGGTTTTATATATTTGGGATATATTAGCATTCATTTGTTGAGTGGGATCATACTGTCTTTTGTGAGCATGGGTATCCAATAAAATGGATTTATATTTACTAAGGTCCTCTGACGTATAATCTTGAGATGAGGGAGTCCTAGAGAATAGTAGCTTTAACAGTCCTGGTGTTAATTTATAGTTGAACTTTTTAATGACAGATTTAGTACGACTAAATTTAATCGATGAATCACCAATTTTAAAACTATCATTCTCATAGCGAACGCCATATGTGGTATCTGTGTTTCCAACAAATAGATTGGTGAAATAGGGTTCCAGTGTTGATCCATACTATTTTATTAAATTGTTTTTCAGTTGAGCTTTATGTTGAGGAGTGGCCAAGAGTTGTGGAAATGGAGACGATCTGGAAGGGCAAGGGGTTTCGACCATGGCCAAGGATTTCCTTTTTCTTAAAAACTCTGCAAGGGGTGATGCCTTTTTTTGAGGCGTAAACACTTGTTCCTCATTATCCTCAACTTCGCTAACACTAGTTAAATCTTCCTGTTCCTCTTCATCTTCCTCTTTCTCTTCCTCAGAGTCCTCGCGGTGCGTCTGACTGGCTTGTGAAACGGTAGGTAGCGTTTCAGATGGCTTGAAAGAGGGTTTCAACACAGCTTTTAGCGGAGGTGCTAAAGTTGTTGAATAAACAAAGCATGATCCGCACGCGATCGTTTCAATTGACGAAACTTTTGGCGAATAGTATTTTTTGCTCTAATAATATGCTTTTTCAATTGACTCTCTGCTAACGCCATGATGTCGCGACAAATGACTTGAGAGGGAATGATACAGTGCCTTAAATAGCAATAAAATGATCAAACCCTAAGCGATACCGCCCTTGGTTGAGTTCACTTTGTTTGTCAATCACTAAACAGGCATGACGTTGTGTGTTCCAGCACTTGCCACACAATTCTGTAAACATTTGAAAGGTCATATCCGGATTCACATGTTCATTATAAATGTAACGACTGTTCCTCTCGTCCTGGCGAAATAAAACAATGACATTGGCATTGTCACGAATCAACTGTTTGGACATTTTAGAATACGTTTGTCCAAGATAGAAGCAATCGATATGTTTGTGTCGACCCATGCTGAAATAGCTTTGAATGATACCTTGTCGTTCAGTGGATACATCATCGAAAATCATGAGTGAATCAGGCTTTACCTCATCCGGTGAAATAACATTTTCTTGCGTGGAAAATGTGAAATACCCCATATTCTCATTTTTTAATCCAGACATGACTTGATCCAGAAACATGTAGAGGGGTTGGTAGAGAGATTTTGCGAAAATATAAATATTTTGAAAACACAGACCATTGGGCGCTGTAATAAGTGCCAGCAAAAGATTGGTCTTTCCACAGCTGGAAGGTCCCACAATGATGCAGCGAATGGAAGATGGAAACAGTGAACCATGACGTTGTTCACGTGATGTGGGGCAGAGATGGGAAACCATGTCCCTCACGGGGAATGACTCTTGCTGCTTAATTAGCTTCATTTCAACTAAGGCTTAGAGAGGCTAGCAGGCTGTCTATATACATCGCACCGAGCCTTGTCATAGAAACAGTAGACTCGTACTACAGGTTGACGATGGATGTCTTTGGACGTGCGTTGATGGTCAAAGCTAGGTCTGTTCCCATACATGATCCTAAACAAGAAACAGATCCTGCTAATAAACACTATGTGGATAGGTCAGTAGTGCCACGCACAAAACAAGGAGATTATGACTTTAAAGGAAAGCGGTTAACTCATGTAAAACATCCTCAAGTGTCTACAGACGTTACTACAAAAACGTATGTGGATAACAAGGTGTATGAGTTTTATGATAAAGTGCCTCAGCTTACGGTGGATGGCTATAGCGCTAATAATCACCGCATTATTCACGTGGAAGACCCACAAGAAGATGATGATGTCTGTACCAAGCGATACGTGACCTATGAAATGAAAAGGCTTTATAAATTTATCCCATCTGTATTTTTAGTGCATCTGACAAATGTAAAACCTGTGAATGAGAGAAACCATATACCGCTAGTTCATGACCAGCACTTGACCTATGTGCTTGCTTCAGGTTTAAGCCACTATCGACTACACTATAATGGAACCATTCACATCAAATATGCCATACCTGATGAGAACCATTTACAAATAGAGATAAATGGTCATAGGATGTTGGTCCATAACCATGAAATGGTCAATGCAGGAGACGAATTATCCTTTCATCTCCTGTTGACATGGAATGAAAAGCAAGCTGGAAAAACCATAAATGATTTCCCACTTTATGTAGAATTGGAATATACAGCCATGAAATAACAATCTAATGTTAGTTGTGACTTAAACTTTCTTGTGAAAGGTTGTTGGTCATCATCATCATGGTGAAACAAAGATATGTGGTGAGAAAGACAAAAAATATGAGCCTATCCTTGGCAAAGCCTGGGCTTATGACATTCGTGGACAAGCCCTTGCGAAAGAAAAAAAGAAAAAATAATGTGTTGACCATAAGGAAAGCTCTTCGAGTAGCACAGAGACATGTTATTCCTAAACGTCAGCGACAGGGTTCAAAACAAGGGCGAGTGATCCCCGTCCCCAAACGAGCGGGATTTTTACCTGCATTATTCGCTGGTCTGGCTGCTCTAGGTTAACTTTTAGGCGGCGCCAGTGCAGTGGCAAAAACCATTAAAGCCGTGCAACAGGGAAAGCAACAACTCAATGAAAGTCAGCGACACAATGAAACAATGGAGGCCATTGCTATGGGGGCTAGAAATGTCAATTTGAAGCCAGCCTTTTATCAACAAGGATTTGGAATTTCACCTTTTCGAAATAAAATAAAAACATCTTTAACCTCAGCCATAGCAAGACATGCCCTGACGCATCAGCAAGTGGAAAGCTATGCTAAACAACTGAAGCTTTCTCATTTTCGAGGTGTGTTTATGCGAAACCAATTACCCTCACAACCCGGGAAACATGAATGTGCTGTTGTCAATTTGGATGATCACCGAGGACCTGGAACACATTATGTAGCTTATGTCAAAGAGGGATCTACTGTATGGTACTTTGACAGTTTTGGGAATTTGCCCCCACCCATGGAACTAGTGGCCTATTTTGGAAACAGGATCAAGATATATTATAATGTGAAACGTGAGCAAACGTTTAACAGCCAACAGTGTGGACGTCTGTGTTTAATTTTTTTTATATAAGACGCAACATAAGCAAAAACGTCAACAGTATGTCGGTGGAAAGTAAGACGTTTACACTGCATGGACGTGGACCAGAAGTGAGTCTAGACTTTTACCCACCTATCGAATTGAGTGAAAAACCTTATGGTTTAGGACTTGTTTCTCTTGAAACGTACAATCGAATATACAACATACGTGAAAATGTGAACAACAAGTTTTATTATGATGATTCTGTGCTCACCCTGAACTCTGGTGGATACAGGATAGATGGCATTTATGTGGTATTGATCAATGAATATGGTTTAAAGTCATTTCTCGATGGAACGCGCAAGTTTGAACTTGTAGGAAATACCAACACTCATCGCTGCAGTATATTTTCTACATTCAAAATTGACTTTAAAACTCACCCCGATTCCATTGGTCCATTACTAGGATTTAAACCACGTGTGTTAGAGCCCAACAAAAAACATGAATCAGACCTTGAAGTGAAATTCATTGAGGACCATCATGTGTCGGTGACGTGTAATATTATTAGTCAAGTGTACACCAATCAAGAACCGTCGCATTCGCTTTATGACTTTATTGTAACATCGCCCAATGGCTATATTATTCGTGAAAACCCTCCAGTGGTGCTTTTTCATTCTGTGGCTGTCGATGGTATTAGTAATATTACATTAAGACTGATCAATAGAGAGCAACAACTCATTGATCTAGATTCTACCACACCAGTGACTTACAAGTTGGTGCTAAAACCACTATGAAGTTTGTATATAAAGCAACAGCACCGTCTAGGAATGGTGTTAGTTGTTTACCACGTGAATACACGTTAACATCTCAGAACAAGCAGATTTTACAGCATTTGGGTTACCACATTAACCCCCGCGATGAATTCTATTCTAGAGGTAGCGAACCACATCGAGGAGCAACCAGGAGTGGTAAGAATTGATCTGCATTCTTATCAAGCTCAAACACCTGGACTCAATAACAATGATGAAATTCAATTTGTTATCAACAACCAAGATATTTACACTCTACCACATGAAAGTGTTATTCAGATTGAAGGTCGGCTCACCAAAGCCGATGGTTCTACACCCACTACATCCAAGTTAGCCAACCATGCTTTCGCCTTCCTGTTTTCTGAAGTACGTTATGTCATTAACGATATCGTGGTGGATAGCACTCGAAATGTGGGTATTTCCAGTGTCATGAAACTATATCCCTCTTATAGTGAGGAAGAAGCTAAAACACTTTGCATGGCGGGTTGGTGCCCTGACTCGACCAATGACTGGATGGTACACACCGATGGCACCTTCACTGGATGTTTACCTCTTAAACTGATTTTAGGCTTTGCTGAAGATCACCAGCGCATTGTGGTCAACGCAAGGCAAGTGCTTTATCTGGTGAGAGACAGGAGTGATAATAATGCACTCAAGGGAGTCGACAATGCCTCCATTGATTCAAAAATTCAACTACAACGCTTGCTATGGAAAGTGCCTCATGTGACCCTTAACGATAGCAAAAAACTGGACATACTCAAAATGGTAAAGAGAGATATACCTCTACCCATGGAATTTAGGAGCTGGGCACTCCATGAGTACCCGTTATTGCCCACCACCAACACACACAGTTGGTCTATAAAAACAGCCCGCTATACAGAGAGACCTCTCTACATGATTGTGGGTTTTCAAACGAATCGCAAGTATCAACAAACCAAAGATGTCACGCAATTTGATCACCTGCAATTGAGAAATGCACGTCTTTTCCTCAACGGTGCTGTGTTTCCCTATGAAGGGTTGGATTTAGATTTTTCAAAAAATAAGTTTGGCCCCCTGTACGACTTGTTTTCTAAATTTAGATGGTCGTATTATCAAAAAGAGAATTGTCCAATGTTGTCACCCCAAGCTTTTAAGACAAGGGCGCCACTGATTGTCTTTGACTGTTCCTACTTGGAAGAGTCTGTCAAACCATCCAATATTGACATTCGACTAGATTTTGAAACACATGACAATGTTCCAGCTAATACCACGGCCTACTGTTTGATTATTCATCACAAACAAGTCAACTATTATCCACTGTCCAACCAAGTGACAAGTGTATAAATAGCAGGTCAACACACATCAAACCACTCGGTCATGTCTTGCTTTCAAGCCTCAAGAGAAGTTACATCCATGAATTTAAAATCTGAGGAACAACGTTTCAAGACCTTTGCGACGTGGCCGGTGCCTTTTATAAACCCTCAAGCCTTAGCAGCCGCTGGATTCTACTATTTAAAAAGAAGAGATGAAGTGAAATGTGTGTTTTGTCCCATCATCTTAGACCAATGGCAAGAGAGCGATGGACCCATGCAGGAACATCAGCGCTGGTCACCTGCCTGCCCCTACCTGTGCAGAATGGAGGTGGGTAATATACCCTGTCATTCAAGTTACCCCTCACTCATGCCTCTGAGTGATGACAAAAGTTATGATACGTGTGGACTTTATGGTGCCGGTAGTGCTTCAGTGAGCAGCTCACAGTTAAAAACATCCAGTTTAGAGACATTGGGATATCATCAGTGTTATGGACACTATAAACACAAAAGACTTTTTTGTTGTATGAGATGGTACCGCCTTTATCCTAGAATGAAAAAAGAATGTAAAACTTGTTATGCTAATAAAATAATGAAATAAAAAAAATTGGTTGTTGTTGTTATATTATTATTTCTTATGCCCCCCTGTCATATCCTAACCTCTATAGTGACTACTCGATGTTTTTCTTTTCTTTTACTAGAATGGAATGTAAGTAAATGACATGGGTACACCTTACTGAACAATTGTCAGTCTGTGGTCAGTTGGACTTGATCAAGACAAGAGTGAACATGTTGCGTACACTGATTGTCGACTGTCAAGGGTTTAAAATTGGAGATAACAAATTTATATTTAAAGAAGTGGCCATCATCGATTGTTCCACTTTTTGGATATCACAAGCTACTCATTTGGTGTTTAAACCACCTTATGCGTTTGATTTGTTGTGTGATAAAGACCGTAAACAAACCCAGTGGATTGAAACTCATATGCAACTAGACTGGAAGCAAGGAACCATTTCATATAAGCACCTGGACATGGTCATGAAAGCCCACTTGTCTTCTGCCCATGTAATATTTGTGAAAGGTAGTGAAAAACGTCAATGGCTACAACCATTTTTAGCGTCTTACTGTCAATGTATCGATTTAATGGACATGGGCTGTCCATCGCTGCAAACACTCATGGATCGCTGCCCCTGTGACAATATTACCCATAAAGCCTTGGCACAGGTGTGGCAATTGTTTCATTGGCTATCCACCAATGCCTGCTGGGAGTTGTTAAATAAAATTAAAACTAAAAGTTTACCTGTGGATGACACCAGTGAGATTTCTACAAGCGACGTGTAAACATCAACGTGATACCATGGAGAAAGGGGATGCTACCGATAAAGCGATTGGAAAGTTCTTTGTGTGTAAAAAGAAACTAGACAGTTTTACTAAAGAAGAATTATTGGCTCTTCCAAAATCATTCATTTATTATGTCGCAGCAAATGCAGTGAAAGAAATCTGGCAACATGTACCAAAATCATGGACTCAAGACCCTGTGTTAAGTGAATTGCAACCATGTACGGATTATGATCACCATAAGCAAGTGGCTATGGCAAAAATACCCTCTATGCGACAGTGTGCTACTTGTCAGCTAGTCAAACTGTATCATGGTCATAAAAGTCAGTGTAAAGACTTTGTTTCCTCATACCACGGGAGTAATGAAGAAAAAAAGCAACAACAACAAACATCATCCACAGAGGAGGAGGAGGAAGATCAAACCTTTTTACCATAGAAGGAAAAGGATATGCCAGACCTGTACTGGCAATGGCGTCATTAACAAAGTAATTCAATACTTGACTTTCGAAATCTACCTACCTGGTTATTATTTGTGTAGTCCTGGAACTTGTCTTGAAGAACCTTTGCAGCATAGTGATATACCTATTAATCCTTTGGATCAAGCATGCACCTTTCTTATCACCACAGTCATTCTGCATTAAGACGTGTAGCGGATAAAGTATCGTTGAAAAGCTAAACAACTTTTGACATTCTGTGATGTCTCAGTGGGAGAGAGGTTGGCAGTCGTCATTGTGATTAGTGTTATAAAAGGAAAGTTAATAATGAGTGGACATGGACATTGAAAAGGATTGAGGAATTGGTATTTCTCTGTATTCTATTTTTGTAAAGCTCTATTTGTTGTGAAATAAAAACAAGGTTTACAAGATCACAATGTCTTTTATTTTAAAAAATGGTGATAGCCATTTCATTTTTTTTCACACATGAATATTTACAATTTACACTTTACATTTTTTTTACATTCCCCTTGTTTAGTTTAAACATTCTGTACATTTTTGTTGTTGTGAAATAAAAACAAGGTTTACCAGATCACAATGTCTTTTAATTCTAAAAATGGTGATAGTAATTTCTTCATTTTAATTTTTTTCGCACATGAATATTTACAATTTCCACATTTTACATTTTTTACATTCCCCTTGTTTAGTTCACACATTCTGTACATTTTTTTGTGAAATATAAATAAGGTTCTCTAAATCACTATATCTTTTATTTTTTAAAAATGGTGATAGCCATTTCATTTTTTCACACATGAATATTTACAATTTCCACTTTTCATTTTTACATTCCCTTGTTTAGTTTACACATTCTGTACATTTTTGTTGTTGTGAAATAAAAAACAAGGTTTACCAGATTACAATGTCTTTTTAATTTTAAAATGGTGATAGCCATTTCACTTTTTCACACATGGATATTTACAATTTCCACTTTACATTTTTTACATTCCCCTTGTTTAGTTCACACATTCAGTAAATTTTTAAAAATCTTTTTCGTAATATACAAAAGCAAACATTTTACACTAAAATGTATTACTTATCTTATTTTTACTAAACTACTGTAGCCTAACATTATACATTCTACTCACAGTTTTTACAAAAAATATTACAATATAAAACACACTACAAATATTACAATATAGTGATCATTAGACTTAAGTAAAGTAATAGTCGTCAATACGACTGTTTCCCCAAGCAAGAGTATTAAATGTGTTGGGTATAATGAATCGTTTGTTGTCTTCATTACTTAAAGCAACTTTGTTCAACAAATTGGTATGTAGCTGATGATTTTTACTTCTAAATACACACATTTTCTTTTATAATACAGGTGGGTTACTAACTATACAGTTTTTATAATCACTTATATCTAACTCTTTACTAACAACATTCTTTTTCACTCCTTTTAATTTTTTTACTACTACATCATCAATTGTCATATAGCTGTATGATTTAGATGTTGTGCCTACAAAGGTGTCTATAATAACACCAGCACATTCATCCTTAAATTTCCCAAGAACCTTTTTGTTTACTAGAGGTAAATGGTAAATATTATCCTTGGGATAGTCACTTGTATCAAACCTATTTAGCTCAGTTTTGATATCCTCGTAAAAATCATCAGTTTTAAACTCATAAATAAAAGAATCTGTGTCTGTGTAGAGTAATTTAGCATTATCAAGATAGTTTTTCTTTACATAATCATAGTGAAATTCATACATAAGTGTTTTTGATAATTCTAGAATGGTGTAACCCACACATATGGGTTTGTTGTAAGTTACTTTAAGACGATTCATTTGTATTACAACTAAATCCTCATGAATAATTGAACAGCTATGAAAGTTAGGCTTGCTTATTAAGTTGCTCGCACCATACCTTTTACCATCATTCTCCCACTTTGTTATCAGCTTTACATCAACTCGTTTATCAACATTCTCCATAGTCTTTCCAAAAACACTATTATTCATGAGTTTATAAAAATCTTTTTCAAACGCGTTTGTTGACTGCGTTCTTAAATTATTGTTTAGATCAATATACGGTTTGAGCCATGCTGACTGATGAAATTGCAATACGCGATGAATTTTAGTTAATTTCAATCCATGCTGTAGACACTGTTTCAAGTTTTGATAATGTATTACATATTTACATTTATCATTTACATTAGCAATTAACATTTTTGTTCGTGATGTGATGTATGGAGATTTCATATTCTCAGGACAAAATGGTAAATCATTATGATCATCATGTAACTCTTTAGGGTACTCAAGATTTACCTCTAAAATATATAATTTATCATCGTTATCATTAAGAGTGTCAACATGTAAGACATCAATTTCAGGTTGTGTCAGCCAGCGAAAATCTTTCAGTGGTAGATATTGACTCATAGCCCAACCATATTGGTTATTTGCATCGAGGTAGACAATATACTTTGACTCTTCACAAGGGTTGTAGCTAGGCATGTATTTATTATTCGCTTTAGAGTACCGTCCACTACATTGACTTAATCCACCTCGAATTGATGATTTTATAAAATTGATCATGTCTATATCAGTCATTAATTCTAAATTTACTTTCGTTTTTTTCAACATTGAACTGAAACTTAACCCAGGAGCTGTGAAATACTGACAAGGATCAAGGTCATAAGTTTTCATACAAACATTCCGAAAATTTTCAAAAACATCTGCTAATAACAACACATCTGTCTTCAAATATATGTCTGAAAATTCTCCTAAAGTTTGAATGTGGAACTGTGCCCATACACGTTGTGCATGTAAATATTCCTGATCACTGATATGACTTGTGTTTAAGGAACTGTAAAATGCATTTTTCGGTGGTAAACAACACTCCTCAAGACGTTCCACACAGTTAATATATTCATAAGGGAATATACCCTTTTGACGAATCAAATTAAAATCATCTTCTTTAGGAAAGACACGTTGAATTTCATGAAACTGATCTTATTTTAAATTACTAGCCAGCTTATCAAGACTACTCGACATAAAGCGGAATGAATCTAAAAATCGCAGTTTAATGGTTTTTTTTAATTGCTAGTTTTGATGTATTTTGTGAACGATATGTATTGTTCCTTATTATTTGCAATAACATCAATTTTCACATCTGAAGCTCCAAATTCTTTAACGATAAAATGGTTATCGTATTTGCTACCGTTGTATAGAATGACCGGAATGAATTTACTTACTCTATAATTTAAATTACATTCTTGGTGAGCAGCACCACGATATTTTCCTGTTAAATGGTCATGATCGCGAACCCTGTCTGTATATAAACATTCACCACATATAAAACAATTAGTTTTAGTTTCAAAATTCATTTGCTCTAATGAAGTTAGTGGCTCCATTGGAATGATCGTATTTAAAATAGAGGATATACGGACGGCATCTTTCTCAAGCCTTTCCATAAAAACTTTAGGTGCATCAGGTCCTCTATAGAGCTCAAACTTATTTAAAGAGTCATCATAACTACATTTAATATAATATGCAAAGCTAAAAGGTTCATGAATGTGAGTAGTGTTGGTGAAAGGTTGGGCTGGATTCGATGAACATGTATAAAATGGTTTTAGCAAAGCCTCGAAGTCAGCATATATAACAAATGGTACTCGAAGCTGTTTCTCATAATCCTTAAATTTTAGAATGTTATTTTTAAGAGTCGGTAATACCGTACACACATGATTACACCCCCATTTTTGATGTTGAGTTAGTTGGTCCTCTTTTCTGAAATATAGCAAACAGCCATCGCACAACCACTTCTTATATTTGTATTTTGATAGTTGACTACCAACAAGTCTACATAAATGTTTTATCCAACAATAGTGAGCATTTTCACCTTCGGTTATGTATAGTAAATTTACATGAGCATCCTTTTTTTCCTGAGTATAATATAGAGGACCAACTATACTCTTATTTTCAATTCCATAAACATTAATACTTACATTGTTCAGCTCTTCAAAACGTTGAATGTCTTTTATCGCCATAGGAAATTCTATTTCTTTTAAATCTAACACTGAAGAATAGTGAGGATATGATGATGTTCTATTCTCATTCATCACTGCTGGATGGAGAGCTGAGGTTACAGCCCATGCAAAGCATGCGTCATCATTATTCATAACGTTTACACAAGCATTCTTACGTTTGATCCATCCTGGCAAATCAATATATGATGATGCTCGAAGGGGGTTGTATTTATTCAGGTTGGTTTCTAAATAAAGTACTTCAACCAACGCCCAGCCTGACTCCCTTTCCTGGAACTCTTCACTCTTCACAATGATAGCACTTGAAATATTTTGATATATATCACTAATATTAGTTGATTCGCTAACAATTATGTTTTTTGTATTAAAGGATTTGATATCCGTAATTTCACCTTCGCTCCCAGTTTTTACATAGAGGCCAAACAGTTCAAAATTCATTTTAATTGTTTTATGCTCTAATAAAACATTTTCTACTAAGCCAAACACAGTAGGTTGAACATTTTTTAAAAACGATTCAATACTTTGAGTTTTTTCTTTACTATAAAGTCTATAACTAGCAATTCGACTTTTAAATGCACTACCAATTTGTTGAATAATTCCAGAATTTCTTTCATGGCAAGCGTTATTTTTATGTTGAATACTGCGTAAATGTCCATGAATGATTGAAGAAGGTATATCAATATTACATACATCACAATGTGTTATTGAAGGTTCACCATTCTTTTTTCTTTTTGTTGCACAACTATTCTCACAATCTTGAGAACGTGTACGCTTTTGTGCATCACATTCATTTAAAGGTTCCGTGCTAGTTGATGGTTTTACAGATTTCAATTCCTGTTGTTCTCCATGCACTTCAACCATGTGGAATTGATATAGCTTTACAGCAGAAAAACCAAGTTCGCAAACTGAACACGAAAATGGTGCTGAACTGACATGCATTAAATTTACATGTCGTGTAAGACTATCTTGTCTGTTAAATGTTGTATCACAATGACTGCACACAAACATTTTCTGATTATGTTTTGTACTTGCATGACGTTGAAGGTTGTCAGGTCTTGAGAACTGTTTCTTACAGTCACCACACTTGAACATTATGATCACTTTCGAAATTACCTACAAAAGAAAGAAATCATCAATGTTAATAAAAGATAAAACAAAAAGTACAATATAAATAGTTTAATTATATTCCAGTCAATGGTTATAGCAGGGTATTTCCTAGCAAGTCTACCTTTATGTAGTTCTAACTGGGGGTTACTATATACCACTGTCACTGACACCTAGCAGTGAACATTAGAACTTGATAGAGTGGTAGAAACCAGCGGTCGCCAGTTAAGTGAGCTAAGTGTGGCGTCATAGCCAGTCTTAAAACAAGTCTAAACTTGTAGAACATGTCACGTGATAGAAACCAGCGATCGCTAGTTAAGTGAGCTAAGTGTGACGTCATAGCCAGTCTTAAAACAAGTCTAAACTTGTAGAACATGTCACGTGATAGAAACCAGCAATCGCCAGTTAAGTGAGCTAAGTGTGACGTCATAGCCAGTCTTAAAACAAGTTTAAACTTGTAAAACATGTCACATGATAAGGTTAAGTTAGGTAAAGTTAGGTTATGTTAGGTGAACTGAGGTTAAGTCTTTAAATATTCCCTCTGACACTGACACCTAGCAATGAACATTCAGACTTAATAGAGCGGTAATCAAAATCTAACCTACAAAATTAGCTTTACACACCATGGTCAAGTAGTTCCAACTTTTGACTGCCAAATATACCATTTTAACTGACATGTAGTGGTGAACTTTGGAAAATATCACTCTAACTGTTTAAAAGTTATTAGAGGGGCACTTACCTTTTTATAATTGATCAACTGCTGTCACTGAATGAACAGATTGTAGGAATCTGGTAACCTACAGGTACCCAATTATCTGCAAACAAATCAATCAATCAATCAATCAATCAATCAATCAATCAATCAATAAATACATTCCAATCAATAACTTCAACATCAATTAGTAATAAAAGACTACAATCCATTAATAATAAGTACTTACCTTGCAAAATAATTTAATGATTTTCTACCAAAACGGCTTTTTTTTACAACTCTTGAGCAGTAATAGAGCACTGTTCACTCAAAGCGAGTAATAAAGACTGACAGTAGGGAAATATATGACACCCCTCTTATATAAACTCTCATCGCTCGTGTCAGCAGTTTTTTGCAGATCATTGCAATTCCTTTCCCAATACAGTTGAGAGTCTAAAGTACACTAGGAACACCTGTGTGGTATTCAATGACTGCTGACTTTGTATGATCATCACCCATTGTCTTAATCAACATATGAGGTTTCAAATTACTGCAGCGTCAGTTACAGCAACAGCAGTGTGCGCTCTCTGGTATGTCAGCAACATGACACCGGAAGGAACACCTGTGTAATATCCAATAACTGCTAACTTTTGCATGATCATCATCCATTGTCTTAATGAACACTTGCGGTTTCAAATTACTGCAGTGTTAGTCATAGCAACAGATCTGCGCGCTCTCTGTCATGTCTGTAATATGACACAGGAAGTAACAAGACGTCTTACTGCACGTGCCATCTCCTCAGTTTTAACATCTTAAGAACATGTATTATTCTCTTTCAACTACAAATGACTCGTTAGAACACATCCATCCACCAAGTTAGATCCCTTATATGTTCACATGTATTTCGTCACTTTCCTTTCATATCGTTATCCCATTATAGTAGTGGGGGATTAGTGAACAACGTCAATTCAACACACACACAAATGTTGTTAGGCCCTTTGACATAATTTAAATAAATTCATGGGCTAGTCCGTAGGAACCAGGCCAAAGGGACCCGTCCAAAAGGGATCAGTCCAAAGGGACAAGGACTCGTCCACAAGGACTTGTCCACAAGGACTCATCCACAAGGACCTGTCAACAAGGACTCGTCCACAAGGACTCGTCCACAAGGACTTGTCCACAAGGACCTGTCAACAAGGACTTGTCCACAAGGACTCGTCCACAATGACCCGACAACAATGACCCCCGCCAACAATGACTCGTCAACAATACCCCATCTATAGGGATCCGCTCTCCCACCCTCTTACAAAAGCCATGAGTGGGCATGCGTAAAAAACAAAAACAAGCATGTTAATTCATAGTGGCTATTCACCGAACATATGCACTTTATGTAGAACTACGTTTAAATCCATATCGGCATTCAAACTCTCACATGTTGCAATTGGAAAGAGATATTCTCTAAAAAAATACAATTTCACCCCCTAGTAGGGGTAGGTTTTATTTTGGGGTGGAAATATGTTGTCCGTTGGAAAGGGGGTATCAGCCCGAGTTCAATGACACCTCATTCGTCAAAATCCGACCATGGGTTCGGGAGATATCGGGCTGCCGCCATCTTGTGTGGAGGGTGTGGAGGTGGAGGCTGCGGAACCCCTCAAAACACACTACTCCTATTCATTTAACAATCCAACATGGCGACCATCCGAAATATTAAGACGATACTGAATATCTACGAAGCTATTTTAGCAATCAAACTGCATTTTTTATGTCCATAGGGGCTATGAACTTAAGTTCACCTATAGGACTTTAAATAACCTGGTGATCACAAATCCAACATGACGGCGACGCGAATTATAAATATTCACATGGACGTTTCTCGCAATTTAACCATCCGCGTGCAGTGAAACTTGGTACTGTAAATCCTTATACGAATGTTAATCCACTGGCATCTAATTTATTTCAATTGTTTCCATAACCTCAAGATGGCAGCTGTGAAAAATTTTAAAATCTCCTTGTTACTTCTTGTGTCCTAAATATGCGATTGAAGTTTGAATACTACACGTTCACAATAATCTGCATGAAACAGTACATAACTCTAGGACCTACATATATAAAATTCAACATGGCGACCATCCGAAATATTTAGTCGGTTCTCAATATCTACGAATCTATTACAGCAATCAAACTGAAATTGTGTATGTTGATAGTGGCAATTAACATAAGTAGGATATATGAAAATAGTCTGTATAGTTCTTCACGGAACTACTTGTTTCTTCTTGGTCTTGAATTTCCTACGGTTCCTCTACTCCTCCATACGTTCGCTGAGCTGCTGCCTTTGTATGCCGTCTGAGCTCTCAGGGTCTCTCTAGCTATCATTTCGTCTTGAAACTCTTCCAACCTTTGCACTGGGCTCCGATATGTATTCCTTTCTAACATTTAAGACTCCGGGATGTTGGATCTTTTGTGGTAATTTTGTGCTTTCTTAATCCACATCTCTGTTGTCTTCTTGTTCCATAGGTAGTCGAATATCCGTTTGGATAGTCTTTCTCGTCCATTCTGTACAGATATCCAAGAAGTGTCAGCTGCCTTTTGCTCTTGGTTTCCGAGATTATCTCTTCGTTGCTGGAAAGTTTCCATCCAGCTTCAGTCTGGATTGTGCCAATGATTTCCCGTAGGATTTTCCTTTTCTAAGACCTCAAATGAAATGGCGTACATGCATTGAGTTTTACCCACGGTTTTATTTCTTCTAATTCATTTTTATTTTTATTTTTTATTTTTGTTTCATTTTTCATTTATAATTTTTTCTTGTTTTTTTTCCTTGTTCTTGTTTTTGCTTCTGTATTTGTTCTTGTTTTTGTTCCTGTTCTTGTTCTTGTCTTGTTTTGATCTTTTTCTTGCTTTTGTTTTTGTGTTTGTTCTTGTTTTTGTTCTTGTTTTTGTTCTTGTTCTTGTTCTTGTGTTTGTTCTTGTTCTTGTGTTTGTTCTTGTTCTTGTTTTCGTTTTTGTTCTTGTTTTCGTTTTCGTTCTTGTTTTTGTTCTTGTTCTTGTTTTTGTTCTTGTTTTTCATAGATACCTTTACAGTCACTCGGAATGAGATGCATGATATTCTTCAAATCTTTCAGTTGTGAAATAGGCTTCTTTGTTGTTGTTGTTTTTTTTTTAGTAATTGCTAATATTATTAATGAACTATTCATGTGTATTTAATACAGCATTTCATTAAAACTTTACCTACTTCTATCTCAAGAAATATCATAAGACATCCTTGAAAGGATCCTGAAGTTACAAATCGTATACGTGAATACAATATTGAAGATTAAAACAAAATTAAATACCCTGGTAATTGCTTTAATCTTCAAATGTAGCCCCTTGCTGGATAACCTCCACAATCCTGTGGGTGCCAGTTGTTGATGAAATGCTCAACAAGCTCCTCCACACCAGGCCTCTACGAACGATCTGAACTGATCTCCACAACTCCGTGGTCAGTTTGCACGCCTGTATATTAAATTAAATATGGTATGTCATTTCCTAAATGTCTATACAATCGTATAAGAAATTATCCATTCATAAATGGCATACAGTATAGTGAACCTTTCGACAAAATCTATTGTCCAATTGCTTGTAGTTGTTAATCTTTGGAAATATGTGTTTCTATTAGTTTTAAATATTATGTTTACTTACCTGTTTGAAGCTAAACAATACTTGCAAACTTTGTAAGAGACGATGATGATGATGATGATGATACTGTTTTAAGGGGCCTAATATCTAGGTTATCGGCCCCTAAACTTTGTAAGAGAGAACCCAGTCTTTGGGCGTAGAAACAAATATCTTGGACGTAATACCTTTCAAAGCATCCTGTATAAAATTCAGGCAATGGTGACACTTGGGCCACTGTAAAATGTAAATCAAACATTTACATATGCATCATTTTGTGAGGACTGCGAAGACTGAAGACCCGCTTTGTAGAGGCGCGTAATGGGTAAAACAAATATCCTACTTTATTACCATCCTCTGCATGATAATAGTGAAAAGCATTCTCCACTTTGGATTATACAATATATTTTATTACCTTTTACAACGCCATCACTCAACATCTCACGACCAGGATCTACAGTGTCTATTATAGGTTGAAGGACATCTTTATAATACTTGACGAATCAAAATATGCACTTCGATTGTTTTATCTGTTTGGAAGATTCAAGACAAAAAGTGTACATGTGTGTCTTCTTTTATAGGGTTTAGTGTGAGAGGTTATTATTATTATCATCTTTATTTCCTCATGGTAAAACTCAATATACAAGATACGGACCTAACAATCAAGTACTATATAGTATTATTACTGGGATAGAAGTAATCAGACTATGTGACAACAACAGTGCCTTCTGCATTCTGGCGTTCAGATGTTTCATTTTTAGTTCTCCAGTCCCGTTACCAGAGCTTTTCGAACTATTCCCGTTTTCGACTTAACCAAACCATTAGGGGCCGATAACCTAGATGCTAGGCCCCTTTAAACAACAATCATCATCATCATCATCATCATCATCATCATCATCATCATCATCATCATCATCATCATCAACAACAACAACAACAAGTAGTTCCGTGAAGATGATGATGATAATTGTTGTTTTAAGGGGCCTAACATCTAGGTTATCGGCCCCGAATAACCTAGATGTTAGGCCCCGTGAAGAACTATACAGCCTATTATCATACATCCTACTTATGTTAATTGCCACTATCAACATACACAATTTCAGTTTGATTGCTGTAATAGATTCGTAGATATTGAGAACAGACTAAATATTTCGGATGGGCGCCATGTTGGATTTTATATATATAGGTCCTAGAGTTATGTACTGTTACATGCAGATTATTGTATTATTATTAGCGTATGGCATAAGTAACATATATACAATTAAATATGATACAATAACAAGAAGCAATTTCAAATAGAAATGTCCAGTCCTTCGATCCACTTTAGTGCTGCCTCTGATGGGATCAAGAAATCAGCCCAGCTACCCGAGTAGGCTCTCAGCTTGCAGCTGCCGACGATATGAGCGATGGTTTGCCGTGGAGCACCACAGTCGCATTCTGGTGACGTTAAACAGTTCCACTTGTAGAGTGAGTCCCTGCATCTTCCATGGCCTGTCCGAACTCTGTTAAGAGTGGCCCACTGCCTGCGTGGTAGATGGAATCCACTAGCAATTTGCGCACCAGAAAAGATGTTGTGTAGGGACAAGTCTGTGGAAGTTTCCCAACGGTCTTTCCAAACTTTCACAGCGTCGAAGTTGTTGTGAGCCATGTCAGTAGCATCACGCAAAGGTGGATGGCGTGACTTCAATCTTTGAAGATTGAGTGCAGGGGATGTCTTCTTGTATGGGCAGTTCAGGATTTCTGCAGATTTTTTGGTACTCTCTTAATAGGGCATTCGATCTGCGCAGATCAGGTGGAATTATTCCCGTGAGCAGCGGGAGCCAATGGATTGGCGTGGATCTGATTGTGCCCGAAATAAGGCGCATGCTGTTGTTTAGCTGCGTGTCAACATATCGGGTATACGGGCTATTTAACCATACTGGAGAGCAGTACTCTGCACTGGAGTAAACCAGACCAAGGGCAGAATGTCGTAGAGTGCTTGCAGTAGATCCCCAAGTGGTCCCACACAGTTTCTGAAGAATGTTGTTCCGAGTTTTCAGTTTCTTTGATAAGTTCAATAGATGTTGCTCGAATGATAAAGTGCGATCTAAGGTTATACCAAGATATTTAGGAAACCAGATTATTGTGAACGTGTAGTATTCAAACTTCAATCGCATAATTAGGACACAAGAAAAAACAAGGAGATTTAAAAAAAATTCACAGCTGCCATCTTGAGGTTATGGAAACAATTGAAATAAATTAGATGCCAGTGGATTAACATTCGGATAAAGATTTACTGTACCAAGTTTCACTGCACACGGATGGTTAAATTGCGAGAAACGTCCATGTGAATATTTATAATTCGCGTCACCGCCATGTTGGATCTGTGATCACCAGGTTATTTAAAGTCCTATAGGTGAACTTAAGTTCTTAGCCCCTATGAACATTAAAAAATGCAGTTTGATTTTAAAATAGATTCGTAGATATTCAGTATCGTCTAAATATTTCGGATGGTCGCCATGTTGGATTGTTAAATGTATAGGCCATAGAGTCATGTACCATTAAAGGAAAATTATTGCGTAGGTTCATTATTCAAACTTTCACTTCGATCGCATGACTACATCACAAGAAATAAAAACTTAATTTTAAAATTCGCACTGCCGCCATCTTGAGGTTATGTAAACAATTGAACTAAATTAGATACCAGTGGATTACAATGTGTATAAATATTTCCTGTACCAGGTTTCAGTGCGCTTGGAACATTAAATCGCGAGAAAGGTCTATTTAAAATGTTCAAATTCGCTTGGCCGCCATGTTCGTTTTGTAGTTAACCGGTTCTTGAAAATCTTATAGATCCAGTAGTGCCCTTTATCTCCGTACAAAATTTTAGGGAGATACCGCTAATAGTTTCAGAGATATAGAATGCCGGTGAAATATTTCGCACATCCGCCATCTTGTGATTATGTAAACAATTGAACGAAGTTCGATGTCGGTGCATTACAATGTATATAAACATATACTGTACCAAGTTTCATTGCGTTTGGTTGGTCAAATCGCGAGAAACGTCTATTTAAAAGTCGCAAATTTGCTTGGCCGCCATGTTGGTTTTGTAGTTACCAGGTTTTCAAAAGTCACATAAGTGAACTTATAGTAGTTCCCTCTATCACCATAGAAAATGTCAGGGTAATATCGGTAATAGTTTCGGAGATATTGAATGCTGGTGAAATATTTCGCACAGCCGCCATGTTGGATTGGTGAGTCGTAACAAAATTTGAAGGGCACGGTCGAGGTCGCCCGGAATAGTGCTATGAACTTTCCGAGTTTCATTGAAATCGCTCTTGCCGTTTAGATTTTATTAGGGGGGGGGGGGACACACACACGAATCACACACACACACACACACACACGCACACACACACCGACAAAAGGTGATCTCACGAGCCTATTTTTTCAAAATTGAAAATAGGCTAACAAATGAGTTTTGGCGTGCGAATCATATCAACAAATGAACTTTAGCCAGCTGTTGTGCAAACTCCCGCGAATATTTCTGTATTAGTAAATCCATCTTACAATAGGTGGCGCACGAGTAGTTTCAACTAATGAGGGTATTTCATACAGTTTAGCAGCAGTTTATGTGTTTTCGTTGTATGAGTGCGCTCGCTTGATTGAATTGAATGAAATACATACTGTTACATTTCAGTTCGTGTGTGACATAATTTGCTAACTTTCTTTCATTAATTGTCCATGTATGAACGAAGATGCATATGAAATAATTATACCTAGGTGTACAGGTGGTTGGTTGGCTGCTTAGTTTAGGGGCTGTGACAACGTGATCACGTAGGCCCGTGTACTTTGGGTGTGTGTAGAATCTGTCCGATAACCGGTGTTAATTGTGATGACTGATGAATGTAGCCTATTAGTGTGTGTTATCTATGATTAATACAAGTAAGGAATGAAGACGATAATTTCAAGTAGTTCCTACCATCGCTACCAAATGTTACCGTCCACGACATCTAGCTGTGAACTTGGCAACTACTAGATGCCATTGGAACCAGTCCCTGGTGACGAACGTTGGAACTTAAGAGCATTAACCAAATCTAATCTACAAATTTTGCTTCACACAATTGTAGTTAGTGGAAGGTTCTTTTACATGCCATAAATCTATGACATGGGCCCGCTGGCTTAACTTCCCCTCCGAAGGAAGGCATACTGAGACTACGGCCGGGTTTGAAGCAGTGACCTTGGGCATAGAAGCTCATGCTACCAACTATGCCACCGCAGCCGCCGTACAGGAGATGGTATCCTAAACTATAATAGTAGACTACATTATGCAACGAGCCTATAATGGCAATAATTGAGACACGAGTATGTTTATAAAACGAGCGAAGCGAGTTTTATAATTTCCATACGAGTGTCTTAATTACCATTATATGTGAGTTGCATACGACTGTTTATGTTTCACGATAATTATTATAACTATTTTATGTTCGAACATAAATATTCATAAATATCTGTCGAGATTTCGCCAGTTTTATGTACTGAACAGAGCGCATGAGACGCAGAGGATGCCTTGTATTTGACC
Organism: Meconema thalassinum; assembly: GCA_946902985.2. Classification (NCBI taxonomy): domain Eukaryota; kingdom Metazoa; phylum Arthropoda; class Insecta; order Orthoptera; family Tettigoniidae; genus Meconema; species Meconema thalassinum. The sequence goes on from OX336392.1 coordinate 412,142,039, forward strand.
ATGGCCTCCTCGATTACCCTACTATGACACTAGGCCAGGCAGTGAAATTTAAATTAGAAGGCCGTGGAACTCAGCGTATCTAATTATCTAATTGGTCAAACAACTGTTTCTTGAGCTCTGATTGGTGGGAGAAACTGTTTCATAATGAAAAATAGTGTTATAATGAGCCTTATTATAGTACAGTTTTCTGACATATAATATTCATTCATTCATTCATTTATTTGCAATGGGGGGTGTGTCCCCCGGTGGCAAATTGGATATACATAACAAATACATAATTATACATAACAATTCAATAACAATTATACAACAATTAAACTGGAGTATTTACACAAATAGTCAGTCTTTTCTTAAACACACCTATATGTTTGGGAAAAGGCTCTAAGACTGCGGCAGGTAGAGAGTTCCAGTTATCAATGGCACGGTTTACAAAAGAATATTTACCATAATTTGTTCGCTGTGGTCGGCCCTTAACTTTGAAAGGATGATCGCTCCTACCCATGTAAGTGGGCTTTCCCAATCGTTTGCTAAGCTCACCCCATGCTGGTTGATTTGTATACGTGTTGTACATAGCGCAGAGTCTAGATTTCATCCTCCTAGCCTCCAGTGATTCCCACATAAGTTTCTTTAACATACGGCTCACACTGCTCCTGGGATTTAAGTCACTGAGCACAAATCTAGCGGCCTTTCTTTGAACCATTTCCAACTCATTGATAAGCCCTACTTGATATGGATCCCAAACCACCGAGGCATATTCCAGAATAGGTCTTACAAGTGACAAATAGCCTAATTCTTTAGCAGAGGTACTACTTCCTTTTAATACCCTCATTACAAAGTGCAGGGATTTGTACGTTTTTGAATCTACACATCCTACATGATTACTCCATTTCATATTATTCCTTACGTGAACGACCAAATATTTGCAAGAATCTTCTTCTACAAGTATTTCCGAGCCAATGTTACATTGAAAATCCTGCCTTCGCACTTTCCCTATTTTTAAGAGACTACATTTTCTTGTGTTTATTTTCATTTTATTTTCAATCGCCCACTTATAGACCAGGTTCAGGTCCTCTTGAAGCACTGCATTGTCTTGTGAGTCATGCATCTTTCGATATATTACACAATCATCCGCAAACAATCGATAGTCACTGCGAATCCCATTTGGTAAGTCATTTATAAACGCCAAAAATAACTAAGTTCCGTTTACGCTGCCCTGAGGGATACCCGACGTTACGGTAATTTCATCCGAGAATATGCCTTCGACTTTCACTTTCTGGGAACGAACCATCAAAAATCCTTGGATCCATAAAATTACTCTTCTATCAATCTTCGTTGAAGCTAATTTATGGAGTAGCATGTCATGCGGCACGACATCAAATGCCTTCGCAAAATCTATAACCACGGCGTCGACTGAAACTCCATGGTCTAACGATTCGCTAATGTCTTGAAAAGTGCTAGCATCTGACTCTCGCATGAGTAACCTTTCCGAAATCCATGTTGCCTATCATTAAACCATGATAATGTTTCCCACTGTTCCGTCAAGTAGTCGCAAATGAGATGTTCCATCTGTTTACAAACGATGGACGTAAGGCTAACCGGCCTGTAGTTGCCCAATTCAAGTCTGCTCCCTCCCTTAAATATTGGGACTACCATAGCTCTTTTCCAGTCATCTGGGATTTGCGCATTGTTTATGGACACATTAAATATCACCTCCAAGTATCGTGCCACGGCCCTACCTTCTAGTTTAAGTACTTCACTAACAATATTATCAGGACCCTTTGATACATTGAAACGTAGTTTTTGTATTAGCTTTACAATTGCTGACTGGTTTATTTGGAACAGTGGAGCTGATTCGTCGTTAAGGTCCAACACACAGCTATTGGATTTATTGAACACACTACCGTAAAAGACATTTAATTCATTAGCAATGGCCTGTTTCTCAGTAATTAATTTACCGTCACCGGACATTATCATCGACAAATTATTTGAATTTCCCTTTCTTCTCCTAACATAACTGTAAACATTTTTCCACCCATCACCTCCCGAACCAAGTAAACCTTGCATATAACTGTCATGAGCAGCCCTCTTTTTTAAAACGAGCTCTCTTGATAAGGACTTAAATTTCAACATATACTTGTCACTATCATGTCTTTTATTGTATAATTTCCTAATTTTCCGTTTTAGACTCCTAATTTCTCGTGTGTAATACTCAGGATCTGGGTTTTGTTTCAGCAATTTAAATGGGACAAATTTATCAACAGCACTATTTAAAATTTTCAAAAAGTTAGTCCACAGGATATTAATGTGATTTCCTTCCGATGCCCATCCTACAAATAGCTCATTCAAATACCTCTTAACTTGCCCTGATCCGCCCTGTGATACTGGAATATGATCTTTTTTGCTACATCAGAGTCTAATTTTGTAATGCCACCGTATCTAATATGTAATTCAACCCCAGAATGGTCACTAATTCCTGGTACTTTCAGAAAGTTAATATACAGCTCTACAGGCCTTACGAGATAAACCTCTAAGGTATTATTGTCTCTAGTTGGGAAGTCAACTACTTGGGAAAATCCCCCCTCCATTAAGAATGTATTTGCAGCGCTCTGAGCTTGACCACAGCTAGTTGACTCACCAGACCAGTCTACTTTGGGGAGGTTTAAATCTCCAGCAATTATTATGCTCTTTTTCATAGCATTACCCGTACAAGTTTTTTATCATACAGTGTTTCGAGGAGAGAAAAGTTATCTTTCGGTGCTCTATACGCCCCTATCACCTGAAGAGGGAATTTATTTCCTTTATCCGAAATTTGTACACATAACATTTCATGATCCATATCAGCCCACTTTAATAAACTAGCTATATTTTTGCGCACACAAATAAATAGCCCACCACCTCGCTTCCCCCGATACCTTCTGTACATTTCGTAGGTCCCTTGAATTATTTCGCTACTATTTATGTCCTCATATAACCAAGATTCAGTTGCAATGACAATGTCCGGAGAATACGTCTCTACAAGATTCCAAAATTCAATTAATTTATTTCCTAAACTCTGACAATTAACCTGCAGTAATCTTTGAGTCTTACCTCCGCAGCAAATATCTCGAAATAGCTCCTTCTGTTCCCATCGGCTGGCAACCTCTGGACCTGCTCCACCTCACAAAAGCCGGCACGAACCGATGACCCTGTCATGCAGGCTCCCTTGGTTGAAAGCGGCCCGTCGATTTAGATGCAGCCCGTCTCGGGCGAAGTCACGGCCACCAATCCAGCAGTCAGCTTCTACGTACACTAATCCCAGTTGTGCACATACCCAGTCTTAACTCGCCTTAACGTAACATCTCCCCGCCGAACAATGCCACTCATTATAATTTTTGCATTTCTAAACTTGCTTTTATCTTTTCTGCCTAGTTCGTAGAGCTCCCCCATGATGTAATCAGCTGTAGCCCTCTTCTTCAAATCGTTCGTCCCAACATGTAGCAACAACACTTTAACTTTTTCACAGTCCTCTACATTTGATTCTTCCACTTGTTGGGCAAGCTGGTCAATTTTAATCCCCGGATAACACCGCACTTACGCACCTGATTTCCTCGAGATATTCGCATTCCATCGTATCATAGAATCACCCATTATGATAACGTCATCCTCAGTTTGCTCCTGCACGCCCTCTTCCACACTGATCCCAGTAGAAAGCCGTTCAGTCACATCCTTCACCGTTTCTTCTGATTCATGAAGCTTTGCTCTAAATTCCTGTATTATTTGATCCCTTGCTTTGATTTGCACCCTCAAACAGTCCGGTGTATCACATACTTTACAAAACCAGTTTCCGACATCACAATCCTCCTTCTTGACCTTAATACAGCCGAAGTGAAACCATTTCTCACATAGTCCACACTCAACACTATTCTTCAATGTTTTACTGCACGTCGAACACTTTAAAGCTGCCACTGGATCATTTGCCTGATTCACATTTGGAGTAACAGGCCCTGGATTCATTTCTACTCCACCAATAACTAGCAATGCAGCTATCACTAGGGCTATGAACCACAAGTTGCTAGGTCCCGTACGCACACACAAACACCGGAAATCCCGACTACCCTTCGCATACCACATTCCGATCCTCGCCCGATAACACTCCAGAGAACAACCCATTTCAGCACACCTGAGAGCTCGGGAAAACACGACCTTTCACTTTGACTGATAACTGATAACTGATAGTCAGGGTCGAACATAAAATTATTTAATACTCTCGCCCCAATCTCTGGCTGTGCGAGATTTGGTACAGAGGGTATCCTATTCTATTGTATTCTACCTGTATTCTAATTGTCCATGAGATATTAGTTGATTAACATACTATAATAATATCGTGCGGTCTCAGGTGCCGGGTGCAAGCATTGATATATGACGCCCAAAGGGCTGCTTGCATGTAGAATTTTGTTGTTCCTTGGATCGCTATGAAAGTCAAGGAGGTTAGATATCTAAACTCCTTGGCACTATAGCGCTTTCTAGTAGAGACTAGAGGAACTTATTTTGCTGGCGGAAAATCGCGAGATTAATTTTGCCATTGTGAACACGGCTTACTGAATTCAAATGGGTTCTTGAACATGCGAAAAACGTACAGTATGACATGCGTGTCGTGATTTTTGCCACCTTTCAAAAATCACTTACCATGGCAAGGGGCGAACCTGCAAGCTTGGGGTTGATAGTCCGACACGATAACCACTCACCCACCGTGGCAAGGTATTAACATACTGCCTGTTAGGTAGTCAGCCCAGAGGCTGGGTGGATCCTCAGAAAGTTCCATTGCTATTGCTTTCCTCACTGAGTCAGAACAATAGCACTGAACCTTTTTCAAATGGCACAGGCGCTGGCAAAACACAGCACCACTCATACCTCAGTAGCTTCCATATAATCACAGCCATGACTGAGACCGAGACATTGGTGAAAATCCACATTTTACTCTAGCCTGTGCCAACGGACAAATGAAAATGTACTGCATTCATCAAGAGATGTCCCCCAGAAGCTCACAACTTGTGGGACGTGGGTTGGCAACCACGGGACTCCTGCTGAGTCTGGCATTGCTTCCACTTACTTGTGCTAGGCTCCTCTCTGTTATCTCTCCTCTCGACCTACCTTGGTCAACTCTTGTTCTCTTCCAACCCCGACGGCATTAGGGTATCTGAGGCCTAGGGAGTCATTCACCTTCCCGAGTTAATTGCCCCTTGTCTCATCTTTCCTGATCCCTCATTCTTCGAGGGGTCAGCCCTCTTGTTTTCTTTTCCTGTTATCTCCTGCCTTCTGCTCAAGGCCCTCAAGGAGGCAGAGTGTGTGTAGCCCCACCACTTATCGTGCTCCCTGGATAATGCTACTTCCTTATAAATATGGAAAGTAGCCTTCGCCGTTTAATTCTTAACGGCACGGACTGTTTTACAGCTCTCCTACTTCCAGAAGAACATGAACATTTCATGAGAATAACAGAAAACACGTTGTCTTACGCAATATCATTAATGATACAAAAACATAAGTCCCCCTGTTTGTAACTGCGAGGATGGTCGTGCAGAGTGCAGCACGCGATGTTAATATTCAATGAGAATTCGCTGTGATGGTCACGATACTGAAGGCGCCATGGTATCTTTGACAGGTGAGGGCTTCATTCTCTTCGAACGAGACAGGCTGGTGGTCTAGTTGCCTGCACGGACTACCCGAGTTAGATTCTCAGCGCTGCCGGTAAGGTGTTGTGATGTGACATGTGACAGTATTTCTCAGTACTTTCTTTACGATGGCTAATTAGATAGTGTAGGTTGTAGTATCGGCTACATCTCCCTGGTAGTTCTTCAAATAACACACATAATAATTTCTTGATATGAAAGTGGACTGTATAATTATTTATTAACACTGGCGCTGATGCCTGAAACATGATTTTGCCATGCTTGCTAGAACACAACAACTCTGACCCAATACTCCCGCTAGAGGGCGGAAGCCACTACCACCCTAGTCAAGAGACCAACTATAACGAACAGATTATTAAATTGACAAATACGACATAATACATAATAAATAAACACTGATTAGCGACCTTTATGACGCAACATACCGGCCGCCAAGAAATGTCCAATTTCTTCAAATACACAAAATTGTTCATAAAACACATTAATCATACACAAAAGGAAACAAAAGAAAGTTGATACACTATATCAAGCACTATACATCACCATCCTTTGGCAATAAGCACAGTTTTGTTATTGGTCTTTTGAAAAGACCTTGTGGTGTTCGAATGGTCACCACAAGCACCAAACAGTCTTGGCCTGGATGAACTCCTTCGATGACTGCCAACTTCCAGCAGAGAGGGGGCACATTATCCTCCTTCACGATGACAAGTGCACCAGGCTGCACAGTCGAGCAGGAACTAGTCCATTTGGATCTTTGCTGGAGATGGTGAAGATAGTCACAGGACCATCTACGCCAGAACAGTTGGAGCTGCTGCTGTAAAATATTCCACCTTGACAGCAATCTAAGCTTAACATTCCCTAGATCTGGCTGGGTAATGGTGGTGATGGCAGTGTCAATTAAGTAGTGACCTGATGTGAGAACTTCAGGGTCATTGGGATCACAAGACAGAGGGATTAAGGGTCGAGAGTTCAAACAAGCTTCAATTTGACAAATGAGTGTTGTCATTTCCTCTAATGTAAGACACATGGTGCCCATGGTACGTCGTAGATGGTATTTAAATGATTTTACACTCGCTTCCCCAATACCACCAAAGTGAGGAGCTCTGGGTGGTATGAAGTGCAAACTGATGCATTCCGAAATGGTGAAACTTCTTATATCACCGTGTAGCTGATCATGTCCGAGAAGGGTTTGTATTTCTCGCAGTTCCCATTCAGCTCCCACGAAGTTTGTTCCGTTGTCACTGAAGATATTTCGGGGTCTTCCACGACGCGAAATAAACCTTTTCAGAGCAGCCAGAAATGCCTGAGTAGACTTGTTGCTGACTACCTCCAAGTGTACCGCCTTCGTTGTCATGCACACGAATACAGCGACATAACACTTTTCCTTTAACTTAGACCTGCGTGAGCCTGATTTTATGTAAAATGGTCCAGTAAAATCAGTGCCACAATTGGAAAATGGCCTAGTAGACTCCACTCGAGGACGAGGTAGTTGTCCCATGAGCTGATGTGTGGTTTCTGCCTTTAACTTATGGCATGTCAAACAATGGTACAATATATGACGAACAGGAGTTCTGCCTTTCACAATCCAGTATTGCTGGCGAAGTGACGAAAGCAACAATTGGCAACCGGCATGAAGCATGCGCTGATGTTCATGTTCAACAATTGACTTTGTCAGGTGATGTGGTGGTAGAATTATCTGATGCTTCTGTTGATACATAAGATCGGAATGCTGCAGTCTACTCCAACGCGGAGTAGGTGCATCTTGTCCAGGAAGGGATTCAATTATTTCAGTTTACTATTACCATCAAGAGGCACGTTGTGTTCCAGTTGACGAATCTCCTTGGCGTATTCAGCTTGTTGAGCCATTCTAATGCATTGGTGCAATCGTAATTGCAATTCTTGAAGGGAAATATCATTCGTTGTTCTCTCATCGCGAGCTTTTCTACAATTAGCTACGGATCTGTTGCAGTATGCTACAACCCGTTGTAATCGAATCAGCTTAGAGAAACGGCTAATAATGTCATTTTAGCAGTTCGTTGCAACGTGACATATTGTCTTCGATTTATCGTCCAGTACATGTTGAGAAGCGGGAACAACATGCAATTTGGGCCATGAAGATTATTGTTGAGTCAGCCAAGAAGCTCCTTCCCACCATGATTGATTGTCAATGAGGCCATCAGGAAAGATTCCACGTGAAATCATATCTGCTGGATTGTCGAGCGAAGTCACATGCCGCCACTCAGCAGTTGTTGTAGCGTCTTGTATCTCTGACACTCTGTTCCCTACAAAGGTCTTCCAACGAGTAGATGGCGCAGCCAGCCATGCTATACGATAGTGGAGTCTGTCCAAAGATAGACGTTGCTTAACTTCATATTCAAGGCACTGACAACCTTCTTTCCGCAAAGTTCTAGGCGAGGGAGTGATGTTTTCTTCAAGGGGGCGACTCTTGACTTGGAGCATAACAATGTTGATGTTGTGAGTCCTTGCTTGTTAGTTGATCGTATGTAGATGCAACAACCATAAGCCTTCTCAGAGGCGTCTCAGAATCCATTGAGCTGAATATCGTTGACTGGCCCATCAGTCAAAATTCTTCTATTGATGCGTATGGCGTCTATCATGGGAAGTTGATCGCAGAGTTCTTGCCATGAACGTGAAAGTTCTGGAGAGAGAGGTTCGTCCCAGGTAAGTTGTTGTTGCCATAGAATTTGGAGGAACATTTTACAGAGAATTACAACGGGGCTAATGAAACCAAAGGGATCAAAAATAGATGAAATAGCTGAAAGCACACAACGTTTAGTGAAGCTATGGCCATGTACAGCAGATCTAATGTTATTTACAATTTGGAACTTGTCAGCTACTGGGTGCCACAAGAGACCTAATGTTTTAATATCATCGTCAAGGCGAAGCGGAAGTTGGGATTCTCTTAGTTCAGGTGAAATGCTCTCTAACAATTCAGGGCTATTGCTGCACCATTTACGAAGAGAGAATCCGCCCTTACTAAGCAGGTCTATCAGGTTTTTCTGTGTCTGGAGTGCTTCCTCCAATGTGTGGGAACCTGACATGCAATCATCAACATAAAAATCGTTCAATAAAATATTCGATTCCTTCGGGTAAGTTTGAGCTTCATCTTCGGCAAGATGTTGTAGGCAACGTGTGGCAAGAAATGGAGAACATGCCATTCCATAGGTGACGGTCTTAAGTTGGTATTCTTGTAGTGCATCAGTCTGCTTTCTTCTCCACAGGATTCGTTGGTAGGCACAATCTCTGAGGTCTATTTGTATCTGACGATACATTTTTGCGATGTCAGCAGTAAGCGCTATAGGATGAGTGCGGAATTAAACAATGATAGAACAGAGGTCCTGTTGAATTGTAGGTCCGACCAATAGTAAATCGTTCAAAGAAGTGCCACTGCTGGTTTTGGCAGAACAATCAAATACAACCCGTGTCTTGGTTGTGGAACTGGAATCCTTGAAAACAGCGTGATGGGGCATATAGTAACCTGGGGTAACAGTAGAGTGGATTGTTTCCATGTGACCCAGATCTTCATATTCATCCATAAAATGTGTGTAGTCTTCTTTCAAGTTTTGGTTTCTACTCATTTTTCTTTCATGTAAATAGAACCGCTTGGCTGCCATTTGAAAGGAATCGCCTAATTTCTTGGGATCTTCTCGAAATTGTAGTCGAACCACAAACCTTCCTGAAGAGTCTCTAATGGTGTTCTGAACAAAATGTGCTTCACATTCCCTTTCATTCTTGGTTCTAGGAGGCAAGTGCAACTCTTCTAGTTCCCAGAATTTCTGAAGTTGAGTATGGATATCAGTGTCAGTTTTGGCAAAGCATGAGACCACCGGCCACCGTTAAATATTGGTGCAGGATGCATCACCCTTGCACCTTCCCGAAAGGATCCAACCAAACTCAGTTTCCTGTAAAACTGGGTGATTGAGGTCTCTGGTTAGATTACCTGACCGCTGAATGTAAGAACAGACTTCTGTACCGAGTAGAATGTCAATCTTACCAGGCTGAGAGTATGCAGGGTCTGCTAGTGGGAGATGTGTGGGTAAATTCCAGCTAGAAGAATCAATGAAGTGCCCGGGCAAGTCGTCAGTAACCTTGGGAAGCACTAGGCAATCAACTGACACCGTAAAATTACTTGAGCATGAACTGATTTCAACGGAGATTGTGGGTTTTGTTTCCGAAGTAGTGTTACCTATGCCTTGAATTGGTACCCTACTGGGCCTTCTACGAAGTTTCAATCGCTGTGCACACGATTCTGAGATGAAGCAGGATTGTGAGCCAGAATCTAGTAAAGCACGACATGTCTGTGGTCTACCGTTACTGTCCTTGACCTTCACAAGAGCTGTAGATAAGAGGATTTGTTTACTGTGCAATAACTAGCAGTCATGGACTCGGATTGTTGACGACAGTCAATGGCACCATTGTTACGGGAAACATCTGGTTGATAATTACGAGGTTATGATGGTTGTGAGACATCTAGATGAATAAGCGTATGGTGCCACTTACCACAGGTACGACAGCCAACAGATTTGCACGTATTTACCTGATGATCCGATTTCAAACAATTGAAGTAGAGGTTTCTTTGTTTAACAGCAACTCTGCGCTCTTGGACAGAAAGTCGGGTAAAAGCGTGACATTTATATAATGCATGGGATTGGTTGCAGTAAATACAACTTAAAGCAGTTGACATATAAGACTGCTTTACTATTGTAGTATGCTTACGGCTGGAGGAATCTTGGATTCTGTTACTAGTCAAGTTGTTTAGCCTTGCGGGAGGACTAGAATTTATAATTTCAATCGATTTACACTTGGTTTCTAAAAATTCATAAAGCTGTTGAAGCGTAGGAAATGTTTTAGGGTCTAATGTAGATTCATACTCCTTGCGAATTGACATCTCTGTTTTTTTTCTAAGATCAGTTGAGACATCAACAATTCTTCTAACGGGACCGTCAACTCAAGGGCCTTAATAGCATTCATGTTACTCGGCTTGATTTAGCAGAGCACGAAGTTCACTCGCAGAAACTTTATTCATAGAGGGCAAACTGAGTAATTGTTTCATGTGAGCAGATGCAATTAAACGTGTATTGTTGTAGCGAGTACAAATGCTGTCGAATGCTACTTGAAAATTAGCATTTGTGACTGGGATATTTGCAATGACATTGTGGGCCTCGCCAGTTAGTGAGCTGATTAAATAATGGAATCTTTGTATATTGTCGAGAGATTCATTATTAACAATGAGGCTGACGAATGTGTCGTGAAAGTGTCTGAACTGAGTTACGTCGCCGGCAAATGACGGTAACTTAATTGTAGGGAGCTTAATTGAACGTTTACTGGCACTAGTGCCTGAAGAATGATGTTGATCACTTTCCTGATGACTATTACACACGCCTGAGCTGGGCATGACTAATGCATTCATTCTCGCTTCCGCGTCAGAGAACATGGTTTCAAAACAATCCCTGTCTTGAGCATGCAGTTCAAAGTCTTCAAACATTTCTAGCTGAGATTGGGCTCCTTCAAATTTATCACGGATGTTGGATAATTCATTCAGTCTTACTATTATACCCTGGATGTCAGAGCCTACAGAGAAGTCATCAATATATTTTACGAGACGCGTGAGACTGGCTTTGGCAACTGCGCGCGTCGCAATCAACTTTTTTTCTATTTGTAGCATCCATGGTAAGAGTGATTGGGAATATAAACAATAGGACAGGATAACAGAAAGATAGATAGTATAAATAATTGCCAGATCTAGGTACTTAGCTCAATAATCCAAGTCGTGGCCATGCGATACGTCTGACGAAACTTCATCCAATAAATCCGGCCCGGAGGACCAAAAATGTAGGTTGTAGTATCGGCTACATCTCCCTGATAGTTCTTCAAATAACACACATAATAATTTCTTGATATGAAAGTGGACTGTATAATTATTTATTAACACTGGCGCTGAGGCCTTAAACATGACGTTACCATGCTTGCTACAGTTGTAATACTCAAAGTTGAAGTCTGACAGTTCTTAGAGGGAGGTCCTTTTACTGCCTACCGGGGTGGGATGAAGAGAGGTGGGGGTATGGTTGTCATGGAAACGGGGTGGGGCGACTGCGGTTGCCATGGAGATAAGCTCTCTGGCCAGTTCGTGTTGATGAGGAGTTTGTAGGAGTTGCCAAACCTCGCACTTCTGAGTTAGATCTTGTCACAAGCAGTTCAGTGTGAGTGTTAGTGTTTCTGTTTGGAGGCCGTCATTAAGTATCTAACGGTATTTTAAATACTAATTACGTAGACCTACAATTATTGTATTGCAATATATAATTCGAGCATTATGAATACTCCTCGAGAGAGAGAGAGGGAGGCCCAGAACTCGTCCACCTCATGAAAAAAATACCGCCGTGACAATTCATCACCAAGGAAGAGAAATGATATGTGCCGCAAGGGAATTCTTTGAAGTGGAGGCTAAGAGTTTTTCGGAAAGGAATGTTCCTTTAATTCCATTCCAGAGAGTTCAAGAACGCACTGCGAAAGCTCTTAGAGTTAGTAAAAGTACTGTGACGAGAGTTACGATGGAGAAATATAACAACTCAAAGGAGGGTTCATCTAAACTGTCCACGCCTGGAAAGAAGCGGCCTAGAACCTCCAGAATTACAAATCTGGATCCGTTTAAAGACGATGCTATTCGCCGGCACATATATTCTTACTACACCAGGAGGGAACATCCAACAATTCAAAAACTGTTATTTACACTTCCGAACGACTTATTTAGAGGCAGTTACTCTTCCTTACTGAAAGTGGTTCATAACCTTGGTTTTGAATATAATCAACAGTAGGAAGCTGCTGTTGGAGAGAGGTGACGGACTGAGCCAGGATCGAACCTGCCAAGTTGAGCTCAGAAAGCCAGCGCTCTACTGTCAGAGCTTTTCAGCCAGACCTCTGTTAAAGAAAACCGAACATAAGACCAAGTCAGTCATGGTCTGGCCAGGTAGTCCACAAGAAAACACAGCGGTCAGAATGAACGAACGAACAAGCCACCCGGAAGTAAGAAGGGTAGGGTATGGAATGCAGGAATGTGGCAACCGCGTGAAATGGCACGTGCAATGCTCCTCCCTCCAGCACTAGCTGTCAGACGTCAACTCTAAGTATTACGACCATAGAACACAACAACTCTGACCCAATACTCCCGCTAGAGGGCGGAAGCCACTACCACCCTAGTCAAGAGACCAACTATAACGAACAGATTATTAAATTGACAAATACGACATAATACATAATACATAATAAATAAACACTGATTAGCGACCTTCAGGACGCAACAGATAGCATTCTAGGATTTGGCCCGAAAGCACCCGGGTTTGATTCCTCGACGAAGCAGGGGGAATTGAATCACCTATGGCTAATTCATCTAGCCTTTGGAGCGTGGCACTATATGGAAGTGAAACTTTGGTGCAGCAGGAAAGAGAGAATTGAAGCGTTTGAAATATGGTGTTTCAGGAGAATGATGATCAGATGGGTAGATAGGGTTACAAACGAAGAGGTATTAAGACGAGTGGGAGAGGAGATATGTTTCTGGTGACTGCTAATGAAGAGCAGGGATAGGCTAGTAGGACACATACTAAGACACCCAGGAATAGCAAGCTTAGTTATGGAAGGAAGGCACGAGGACAAGAACTGTAGGGGTAGACCAAGGTTAGAATATGTTAAACAGATTGCCTCGGATGTAGGGTGTGGTAGCTATGTAGAGATGAAACGATTAGCTCAGGACAGGGAGGAATGGAGAGCTGCATCAAGCAAGTCAAAAGACTGAAGACTCAAACACACACAAAAATGAACACGCTAGATGAAGCTGTTCGTATGAGCCGACTAAGATGGTGGGGTCATGTGATGAGAATGGGGGAGGGGAGATTACCTAGGAGGTTAATGAGTTCGGCTGTAGAGGGTAAGAGAAGCAGAGGTAGACCTTGGAGGTGATAGTTAGATTCAGTGTTCAACGATTTCAAACTGCGAGGTGTAGATGCACAAGAGGCCGCATTGATAACTGCTTATAGGGGATAATGGAGGCAACTTGTTAGCAAACAGAGGCTTGCAGGATAGACTGGACGCTGAAGGACAAAACATTCTCAAATGAAAATGTATGTATGTAATGAATTAAACAAGTAATTCCGTGAGGAACTCGCTAGTTTATTTTCATATATCCTACTGATTTTTAGCCTATTTTCAATTTTGAAAAAATAGGCTTATGAGATCACCTTTTGTCCGTGTGTGTGTGTGTGTGTGTCCCTAATAAAATCTAAACTGCTGGAGCGATTTCAATGAAACTCGGTAAGTTCATAGCACTATTCCCGGTGACCTCGACCTTGCCCTTCAAATTTTGTTACGTCTCACCAATCCAACATGGCGGCTGTGCGAAATATTTCACTAGCACTCAATATCTCCGAAACTATTACCGATATCGCCATGAAATTGTGTACGGTGATAAAGGGCGCTACTGAAAGTTCACCTATGAGACTTTCAAAAACCTGGTGACTACAAAACCAACATGGCGGTCAAGCGAAGTTGAGACATTTAAATCGACTTTTATCGCGATTTAACTATCCAAATGTAATGAAACTTTGTACAGCAAATGTTTGTACACATTGTAATGCACTGGAGTATAATTTAGTTCAATTGTTTACATAACTTCAAAATGGCGGCTGTGCGAAATATTTCACTGACATTCTATATCTCCGAAACTATTACAGATATCACGCTGCAATTTTGTACGGTGATAAAGGGTACTGATACAAGTTTACCTATGTATATTTCATAAACCTGTAAAGTACAAAACGAACATGGCGACCAAGCGAATTTGAAATATTTTAATAGACTTTTCTCGTGATTTAACTCTATGAGCGCAGTGAAATGTGGTACAGTAAATGATTTTGCATATTGTAATGCACTACCATCTAATTTAATTCAATCGTTTACATAACCTCAAGATGGCGGCTGTGCGAAATTTTAAAATTAAGTTTTTATTTCTTGGGTCGTAATCATGCGATCGAAGTGAAAGTTTGAATAATGAACCTAGGCAATAATTGTCCTTTAATGGTACATAACTCTATGGCCTATATATAACAATCCTAAATGGCGAGCTTCCGAAATATGTGGACGGTTCTCAATATCTATGAATCTTTTACAGCAACCAAACTGAATTTTTTTAATGTTCATAGAGACTATGAACATATGTTCACCTATAGGACTTTCAGTAACCTGGGGAGCACAAATCCAACATGGCGGCGACGCGAAGTATACATATTTAAATGGACGTTTCTCGCGAATTAACTATCCGAGTGTCGTGAAACGTTGCACGTTGAATGCTTATACAAATGTTGATCCACTGGCATCTAATTTATTTCAATTGTTTGCATAATCACAAGACGGCTGCTGTGCGTAATTTTAAAATCTCGTTTTTACTTCTTGTGTTCTAATCATGCGATTGAAGTTTGAATACCACACGTACTCAATAATCTTAATGTAATAGTACAAAAATAAACATCCAACCTGGCGGCCATCTGAAATATTTAGATGGTTCTCAATATCTACGAATCTGTTACAGCAATTAAACTGAAATTTTGTATGTTGATAGAGACAATTAACAGGAGCAGGATATATGAAAATAGGCTGTATAGTTCTTCACGGAACTACTTGTTTCCAATTAGAAGCTCTCCCTGCCTATTAGAAATGTTTTCCATGTGAAGTACACGGCCCACATCTCTACGTAGTATAAAACAAAGTCCTCAATTCTTGGATGTAACGGGTAATCTCGATAACCACGGGATGGATTTTAATGCGGTTTTCACCATTCTATAAAGGATTTATCGAGGATGGTCTCTGTAGACAAACATTCATTTATGACCAAAGGAAACCGAACAGTAACAATTTCAGTTAATCGAGTCGAAGACAAACCTGCCGACCGTGCGCTTTCAAGCTTACGCTGGGTGAACTGTTAAAGATACCGGGGTAAGCCGGGGCGGGTTGCTAGAATATAAACAGAAACAAAAAATGAAGCCGCAAGTTTGTGTGATAATGTGATACTGTAGGGAAACAATAATTTTCAACAAGTAGTCTAATAATTAAATTTATAAAGAGGATTTCACTACTTTTGAATACATATTTTTCCCATATTAATCAAAATTTGTAACAAATCTGGTTGTATTAGTTTTTAGTTTTTAAATAATTTAGATAATTACCACTTTAGAAATAGATTTCAACCTAACTATTAGCCTACTTTCGATTTTTGCAAAAAATGAAAGTAGACTTATGAGATCAACACAGGGCGAAAACATGTGTGTCTGTCTGTGTGTGTGTGTGTGTGAGTGTGTGTGAGTACGTGTGTGTGTGAGTGTGTGTACTCTAAATGTCTGCCTCCCCCCCCCCCCTATCGATTCGAACACAGTGAAACCGAATTGAACGAAATTTTGTACAGAGGTAGCACTAGCAAAGGGCACCTCAGTGTCATGTTTTATATCGCCGCCATCTTGACTGAAACGTAATGGCGGCCATCCAAATGCTAAGAGCTTAAATCAAATTACGACCAACCTAATCATCTGATCTCTACCAATTTTTGCAACATTATACCTTTATGTATGAAAAACCTTTTGACCAAACTACTAGGTCATCAGCCCAATAATTTGAGGATGGCGGCCATGTTTGTGTGCAAATCGATTCCCCCTATCTATTCAAACACGGTGAAAGCGAATTGAACAAAATTTGGTACAGAGGTAGCACTAGCAAAGGGCACCTCCGTGTCATGTTTTATATCGCCGCCATCTTGACTGAAACGTAATGGCGGCCACCCAAATGTTAAAAGCTTAAATCAAATTACGACCAACCTAATCATCTGATCTCTACTACATTTTGTAACATTATACCTTTATGTACGAAACATCTTTTGACCGAACTACAAGGTCATCAGCCCAATAATTTGTGGTTGGCGGCTATGTATGTGTGCAAATCGATTCTCCCTATCTATTCAAACAAGTTGAAACCGAATTTAACGAAATTTTGTACAGAGGTATCAATAGCAAAGGGCACCTCAGTGTCATGTTTTATATCGCCGCCATCTTGACGGAAATGTAATGGCGGCCACCCAAATATTCAAAGCTTAAATCAAATTACGACTAACCTAATCATCCGATCTCTACCAAATTTTGCAACGTTATACCTATATGTACGAAGAATCTCTTGACCAAACTACAAGGTCATTAGCCCAATAATTTGTGGATGGCGGCCATGTATGTGTGCAAATCGATTTCCCCTATCTATTCAAACACGGTGAACCGAATTGAACCAAATTTATTACAGAGGTAGCAATAGCAAAGAGCACCTCAGTGTCATGTTTTATACAACGCCATCTTGACGGAAACGTAATGGCGGCTACCCAATTTTTAAAAGCTTCAATCATATTACGACCAACCTAATCATCTGATCTCTACTGAATTTTGCAACAATATACCTTTATGTGGTAGGCTTCTTTTGACTAAACGAAAAGGTCATCAGCCCAATAGCTTGCAGATAGCGGCCATGTATGTGTGCAAATCGATTCACCATATCAATTCAAACACGGTGAAACCGAATTGAATGAAATTTTGTACAGAGGTAGCACTAGCGAAGGGCACCTCATATTCATGTTTGATATTCGTATAACACGTTGTATTTCATCAAGCAACTACAACCAACATTCAATTATACTCCTCGAAAAGGACAAAGAGTATTAACAATACCCATGCATTTAGGAGAAAGTAGGCTATATGTTCTTTACTGAACATCTTGTTTTAAAAATTTAATTATTAATCATGGAACAATTGTTAGAAACACATAAAAATTACAATTTTACCTTTATCACATTATCACACAGACTTGCAAATTCATTTTTATTTTCTACAAGCTGTACCCGGCATGCGTTGCAATGCCAATCAAAGAAAGTTCTAGCGTTTTAATTTTGTTTTTTGAAGTGCGTTTGCATACACAATATGTTTTCGATTTCCATTAACTGCCTCTAAACTATCATGCAATGGATTTACTAATTTAGAAACATTCGTGGGAGCGTGCAACACAACTCGCCAAAGTTTCATCGCAATCGATGAATGGTATATGAATGCATACGGGAATTTGTTGAAACGCTTCGTGCGTCGTAACTCAATTGTTGCATCTACGCGAACGCTACCTATTGTGAAATGGATTTACTAAGTCGAAAACCTTTCCTGGCGTGTACACAACAACTAATCAAAGTTTAATCGCACTCGGATGAATGGCATATGACCGCATACGGGATTTTGTTTAAACGATTCGTGGGCTGTCACACATTCGTTAAAACTACTCGTGCGCTACCTACTGCCAGATGGATTTACTAAGTTAGAAATGTTCACATCCGTGTACATAACATCTCATCAAAATTTCATCGCAATCGATGGTATATGAACGCATACGGTACTTTCTTGAAACACTTCGCGCGTCGTCACTCATTTGTTGCATCTACTCGTGCGCTACCTATTATGAAATGGATTTACTATGTCAAAAACCTTCCCTGGGGTGTACTCAACGATTTACCAAAGCTTCATCGTAATCGGATGAATGGTAATGAACGCATACGTGACTTAGTTAAAACAATTCTCATGCCATTGCTCATTTGTTGAATCTACTCGTGCGCTACCTAATGTAAGATGCATGTACTAAGCCAGGAACCTTCCTGGAGTGTACACAACAATTCACCAAAGTTTCATCGCATTCGGATGAATGGTATATGAACGCATACGGAACTTTGTTGAAACGATTCGCACGATATCACTCATTTGTTCAATCTACACGTGCGCTAACTATTGTAAAATGCATGTACTAAGCCAGAAACCTTCCATGGCCTGTACACAACATCTCACCTAAGTTTCATCGCTGTCGGACGAATGGTATATGACCGGACACGGGACTTTACGCGCGTCGTTGCTCATTTGTTGATTTTACTCGTGCGCTGCCTATTGTAAAATGGATTTACCAAGCCAGAAATCTTCCCTGGAGTGTACACAACATCTCACGCAAGTTTCATCGCTATCGGACGAATGGTATATGAACGCATACGGGACTTTATTGAAACGCTTCGTGCGTCGTCGCTCATTTGTTGAATCTACACGTGCGCTACCTATTGTAAAATGGATTTACTAAGCCAGAAACCTTCCTTGGAGTTTACTCAACATCTCACCCAAGTTTCACCGTAATCGAATGAATGGTATGTGAACGCATATGAGACATACACACATACCCACCCACCCACAAACTATCTCGTACATTGATTTTTAGCCTACTTTTCACATTTTGCAAAAATGAGGAAAAAGTAGACTTATGAGATCGGGAAAATGTGTGTCTGTCTGTCTGTCTGTCCTTCTGTCTGTCTGTCTGTCTGTCTGTCTGGCTGTGTGTGTGTCCCCTCCCCTATCAACTCCTAAACGGCTGCAGCAATCGAAACAAAATTTGGTATGAGTAAAGATCTATACCTAAATATCTCATGGCCATATTTGAAACTGATGTCAGTGCTACCAACTGCTGAAAAATCGCAATTGAAATTTGAGCTCCATGTTGGATATATTGGAAGGTATGAATGGGAGCTATTTCAAAATTGGCACACGTATAGATAATAATATTGCAGTTTAATTTCCAGGAGGCCATACATGGCAGTGTTGCCAAAATGATTATAAGCCTGCTGATAGGTCCAAATTTCAAATGCATATAACTTCTACACTATCAATTGGATTTCAACCAAATTTCGTATGTGCTATGTGTACATAAACAGATATGACAGAGCACATTCTTAAGAACCACCAGGGCTGCCAACTGTTAATGAATGCTCTGATCTTTTTAAAATCCAAATACCCATTTATCAGAAAGTGTGCAAGCCGTCAGCTTTAAACTATGCACACGTATAGTACCTGACATTCTATATTAATTTGGAGTAACTTATATACGTCATGATTCTAAGCCTGCTGATAGGTCCAATTTTAAAATGCATGTAACTTCTATACTAATTAATGGATTTCATTCAAAATTGACACAACAATAGATCATATTATTTCAGATTATTTCTGACCAATACATGCATGACATTGTTGCCAACACGATTTTACGCGCGCTGTTAGATCCAATGTGTAACTGCATGTAACATCCATGCTATCCATTGGACTTGAACCAAATTTTGTATTCTGTACCTTAAGAGATGGAACTAAGAATATATTCAGTCACCAGGGCTGCCAACTGTAGTTCTCTATTAGGCTACATTATGCTAGGTATACAGTATTTCGAAGTAATTAGAAATTTCGATATTACCAACATCATTTCGTCATCATTCTAGATAGATTCATATAGATTAATGATTGGCATGAATCTTAAATTTTAAGAAAAGTAGGCTGTTTAGTTCGTCACGGATCTTCTTGTTATATATAACTTTATATATATAATTCTTCGACACGTGTGTATGTCACTGAACTCCTCCTAAACGGCAGCTCCGATTTTGATGAAATTTGGTATGTACATTAGGGTGGGTCCCTGTATGGTTTAGATTCACAATCTGACCCGGTAGGTGGAGTAAACACTATTTTAGAACCACAATTTACACACAATTTTAGAACCACAATATTCAGTCAAAAACAGTCATGGAAACCACTAGCCTTGGCCTTGGTGAAAGCTGATGTCTTTGGACGGTTTGCAGTGGCGAATTCTCCCATGCATCGCATATACCGGCGGTATACCACCAGTGATAAAAATATAAAATGTTTATCTCGACATTTTCTCGACAATATGTAGCAGTGCAGTCAGGAAAATCGAGCTTGTCATCATTCATGTTCCGCCGATTGTTGTCAAGGAAACTGGCGCTCGAATCCCGCTTAACTCGCTAATTTTCTTCTGGGGTACACACTTTTAGCTGTGAGTGACTGTACTTTGGTATACCGCAAGTCTAGCCCGGTCGTTGAAAGGGCTCGACACTGGCCCGCGGGGCGGGGGAGGGAAAGAGTAGCCCAGCCACGTTCCGTATGGGGTATCGCGCTACAGACTAGCGGTGAGTGTATTGCTGATTGGCTGATTTCAAACAGTACTTTCACCCTGCTCACAAGGGAAGGCCACGGTCGACTCTAGAAAGGTCGGAAGGTTCAACCTGACAACACTGTAGCTACGGCTATTGTCAGTCATACTTCGTCACGAGCGCCTGAAATGAAACAGCTGTTCGCTAGCAAGAGAGGCGACAAAAACTACGGAATTAATATTGGGCAAACATATTGTACATGTTTAGCAAAACATCTGTTGATTTTTATTTACACATAACCAGTGTTACAATCGGAAATAAATGAATAACGTGCATATGATCGTGAAAAGTTGTTATAAGAGCCAAGCAGCTGATATTAGGCATGAGTGACATGGAAATAATTTACCAACATAAAAGTGTTTAGCAAAATAAAGAAAATTATTTTGGTTTCTTTTCGTATTTTACTACTCTGAAGTATGGTAATAAAACAATTGGCGGTGTTATAATAATAATAATATGGAGTAAGTAGATGCAATTGAGGGTTATGTGATGCAAAAATGTAGGCTATCTCCCATAACATCTTTACACTGTAGGCCTATAATAAACCCTCGATTCCGCCGCACATGTATGTACATAATTTACTACCATTATAGATATAGTCTGTTGCTGCTGGTATTCCATAACTGTATCAGATTACTTCTGTTTCCTTCCTAAAGTGCTGCAACTTTCTCTTCCCATAACCAAGTTTGCTGACATTAACAGCATCATTCCTTGCCTGTGAATAGTTGTTTAGTAATACAGTGGCAATACCTGAAAGTATTTTTTCACTTAATTGACTAATTTATGCAATCTACGAACCATTTCGAAGGTTCCCTAATCCAGGCCTGGCGCAGATTTTCGTCACTTGGGAACCTAAACACTGGTGTGTAGCCTCACTTGGTTAATTTGCATTACAGTTGGGGATACAACATGTATCTGGCATTGTTACGGTGCCGAAACATTCGAGGAAAATCAAAGTTTAAAACATGAAGTACGATATGTGATAATTCCATGTGCCGTAGTCATTTAAAAATACCATATTTGCCAGATACAAAGCACACTCGTCAGTTGTTCTCGATTAGGGATTACAGTTTTAAAAAATAACTCATCTGGAAGGGTAGTATAAGCGCTACTATAAAGCGTATAAACGTAAAAAGCGTATGCAACAAAATATAGAAGGAGATATCCCTATGCGATAAACAAGAATACCTGCCAGACTGAATGTTCCCTCGTGTTCCCGCCTGACAAGGGTATGACTGATCAAGACCAACTACAATCCTCAGACCTTAATGTAGAAAAAACATGGCGGCGATGGTTGCCCTACCAATAGCTAAGATCATGTCATCGGGCTTGTCACAGTTCGTGTAAATTATTATTTTTACTCACCTAAGAGCATGAAAGATATCACAAGACGAGACTAGGTTCCGAAGAAATTTGCATCAATAATTTAGACTTACCTGAATTAATTTATCTATGTAGTGCTGGCCTCGAATTATAGGTTTCTTCGTCTTCACCCAAGGGGCTGCTACAATAGTCTCACTGTTTCTGTGGTTGAATAAGAAGCTTTTTGGCGAGTAATCACGAATTGTATTTAAGTTCAGTAATCATAGATTAATATTATTAGCAAAAATCAAACAGATTCGGAAGTAGGAGAGAAGAAAGTACCCGGTTACTGAAGTGCTGTCCCAGCACATACAGAGTATTTGTGTACACAATCGGAAAGAGAATATTTGCCTGAAATAATTGAACCAACGCCAAGAAATACAATTCAATTAAGACCCCTCGTGGAATTGTCTAAAATCTCGGGTAAAACATCACACCGAATTAGTTGATTGAAATATGCAAAGAAGCCGTCGTGTGGATATCAGAATATAATTATGGAGAATACTACATACAAGGGACACTATAATATGTTACCATCTAACCAATTAAACATTCGCTGTTACCGATTGGAATAGTTGTACGCAGGAAATAGTTGATTTAGTAAAGTACTATAGGTTGGAAAGCACCATCTCCCTCTTACGGAACTATCGCGGCACACCATCTCGCAATATAAGTATATAATTGGCAAGGTACTCACAACTCTTTATCACACACATCATAATAAAAAATAACTTGCAAGCTGTAAGAATCACAAAAGTATGAATAATGACGGAACACAATGAGTTCACTGTTTGGCACAGGGGGAACATCTTCCTTAACCAACAAAACAGAAGTTCGCTGTATTATTTGGCATGTATACAAGACAGTGTAGAACATCTGCCAGACTGGTAAGGATTTACGGAGGCACATATTGCTGAGCGTTCAAGATAACGTCAACGGTTTGGTCTAGCCGTAGATGCTCATTGCGTTTTCCCTTTACGTACTTAAGTTCGACACTACTGAAGTGTACTAAGCTATTATTATATTGTCACTAACTAGCAAATCATTGCGTTGAATATTCTTGAGACACTTCTATTATGCTTTAGTCTTAGCTACTTCAACATCCGAAGTAAATGACACAATGCCATCGGTTGACTGGACGATCATCACACAAACGAACCAGTCCATATTAAGCGTATTATCTCCTATTTACATACGATTGCAGTACATTAACGCGAACTGGACTTTACAGACATACAGAAGACACTAAAATTTACAGATGAGCGACAGTTTATCCCAACTTTCATCAAACGAAGCTAATCAAAGCTAAATAGTGTATCCCAGCAACGAATGTAAACAAACAACATGCCGGGGCTTCAGCATACGCCATTTTCACACTTTCGAGACCTGCATTAAGGTCTGAGTATTGTAGTTGGTCTTGGACTGATGAACATGTTGCCAAGTCTCAGCCTTCCGACCTGTCTTGAGTCGACCGTGGGGAAGACACACCAGCGCAGCGCCTCATACACTTCAGTTATGTTGTGAGTTCGTCTTGGCGTCAATTACTTCCCACTGAAATATTAACATGTTTAGATTAAGTGAAACACTGGAAGTGGATAGTAGCGTTGTTGAAAGGATTTTATTCCATAGGATTTCCTCAGTAAGTTGAAATTAAAGCGATCTATTTCTTTGTGCAAGGAAATGAAGGCATTGGTTTCTGCCGAAATCAGGTAGAATTTTACACTTGGAATATTTGTTGCTTTGCAGTTGTTGATTCAATTAGGGGATTTGAAGCATCGTGGTCATGTAGCCCCGTGTACTTGGTTCAGGGGCGGATTTAAGGCAAGATCATGGGGGTAGGCGAACACACACCAGGGAGTCTAGAGAGTATGGAATACCCTTAGCTTGGAGAGGGGTAGGGGAGGTCCGGGATAGGATAATTTTGCTAAAACTAGGCCCAAATTAGTGAGTAATAGGACATTTTTTTTATTTATTTTTTTGATATTTTGGAGTAAAAATATATGTTACCGATCACGGTGGCCAAGAGCAGTAACGCGCTAGCTCGTATCTCGCTGGCATCGGGAGAGTGTGGGTTTGAATCCCACTTCAGCCGTACGGAAATGGTTGTCTTGGTTTCCTATTTTCACCACCAGGCAAGAGCCGTGACGGTTCCTTTCAACAGGTCCACGACCGACCGACTGCCTTCCAAAATCCCTTCCCTGGTCCTTCCTTAATTTGACCCAAGTTAGCGGTCACCTGTCATCATCCCCAGTTGTATCTGCTGACGAAGTGTATCCAGCTCCGAGACACCATCCTTGTGTCAGTAGAGGAATGATCCCTCGCAGAGTCCGTTTTGTGAGCTGGGAAAAATTTGCGTGATATTAGCCATTTTAAGTCAAATATTTATTGTATTCCAAATTATTTTAGTTTTGGTAGTTCTACTATTTAATGTCATAGCCAACGCGTGGTTTAAAGCCATTTTTTAGAGAACTGTCAAAAATGTGTAGTATTCTTCCAAATATACATACATTTTCATTTGAGACGGTTTTACCTTTCAGCGTCCAGTCCAGTCTGCAAGCCTCTGTTTGCGAACAAGTCGCCTCTATGATCCCCTATTAGCAGTTAGCAAATCCGTCTCCCTCTGCTTCTACATCTCTGACTTTGAAATCGTTCAACACTGAAACTAACCAACGCCTCATAGCTCTACCTCTGCTTCTGTTATCCTCTACAGCCGAACACTCAAAATAGTAGGTTATCGTAAAATGTGCATTTTGATACAGAGTATTTAAGTGTGAAAGAATTTGTCTAAAGCCACTGTTTTCGTCATGTTTTTAATGTATAACAGCAAGATGAATCGTTCACTCCTTAAATCCACCCCTGGCTTGGTGCGTGTGGAAACTGATGAGATATGTCGTTATGCTGGCTGTACCGTTGCCAGGATTTTGGTAGGAGGCGGCTGTGGCCTTAAGATATGTACGAGTGAAAGTGGGAAACCACGAAAGACCATTTCTAGGATGTTTGGGGGTTGGAATCGAACCACCTGTTCTCATTTCTGCCTCTTGGGGGTTGAGTGAATCCCACCCCTCAGACTAGAATTACATTTCTTGGTAGAGCAGAGAATCGAACATGGACCTCCGCAGTAACAGCCCCAGAATACTAGCCACTACGCCACGAGGTGGACCAATGGAACTTACTTTCAAGTAAAATTCTTCCTGGCAGACCAAGGTTGGGAAACAATATGTCAAGGTAGTTTACACTATATATATATTTTTTTTAGCGTATGGCTTTTAGTGCCGGGAGTGACCGAGGACATGTTCGGCTCGCCAGTTTTGTAGCTTCTTCGAGACGGACACCCAATGGGTGAGCTACATGTACCGTTGGGGAGTAAAGTTGGATGTAAGGACGAGGAGTTGGAAGGTAGCGGCTGTGGCCTATAGTTAGGGACCAACCCCGGCATTTGCCTGGAAGGAAGATGGGAAACCACAGAAGACCATCTTCAAGGTTGCCGGTGGGGGGATTCGAAACTCCTCGCCTCCCGGATGTGAGCGACTGCCAGCAGTCATGCCGTAACGACCACGGCTAACTCACCGGGTATTATTTTATTGATTGAGGCTGAATGTTCGCTTTCCAGAAGATATTTTCACTTTGAGATACTGGCTCCTCTTTAATTGCATTATTACATTGGTTATGAATGAATGCGCTTCTCATGTTTGGACATGTCTAATGATGAGACAATGTATAATTGAGATCCTTCGGAAATGGATCAATGTTTATTTGTTTTCGTAAAATTTAAGACCTGGTCAAGAACGGGGAGAGAGAGAAGGCAGCGTAAAGATGAAATGTACTCTGTACGTTGTCAAAATGAACTAGGAGGGCGAGGGGATTCGAAGGCCATTTACCTAGAAGCAGTTTCATGTAGGCCGTGTTCAGGCGTTAAACGAAGATTTTTTTAATGTATAAGGACATAGTCCTTGCAGAGGGAGGATGACGCACTGGCTTTACCCGGACGGTCGAGATTCGAATTCCGGTGACAGTACGCTAAATATTTCACATGGAAGATCACGTGGCGTTAGGAAGGGAATCCGGCCTAATATCCCCGGCCAAAACAATTGGCTAGTGACCTCAATTTATTGGGATAACCTATCCAAAATTATAGCTATAAAGTGTATTTCTTAGAAGTTATGTAAATGTTCTCCAACACAAAATAAAAAAAACCAACTTTGACAAGAGGTTGAGGCATGGAGAAAAAGCAGGGGTGGGGGGATGTAAGGGGTAAATGGTGCGGTATACCAAGAACGGTGACCACCAGTCGCCACTGACGGTCTGTCTCTGCACGTTAGAGCCACCTGGTCACAACCTGTACAACTACCGCCATAACTTACACTCCGCCCGGGGCGGAAAGTTATCTTTTGTATCATAGGTGGCGGTGATGTCGAATTCTTCTCTTTGTCTCTGCACGTTAGAGCGTTTCAACAAAGTCCCGTATGCGTTCATATACCATAGATCCGATTGCGATGAAACTTGATGAGATGTTGAGTGCACTCCAGGGAAAGTTTCTGGCTTCGTAAATCCATTTTACAATAGATAGCGCAGAGTAGATTCAACAAATGAGCGACGACGCACGAAGCGTCTCAACAAAAACCCGTATAAGTATATACACCATTCATCGATTGCGATGAAATTTGATGAGTTGTTGTGTACACTTACGTGAAGGATTCTAACTTAGTAAATCCATTTCACAGCAAGTTGCGCACGAGTAGATTCAACAAATGAGCGACGATGCGCGAAGCGTTTCAGAAGGTCCCGTATGCGTTCAAATACCATTCGTCCGATAGCATTGAAACTTGGGTGAGATGTTGTGTACACTCCAGGGAAGGCTTATTGGCTTATTAAATCCATTTTACAATAGGAGCGCACGAGTAGATTCAACAAATAAGTGACGACGCGTGAAGCGTTTCCACAAAATCCCGTATAAGTTTTATACCATTTTTTTAAGCGTATGGCTTTTAGTGCCGGGAGTGTCCGAGGACATTTTCGGCTCGCCAGTTTTGTAGCTGCTTCGAGACGGACACCCAATGGGTGAGCTACAAGTACCGTTGGGAGGAAAGTTGGAATGGAAGGACGAGGAGTTGGAAGGTAGCGGCTGTGGCCTATAGTTAGGGACCAACCCCGGCATTTGCCTGGAAGGAAGATGGGAAACCACAGAAGCCCATCTTCAAGGTTGCCAGTGGGGGGATTCGAACCTCCTCGCCTCCCGGATGTGAGCGACTGTCAGCAGTCATGCCGTAACGACCACGGCTAACTCACCTGGTTATATACCATTCATCGATTGCGATGAAACTTTGATGAGTTGTCGTGTACACTTACGTGAAGGTTTCTAACTTAGTAAATCCATTTCACAGGAGGTTGCGCACGAGTAGATTCAACAAATGAACGACGACACGCGAAGCGTTTCAACAAGGTCCCGTATGCGTTCAAATACCATTCGTCCGATTACGATGAGACTGGGTGAGATCTTGCTTATACCCTAAGGAAAGTTTCTGGCTTAATAAATCCATTTTACAATACGTAGCGCACGAGTAGATTCAACAAATGTGTGACGGCTCGCGAATCGTTTAAACAGAGTCCCGTATGCGTTCATATGCCTTTCATCCCATTGCGAAGATTCATTGATGAGTTGTTGTGTACACGCTAGGGAAGGTTTTCGACTTAGTGAATCCATTTTTCAATAGGTAACGCACGAGTAGATGCAACAGATGAGTGTTTAAGCGTGAAGCGTTTCAACAAAATCCCGTATGCTTTCATATACCATTCATCCATTACGATGAAACTAGGATGAGTTGTTGTGTACACTTTCGTGAAGGTTTCTAACTTAGTAAATCCATTTCTCAGTAGTAGCGCACGAGTAGATTCAACAAGTGAATGACAGCGCACGAATCGTTTCAACAAAATTCCACATGCGTTCATATGCCATTCATTTGATTGCGATGAAACTTTGGTGAGTTGTTGTTCACGCTCCCACGAATGTTTCTAAATTAGTTAATCCATTTTACGATAGTTTAGAGGCAGTTAACAGAAATTGAAAAAATATTCTGTATCTGAAAGCACTTCGAGAAACAAAGTTACAACACATTTTTGATTGGCAGGACAACGTCTGCCGGGTCAGCTAGTAGATTTATAAATATTAATTTCATTTGCTGATGATAGTCATCATTAGGGACCGGATTCTTAAGCTTTTACCTATTTTTTCCTTACTACTAAATTAAAAATACTTTGATACTTTCCTGAATCACCCCTCAGGGGCTCACATCTAGTGGGACGTGGGTTGGCGACCACGGGGCCCCAGCTGAGTCTGGCATTGCTTCCACTTACTTGTGCCGGCTCCTCTCCGTCTTCTTTCCTGTCAACCTCACGTGGTCAACTCTTGTTCTCTTCCGACCTCGACGGTATTAGGGTATCCAAGTCCTAGGGAGTCTCTTCCTTTCCCGCCTTAATTGGGCCTTGTCTCGTCTTTTCTGATACCCTCCTTCTGCGAGGGGTCAGCTTTCTTTTTCTTTTCATGTTATCTCCTGCCTTCTGCTCGAGGCCCTCAAGGAGGCAGGGTGTATGTCGCCCCACCACTTCTGGTGCACCCTAGGCTACACCCTCAGGGGCTCACGGCTGGTGAGTTCGGGAGTTGGCGACCCCGAGGGATTCCTGACCTGGGTCCGGTTTCCTCCTTTTGTCCCTTACCTGTGGGGCGGACCCTCTCCTCTTTCACATTCCTATCTGCCTTTCATGGCTCTCCTTCCTTGCAAGTCCCTCAATCCGCATTCGTCGAGGGTTGAGGGCATTTCTTTTCCACCTGTCCTTTATTTGCCTTATTCTCCTTTTGTTTTCCATTTCTTCTTCTAGTATGTAAGTTAGTAGCTAGTTTTAGTTATAAGTTTACATTTAATTTTCATCTTCACGGTCTCCCAAACCATTAGGGGCCGATAACCTAGATGTTAGGCCCCTTAAAACAACAATTATCATCATCATCATCATCATTTTCTGAATCACACTAAAAATACCTAATTGAAATTTTGTTCCATTTGTTTTTAGATCAATTGAAGTGTTAGTCCATAATTTTTAAAAGTAAACCACGAGACAGTGTTTATTCCTAGCTCTAGTTGATCGAGAGAAATTCTACCTGCCAGATACTTTCAGCACTTTCCAGCTTATATCAGGAATGTGGAGATAAATCTCTTATTGTTTCCAAGTCCCCTGTACTCTAAATAAACAAAGTTAATTGAACGGTATAATGTGAAAATCACCTCTGACATCCTGGTTTTATTGAATTTGAAATATTAACATACTTATGGAGAGTAAATATTGCTTAAGAGTGTGAAGTTCTCTGTGATAATGTGATAAAAGACGTATCATTATGTAAAATATTTACACTCTCGTTGCAATCTATTAACAATTAGGCATTAATTTTAAACTTTGCGCTGTTTAAGTCAACTTTTGCTACACCTTAAACATAAAAAAATATTTAATAAGCCTAAGAAAAAGCTATTTTATGTTTTTGAAAACCTAAAATGACAATTTTTAAAACCTAAAAATCCGGTCTTAATTATAATATAACTTAAACTGGTTCATTGAATTACATAAATAATAATTTTATTGACTCATGGCATTTTTCGTTATCTATTTAACTTTGTCAATAAGGATCACTTTATAGGCATGGTTATTTTCCTGTCTTTTCGGATTAATTTAATATTTGTTAATCTCATGTAAATTTCTTTCAGGATTAAGGAACCACCTATTACAATTGGATACAATCGTGTTGACCGACTAAAAAGCATGATATTTCGATTAAAACAAGACTTATCATCATCATCATCATCATCATCATCAAAATTGCGTCCACGTGACCCTAGGTGAGTCCAGCATTGCTTACACTTCTTGTGCCGAGCTCTATTCAATTATCGTTCCTGTTGTTCTACCTTGGTCAACACTTGTTCTCTTCCAACCCCGATGGTAATAGAGTATCCGAGGCCTAGGGAGTCTTTCACTGTCCCTCCTTAATTGTCCCTTGTCTCATCTTTCCTGATACCCTCATTTTTTGAGGGGTCTGCCTTCTTTTACTTTTCAGCACATCTCCTGCTTTCTGCTCAAGCCCCTAAAGGAGGCAGAGTGTCTGTAGCCCCACCACATCTGGTGCACCCTGGATAGTGCTACACCCTCAAGGGCTGACGGTTGGCGACTATGGGAGTTGGCGACCCCGAGGGATTCCTGAGCTGGGTCCGTTTATTCCCTTTTTTCACTGACTTTGCGGCGAACCCTCTCCTTTTTTCTTTCATATCAGCCTATCATTGCTCTCCTTCCTTCTAAGTCCCTTAATCCACACTGTTCGTGGATTGATGGCATTTCATTTCATCCTGTTTTTTATTTCTCTTTTTCCTTTTTATTTATTCATTTATTCTTCTAGTACGTAGATTAGTTGTAAGTTTCTTGTTAGGTTTAGTTCTTTTATGTAATTTCATCATCTTTCATTTTCATCTGACCGACAGCAGTGGCTACGCAGGTTAAAGCGCAGCGTTAGGTCATGGGGCCAAGCTCTCTACTGACTCGGTAGACGCGTGGGTTCGAGCCCCACCGTCGGCTGTCCTTGAAATGGTTTTCCGTGGTTTCCCATTTTCAACACCAGGCAAATGCTGGGACGGTACCTTCTGATGGGCCACGGCCGCTTCTTTCCACATCCTTGCCCAGTTTCATTCATTCATCTTCTTCCATTCCATCTCTCATTCCGACGCGCAGGTCGCCCATGGGCGTAGAATAGAAAGACCTGCACTCGGCCTCTGACGAGGCCACATGAAAAAAAAATCATCTGAACCATAGCTTGCCACGGTGGGTGAGTGGATAGCGTGTCGGTCTACTAACCCCAAGATTGCAGATTCGCTCCTGGCCGTGGTAAGTGATTTTTTTGAAAGGCGGCAAAAATACGACACGCATGTCATACGATGTTGGCATGTCAAATAACCCATTTGAATTCAGTAGGCCGTGTTCCTAATGACAAAATTAATCTCGGGAGTTTCCGCCAACACAAAGTTTCTCATTTCTCTACTAGAAAGCGCTATAGTGTTCAAGAAGCTTAGATATCTAACCTCCTTGACTTTCATAGTGATTCAAGGAACAACGAAATTCGACGTGCAAGCTACCCTCTGGGTGTCAAATTACAATGCTTGCACCCGGCACCCGAGGCCATACGATATTATTTTATCTGAACCATTAGGGGGTCGATAACGTACATGTTAGGCCCTTTAAAATAATAATAATAATAATCATCATCATCTTCAAAACATGTGACAATAATGTGATGCAAGAAGCTTCTTTTTTTCGTTTGGCGTACCTCATAATCACGAATAACCAATACTTACGTCACAAATGAAAGTGCAGTATGCCTTCCTTCGGAGTGGAAGTAAAGCCGGCGGTCCCATGTCATAGATTTATGGCATGTTAAAGAACCTTCCACTAATTACACCTGTGTGAAGCTAAATTAGGTTTAAAATGTAAACAACGCTCAGGTTCTCACGTTCGTCGCCAGGAGCCGACTGCGGTGGCGTCTAGTAGCCAAGTTCTGAACTAGTAGTTGTTGACGGTCGCGTTTGGCGGCAAAGGTAGGGACTTCTTGAAACATTCTGCAGTCCTTACTTGAATTAAGAAACAGTAACACACACTAATAAAGTCATCACAATTAACCCCGGTTATCAGACAGATTCTACACACACCCAAAGTACACGGGGGCTACATGACTGCGGAACTGAGGAACCAACCAACCAACAAATTAAAGTGTTGACAAAATCTGTTACCGCTACCTTAAGACATATAGAAGTTGAAAATTTCAGTGATAGGTCCCCTTAAAATAACAATGAACACCATCACTTAATTGTCGCAACTGAACAAAGCAATTATGTAAATCAGTGCCCATGACATTCTGTCTTGTGATTCAGTAGCCTCCAGTAACACCAGCCCTCGTGTCCGTGGCGAGGTAAGTAGTCTGACATTTATAACAGTGATTCTCAGTGTAGGTGTTCAATTGTTCACATTTCCATCGCTAATAAATCACTGTTCTTACAACAGACTGCGCTCCCCTCAATGAACTTACCGTGAGAAGCACAAGCTTCAATGATAGTTATTAATTAATCAGGGCTGTACGAACAATAGGAAGAATGTTCTTTTTTCTTTGGTCCTTATGTTCCATTGCAAACGAAAGCGGAGAACGTTCATTGTAGAGGAAGACACTTTAAGATAGCCACGTAGTAAAATGACTAGCGTTATAATCCACTCCCAGCTCCCTCACGGGCTTACAAGCAGAGGGACGTGGGTTGGCGACCACGGGACCCCAGCTGAGTCCGGCATTGCTTCCACTTACTTGTGCCAGACTCCTCATTGTCATCTTTCCTCTCGACCTCCCTTGATCAACTCTTGTTCACTTCCGACTCCGACGGTATTAGGGTATCAAATCCTAGGGTGTCTTTCACTTTCCCGTCTTAAATGGCCCTTGTCTCATCTTTCCCTATCTCTCATTCTTCGAGGGGTCAAACCTCTTCTTTTCTCTTCTTGATATCTCCTGCCTTCTGCTCAATGCCCTTAAGGAGGCAGGGTGTTTGTAGCCCCACTATTTCAGCTGCACCCTGGATAGTGCTACACCCTCAAGGGCTCACGGATGGTGAGTTCGGGAGTTAGCGACACCGAGGGATTCCTGAGCTGGGTCCGTGTGTTTCCACTTTTTCCTCTTTGGCAAACTCTCTCCTATTTCTCCTTTCCTTTCTGCCTTTCATGGCTCTCCCTCCATCCAAGTCCCTCAATCCTCGAGAGTTGAGGGCACTTCTTTTTCTCCTGCCGTTCATTTACCTTATCATTCTTTTGTTTTCCATTTCCTCTTATAGTCTGTAAGTGTGTAGTTAGTTTTAGTTATAGTTTACATTACATTATCAGTTTCACGATCACCCAAACCATTAGGGGCCGATAACTTTGATGTTAGGCCTCTTAAAACAACAATTATCACCATCGTCAATCATCAACAACCTCCTTCCGACCCCGATGGTATTAAAATATCCGAGGCCTAAGATGTCTTTCATTTCCCTCCATAATTGACCCTAGTCTCCTCTCTTCGAGATGTCAGACCTCTTCTTTTATTTTCATGGTATCGCCTGCATTCTGTCCAAGGCCCTGAAGAAGGCAGAGTGTAAGTAACTCCACTACTTATGGTGCACCTTGATAATATTAGTCGTCACATAAATACAGGTTATCAGATATGCTCAACACACACCCAACTACACGGGGATGATGAAAAAAGAGCCCCGAGCCCCTAAAATGAATTAATAACAACACCTATGTATACGTGGGCCGTTCCTTCTTGACCGGTACATATTACATGCGCAGTGGTGTCTCCACGCACAGTGAGCCTTCATACCTTTGTGATCAATGCAAATCATCATCATCTTCCTTTCGTGTGTTAGTCCTAGAAGAACTGTTACGGTCTACACAAAAGATTTGAATTTTCACGCCATCTTTTCCTGGGGCGACCTAGAGATCTCTTCCCACTGGGGCAGTAGTTGACAACTGCTTTAGGGATCCTGCTGCTGTCCATCCTGTTGAGGTTTCCTAGCCTATTTCTTTGGTATACATTGATGTATTCCAATATAGGTCTGCTGTTAAGACCATTCAGCACTTCTGTGTTTTGTTTGTGATCCCACATAGTGACTCCTGCTGTTCGTCGCATATATTTCATTTCGGCGGTATTTATTCGTCTCTCATCGCATTTCCTCAGGGTCCACGCTTCGCTACCATAACAAAGTACTGGTCTTGCTAAGGTTTTGAAAATTCTTGTTCGGGTGTGTTTCTGAACTAATGATGGTCTAAAAACTTTATTGATGATTCCTAAACATCTGCTGAATTCAAATATTTTCTCGGGTATGTCCATTTCTTGAAGGAAAGACAGTTTGTAACCAAGGTATTTAAAATTGATTACTCTTTCCAAAATGTTATTATGCAAGCAGATCTTACTCCTTACTGGTTCCGTGCCACAGAATGCCATTATCTTACTTTTCTCTAGAGATATTTCCATTGAGTAGTTTTCTGAGACTAGTTTCAGGTTTTGCATTGAACGCTGTAAATCATCTTCTGAGGTGGCAATCAGCACTAAGTCGTCTGCAAATAATATTGCGTCCAGCTGTAGATTTCTGTTAATGCGGATGGAGCCATGTCTTGTTTCTCTAAATTCTCGTATAAGAGCATTCATATAGAATATGAACAGGAGAGGGGAAAGACCGCAACCTTGTCTCACTCCAGTGTTTATCGATTTCCACTCGGATAATGTATTATTGACCTTTATAGAAATCAAGTTATGTCTGTAAAGGTTACTTATGTTTTGCACTATCTGTTGTGGGGTGTGATCAGATATTAAAATATTAATTATTGTATTGCGATTTACGTTATCAAAAGTTTTTGTGAAATCTACAAAGGCAATGTGTGTTTCTATATTAAATTCGCGGTGTTTTTCGAGAAAGATTTTCATTGTGAAATAACCATCACAGGAAGATCTTCCCTTCCTGAAGCCAGATTGTTCCTCCCCAAGTATGTTTTCATAGTGTTTATATACACACATCAAAAAAAGTTTTGCATCACCTCGGTTCCCAGATCTCCGGCATATAGACGTTGACTGTGTATATTGTATCAAAGATACAGTCCCTTTGACTGTTCATAGATGTCACTAAAACTGCTCAAAGATGTAAACAACCATGCATGAGCAGGGCCTATTAGACGGAGGGGGTACGACAGCCGATCAGTTCCAGTCATTCCACCAGGACGAAGGTACGCTGCTCATGTTGTCTGTAGTTCTACCATGCCTAGAAGGTCAATACCGCAGTTCGATCGCGTCCGCATTGTTACTTTGTGTCAAGAAGGGCTCTCAACAAGGGAAGTTTCCAGGCGTCTCAGAGTGAACCAAAGCGATGTTGTTCGGACATGGAGGAGGTACAGAGATACAGGAACTGTCGATGACAGGCCTCGCTCAGGCCGCCCAAGGGCTACTACTGTAGTGGATGACCGCTACTTACGGATTGCCGCTCGGAGGAACCCTGACAGCAATGCCACCATGTTGAATAATGCGTTTCGTTCAGCCACAGGACGTCGTGTTTCAACTCAAACTGTGCGCAATAGGCTGCATGATGCGCAACTTCACTCCCGACGTCCATGGCGAGGTCCAGCTTTGCAACCCCGACACCATGCAGCGCGGTACAGATGGGCCCAACAACATGCTGAATGGACCCCACAGAATTGG
Source organism: Meconema thalassinum (assembly GCA_946902985.2). Taxonomy (NCBI): domain Eukaryota; kingdom Metazoa; phylum Arthropoda; class Insecta; order Orthoptera; family Tettigoniidae; genus Meconema; species Meconema thalassinum. The sequence continues at coordinate 412,177,458 of OX336392.1, forward strand.
CATCACGTTCTCTTCACCGATGAGTGTCGCATATGCCTTCAACCAGACAATCGTCGGAGACGTGTTTGGAGGCACCCTGGTCAGGCTGAACGTCTTAGACACACTGTCCAGCGAGTGCAGCAAGGTGGTGGTTCCCTGATGTTTTGGGGTGGCATTATGTGGGGCCGACGTACGCCACTGGTGGTCATGGAAGGCTCCGAAACGGCTTTACGATACCTGAATGACATCCTCCGACCCATAGTGCACCCATATCGGCAGAATATTGGAGAGGCATTTGTCTTCATGGACGACAATTCTCGACCTCATCGTGCACATCTTGTGAATGCGTTCCTTCAAGATAACGACATCGCTCGACTACAGTGGCCAGCATGTTCGCCAGACATGAACCCTATCGAACATGCCTGGGATATGTTGAAAAGGGCTGTTTATGGACGTCTTGACCCACCAACCACTCTGAGAGATTTACGCCGAATTGTCGTTGAGGAGTGGGACAATTTGGACCAACAGTGTCTTGATGAACTTGTGGATAGTATGCCACGACGAATACAGGCATGCATCAATGCAAGAGGACGTGCCTCTGGGTATTAGAGGTAGTGGTGTGTACTGCAATCTGGACCACAAATGCTGAAAGTCTAGCTGTATGATGGTACAACATGCAATGTGTGGGTCTCATGAGCAATAAAACGAGCTGAAATGTTGTTTGTGTTGATCTCTATTCCCTTTGTATTTAAAGGTTCCGGAACTCTTGGAACCGAGGTGATGCAAAACTTTTTTTGATGTGTGTAGTTTATTTTTAATGTTAATAATAATGTTATTGGTTTTACGTCCCTTTTAACAACTGCGGCTTTTAGAGACGCCGGGGTGCCGGAATTTTGCCCCGAAGGGGATCTTTAACGTGCCAGTAAATCTACGGACACGGCTCCCTCACATTTGCGCACCCTCAAATGCCAGCTGACTGCGCCAGGATACGAACCTGCAACCTCGGGCCCAGCAAGCGGGAACGTTACCCCTGAGCCACTTATTTTTAATGATGTTGGCATATATTTTATAACCAGAATTCAATAAACATATGCCTCTGTAATTTTGACAGTCCCTTTTGTCGCCCTTCTTGAAAATGGGTACTATTGCTTTATTCCAGTTTTCAGGTGGTTCTTCGCCTTCCCAAATTTTATTGAGACTGGAGGAATCTTTCTTGGAAAGTACCACAGGAATATTTAATTAACTCCAAATTTAAGTTATCTTCTCCGGGTGTTTTATTGCACTTTAGTGTCCTCAGGACTGCATCTAGTTCTACCATTGTAATGTGTTCGACGTGTAAATTATCTGAGTGAAATATCGGAATGTGGGCGACATTCAGTGACCATATATTTTGAAAGTAATTTGACCAAGTATTGCAAGGGATTGTATTCATTCGAAGTGTGTCTTTAGTTTTCCTGTTCAAAATGTTCAAAATTTTATAAGTTTGTGGCTGAGGTCTGGTTAAATCGTTTTCTGAATGGGATACAAATTCGTCCCAGATATTTGTTAGTTGTTTACACTCCTCTTCAACATTTTCTATAGTTGGGGTTGAGTGGGTTAATTCAGCCAGTCGTTGTTGGTAGATCCATCTAATACTAGGATCCTGAAGAAGGTGTACTTTATAGAAAGGGGTTGTATTTGATTTTGTTGGTTTCTTCTGCATGGTGTACCATCGCGGTTTTATTCTAATGGGACACATTAATCCGTTTCTAATTCTGGGCCTCGAAAAACTCTTGTATCTTGACCATCATGCAGTGGGTCCAGATGCTGAAAGGTGGCAGCCCCACCACTGGACTTACCTCCTTCTTGCCAGCAACTAGTTGGAGGGATATTTCATATGCTTTCAAGTCTCACAAAGATAGAAACCGGACGCATCAAATGTATGATGACCCAAACGCGAATAAGGCTAATGAGTGGAAGAAAACACCATGAAGTTTGCTACATGGAATGTACAAGGTATAGCTCATAAGGATGAACAGCTAGATGACATTTCGCAAAAAAGGGAATCTCAATTGCTATAATATCAGAAACCAAAAATAAATTACAGGGTACAAAACAGGCACAAAATTACCTCCAGTTTTACGCTGGCATATCTTCTGAGCACAGAGCGCAAGCAGGAATAATGATTATGGTACATAAACGGCTTAAATCTGACATTGAAACTAGACTTTCTGGAATGAAAAAATCTCTGAGGTCTGAAAATCTCTAGAGGTTACCGGTCTGTCATTGGAGTGTATGCCCCAGTGGAAGATGAAGAAGACAAAAATGAAGATTTCTACAACAAACTACAACAGATTTTGAATAAAATCAATAGGAATGATTTTTTCTTGATGATGGGTGACTTCAATGCGAGAGTTGGTAATATGAGAGTAGGATAGTCAATTGGCACATTTGGTGAACAAGTCTGTAACAACAATGGAACTAGATTAATAGACTTCTCCACCTACAATCAGCTAAACGTAATGAATGGTTTCTTCAATCACAGAGACAGCCATAAATGTACGTGGGAGGCACAAGACACAAGATCAATGCAAATAAAGTGCTTAATGTGTCCTCGGCATGTAAGATCTACCTTTCATGGCTCTACTTCCAAGTCTCCCAATTCTCATTCTTCTCGGGCATTTCTTTTCGCTGTCTTTTAGTTCTCCCCCCAGGGGCTCACATCTAGTGGGACGTGGGTTAGTGACCATGGGGCCCCAGCTGAGTCCAGCATTGCTTCCACTTACTTGTGCCTGGCCCTCTCCGTCTTCTTTCCTGTCGACCACACTAGGTCAAATCTTGTTCTCTTCCGAACCCGACGGTATTAGGGTATCCGAGGCCTAGGGAGTCTCTTCCTTTCCCGCCGTAATTGGCCCTTGTCTCATCTTTACTGATACCCTCCTTCTGCGAGGGGTCAGCCTTCTTTTTCTTTTCATGTTATCTCCTGCCTTCTGCTCAAGGCCCTCAAGGAGCAAGGGTGTATGTAGCCCCACCACTTCTGGTGCACCCTGGATAGTGCTACACTCTCAAGGGCTCACGGCTGGTGAGTTCGGGAGTTGGCGACCCCGAGGGATTCCTGAGCTGGGTCCAGTTTCCCCCTTTTGTCCCTTTCCTGTGGGGTTGACCCTCTCCTCTTTCACTTTCCTATCTGCCTTGCATGGCTCTCCTTCCTTCCAAGTCCCTCAATCCGCATTCTTCTAGGGCTGAGGGCATTTCTTTTCCTCCTGTCCTTTATTTGCCTTATTCTCCTTTTGTTTTCCATTCCTTCTTCTAGTTTTTAAGTCAGTAGTTTTATTTATAGTTTACATTTTATTTTCATCTTCACGATCAGCCAGACCATTAGGGGCCGATAACCTAGATGTTAGGCCCCTTAAAACAACAATTATCTTCATCATCATATCTTTTAGTTCTTTTTTGTTGTCCTCTTCTTTTTCTTATAGTACGGTAGCCTACTAGTTAGTTGTAAGTCAGCAGTTAGTTTCAATTTCATAATACATTTCATTATCTGGGACAGATGATCTAGAAGTTTCAACACCACTCGTAGGATTATCTGCACTTTTCGAAGATAATTTACTTACTGCTCCTTTCCTTCATCAGCTAACAGAAGGTGAACTCAGAAACAGCTTTCTTACCAAGTACTGACTTCGGAGATCTCGCAGATTTAGGTTTTACAACGTTGCTAGGCCATGAAGAAAGCCTTAAGTAGGGTGAAGTAAGTTTTTTTGGTGATACAGGTATTTTGGTGATAGTTTACATTCCGTTCTGCAGTCAACTTACCTATTACCGAAGTAGTTCTAAATTTTGTCGAGAGATGGTGCGTAGGTTTCCTTTCCTTCTGGCGAAGTCGGGGTTGCTGGTAGGATGACCTTCACAGCAAGGATGCTATTAATATGAGAAGTGGCAGAGTGACAACTTACAATGAACGTGTTTACCATCAGCGCTGCTTAAATATTTATTTCTCAGTACTTACTTTAAATACGTGAGTATTTCTACATGTTAATCTATTCCTGAAGTTGTGATCTATTTTATTTTGTTTAGTTCTTTTAACAATACACACGCTGGAAATATATATTGCTCTACAAACACGAGGCATATTTTAAGGCATTCGACATTTTGAAAATCTGCACATGCGATAGGTCAGATTAAATATTTATTTACGGTGATTTGGTTGGAAGTATGACCTGTTCTATACTGTTTTCATATAATAGGGTGTCTAAACTATCAAGCTGAGTGACGAATACATTAATTGAGACTATCACCAAATTACCTGCCCCTTAAAATTCAGATATCATCAAATTATCTGTGACACATTTTTTTTTTTTTGGTCATTTGCATTTCTCCACAGCTTTTCAATTTCCAACATCAGAAATGCTTTCCGAAAGGCTGGTATTGTTCCATTCAATCCAAATGCAATTTCACCTGAAGCCATTTGTCCATCTCAACTAACAGATCGCGCTCTCCTAGCCGATAATGGGTCACTACCCAGCAGCAGCGTTGATTCTGAACAGCTGGATTCCGGCCTACTGAAACTTCCGACAGCTACCATCCAACACAGGACGAAACTAAAAGATAACTCAGCTAAATGTTTAACACTAATCGATGTCGCAACAAGGAAACCAGGTCGACCGAAGAAGGATAATCGGCTTACGCATATGCCTGTGGGCGATTCTAATGCTGGACCTTCTGGCGCTCAAGCTCCAAGAAGGAACAAGAAATGCGACGATGACTGGACATGTGTTTTATGTAGAGGAAGATATTCCAATGATGTGGCGAAGAAGACGGGAGCCAATTTGATACAATGCTCCTTCTGCCTACACACGTTCCATTCCAAATGCCAAGAACAGGCAATTGAAGACGACGATACAACTTAAATGTGCGATGATTGCTGTCAAAAGTCACCAGGTGACTCAGACACAGACAATTGAACTGTCATCCTTATCAAACCATAAGCCTACTCTTAGTTTCTGGTAGGATTTCTATCAAAGAAATGTATAGAAATAGTGTTTAAGTGAGAATTAATGTACTACGTAGAAGTAGAATATGCTTATCTTAGTTATTTTGGATATTTTCTCTCTTGTCACCAAATTACTCACCCGGTGTCACCAAATTAAATACCTTGTCACCAAATTAGCTTACCATGTTATATACTTTTTAAATACATGCTACGTGTTAACCACGACGATTATTTCAGTCAATGCTATTCTGTCTCATACTGTATATCCTGTACATGATGCTCCAATATTAATTATATTTTTTAACACTAACGCTTGAAAATGGTCAATGGTTGATTCGAAATTATCACCAAATTACCTTACTTTACCCTATTATCGATTACGATGATGATGATGATGATGATGATAATAATAGGCTATGAACATTCCCAAATCCAGTAAGGTTTAACTACTGGTGTTCTGAAATCAACAACAGTATATAAGTTTACCGTCTCGAGGCCCCAAAGGCCTCTTACGTCGCTGCCACTGGCCTGTAGTGCCGTTTAATCTTTTGTTATTTTTCTTCTTATTATTATTATTTTACGACGTCATGCTCAACAAAGGAGGCGATTGAAACTATTTCACAAATGAATTTGAATTAGCTTCTTTCACTTCCCAACATCTCTTCATTCTCTCACTATGATCTTTTAGCCTATTTTCATTTATGAAAAAAAAAATAGGCTTATGAGATCACCTTTTTGTCCGTGTGTATGTGTGTTTGTAAGTGTGTGTGTCCCCCCCTAATTACTTCTGGACTGATTTCAATGAAATTCGGTAAGGTCATAGTACTACTCTGGCCAACCCCGACCGTGCCCTTTAAATTTTATTACATCTCACCAATCCAACATGGCGACCGTGCGAAATATTCCACCGGCATTCTATATCTCCGAAACTATTACTTATATCACCCTGAAATTTTGTACAGTGATAATGGGCACTACTAGAAGTACACGTATGTGACTTTCAAAAACCTCTTAAGTACAAAACAAACATGGTGGTCAAGCGAAGTTAAAACATTTAAATAGACTTTTCTCGTGATTTAACCATCCGAACACTGTGAAACTTGGTACAGCAATTGTTTATACAAACTTCAATGCAATGACATATAATTTAGTTCAATTGTTTACATAACCTCAAGATGGTAGCTGTGTGAAATTTTAAAATAAATATACTTATACAAAATTTAATCTTCTGGTATCTAATTCATTTAAATTATTTTCATAACCAGAAGATGCCGGCTGAGCAAAATTTTAAAATCTCTATTTTATTTCTTGTGTCCTAATCAAGCGATTGAGGTTTGAATAAAACACCTACACATTAATATACATGTAATAGTACATAACTCTAAGGCCTATATATAAAAATCCAACAAATTGACCACCCGAAATAATTAGACGGTTCTCAATATCTACGAATCTATTACAGTAATCAAATTGAAATTTTGTATATTGATAGAGGCAATTAACATAAGTAGGATATATGAAAATAGGCGTTATAAATCTTCACGGAATTACTTGCCTTCCTTTCTTCTGACCATGAAGTAGTGGGTGGTTCTCATCTGAGGGTTTGCAGAAAAATAATGTTTGTTCACCAACGATCTGAATGCCAGGCCTGTCCCATAAAATTTTGTCTGTTACGTTGATTTCTTGCATGTCATTTCCATTATAATTATTAATTATTCATTATTTTATAACTTAGTCACATTACCACATCTACGGAGAAAGAATGCTGTGTTGCGGAGCTCCAGAAGATCGCTAGCAATGTTCATTTGTCAATACATGAAGACAGTCAAGAGATTTTGAACAACAGACTTTGATCCAGACATCCACCTGCTAGGACTATTAGAAACTCGGTCGATGACTTCAACTTACAACAGAAATGGTTGGAAGAATGGACTTGCTCACACCTCCTGGGTATCAGAAATTTCCCTGCATTGAAAAGCAACCATAGGGATTTTATCTGCACAAAAAGACCTGATCAACCCTCAACCGGATCAGGACATAGGCCTATCACCGTAAGTGCGCGGACTCCCTTTATAAATGAGTCAAACTTTCCTTCCGGAATAGTAGATGTGGTGCCCTTAAACAGACAGTTCAACATAATAGTGGAACAGTGTCCTTTGAGTGTCTATCAGGGAAATGTGACGATCTTATAAGCACCTAATTTTTCATTTTTCATTTATGAAAAAAAAATAGGCTAATGAGATCATCCTTTGACCGTGTGTGTGTGTGTGTGTGTGTGTGTGTGTGTGTCCCCTCCCAATAAAATCTAAACGGCTGGAGCGAAATCAATGAAACTCAGTAAGGTCATAGTACTATTTTGTTCGACCCCGACTGTGCCGTTCATATTTTATTACGTCTCAACAATCCAACATGGTGACTGTGCGAAATATTTCACCGACATTCTATATCTCCAAAACTATTACTGATATCACCCTGGCATTTTGTTCGGCAATAAAGGGCACTACTAGAAATTCACGTATGTAACTTTCAAAAACCTATTAAGTACAAAACGAATATGGCAGCCAAGCGAAGTTGAAACATTTAAATATACTTTTCTCGCGATTTAACCATCCGAGCGCAGTGCAACTTGGTACAGCAAATTTTTATACACATTGTAATACACTGACATTTAATTTAGTTCAATTGTTTACATAACCTCAAGATGACGGCGGTATGACATTTTAAAATTAAGTATTTATATCTTGTGTCCTGATCATGGGATTGGAGTAAACGTTTGAATAATGAACCTATGAAATAGTCGTCATCTAATATTACATATCCCTATGGTCTACATATATGAAAATCGAACATGGCGACCATACGAAATATTTAGACGCTTCTCAATATCTACGAATCTTACAGCAATCAAAATGAATTTTTTGTGTCCATAGAGGCTATGAGCATACGTTCATCTATATGATTTTCAATAACCTGGCGAGCACAAATCCAACATGGCGGCAACGCGAAATATAAATATTCTAATGGACGTTTCTCGCGATTTAACCATCCAAGTGCAGTGACATTTGGTACGGTAAGTGCTTATACAAATTGTAATCCACTGGCATCTAATTTATTTCAATTGTTTTCATAACCACAAGATGACGGCTGAGCAAAATTTCAAAATGTCGTTTTCTTAATTCATGTGTCCTAATCATGCGATTGAAGTTTGAATAATACACCTACGCAAATCTTCATGTAATGGTACACAATTCTATGGCCTACATATATAAACATCTGACTGGTGACCATCCGAAATATTTAGACGGTTTTTAGCCTACTTTCGATTTTTGCAAAAAATGAAAGTAGACTTATGAGATCAACACAGGGCGAAAAATTGTGTGTCTGTCTGTGTTTGTGTATGTCTGTGAGGCTGTGTGTCTGTGAGTGTGTGTACTCTGAATGTCTGTCCCCCCCCCCACCCCTATCAATTCGAACACGGTGAAACTAAATTGAACGAAATTTGGTACAGAGGTAGCCCTAGCAAAGGGCACCTCAGTGTCATGTTTTATATTGCCACCATCTTGACGGAAACGTAATGGCGGCCACCCAAATGTTGAAAGCTTAAATCAAATTACGACTAACCTAACCATCTGATCGATGTCAAATTTTGCAACAACATACCTTTGTGTGGGGAGCATGCCTTGACCAAATTACAAGGTCATCAACTCAATAGTTTGCGGATGGCGGCCATGTTTGTGTGCAAATCTATTCCCCCTATTAATTCGGACAGGGTGAAACCGAATGGAACGAAATTTGGTACAGAGGTAGCAATAGCAAAGGGCACCTTAGTGTTATGTTTCATATTACCGCCATCTTGAAGGAAACGTAATGGTGGCCACCCAAATGTGCAAAGCTTAAATCAAATTACGACTAACCTAATCATCCGATCTCTACAAAATTTTACAACAACGTATCATTTTGTGGGGAGCATTTGTTAACCAAACGACAAGGTCATCAGCCTAATAGTTTGCGGATCAAGGCCATGTTTGTGTGCAAATCGATTCCCCCTATTAATTCAAACACGGTGAAGTCGAATTGAACGAAATTTGGTACAGAGGTAGCACTATCAAAGGGCACCTCAGTGTCATGCTTTATATCGCCGCTATCTTGACGAAAACGTAATGGCGGCCACCCAAATGTTAAAAGTTTAAATCAAATTACGACTAACCTTATCATCGGATCTCTACCGGTTATTGCAACATAATACCTTTTGATATGTGGACTATTTTGACCAAACTACAAGGTCATCAGTCCAAGAATTTGCGGGTGGCGGCCATGTATGTGTGCAAACGGATTCACCCTATCTATTCTAACACGGTGAATCCAAATTGTACGAAATTTGGTACAGAGGTAGCAATAGCAAAGGGCACCCCACTGTCATGTTTTAATCGCCGCCATCTTGACGAACACGTAATGGCGGCCACCCAAATGTTAAACGCTTAAATTAAATTTCAACCAACCTAATCATCTGATCTCTATCAAATTTTGCAACAACATACCTATATGTGAAAAGCGTTCTTTGACCAATCTACAAGGTCGTCAGTCCAATAGTTTGCATATGGCGGCCATATATGTGTGCAAATTGATTCCCCCTATCAATTCAAACACGGTAAAACCGAATTGAACGAAATTAGGTACGGAGGTAGCACTAGCAAAGGGCACCTCAGGGTCATGTTTTATATTGCCGCCATCTTGACGGAAACGGAATGGTGGCCACCCAAATGTTAAAAGCTTAAATCAAATTATGAACAACCTAATTATTTGATCTCTACCAAATTTTGCAACCACATACCTTTTTGTGGGAATCATCTTTTGACTGAACTACAAGGTCATCAGCCCAATAGTTTGCAGATAGCGGCCATTTATGTGTGCAAATCGATTCACCATATCAATTTAAACACGGTGAAACCGAATTGAATGGAATTTTGTACAGAGGTAGCACTAGCAAAGGGCACCTCATATTCATTTTTATTATCCGTATAACACGTAGTAGTTCTACAAGCTACTATAACCAACATTCAATTATACTCCTTGTAAAGGACAAAGAGTTATAACAATACCCATGCATTTAGGACAAAGTAGGCTATATGTTCTTTACTGAACATCTTGTAAATATCTACGAATGTATTACAGCAATCAAACTGAAATTTTGTATGTTGATAGAGGCAATTAACGTAAGTGGGATATAAGAAAATGGGCTATTTAGTTCTTCACGGAAATACTTGTATCTAGATGGAACTTCTTATCTGGTCCGCTTTGAAGACGGATGTGTTTTATATTGCGGTAAATTTTATCTTATTTAAAACTCTGCAATTTTTCTATGTTTGTTCCGTGTCTTGTGTGGGGTGTCGCCCAGGACAGCAAGCTGGATCATCAGCGGGCTCTTGTTGTCCCCGCCCGGACCTCCACAGGAGTAGCGTACTGCATAAACTTTGAAAAATTGTTGAGTTTTATTTCGCTGGCCGTGAAAGCCGATATACCATCTTTTATTTTATTTCATTGTTGAGTTTTACTTACTATTAGTTCTTTATTTTTTAGTATATTTATAGTTTAATTGTTATTGTTTGAGTTGTTTTTAAACTATTACTTGATATTGCGCAACTTTTGTTGTCTTAAAGTTAATACATCATTATTCTCATTTTAATTTTAAGAATCCTTCATCTACTATTTTACAGTTGTAAGTGCCTATTTTATTTCGTCGTTCTTAGCTTCTTAATTGTTACGAAGTTACGACCTACACTCCTCTGGCATACTTACTTAAATTCTCGGGATTTTCTCTGCCGATTTGCGTTCTGCAATTTTACCATTTTTAAAGAGCTTGTTCAAACAAGGGCCCAGTGGAAATTCAAATGAGACTTTGATCCATCTGTGTTTCTTATATTAACGAGGAGAGTCCCCAGTTGATCATCCACTGCGACTGTTGAGGTGAGTAGCGGTGTTCTGTTCAAACATTCTCTCTGGTAGCTCATAAAGGGAATTCCACATTTACTTATTTATGAAGTTTAATATCTTAAAACTAAATAGATCATAATTGTAACAAGGGAGGACAATATATAATAATATAAGACAAAAAGGAAGGAAGCTTGTAGTTTAACGTGACCGTTAATCTTGAGATCATGAGCCACGGGACCTCCTTTTTACGTGGAATCCGAACCACAGGACATGGCATTTCACTTCGAAAATCTCACATGCATTGACCGGGAATCGAACCCGGACCGCCTTGGTGAGAGGCATACAGCTAGACCGCTGAGCCACCACGCCCCTAATAATATAAGACAAAGAGCTCATGAAGTCAAAGATATGGCATTACACGAAATGCGCAAGATTCCCGACCGTGCTACGGGCGCTGCCGCACGTGGGCACTGGGAGAACTACCGTTAATATAGGGAGCAGCACCGTACAAGCGGTACTTCAGTTAGTACTTAGTGCTTCATTTGCTATTATTATTGTTATTAGTTTTGACGACGTTATGCCTAACTGATGAAATTGAATTAGCTTTCTTCTCTTTCCAAAGCTCTTCATTCTCTCACTATGATTTTTCTTCCTTTCCGCTGTCCATGCAGTGGTGGCATTCATCAGGGATTTGCAGCAAAGTATTGTTTGATCACCAACGTTCTGAATGTAGGCCTGCCCCATAACATTACGTATGTTACTTTTATTTCTTAAAGGGCATTTTCAATTTATATTATCCATTAATAATAATAATAATAATAATAATTTTGACAGTACAGCGCTCAGGATGCTAATCCTTCTTGCATTGCCTATATCATCTTCATCAGTGTTCAGCCCTAGAGCAGGTCCTCACATGTCAGCTCTCCAAGAAAACCTTTCTCCTGCAACTCTCTTTGTTGTTTTATACTTTACGTCGATCCTTATGCTGTCGGCCATTTGGAATCTTCTCCATCCTGATCGTCTTCTACCATTCACCGTTCCTTCCATTTCGTCCGTAAGTAAACAATTTCTTCTCAACCAATGACCAAGCCAATTTTGTTTCCTCATCCTTATTACCTTTAATATATTTTTCTCCCCCCCCCCAACTCTTTTCAGCACATCTTCATTTCACACTTTCTCTACCCATTTTATCCCTTCCATTCTCCTTCATATCCAATCCTTTCTTGCTCTTTTCTCAATGTCCACGTCTCAGCTCCATATAGTGCTACACTCCCAATAAAGCATTTCACCATTCTCTTCCTCAGGCCTTGGTCCGTGCACCCACAAAGCAGCCTCCATTTCTTATGCCTCCTTGGCAATTGCAATGCGTGTTTTCACCTCCTGTTTGCATGTCATGTCTTTAGTTATTATGCATTCGAAGTATTTGAACGCACTTATTTGTTCTATTTCGTCCTGTCCTAACTTGAAAGTTGTTCTTACTTTTCTTGAACTTGCCTATATAGAGAGCCTAATTGTAAATTTGTACAACACGTAATATAAGTACCCTTATTTCGTGAATTCGACCCATTTCATACACTATGTAAAAACATGCATCCCCAAGGGCCTCACATCTAGTGGGACGTGAATTGGTGACCACGGGACTCCAGCTGAGCCCCGCATTGCATCCACTTACTTGTGCCGGGCTCCTCTCCGTCTTCCTTCCTGTTGACTTCTCTTGATCAACTCTTGTTATCTTCCAACTCCCTTATGGAGCGCACTGGATAGTGCTACACCCTCAAGGGCTCACGGCTGGTGAGTTCGCGAGTTGGCAACCCTGAGGAATTCCTGACCTGACTCTCGTTTTAGCCCTTTTTCCATTGCCTTTGGGACGGACCTTTCTCTTTCCCCATTTCCTATCTGCCTTTCACGACTCTCCTTCCTTCCAAGTCCCTTAATCCTCATTCTTCGAGGGTTGAGGGCATTTCTTTCAATTTTCTTACTCTTCTTTTGGTTTTCCTTTTCCTTCTTCTAGTGTTAATTTGTAGTTAGTTTTACTCATAGGATCATTTTCATTTTTCAAGATCATCCAAACCATTAGGGACCGATAACCTAGACGTTAGGCCCTTTTAAACAAGAATCATCATCATCACCATCATCATTATCATTGTCATCATCATCATCATCATCATCATCATCAAATAACACGAACATTGAACAATGATATTACAGTTTACTATCTAAATTGAAAATACAGTCTACTAAATGCAGGAGTTGGGTGGATAAGTCTAGCTCATCTTCTCTGCTAGCTGGTTGGTTGGTTCCTTAGTTTAGGGCTGCGACAACGCGGTCATGTAGCCCCGTGTACTTTGGGTGTGTGTAGAATGTGTCTGATAACCGGAGTTAATTGTGATAACTGTATTTGTGTGTGTTATCTGTTTTTAATTCAAGTAAGGACTGCAGACGATAATTTCATGTAGTTCCCACTTTCCCTACCAAATGCTACCGTAGGGGCAGATGACCTCGTATTTCCTCCCCTTAAAACAACAACAATAACTAACTAACAAATGCTATCGTCCACGACACCTAGCTGTGAGTCTGGATGATACTAGATGCCATCGCAACCAGCGCCTGGTGATGAACGATGGAAGTTAAGAGCATTAATCAAACCTAACCTACAAATTTTGCTTGACACAAGTTTAGTTAGTGGAATGTTCTTTTACATGCCATAAATCTATGACATGGGCCCGCCGGCTTTACTTACCCTCCGAAGGAAGGCATACTGAGGGATTTTAACGCTCTTAAAAAATCCGACGACTTCGGCCGGGTTTGAACCCGCGATCATGGGCATAGAAGCTCAGCATGCTACCAACTACGCCACCGAACCCGCTCTGTGCAAGCTGTGTGAACACATTCCTTGTGATGTGTTTCGCTGTTTGTCTGTTGGAGAGAGCAGATTTGGTTCTGATGCAATTTCGTCTGGACCAGATAGCATGAGGGAGGTCAATACCAGGAACATGAGTTGTAATAGATGGCATTTCTCGAAATTCTGGAGTAACAAATACAGTAGATTCCAAACATTCGACCATTCATGAACCACGTCAAAATTCCACGTCACTAGTCGTTCAGCTGACTTTAGTGGAAGATGCCTTGACCATAGGCATGTCAGCATAGATGTGATGACTGTGACTGTATGAGAGTTTCCCTTTCTCGAGCGTGTGGAATTTTCTTTAGTTGGTCCCTTCCCTAATTGTGACCCTGCACAGAGGTGTAGTTAGCTCACCCGTATTGAGAGAGACACCTGGTAGAAGCGCGACAAATTGCAACCGTTGTGGACCGTGGAGGGTCCTGTCACTCTTGGGACACTGCTTCTTACTTCATTCTTCAAGACGTCTGAATAATGCCCACCTACTTTGTTGCTTACTCGTGTAAAATTAGGAAATCCCCAGGAAGGACCTAATAAATAGTTATTGAGGTTTTAAGGGGCGAAACTACGAGGTCATCTGCCCCTCATAACACAGATTAAAGTATTAGAATGAAATTAATAATTCAGAGGTGGACAATTAAATATGAAAAAATCGAAAATTAATAAAACAAAATGTAAATAAAACTAATGTTGTTGTTTGAGGCTTCAGTCTTTCGGCTGGTTTGATGCAGCTCTTCCCTGTTCTGAGCTAATAGTTTCGTATCTACATAGCTACCACACCCTACATCCGAGGCAATCTGTTTAACATATTCTAACCTTGGTCTTCTCCTACTGTTCTCATCCTCGACCTTCCTTCCATAACTAAGTTAGCTATTCCTGGGTGTCTTAGTATGTGTCCTATCTCTTCTCTTCATTAGCAGTCGCCAGAAACATCTCTTGTCTCCCACTCGTATTAATATCTATTCATTTGTAACCCTATCTAACCGTCTGATCTACATCATTCTCCTGTAACACTACATTTCAAACTATTCAATTCTCCTCTCTTCTGCTGCACCTTTCTCGGTATTGTACTCTTCTTCTAGTGGCGCTGCTGGTGAGTTCGTCCCCCCAGGGGCTCACATCTAGTGAGAAGTGGGTTGGCGACCACGGGGCCCCAGCTGAGTCCGGCATTGCTTCCACTTACTTGTGCCGGGCTCCTCTATGTCTTCTTTCCTGTCGACCTCACTTGGTCAACTCTTGTTCTCTTCCGACCCCGACGGTATTAGGGTATCCGAGGCCTAGGGAGTCTCTTCCTTTCCCGCCGTAATTGGCCCTTGTCTCATCTTTTCTGATTCCCTCCTTCTGCGAGGGGTCAGCCTTCTTTTTCATTTCCTGTTATCTCCTGCCTTCTGCTCAAGGCCCTCAAGGAGGCCGGGTGTATGTAGCCCCACCACTTTTGGTGCACCCTAGATAATGCTACACCCTCAGGGGCTCACGGCTGGTGAGTTCGGGTGTTGGCGACCCCGAGGGATTCCTGAGCTGGGTCCGTTTTCCCCTTTTGTCCCCTACCTTCGGGGCGGACCCTCTCTTCTTTCACTTTCCTATCTGCCTTTCATGGCTCTCCTTCCTTCCAAGTCCCTCAATCCGCATTCTTCGAGGGTTGAGGGCATTTCTTTTTCTCCTGTCCTTTATTTGCCTTATTCTCCTTTAGTTTTCCATTTCTTCTTCTAGTATGTAGGTTGGTAGTTAGTTTTAGTTTTAAGTTTGCATTTCATTTTCATCTTCACGATCACCCAAACCATCAGGGGCCGATAGCCTAGATGTTAGGCCCCTTAAAACAACAATTATCATCATCATCATGGTGAGTTCGGTAGTTGGCCACCCCGAGGGATTCCTGAGCTGGGTCCGGTTTTCCCCCCATTTTTTTTATTGCCTTTGGGCCTTGACGTCTTTCCCTTTCCTATCTGCCTTTCCTCATTCGTCGAGGGTTGATGGCATTTATTTCCCCTTTCTTTTATTTCCCTTACTCTTCTTTTCTTTTACTTCTCTTCTTCTAGTTTGTAAGCTGTAGTTTGTTTTAATTATAGGTTCAATTACATTTTCATGATCATCCAAACCATTAGGGGCCGATAACCTAGATGTTAGGCCCCTTAAAACAACAATTATCATCATCATCATCATTTTCCCCTTTCCTCTCTACTTGTCATGGCTCTCCTCCCTCAATTCTCATTTCTTTCCTGTCTTTTATTTACATTCTTCTCCTTTTTGTTTCCCATTTCCTCTTCTAGTTTGTAGTCAGTAGTTAGTTTTAATTTTAGGTTTCATTTCATCATCTTTCATTTTAAGTATCACCCAAACCATTAGGGGTCGATAACCAAGATGTTAGGCCCCTTAAAACAACAATTATCGTCATCAGCAGGGCCGTAAAAAAGTTTAAAAAATGCACTTAAAATTGTCAAAAATTGACTGTTATAAATGACCTAAAAATTCTAAAAATGCACTATAAAATGGAGAAAATGGTCTTATATTAATAAACTCACCAATATTTCAAAAATGACATCTCAAGCTCATACTGAAAAGTCAATCAAAATATATTTCTAGCACTTATCAAATGGTTAATGTTCACAGCTACTAGCATCTTCATAATTCTGAGAGACGTAACTCCCTCATATAAAGCTGGGAGATGACTAAATTGGGAAGAAATACCTTAAAAGGCCGATTTCCCTAAAATATGACCGAAAAATCTACCAAACCTAAAAAAATGCTCTTAAAATGGAAAAATAGCACAAAAAAAAATGCAAAAAGATGCAAAATAAAACAAGTAGTTCCGTGAAGAACTATACAGCCTATTTTCATATATCCTGCTCATGTTAATTGTCTCTATCAACATACAAAATTTCAGTTTAATTGCTGTAAAAGATTCGTAGATATTGAGAACCGTCTAAATATTTCATATGGTCGCCAGGATGGATTTTTATTTTTGTACTATTTCATTAATATTATTGTGTACGTGTGGTATTCAAACTTCAATCGCATGATTAGAACACAAGAAGTAAAAACGAGATTTTAAAAGTACGCACACCAGCCATCTTGTGATTATGCAAACAATTGAAATACATACATGCCAGTGGATCAACATTTGTATAAGCATTTAACGTGCAAAGTTTCACGGCACTCGGATAGTTAATTCGCGAGAAACGTCCATTTAAATATTTATACTTCGCGTCGCCGCCATGTTGGATTTGTGCTCACCAGATTACTGAAAGTCCTATAGGTGAACATATGTTCATACTCTCTATGAACATAAAAAAATTAGTTTGGTTGCTGTAGAAGATTCATAGATATTGAGAACCGTCTAAATATTTGGGAAGCTCGCCATTTAGGATTGTTATATGTATAGGCCATAGAGTTATGTACCATTCAAGGACAATTATTGCCTAGCTTTATTATTCAAACTTTCACTTCGATCGCATGATTACGACACAAGAATAAAAACTTAATTTTAAAAATTCGCACAGTCGCCATCTTGAGGTTATGTAAACAATTGAATTAAATTAGATGGCAGTGCATTACAATCTGCAAAATCATTTACTGTACCACATTTCACTGCGCTCAGAGAGTTAAATCACGAGAAAAGTCTATTAAAATATTTCAAATTCGCTTAGTCGCCATGTTCGTTTTGTACTTTACAGGTTTATGAAATATACATAGGTAAACTTGTATCATTACCCTTTATCACCAAACAAAATTGCATGATGATATCTGTAATAGTTTCGGAGATATAGAATGTCAGTGAAATATTTCGCACAGCCGCCATTTTGAGGTTATGTATACAATTGAACTAAATTAGACTCCAGTGCATTACAATGTGTATAAACATTTGCTGTACCAAGTTTCATTACGTTTGGATAGTTAAATAGCGAGAAATGTCTATTTAAATGTCTCAATTTCGCTTGACCGCCATGTTGGTTTTGTAGTCACTAGGTTTTTGAAAGTCTCATAGGTGAACTTCTAGTAGTGCCCTTTATCACCGTACACAATTTCAGGGCGATATCGGTAATAGTTTCGGAGATATTGAATGCTAGTGAAATATTTCGCACAGCCGCCATGTTGGATTGGTGAGACGTAACTAAATTTGAAGGGCACGGTCGAGGTCGCCGAGAATAGTGCTATGAACTTACCGAGTTTCATTGAAATCGCTCCAGCCGTTTAGATTTTATTAGGGGGGGACACACACACACACACACCTCACACACAAACACACACACACGCACACACACACGGACAAAAGGTGATCTCATAAGCCTATTTTTTCAAAATTGAAAATAGGCTTAAAAATGACATACTTGAATACGGGGTGGCCCGTCCGGAGTTTCTATGTACTTCAGCATTATTTTAGACAGCTCAGATAAAAGATGACATAGCATCAACATCCGGGCCCCAGTCATCAGCATCATGTTTGTCTGCTACTAATGTAGATGCTCGCCACATGACGTCATCCCTTAGTTTTCCTCTTCATCAATAGTCCGTAACAATGTATATAAATCTTAATCACACGTAATTTATTTCAGGTTATTTTTCTCATATTCCAGTAATTGGAATGCTTTTGAGTTGACCGACTGAAAGCTGTAATAATAATTGTTAATATGGCAACAATGGAAAAGGCTTCAATGCTATATTTAACCATTTATAGGGAAGACTAAATGTTTCTAATTTATATTTCAAATTGTTTTTATTTAAATTTTCATTTCAGTTCTGATTTTATTTTATCTACGAGTATGTTATCTCACTGAACTGGTTTTCCCTCTCCCCACCCCGTATTCCTATGTGCTGTCTGTAGTAAGTGCATGTGTTCTTGTGGCGTGTTGCCAAGTCTAGACAAGATGTATGTTATTGAATTCATGAGGTCTTCAACTATTAAAGACCATGGATCAATCCTCGCCACGCATAAGCTCGTAGCCCTATACAAGCACTGCCGGTCTCTGAGGATGTCCCGGCACCATTAATACTGCCGCGAATGCCGGCCTAGGTTTACTGAAGAAAAAAGTACATCGTACTCCTGATCCAGATAACATTTACCTATTAAACAAAACATTCCAATTCAGTCGTCAGTCACTGTTGTATGAGTGAAGTTGAAACTGCTCGCAGCTGCAGCGCGGAAGACACCCAACCAGATAGGTAGTAGCCTGTACTATACAGTACGACCATAGTTTACCATTTACAACCATATAGTCACTCAAAACAGACACATTCCGGATTTCTACCACCGTTTTAGCATTTCACCTAACATCATATATACTGCAACTAGCATACACCGACAAGTTGCATTACCAATACTGCAACTAGCATACACCGACAAGTTGCATTACCAATACTGCAACTAAATAATTATACATATTGTCAATATTTTCACCTGTATTTTTAAACATAGATGTTATGCCTAAGTGCAATAGATCTGATGATGATCGCTTGACGATCGAAACCAGTCATCCTTGCGTATTAATTAATCTCATGTAATTTCGCTCAGGATTAGGGTATAACCCAACTCTTTTGGGTACATTCGTGTTAACCGACCAAACTTTTGTTTACTAAGGCAACAGTGAAAAATGGCTTCAAACCCCATAATGTTTTATTTTATTGTTTAATTCTAATATTTTTGGTTATATTTACTAGTTTTTTAAATCCAGCACCATAGATCAAGGGTAGAGATATAATATTTGCCTTTCGGAAATATTACATTTACAGTACAAGAAATGTTGATGTAATTAGGTTAATATATACACCACTATCCTAAAAAGGGTTAAACCACGGAATATCACTTCCAAGATGGCTGAGGTGGGAATCGAACCCGGACCTCTGGGGCGACAGCCAAGAGTGCTAGCCACTACACCTCACCAGGAAGTGGACAGATACTTGAGATCGGCAGAGACATGTTATGAGTGTACTGAATATTAACAGTAGGGGGAAATTATGCCATAAAGAAGCAATAGCATGCTTCTCATTGCGGACGATGATATATGTGCTAGTTAGTAGCTGAGGTGGTTTTGATTACATTTGCATAGCCAAGCTCTGTGTGTGGCAGTAATGAGGCTTGTTTATTTCTACAGCCGATGAGTTTGTTTGCTCTTCCGGCGCGCTGCATTCATTAACACACAGCTGATTCAGCGACACTCTTCTCTAGATCAATGGCGAGCATGTTTCATTCAATCTCCCGAACCACTTAGGGGGTCACAACTAGTGTCCATGAAAAGGAAGGGAGCTTATAGTTTTGTACGTGACCATTAATCTAGCGATCATAAATTATGGGACCTCCAATCTTTACTTGGAATTCGAACCAAATACCATAATATCCTCCCCCTTGAGGGGCTCACATCTAGTGGGATGTGGGTTGGCTACCACGTGACCCGAGCTGAGTCCGACATTGCTTCCACTTACTTGTGCCGGGCCTCTCTCCGTCTTCTTTCCTGTCGACCTCTGTTGGTCAACTCTTGTTCTGTTCCGACCCCAACGGTATTAGTGTTTCCGAGGAGTAGGGTGTCTCTTTCCTTCCCACATTAATTGGATCTTCTCTCGTCTTTTATGATCCCTCATTCTTTGAGGGATCAGACCCCTTGTTTTTCTTTCAGGTATCTCCTGCCTTCTGCTCATGGCCCTCACGGAGGCAGGGTGTGTGTAGCCCCACCACTTATGGTGCACCCTAGATAGTGCTACATCCTCAAGGGCTCATAGCTGGTGAGTTCGGGAGTTGGCACCCCCGAGGGATTCCTGAGCTGGGTCCGTTTACCCCCTCTTCCATTGCCTTTGGTGCAGGCCCTTTCCTCTTTCCTATCTGCCTTTCATGGCTCTCCTTCTTTCTAAGTCCCTCAATCCTCATTCTTCGAGGGTTGAGGGCATTTCTTTCCACTTTCTTTTATTTCCCTTACTCTTCTTTTGTTTTCAGTTTTCTTCGTCTAATGTGTAAGCTGTAGTTAGTTTTAGTTGTAAGTTTAAAAGGAAGCTTAGGCCTATAGTTTTACGTGACAGTGAATCTTGTGATTATAAGCCACGGGACCTCATTTTTACGTGGAATCCGAACCACAGGACATGGTATTTCACTTCGAGGATCTCACATGCATAGTTGTAAGTTTGTAGGTAGATTTACTTATATGTTTATTTTCATTTTTCATGATTACCCAAACCATTAGGGGCCGATAACCTAGATGTTAAGCCCCTTAAAACAACAATTATCATCATCATCACGTAGACTAATATTTCACTTCGAAAAACTCGCATGTTTTGACCGGAAATCGAGCAAGTGGGACGTGTGTTAGTGACCACAGGACCTCAGCTGAGTCCGGCATTACTTCGAAGGGCTCCTCTATGCCTCCTTTCTGTCGACCTCCCTTAGTCAACTCTTGTTCTCTTACAAACACAGGCGGTGTAACCGAGATTTTTAACTTTCCCGCCTACATTGGCGCTTGTCTCATTTTTCTTGACTCCTTCATTCTTCGAGGGTTCAACTTCCATTATATTCATCTAATTGCAACGTACAAACGAAGAGTGGACTAGACACCATGATTAATCTGCCAAACTATATTGGCCATTATGAGGAACAAAGTAGCTCCTACTAACAAAACCAAAATAAAGATACCTTTGTGATAGTGCATTGACATCACCAGAGAACACCATTTTCTAAGGACGTTCGACGCAGTAGGTTTTGTGATTTCAGTATTTACACACAGTTGTTTGTTCATCTAGATAGCCATCCACTCATACACTTTCGCTACATAGTCTACAGAATTTAGGCCAGTCCAGGGAAATGTTATCAGATCTCTCGAATTTCGTAAGATATTCCAAATTCTACTTTTTAAGGGAGAAAAACAGAAATTTCAATGAGAATTTCCAAAATGATTTTAGTTCTCTGTCTTAACCAGAAATCATAAGTAAGGAATAATCTTCATCCACTTACTTGTGCTGGGATCCTTTCTGTCAACTTTCTTGTTGACCTCCCTTGGCCAACTATTGGTCCTTTTCGACCCCGACGGTATTAGGGTATCCGAGGTCTTCACTTTCCTGTCTTAATTATCCCATTCTCATCTTTCCTGATCCCTCATTCTTTGAAGGGTCAGACCTCTTCCTTTTGTTTTCACGGTATCTCCTGCCTATTGTTTTCCCCTCGTATTAGTCTGTAGTCACATCGAGAGAAATATTATACGGTTCAGTATCGTTAGCGGGATATGCTTGCAGTGGATTAGCACCATACAAGATGCAGGCAGAGAAATATCAACTTTCCTGATAACACGCGTTAGTTGGTTTGCAGCAAATGATATAGAAAGGGGCTGCTGAATCACCCGGTATATTCACACTGAGTTATTTTTATATACACCCTCTGTCTGAAAAGTTCGGTGAATGGGCTATATTACGAACGGATTGTTGGCTTACCTGAAACAGCCGTTACTGTCCTTCGAAGTAATCCCCGTGGATGGTTATGCACTTCTGAGAATGACTGAACAAGTCCTGGAAACTCCTGACATAGTCTTCTTTAGGGAATAGCCCTCAGTTTGGGTCGTCAAAACTCTAAATTGAAAGCAAGAGAGAAGCGTTAATTTATGCAACCTGCCTTGCACACCTGATAGACGGGAGGCAGTGAGAAGGGTGAATTTATGCAACCTGCCTTGCACACCTGATAGACGGGCGGCAGTGAGAAGGGTGAATTTATGCGACCTAACGTGCACACCTGTTCGACGGGAGGCAGTGGTAAGGGTGAATGTTCCGTGGAATGGAATGGTCCTGAAAACCATCGTCATGGGTGACTAGACCTGGTGCTGAGGTACGACCTCGAAGGCAAACGTCAAAGTATGGAGTATCGGGGTCCAGGGTCGCCGAAAAGCCCTGAAGGGCCAGAGGTTATCGGACATTTCAGACATTCAACGCAATGTGACGATCTAACTAAAGGCTATCCCTCAGGAAGACCATGCCAGGACTTGTACAGCCGTTCTAAGAAGTACATAACCATCCACGGGGATTACTTCGAAGGATAGTAATGGCTGTTTCAGGTAAGCCAACAATCCGTTCGTAATATTGACCCATTCACCGAACTTTTCAGACAGAGGGTGTATTAAATTCTCCACTGATAATGAATCTAACGTTCAATAACTTTTCTTTTAATCTTCCGAATATTTTCAGCAGCATCAAAATTTTGAAGCTCTAACTTCATTTTTTTTCAGACGTGGCAACACTGGTCTAGGGTGATACAAGTTGGTTTTGAAATGAGCACAGAAAATGTTGGAGACAGAAAGAGAAAAGGATTCACACGGGTGGGCTGCCATAACACAGTGTCAATATTCTTATCTTCACATCCGGCAATGCTGTTATGAGTCTTGTGTTTGTCGAAAGACGGGCCTCCTTGGAATAGTCTAGCGGTGGATCACTTGCTTCGTGATGCTTCGACAGCTTCTTCTCAGACAGCCTTTTTATCCTCACCTCTTCATAACTCAAAGGCCGAGAATGCTAGTCGCTAGACCACGAGGTGGCATTTTAAAATATAATACGATCTCAAGCTCAAGCTCTTAAACCAGAGGGAGTTAGAAGGTACGGTTTGTACTAAATCTTCCAAATCGTCTCAAAAGTAGGTACAGGAAAAATCTTACATTTCATGAAAAATCAACAGAAATATATATTTTTGTCAATAAAAAGCGTTTAAACAAATAAACAAGACAATAGCCCTTGTCATAACAATGTCGCGTCCAGCCCGCATAACAGTAAAGCCAAGCGGGTAGTTTATACACATAGGTCACTCACAAGTAATCTAAGATAATGCTATTGGTTTTACGTTCCTTTTAACTATTGTACTGTGGCATTTAGGGAAGCCGGGTTGCCAGAATTTTGCCCCGAAGGGGATCCTTAACATGTCAGTAAATCTACTGACAAGATTCCCTCACATTTGCGTATCCTCAAGTGCTAACTGACTACGGCAGGATTCAATCCTGAAAGCTCGGTCAAAGCAGGCGAGAATGTTATCACTGCACCACGCAGCCAGTAACCGACCTTAACAAATGAGCATTCATCAGAAACAAAGTCTGATTTCATAAATATTGACAATATGTTCAAAATTGTGATTAAACATATAAATAAGAGTCCCTGCAAGAACTGTGTCGCGTCAAGCCTGCATAACAATAAAGCTGGGTGGGTGGCTTATGCACTTGGGTCCACTGGTTGTTATCATCTTGTTTGTCCCCCAGGGGCTCACGACTAGTGGGACATGGGCTGGTGACCACGGGACCCCAGCTGAGTCCAGTATTGTTTCCACTTACTTGTGCCGGGCTCCTCACGGTCACCTTTTCTTTCGGCCCTCCTTGGTCAACTCTTGCTCTCTTCCTACCCCAACGGCATTAGGGTATCCGAGGCTTGGGGGGTCTTTCACTTTCCCGCCTTAATTGGGCCTTCTCTCTTCTTTCCTGATACCCTCATTCTTCGAGGGGTCAGACCTCTTGGTTTTCTTTTCCTGTTATCTCCTGCTTTCTACACAAGGCCCTAAAGGAGGTAGGGTGTATGTAGCCCCACCACTTCTGGTGCACCCTGGATAGTGCTACACCCTCAGGGGCTCACGTCTAGTGAGCTTGGGATTTGGCGACCCCGAGGGATTCCTTAACTGTGACAAGTTTCCCCGCACCCTCATTTTCTATTGCCATTGGGATGGACCCTCTCTTATTTCCCTTTCCTCTCTTCCCTTCGTGGCTCTCCTTCCTTCCAAGTCCCTCAATTCTCATTCTTCGAGGGTTGAGGGCATTTCTTTTCCTCCTGTCTTTTATTTACATTCTTCTCCTTTTTGTTTCCCATTTCCTCTTCTAGTTTGTAAGTCAGTAGTTAGTTTTAGTTGTGGGTTTCATTTGATCATCTTTCATTTTCACCATCATCCCAACCATTAGGGGTCGATAAACTAGATGTTAGGCCCCATAAAACAACAATTATCATAATCATCATCATTCTTGTTTGTAAAGGTTCAACAATTCTGATTATGGAATTTCATTGAGATATCTTGTGAGGGGGGAATTTAAATTTAAATCAAACTTACGTGTCATTTTCGTCACCAAACAAAAACGAACCATGTATAGAAGAAGAAAAACACATCTACTGTATATACTACAAAAAAAAAAAATAGAATAGCTTTATTTTATAGAAATGCTAGCAACCCACCCCGGCTTCGCCTGGTATATTTAACGGTTTACCCAGCGTAAGCTTCAAGTGCGCACGGTCGACAGGTCCCAGACGCAATTCAGAAAAGCCCAGGTGAACGGCGAAACTCTGAACACATATACTCTTCTCTGAAGTCTTAACTTGACACGACTCGACAGTTTGATGCTGACTGAAGCCAGCTCGTAAACTCGCTCCGAAGCT
The DNA here is from genome assembly GCA_946902985.2 of Meconema thalassinum. Lineage (NCBI taxonomy): Eukaryota > Metazoa > Arthropoda > Insecta > Orthoptera > Tettigoniidae > Meconema > Meconema thalassinum. The sequence goes on from OX336392.1 coordinate 412,202,597, forward strand.
AGTAATTTAATTTTCCATTGAATGTAGATTGTTGGAAGACATGAAAACGTAAGAGCACTTATAGTGGGCGATGTATTAATATAGTCTAGAGTTATGCTGTTGTGGACATTTTTGTAGAACTATTCAAGCTGAACAATTCTTACATTCATACTGTATTGATATTTTTAACGGTTTACCCAGCGTACTGTAAGCTTAAAAGGCACACGGACGGCAGGTTTTTCTTCGACTCGATTCACTGAAATCTTTTATGCTCGGCATTCTTTTGTCATAAATGAATATTTTTCTTCAGAAATCGTTTATAGAATGGTGAAAACAGCATGAAAATCCATCCAGTTGTTCTCGAGATTACCCGTTACATCTAAAAATCGGGGACTTTTGTTTTATACTATGTAGAGATATAAGACTTTAAATAAGTGTTAAATTAGGGGGAATTGCTTGTTTACCAAATCTGAGAGTTTGGAAGTTGTATTATAAACATTGAGCGAGATATTTTAATTTGATATTTGTCATTTTTTCTGGGATTTTCCCTTGTAACGTTGTCCACCTCCTTTCCTAAACGATAGATACATATTTGTATAAACCCCGTAAGTCTGCTGAATACAATGGCCGTGAGGGGATCATAAATATTTTCTTTATTAATGAAATTCCGAAAGTCACTGATGAGTAGAAAATGAAAAGATTTTTGAATACTGTAGTATATATAACTGACAAACAAGGCGCCAGGAAATTTTCTCCGCAGTGACTGCCGTCTTCTGCCAGAACTAGCATCAGGAGTTCAGTTGGCAGCACGGTGTCATTGACAGGGTGAATCCAACACGTGTGGGCTGTAGGCTGTCGAAATCGTCAGTGTGTATTGCAATAAGCGAGCGTGTGTGTCATCAGCACTTCCAGCATCTGTTATGAATGGCTGTGGTGAGTACAAAGTATACTGTTTGTTTGTTTTAATAAAAGCGACAGTCTTACCACCAACGCAGCCTAACTGCTGAGACTAGCTCTCGCAGACGCTAGTAGGCACTGCGGAGAACATTTCCTGGTGCCCTGTTTAATCACGTACAATAGGCCACCAGTTTTAAATAGGGACGGTTGATTTAGAACAGAATTAACAAACTAGTGTACGCACCATCATTGCTGAATTTAGTCATAGTAATAATTCAATATATCACAGGTTAACATAGACTATTTAAAATACAGGGTGTTTATGAAAACAATTGAAATAAATTAGATGCCAATGGATTAACATTTGTATAAGGATTTACTGTGCCAAGTTTCACTGCACTCGGAAGGTTAAATTGCGAGAAAAGTCAATGTCGCCGCCATGTTGGATTTGTGATCACCAGGTTATTGAAAGTCCTATAGGTGAACTTATGTTCATAGCCCCTATGAGCATTAAAATATTCACTTTGATTGGTGTAATAGATTTGTAGATATTGAGAACCGCCTAAATATTTCGGATGGTCGCCATGTTGGATTGTTATATGTATAGGCCATAGAGAAATGTACCATTAAAGGAAAATTATTGCGTAGGTTCATTATTCAAACTTTCACTTCGATGGCATGATTACGACACGAGAAATAAAAACTTAATTTAAAATTCGCACAGCCGTCATCTTGAGGTTATATAAACAATTGAACTAAATTAGATGCTAGTGCATTACAATGTGTATAAACATTTGCTGTGCCAAGTTTCATTGCGTTTGGAGCATTAAATCGCGAGAAAAGTCTATTTAAAACTTTCAAATTCGCTTGGCCGCCATGTTCATTTTGTAGTTAACCAGTTTTTGAAAGTCTCATAGATGAACTTCCAGTAGTGCCCTTTATCTCCGTACAAAATTTCAGGGTAATATCGGTAATAGTTTCGGAGATATTGAATGCTGGTGAAATATTTCACACAGCCCCCATGCTGGATTGGTGAGACGTAACAAAATTTGAATGGCAGGGTCGGGGTCGCTAGGAATAGTGCTATGAACTTACGGAGTTTCATTGAAATCGCTCCAGCCGTTTAGATTTTATTAGGTGGGATCACACACACACGAATCACACACACGCACACACAGACAAACACATGGACAAAAGGTGATCTCATAAGTCTATTTTTTTCATGAATGAAAATGGGCTCAAAATGGTTACTTGTCTGTCATTATCCATTCCCAGTTTATGAACACAATTTGAGAGTATTTCATCGGAAAACAACTGAGGAATGTGTACCGGAAGTAACTCATACAATTCTTTTCCCTGAAAATTTCTATGTCAAAATTTGTACTCATTCCACACATGCTATAAAATCAAAGTAGCATTTCATGCCCATAATCAACTCAGAATATACTGCTTTAAATATGTTACAAGAATCATAGCTGTACCTTTACCATAGACCCAGAAAATGCATGCCAGCTGATGTGCACAATTCGTATGCCCAAGAGTACGTGGTGTCCTTAAGCGATAACCCCTAAACTACAGTAGAATTGTAAAGAAATATGCGGAAATGACCTACAAGTACTCTACTGAGATGATAGTAAAAAGCTATAACGACAACATTTAACGTACGAAATAGCGCTTGTCTACTGTTAATGTGATGAAGGATATGTTTTGAGTGGCATACTGTAGAATGTAGAGTGCCAACAGGCTGTTTAGACAATCACCTTTTGATGTTAGCTATAACCCTGAATTATTTGATTTTAAGTAGCTTTTTTAAAAGCGGTAATCTCTTGAGTAGTTTTCACATTATTATTTTTGTATTGACCGACTGGAAGTTACAGTATCAGTTGTTAATTAGGAAACATGGAGAAATTGCTTTAAAGCTATCTTTACTTATACGCAATACTGTAGTTACCACAATAACATGCTTGTCAGTCGAATTCCATACTCACACGAGTCGATGATAAATATACAGTATATCTAGCTCATATTTGAAGCAACACCAACAAGTAAATCTTGTGAATATTACTACTTTTAATTTCACGTCAAGAAACTGGATTGATGGGCTGTGGGAATTAGAATGAGTCGCACTCCCCGAGAATTTGTAGTTAATACGCCACTGGTAGAGAGTGATCAGCTGATCACCAGGGGCGCTCAAAACTCGTTAGTTGACAGTCACCATCAGAGAACCCCTTCGGCCAATAAAACAACATGAGTCTCTTCACTGGTTCAATTACACAGATCTTTTGATGTTGTGAAACCGGTTAAAAATGAGATACATTCATAAATACCAATGTTGATGATCCATGGGAAATTCTCTTGTTTGCACAGCAAAGAGATTTTGATAAAAAAAAATAGAACGTTTCCATTTTATTATTTTCACTAATACGGTAAATGCAGTTTTCAGGAGATCGCTAATATTATTATTGACAAGATGCTGAATTACGCCCCGTGCTGACAGGTACGATCTCGTGTTCTTAGAAAGTGACAGTCAAGCATATCAAAACTACAGCAATCATCCATTATTTATGAAAATAACATCCCTTGGACTGATGGTTCGCTATTACACCACATTACGAACCACTGGCGTAACTACGCGTTACGTTTGGAGGGGGATGAGCTGGGAGGGTGGGAGGGGGGAGAGGGGAAGGCTCGGACATAATGAGACATCAATGAAAGCCAATATACCATCTCGAAGTTTCAAAACCTCTCATCTACATTCTTTTTTCGATTTGTTGTATACGTTGTATTTTTACTTATCAATGTTCAAATACTGAAATATTAACAATTTTTGTTGTTATTATCTTATAAAGTCTAGTTTTCTTTGCGAAATCATCTGGGGTTTTCTATTCCCTGGTATTTTATAATAGTACATTATGCATCGAGCTTATAATGGCAATAATTAAGACACGAGTATGTTTATAAAACGAGCGTACGCGAGTGTCTTAATTACCATTATAGGTGAGTTGCATACGACTGTTTATGTTCGACGATAATTATTTTAACTATTTTATGTTTGAACATAAATATTCATAAATATCTGTTGAGATGTCGCCAGTTTTATGTACTGAACGGAGCGCATGAGACGCAGAGAATGCCTTGTATTTGACCATGGCCTCCTCGATACCCTACTATGACACTAGGCCAGGCAGTGAAATTTAAATTAGAAGGCCATGGAACTCAGCGCATCTAATTATCTAATTGGTAAAACAACTGTATCTTGAGCTGTGATTGGTGGGAGAAACTGTTTCATAATGAAAAATAGTGTTATAATGAGCCTCATTATAGTACAGTTTTCTGACATATAATAGTCAGGGTCAAACATCAATATAAATAAACTACAGTTTCCAACTAAAATGTAACTTAAAACAGCAATACAACTTAAAACTATATTACTCACTTTCCAAAATGACACTCCCACTTTGATACCAACAGAATGGCAACTGACAAGTAGTATATTTTTGTAAGGGATGACGAAAGTTAGCGTTACAGCCATCTCATGGCCACCCTCCTGGCCAACTGAACAGCTGATAGTTTTGCTCATTCAATAAGACGTGTTAAGTTACGGCAACGCTAGAAAGAATACCCGAGTGAATATAAATGCCTTCAAATTAGTAAGTATAAACTTTCATAATCCTATCATTTGTCACCAATCCGAAGATTAGTTTTACTCAACCCTTAAGAATTGGCGTTAATAAATATAACACGAGGACCGGCGCCGGGTCATTTTGACCCGTGGTGTGTTACTGCCCTTTTGTCCTAGTCGTACGGATTTTAATGAAGTAATTTTACACCTGGTGTCTTCCTATGAACTGTTCCCAATATCAAATGAGGTTCATTTATATTTTTCAAATGTAACACGCAGAAAAATGACAATAATTTTCGTAGAATGTCATCATAATACTGGTTGGCACCTTTTAAAAAATCGTTAATAGTCTCCGTATTGAAGAGGATTCAAGTTATTTAACTCAAGGGCCGAGCTGAATTATTTTATTGATTTTCTAAATTATTTTGTGTATATTTTGATAAAAAATTTAAAGCTTAACATTCTTACACTCACCGTCTAATAGTTCTTATTTCTAACTACTTTTTTAAAATTATTGTTAAAAGACCAATCTTATATTTATTTAATTAATACTACTTTGTAAGGATATCCATTTTTATTACTATATTTTATTTATTACAATTATTATCTTTAATTTTCATTTTAATTTAGATTTAAGGCGCATATGCCATTTTAGTTTTCCAATTCTTAATTGATTTTCTTTCTAGGCTGAGGAAGACCCCACTGTGGGTCGAAACATGTACTAATATATAAAATATATATTTGTTTATGTATTGATTTGGCGTATAATTTAAACGTTTAATAATTTTCGTATCTGTATCATTGGCCTTGATAATGGGGACACAGCAGTCTACTCATTTTTTTAACAAAGTAGCTGATGACCAAGGTGTCCCTAGCCCTTAAACATGGATCAACAAGAACATGAGCTATGTGATTGTGTTGCACCAATATAGGTAAATTTCCCCCCCCCCCCCCTTATTTCTTACAGATTGTTCCGACTAACGTAAGCCGAAAACTGTCACGAGAGGACTGGCGCCATGGGTAAATCTGACCCGACCGTAAATAATATCGAAATAACTTGAGTGTTCAAAATGCTATGGACATGCTTCTTTTGCAGGGTGAAGTTCAATGCTAGGAAAGAACGTACAGTAAGCGACAGGAAATAAGGGCTGACCAAAATGAAAATATAGAGTATTATTTAAGCCTCGGGTCAAAAATACCCATGCGCCAGTCCTCGCGGGTTAAAATTAAAAGCTTCAACAAATTTGATATTATTTATTATTAGGCTCATCCCCCCACCAAAAAAAAAAAGTTACGCCACTGTTCGAACTGGAACCTGAATGCAGAATTGTTTAATCTCAAGTTATTACCTAGAAAGAACACTAGAAAATATGAATGGATGCAGGCGATATATACTACTACAGCTCAATGATTGAGGCAGCAATGTCTTTTATAATTTACTGCACACAGTATTCAACTGTCTGAAAACTCATAAAACGTTGTTTAATAAAAACATAATCAAATGTGTTTATTTATGTGTCAGTAGTAGAAACGTACAAGGCAATCAAAATATAATACCGGGCTACTGTCATCAAGAAATGCCGTCGAGTTTTATGTTTATCGTGAATTCACAGAGTTGATCATGGTATTAGCAAATTTAATTGCCTTGTAAATTATGCGAGAAAATGCACCTTACCCAATGTCAACATTCATGACAATCACCAATAAAAAATGACATTCAAACTCGGTTTCTATGTGCAATTTTTCAAATGTTCTGTTGTGTAAAATATGGTTTCTTTTAGTGTGCTAGACAGCATTATTAGTTGCTCATCATGTAATGTTAACAATATTAATCCAAATTTAGTGATTTTCAGTCGATCATCATGATTGTATCCAATTGTAATGGGTGTTTTCCTAATTATGAAAAACAAAATTACATGAGATTAAGTGAATTTCTTGGACTAATCTCATGCAATGGTTTTCAGGATTTGATAAACACCCAATACAATTCGCTGCAATCATGTTGACCGACTGAAGAGCATTAAATTTCGATTAATAGCTTCCAACACGATAATAAATAAATTTAAGGATATATGCATTTACACGTTTTGAATTATAAAGGAAATGTTCAAATGTTTTATATATAAGAAGCTATAAAACATTTCAAATCATAACTCAAAAATAAATTTTATCACTAGATATTGAAGACATGACACACTGAACTACTTTTGACAAATTCTAATAAATACTTTTTCCCTGTTTTGAAAACTAAAAGCAATTTAAACGCATCAAACATTAAGTTGTTAATACTCGTACACATTTGTATCTACTGTAACTTCCGGTTCAGAAAATACCATCTTAATTGGGTTTTATTTTTCACATGTCCACTTTTGTTTTTTTATTTAGAACTCGTTCTCTTAGATAATTAATAAATTAATGAAATAATGTATATATAAATGACCGTACTAGAACTGAGTTTTACTCAACGGAGGCTATGATGAACAGGAAATGGACAGACACTAACCAAGACCTGCGACACTTTGTTAACTCGATGACGGTACATGGGTACCACCATAAACTGTGTAACACCGAGTACATCCATGATCCAGACGACTAATGTCTATGTAAATAGTGCGGCATGCAATGCTGCCCATACCACGTGATCACTTGTAAAAATCGAGCATCATTCATTGTGAGATATTCTGCAAGTGAGAGTGACAATAAGCGTGATTATTCAAGTTTGTAATCAATAAGTAAAATAACATGAGTGTTTATTAAATTAACACACCTTACTCAATAAATAGTTTAGAAAATATAATATATAAAACCAGTTTTAAGTCACATTGTGGCCCTCTTCAGTACCTTCAGAATTTGTCAAAAGTAGTTCAGTGTGTCATGTCATCAATATCTAGTGATAAAATTTATTTTTGAGTTATGATTTGAAATGTTTTATAGCTTCTTATATAAGTTATAAAACATTTGAACATTTCCTTTATAATTCAAAACGTGTAAATGCATACATCCTTAAATTTAATTATTATCGTGTTGGAAGCTATTAATCGAAATGTAATGCTTTTCAGTCGGTCAACATGATTGCACCGAATTGTATTGGGTGATTACCAAATCCTGAAAACAATTACAAGAGATTAGTCTAAGAAATTCACTTAATTCCATGTAATTTTCTTTTTCAGAATTAGGAAATCACCCATTACAATTATATACAATCATGTTGACCGACAGAAAATCATTAAATTTTGATTAATATTGTTAACATTACAGGATAAGTAACTAATAGTGCTGTCTACCACACTAAAAGAAAACTAATTGAATTACGTGCATAGTTGATTAATATTTATCTTGGGTTTTCCCTTTCTTTGATAATAATTTTTCATAAAAAGTATTTAAAAACAGATCTGTAACAATGTGTGCTTTTGAATGGATGATACAGTACATTCAAGATTTCTAAAAAATATGTAGAACTAAAATATCTTGTGATGGTTTTTCACAGGATGAACTAAGTCTCTCTGCTGAGGGGAGCATGTTTTAGAAATTTGTTGTATTTATTCCTTGGTTGATTGAAAATTTTATATATGGTATGATGAAGCTGTTGATCTTTCGACTGATAAATAAATTATTGCGTAGATAACTTATATATGGTGAAGTTCGATTACAACAGGTGTTAATGTATGCGTTGGTTTTAAAGAAGGGGCCATAGAAAATAATTTCAAAACTATTTATTGACTAAGGTGTATACATTTAATACTCATGATATTTTACTTATGATTATAACGTCAATAAGGAGACCTTCTTAATATGATTAATTTTATAAAATTCCGTATCAATACTATGCACAATTTGTGCGCTGTATCTTTAACAATAATAATTAATTACTTGAAGAAGCTTGTATTTTGTAGCTTTTCAGTCGGTCAACACGATTGTGCCCAATGAATGGGCGGGGTACAGGATATAAATATGTAAACACACTCTTGGAAAAATACATGTATTGGTTACATTATCACAATTAGTGGGGCAATTTCGGATTGTGTGGTTTGACCCTCAAGTGGTCCTGATCACTGTGGAGTGATTACAGTTAATTAATTAATTAATTAATTAATTTTATTTAATTATTATCTATTATATATAGGAAGCTATAAATAATTTCAAACCATAACTCAAAAATAAATTGTATCACTTGATATTGATGACATGACACACTGAACTACTTTTGACAAATTCTGATAAATAATTTTATATTTTTATTTATTTAATTTTATTTAATTATTAATTAATTAATTAATTAGTATAAAATTTAACCTTAACACAGTGATCAGGATCTGATGATGGCCACTTGAGAGTCGAAACGCGTAATCCTAAATTGCCCCATTTATTGTGATAACCTAATTAATAATTTTTCCGGGAGTGTATTTACATATTTATAAGTTGTACCCCGCCCATTCATTGGCCATAATCATGTTGACTGACTGAAAAGCTACAAAAGTCAATTTTGTATAGGCAACACTGAAAAAGAATGGCTTAAAATCTCTACATTGAAAGAAGATGTAATAATTCGATGTCTAAATAAAATTCTATTTTATTTTGCAGCCAGTATAGTTTATTGAGAATGTGGCTGTCAGATGCCCGGAGGAATCGAACACTACTGCTGGGGGTAGATGAACACAGACAGGTATGGTGGGGAGGAGATCACTCACCCCGGCCAGCTAAGGACGTGCAGAGTAGAGGCCAACAGTACGAACAGCCCGTAGAGCATCTTCTACTGCCCCCCTGACGTCATCGCGCTGGTCTCCGGGTCGGCCCGGCCCGTTCTGCCAGGCGCGCGGTGTCTAACTGATGGGGCCTTACCACACGCGTGTACCGGCAAGTAGGGTGGGGGGCGGGAGGGGCAGGCAAGCCCGAGCGTGTGTCGCCCGCCGACAAAGGGGTGAACTAGAGGGGATGTCTAATTACCCCACACTACCTCAACACCACCGTCAGGCAACTCCAACTTCAAAGGCAACGATATTATATACGGTACAGCGGTTCAATTTGTCGTCAATATCGATCCAAGGGGGAGGACCCTTTGGTAACGTTAATTGAAAGGAAAGGAATGTCTCTGCTGAAACTCCACTTTATTATTTATGTCCAGTCGATGTTATCCCTACCTTGTTAAGCATGGGATGGTGGGGGAGGACAAACAGAAGAAAAAAAGACGTAGTTAAATAAAAACCGGATGAGAAGATTTGTTGTAAAACGACAAGGCATAATTTCCAAGGTTTCAAGTACGTCCATGACGTCACCACACCTTATTATGTAAAGCAGGACAACAAGACATCTTGTATCCAGGACAACAGAGACAATATTATATTGTAGTCAAACTGCAATATCTCACGTAATTTCTGACCAATCGCCATTAATCCTTTACTCTAATGACCCACATAATGCCAGAGTAATTAAAAGGGACGTAAAACCAGTAACATTTTTGAAATCTTATTTTTATGTAATCATTTCGGTCGTCTATGGACCACGTTATTTCAACTGCATTTTCTCTCGTTCTTTCACATTGGCCCAGTATTCACGCATTCTTCTTCGGTGAGCTCCCTTTCGTTCTTCGGTCCACTTCTTGCCGGTTTTCAATATAGGTTTTGGCTGAAAACTCTGTATTCCCCAAGTTTCTTCTTCAAAGAGTCACGTTCCAAGATGTCCTCATGTGAAGGGGAAGTTCTTGTAGGTCCTTTTCCACCTCTGTAAACCAGATCCCTCTGGTTTTCTTTCCCAAAAAGTAGGCACAGATTCGATTGGACAATCTTCCGGAGTTCATTCGTGTTAGGTTGTTTGGTTGGTTGGTTCTTAAGTTTAGGGGCTGCGACAACGCGGTCATGTAGCCCCGTGTACTTTGGGTGTGTGTAGAATCTGTCTGATAACCGGTGTTAATTGTGATGACTGTATTAGTGTGTGTTATCTGTTTTTAGCCTACTTTCGATTTTTGCAAAAAATGAAAGTAGACTTATGAGATCAACACAGGGCGAAAAAAGTGTGTCTGTCTGTGTGTGTGTATGTGTGTGTGTGAGTCTGTGTGTGTGTGTGTGTGTGTGTGTGTATGTGTGTGTGTGTGAGTGTGTGTGTGTGTGTGTGTGTGTCTGTGTGTGTGTGAGTGTGTGTACTCTGAATGTCTGTCCCCCCCTATCAATTCGAACACGGTGAATGCAAATTGAACGAAATTTGGTACAAAGGTAGCACTAGCAAAGGACACCTCAGTGTCATGTTTTATATCGCCGCCATCTTTACTAAAACTGAATGGCGGCCACTCAAACGTTCAAAACGTAAAATCAAATAACGACTAACCAAATCATCCGATCTCTACCAAATTTGGTAACAACATACCTTCGTATAGGATGCGTCTTGTGACCAAATTACAAGGTCGTCCGCCATACCATTTCAGGATGGCGGCCGTGCGAATTATGCAAACTTTATAATCCATATCATGGGACCCACCAGTTCCGATTATCGAGCCGAGAATCGTTTTAACTGTTCTAAAGGAAGAGGCACGTTCGAAATTAAAAGTTTATTTTGTAATACTATAGTGCAGACGTGATTTTAAAAAGCTGAACTGATTCAGTAATAAGACAAGATGGCAGCGGATATCTTGTGCCGGACTTATATTTCACTAATTTGAGTATTGCATGCAATATAGCGTACTGATAAAAAATAAATAAACTTTGTATGAAATGCTTTATATATAAATAATATACTCCAGTGATGAAATCGTTTAGTATAAATCATTATTTGCTAACAAGTTCTATGTAAGTCATTTTAAATAGAACGATATTCGTTGACACAATTAGCTCAGTGGTAGAGCGTTAGCCTATCGCTCAAATGCCTATGGTTCAAACCCGATCAGAGCTAGATTTATTGCTTGAAATGTTATATGTTTATTGTTTTGTAATGACTCAGATGTTTTAAAATTAAGCGTTATATTGTGCACATTATGGTGTAAAATATATATTTAATTAAAACATAATTCGCCAGCAGATTTACTCGGGACTTCTAGCTGCCAAAAAGGTAACTTCCAGATTTTATTGAAAAGTTTCTTCTTCTGGCCGCTAGAATGCACTCGCTCTGTTAGGATTATATTGTTCGATATTTCACCAATAGATGTCACGACTAGTCTACGTGGGGATCCATTGATTACTATACCATTATCATTCTATGCGCATCGAATTTGAAGAATGACAAGATGATACTACGATACATTTTAACTTTTTATTTTAAAGGGTTTGTAACAGCCTATTTTGCGTTACTTGAAAATGTTATTAAGCGTTATATTGTGCACATTATGGTGTAAAATATATATTTAATTAAAACATAATTCGCCAGCAGATTTACTCGAGACATCTAGCTGCCAAAAAGGTAACTTCCAGATTTTATTGAAAAGTTTCTTCTTCTGGCCGCTAGAATGCACTCGCTCTGTTAGGATTATATTATCGAAAATATCCACATAGTTTGTATACACACGTCTCTGTAGGGTCATGGAAAGATTTGTTAATTCAATTAGGGTTGTGAAAGCCATGCACAACCAGACGTGTAAAGACATGCCTCAACTCAAAGTTGGATGTTGCCCACGGCAGGTCGTAATAATAATAATAATAATAATGTTATTGGTTTTACATCCCTTTTAACTACTGCTGATTTTAGAGACACCGGGGTGCCGGAATTTTGGCCCGAAGGGGATCTTTAACGTGCCAGTAAATGTACTGACACGGCTCCCTCGCATTTGTGCACCCTCAAATGCCAGCTGACTGCGCCAGGATACGAACCTGCAACCTAGGGCCCAGCAAGCGAGAACGTTACCGCTGAGCCACGCCGCCAGTCCGGTCGATTATGTCTCCAGATCCATAACATTCTTGATATACTTCTTATCTTTCTTTCTTTCTTTCTTTCTTTCTTTCTTTCATCAATGATGGTAGCAGTTTTTATCTAGGTTGTGGCGTTTGGTAGAGGTAAATCGTTTCTAAGGTCTTCAACAAAGAATAGTTCTATTATACTCTTTGATAATAACAACGAGTTATAACTATACTCATACATTTAGGAGAAAGTAGGCTATATGTTCTTTACTGAACATCTTGTTTAAATTTAAGTACTGCAACTTAGAATTTTTCAAATAGTTCCTACTTTTCCCGCCAAGCGCCACCGTCAACGACTACTAGGCCAAGTTCAGAAATTAGCTACTAGACGCCACTGCAGTCGGCTCTTGGCAACGAACGTAGAAACCTAAGAGCGTTCTTTACATTCTTAACCTATCCAATTTAGCTTCACACAGGTGCAATTAGTGGAAGGTTCTTTAACATGCCATAAATCTATGACATGGCACCGCCGGCTTTACTTCCCCTCCGAAGGAAGGCATACTGAGGGATTTTTAACGCTTTTAAAAAATCCGACGTCTTCGGCCGGGTTTGAACCCGCCATCTTGGGCAACCATTCGTGTTATATGGCCATAAAAGAAGAGGCTTCTTTTGCGAATGGTGTCTGTTATTTTCTCCAACATTATTATTATAATTATTATTATTAGTCTATTCACATAATGCTGTACCAATGCCCAGATAGCCTAGAATTATCATAATACAATATCGATTATAACAAACTGTTTATTACTTTAAGTAAATATATTGTACATTAAAACCGTACGGTACCGGTTTGGGTTACATTGTGACCTTGCCAACTATATAACCAATACATTTCTTACCAATTCATACCAATTTCGTCACACCAATTTCCAACGTTCTCTCTACTATTTTTTTCTATCTGGCAAATACATATCAACCATCATTTATAACATAACTTATTCAGCATTTCTATTTCACATCCACATCTCTCCCCCAGGGTTCACATCTAGTGGGACATGGGTTGGCAACCACGGGGCCCCAGCTGAGTCTGGCATTGCTTCCACTTACTTGTGCCGCGCTCCTCTCCGTCTTCTTTCCTGTCGACCTCACTTGGTCAAATCTTGTTCTCTTCTGACCCCGACGGTATTAGGGTATCTGAGGCCTAGGGAGTCTCTTCCTTTCCCGCCTTAATTGGCCCTTGTCTCATCTTTTCGGATACCCTCCTTCTGTGAGGAGTCAGTCTTCTTTTTCTTTTCATGTTATCTCCTGCCTTCTGCTCAAGGCCCTCAAGGAGGCAGGGTGTATGTAGCCCCACCACTTCAGGTGCACCCTGGATATTGCTAAACTCTCAAGGGCTCACTGCTGGTGAGTTCGGGAGTTGGCGACATCGGAGGATTCCTGAGCTGGGTCCGTATTTTCCCCTTTCTTAGCCTACTTTTCACGTTTTGCAAAAATGAGGAAAAAGTAGACTTATGAGATCGGGAAAATGTCTGTCTGTCTGGCTGTGTGTGTGTCCCCCCCCCCCCCCTATCAACTCCTAAACGGCTGCAGCAATCGAAACAAAATTTGGTAGGAGGAAAGATCTAAACCTGAATATCTCACAGCCATATTTGAAAATGATGTCAGTGCTACCAACTGCTAAGAAATCGCAATTGAAATTTGAGCTCCATGTTGGATATCTTGGAAGGTATGCATGGGAGCTATTTCAAAATTGGCACACGTATAGATAATAATATTGCAGTTTAATTTCCAGGAGGCCATACATGGCAGTGTTGCTAAAATGATTATAAGCCTGCTGATAGGTCCAATATTTAAATGCATATAACTTCTACACTATCAATTGGAATTCAACCAAATTTCGTATGATGTAGTCTATGTGTACATAACAAGATATGACTGAGCGTATTCTTAAGACCCACCAGGGCTGCCAACTGTTAATAAATGCTCTTAATTTCTTTTATCCAAATACCTATATATCAGAAAGTATGCAAGCCGACAGCTTTAAACTATGCACACGTATATTACCTGACATTCTATATTAATTTGGAGTAACTTATATACGTCAGTGCTACCAACATGATTCTAAGCCTGCTGAGAGGTCCAAATTTAAATACATGTAACTTCCATACTATCATTTGGATTTCAACCGAATTTCGTATGTGCTATGTGTACCACAACAGATATGACTATGTGTATTCTTAAGAGCAACCAGGGCTGACAACTGTTAATATGTGCTGTCTCTATTTTTGTTACCCTAATATCAATATGTCAGAAAGTATGCAAGCCAATAGCTCTAAACTTTGCACACGTATAGTACCTGGCATTGTAGATGAATTTGGAGTAACTAATATACGTTAGTGCTGCCAACATGATTCTAAGCCTGCTGATAGGTCCAATATTAAAATGCATGTAACTTCTATACTAACTAATGGATTTCATTCAAAATTGGCATAACAATAGATCATATTATTTCAGACTATTTCTGACCAATACATGCATGACATTGTTGCCAACATGATTTTACGCGCGCTGTTAGATCCAATGTTTAACTGCATGTAACGTCCATGCTATTCATTGGACTTGAACCAAATTTTGTATTCTGTACCTTAAGAGAAGGAACTAAGAATATATTCAGTCACCAGGGCTGCCAACTGTAGTGCTCTATTAGGCTACATTATGCCAGGTATACAATATTTCGAACTAATTAGAAATTTCGATATTAGCAACCTAATTTCGTCATTATTCTAGATAGATCCATATAGATTAATTATTGGCATGAATCTTAAATTTTAAGAAAAGTAGGCTCTTTAGTTCGTCACGGAACTTCTTGTTTAATCACTTCATTGCAACTCCACATTTACACTTCGACGTCGAATGAAGGACAACACAGCATCTTCTATTGTGAGAAAGATGACTATGTCAACACGGTAGGTACTGCATGTGTTAAGATTTCTTGTTGCAAGCAAGTGTTCAACCTTTTGCCAGACGATACTGCACCACATCTGTTTCTTGTTAGTATAATGGTCCGAATTGCCTGTTGCACGGTAGTTTCTGCTGCGAATTGTGTTTCTGCGATCTTTTTAGTAATGTTACCACATATATGCTGAAGGTCTAACCGATTGCTAGGAATGTTTTTCCCTAATATACTGGTCCGAATTGCCTGTTGCACGATAGTTTCTGCTGAGAATTGTGTTTCTTCAATCATTGGACGACATAACTTCCAAACATTGATTGTACACTAAAGTGGGGTTTTGCAGATAAATGCCCGTGATGGGTAGTAGAACAGACATATCTTTGTATGTTAAGCGCACTGCCAGTCGGTTTTAGCCGTTCGAGCTGGTGTACTTCCCTCCTAAGTAGCGTTACAAAAGATGCCAGCAATTGTTCATAAAAAAGACTTTGAATAAGACATTGTGACTAATTTAAATTAATTATTTCATTCTAATAATTTGCACACCCCTGCACACATTCATATTGAAATGTAATTAGCTTTTTTTCTGTTTTTGCAATGAAACATTAACTAGAATTTACAGTAAGTACTGTACTTTTAAAACTTTCCGTTTATCTGACTTATACATCGGACTCCAGAAAAAACAACTCATCTTACCCCTTTAACTGGTGGTTTCTTCGGGCGAACTTGAGATTCTAGATCAAAAAATATATTCATGCGCCTGGATCCAGGTGACCACTGACCGACTCTTATTAGGATAATCCCCCAGGGCTCACGAGTAGTGGGACGTGGTTTGGCGACCACGGGACCCCAGCTGAGTTCGGCATTACTTCCACTTACTTGTCATCTTTCCTGTCGACCTCCCTTGATCAACTCTTGTTCTTTTCCAACCCCGATGATATTAGGGTATCCGAGGCCAAGGGAGTCTCTTACTTTCCCGCCTTAATTGGCCCCTGTCTTATCTTTCCGGATCTCTCATTCTTCGAGGGGTCAGACCCCTGCTGTTCTTTTCATGATATCTCCTGCCTTCTGCTCAAGGTTCTAAGGAGGCAGGGTGTGTGTAGCCCCACCACTTATGGTGCACTCTAGACAGTGCTACACCCTCAAGGGATCACGGCTGGTGAGTTCGGGAGTTGGCGACCCCTAGGGATTCCTGAACTCGGTCCAATATTTTCCTCTTTTTCCATTGCCTCTGGGGTGAACCCTTTCCTTTTTTCCTTCCCTATGTACCTTTCATGGTTCTCCTTCCTTCCAAGTTCCTCAATCGTCATTCTTCGAGGGTTGAGGGCATTACTTATTCTCCTGCCCTATATTTGCCTTATTCTTTATTTGTTTACCATTTCTTCTTCTAGTTTGTAAGATTGTAGTTAGTATTAGTTATAGTTTTCATTACGTTCTCATATTTCAGTATGACCCAATCCATAAGGGTCCGATAACCTAGATGTTAGGCAATTAAAACCACAATTATTTTCATCATCAGCAGCATCATCATCATCATCATTATTAGGATAAGTTTAGACAGGGATTTGAAATGAACTGATCGTGGGCCAAGGTATAACAATTTTCAATTTTGTATCTAAGGAGTTTATTCGCAATTCAAAAATTTACAGAGATGAAACTGTCACAATACTGATAGGGCACAATTCGTGTTGACAGACTGAAAAGCTTTCTTTATTAGAATTAGGCATGACTGAAAAAATGGCTTCTAACACTTCAACACAATACTAATTTACTAATTATGAAATATGATTCACATATTGCTAACTCGATTCTTTTTCCATATTACTGTCATCCACAATTCCGTTGAGATCAAGCTAATTATAGACGCGGGGAGAATATTATAAATCAGCTATGTTATACAAAATAAAAATGTGGCATTAATTTGACAATTATTGTAACTGTAGGCCTAACGGAAACTTCGTTATTATTTTTGTTGAGCAACATTTACAATATATTTCTTTTAAGAAACTCTACCAAACTTTATAAAAATATACGAGTGGAGATCTGAATGTAACACACAATCATGTTTTTCTCCCCTAGTATTGCAGCTTGAATGTGGAAATTTCACGAATATATAGTTTGAAGTTCGCGCTACAGAGGATATTTTGTTTTCATGTTCAGCTCTAGCAATAGCAGCCTGAACTACGTAACAAACATGGCGTGCATGTTACTATCGTCAACTTGTGAAGAGCAGTGAAGTGTAGTCCGATATTTGTCGGCCAAAGGGCATTAACTGAGTGACATTCGCAGGGACATGCGTGGCGTGTATAGGGACGATTGTGCGGACCGTGACAATGTCTCCAGGAATCGTCACTACCTAGCAGTGATTTCTTTTTGTCGTGCGGCCTCCTGAGAGCGGGCGTACCACTACACTCCCAACTCCAAGCAGCACCCCCCCCCCCCTGGCCACGCAGGGGCTCACATCTTGTGGGACGTGGGTTGGCGACCACGGGGCCCCAGCTGAGTCCGGCATTGCTTCCACTTACTTGTGCCGGGCTCCTCTCCGTCTTCTTTCCTGTCGACCTCACTTGGTCAACTTGTTCTCTTCCGACCCCGACGGTATTAGGGTATCCGAGGCCTAGGGAGTCTCTTCCTTTCCAGCCTTAATTGGCCCTTGTCTCATCTTTTCTGATACCCTCCTTCTGCGAGGGATCAGCCTTCTTTTTCTTTCCATGTTATCTCCTGCCTTCTGCTCAAGGCCCTCAAGGAGTAAGGGTGTATGTAGCCTCACCACTTCTGGTGCACCCTGGATATTGCTACTCTCTCAGGGGCTCACGGCTGGTGAGTTCGGGAGTTGGCGACCCCGAGGGATTCCTGAGCTGGGTCCGGTTTCCCCCTTTCTTCCTTACCTGTGGGGATGACCCTCTCCTCTTTCACTTTCCTATCTGCCTTTCATGGCTCTCCTTCCTTCTAAGTCCCTCAATCCGCATTCTTCGAGGTTTGAGGGCATTTCTTTTCCCCCTGCCCTTTATTTGCCTTACTCTCCATTTGTTTTCCAATTCTTCTTCTAGTATATAAGTTAGTAGTTAGTTTTAGTTATAGTTTACATTTCATTATCATCTTCATCATCACCCAAACCATTAGGGGCCAATAACCTAGATGTTAGGCCCCTTAAAACAACAATTATCATCATCATCATCATCATCATCATCATCATCATCATCATCACGAAGCAGGCCTATATGGAGTGGTTGGTTGGTTGGTTCCTTAGTTTAGGGGCTGCGACAACGCGGTCACGTAGCCCCGTGTACTTTGGGTGTGTGTAGAATTTGTCTGATAACCGGTGATAATTTCTATGGAGTGGAAACACGTTGGTTCTCCAGTACGAAAAAAATTCGGACTTCTACGAACAGGGCATATTGAAACTGATACCACGATGCCAGAAATGTGTTGAGAAATTTGGTGACTATGTAGAAAAAGTAGGTCAAAGATGTAAGGCTACTTGTGATTTATTTGGGTTTGCTACCTATTGAACTTTTTGGGAGAAAAAAAATATTGTACTGTGCCCAACTCTAGGAATGGGTATTCCAAGATTCAGACACCTAGATATCAAGGGAAAGGCTGTAGCCGCTTTTGAAAGTTCAGATATTTGAATATCGCGCTACATTGCTTCTCGAAGCATTTGGAAATAATTTACCGATACTTGGATGTCAAGTGACGTAGCGAGTAATAGCAGAGGTCGGGGCTATTTATCGATTAAATAGTTAACTATGGAGTAGAGACTTGAGACTGGGATCAGATTACTGGCACGGCCAAAAGAAAGAGAATGCAATATTAGTATCAAGTAAATCGGTCCAGGGATACCAGAGATATGAGGATTTCTAGATTACAACGTGATGGCGCGTGACCCTGGCAGTTTTGAATAAAAGCCAGCTGGCCGAGGCATGGTCAGCTCATTCTAACACAAGCAGTTGCCTTGCAAGTTGCTACGACGCTGAGCCAAGGCACATGGTTGCCGGATCTACGCAGAAGTTCTTTTCAAAGTCGTGATAGTCACGAAAAGTGCTGCGCTACGAGTTGGAACTTAGTAAGTTTCTGGTGAGGAGAATCACTGAGGTGATTGATATTTCTACAGACATTGGTGGAAATATTTATATTTCTACAAGGACATATGCTAGACTTTGTCTAGAAATTAATTCTTTGTCACAGTCCAGTAATAACATAATACTTGGATATTTAAATCCATTTCAAGTCAGTTTTCATATTTGTAACTAGTTAACCACTTCGATCTGTCAGTACACTGAAGACTAGTCTATAACGGTGGCGTTCATTAGTCTACGCAAGGGAAACTACAAGTTGCCTAGCGCATGGTAGATGGTGATATAATAAACCATGCCCAGGGAACGATCTTCAGAACAGCCGTTAATTGCTTAGACTGTCAGTGTTTTTCTTGTACTGATAGATTACCGTGAGTTATGTTACAACTGACATATCTAAGAAGAGATCACTTAGATCTGACCCCATTTAAACAAACTGTTATGGCTTTGATAGAAGCCCATATTAAAATGGAACCACAGTTTATTCAAACGTCAAAAGATACTACCACTATGTCTGACTAGACGAATTGTGGGTATATGATGGCGGCCGATACAAGGATTATACGTGCTTGTCCGATATGGCATGTCTATGGATAAATCTGGTACAGACCAGGTTTACTACGCTTCAAGACCATCAAGAAATGTAAGCCACATTTGAATTATATTATGCCTAGCTAATTGGAACAAACTATTTTTTTCTGCAGATGACCAACACATTTTTTTCTTCGTATTTAAAGCTTGCAATGATTTACGCAAGACTTGTTAGAGTTATTCTGAGTATTTTCAGCACTCAGAACAGTTTAGGATCGATGACCGAGCATTTCGAGCATTTATTTGAATATTTCATATTTTTGGGAAATCACGGTAATCAGCCGATGTAACTGTAAGAGTTAATAATTATTTTTGTTGAGGAATGGATATTTTTTCCATATTCGAAGGTTCGAACATGTGGATTCTCACATAATGAGATGATAATTAAACATATTTAAAATAATATAACCAATAATAATAAAAATCCACTAATAATAATAATAATAATTTTCATAATTTTTCTAAATAATTCATGGATATTATATTTTATAATAATCATATGTATTGAGAAAGAGCCTATGAAGTAGTTTAAACATTTCTAGTCTGGAACAGGAGATTTTCCGAAGGAGAGTGGTTAGCGCAAGCCCGCATTCAACCAACATTTCAGTTCTGGTTGAACAGTTGATATTTGCAATGAGCAAAGTATATTTTTCAGATAACACGGAGAGGCATGAAACGGGAAGCAAATGATATTTGTATCAAATAGGATATTTTTGTATTTATATAAAATCATGACGTAAATACACTCGAAAGTGAAATGAAGATTTTCATAAGTATGGTAAATTCACGGGTTGAACTGAATGGTAAAATAAAATAAACTTGTAAGTTTATTAATCTTCCAGTGTTGATAACAAGCAGAGGCTTGATTTATTGTATAAATTTTGGGAAGAAAATTTATGTGTGTGGAGTAGTTGAAATGCCATTCCCAGGTGCGCATGTTTAAGTCGCAGGAATGAAGGTTTTTTCGAGCATCAATCAAATAGCAGGTTCGATGGCTCAGGTTTATAGTAGGAGTATTGGAACTACACATTTCGTTGGATGAATGACCCGAAGGTTATTTCTTGAAACCATCAGTTCTTATTTCAACCTTGTTTACGAATTCCATTTAGACTTTGATTTTGCTAGAACCCGGATTTGTCATGATAGTAGTTTATTCTTCTTCAGAGGAAGACCTTTGCCGTTGTTGTTGTAATATTGTGTTCTTACACAAATAATAGTATGGGCCACTGCCAATTAAAAATAATTCTTTAACCACGAATAATTTGAAGGATATTTTCAATCCTAGTGCCATGAACTAAATGAATTCATTATAGAACTACAATTCTTATTTCCGCATTCTGTCGAAGAATTGCAAGTTGTGAAAGTTGCTAAAAATGGCCATTAATATAAATATTTTTCCTAATAATGATTCCAAGTGGATAATCAAATAGCTGAATGGTTCAACCATTTATTGATCAAGTTGATGATTCAGAAATCATATATTTTGTTAGGAACTTGAAGTTCATAATGGAGTCACTTCTCGAATGTTAAATGTCAGAAGAACAATTAATTGTTGTTGTGCTTCGCACAGTTCTTCGATGCTATGCTCAAGGTCAAATACTTTTCAGATGTTATTAATATGTGTAAATAATTTATGTTGCTTCGATGATGATAATATTTTTCGACGATATATTTTTGAAACTGGAAAAATAAGTGAAAGTTTAAAATTCTATGAACATTTATTCTACGAGTGTTAATATTATGTAAAATTTCAAACAGTGATCTACGATATTTCCAGTAGAGACAATTAACTTTGAACTGGAATTAATCATTAATAATTTTGGAACACAGTCTACAGGACTATTAATCGGACTTGTGTTTCCAAAAAGATTGTCAAATGTGTTTGGAAAATTTCTGTATATTGTGTGTAAATAAGAGTGTGGGTCGCCACACGTGAGTGATGCTGCTTTGAGCATCTTTGCAGTCAATTTTAACTTCAAAATAAAATGAGATAATTTTACAGGATGTGTTACTCCCAATTAAATCTCCTTCTATCCTTATTGTTGCATTGAGCCAAAAATCAGCAAAGCATTTTTTTAATTTGATGTCGTTTTTGCGATTTGCTTTAACCCATCTGGCGCTCCGGGATATTTTGACTCTCGTGCTGACTGATTATTGGTAAAATGCATACGTGGTCGTGCGGACTCCGGTCTAAACGGGCACATAAAATAAGATAGAGAGAGAAATGGCTTCGAACGTGGGTCCCGATTTAGACATGGTCAATCGCATGCCGATTTAAATTGTGATAATTTTTATAGAAATATTTTGGGAGTTGAGAGATGTCTGGTTTGGATGAATAAATTAGTAGGAAACCAAATTAGTGGGGAAAATTAAAATTTTAACTTGGTTAATAATTAGAATGGGTTTGATTATTTTTGATAATGGCTCAACCATTAGGGCGTCAAGTAAATTCAGTAGTAAACGTTCGATGACTGGACATACACATTATTAGAATCCAGGTGGAGGATATTTGAGAACTTGCATATTTTTCTTGTGATATTGTGGTAAATGTAATTCGTAAAAGTAGAGAATTTTGTTTTTCCATCACGTCGACATTAGGACAAATCTCATTTTATTAGAGTGTTCCAATTAGCTATTCATATTTCTTGTTCTAGTTATAAGCTTGTGTTTGCTACTGTTGTATACCCCTAAGTTTTGAATAATAATTGAAATTATGGAAGAAATGATGAGGATGATGAGGAGTTTGGAGGAGAGTTCAAAGGAAGCTGGACGGCGTGTAGCCGCCATTATGAAAGAAAATACAGAGGCTTTAGAAAAGAAACTTAAAGAAAATTCTGATTCTTTAGAAAGTAAACTTAAAGAAAATTCTGATTCGTTAGAAAATAAACTTAAAGAAAGTTTAAATGAGAAACTTAAAGAAAATTCTGATTCTTTAGAAAATAAACTTAAAGAAAATTTGAATGATAAACTTAAAGAAAGTTCTGATTCTTTAAAAGGTAACTTAAAAGAAAGTTTAGAGGATAAACTCAAAGAAAATTCCGATTTGTTAGAGAGCAGGTTAAAAGATAACTTAAAGGAAAATTTAAATAGTAAATTTAATTCAATGGAAAGTAAATTTAAAGAGAATTCTGAAATTTTGAAAATGACACTTGAGAGTAAAATGAATAAATTATGCGATAAAACACATGAGCTCGAAACTTCATTAGCTACTAACGCAAGTTTAATGGACGATAAATTTCGCGATGCCGATCTTCGATCTCAAAGCTTAGCTGATAGGATAGAACATGGTCTTAGGAAAGTTGGTGAAGACATGGTCAACCTGGAAGTCAGAGTGAAGAAGGAGAGTAACGAGATGGGAATTCTAGTTGCTCAACGTTTAACGGAACAATTCAAAGAACTTGTCATGGGAGAAATAAGAGAAGGTGTGATTAATGAGTTGCAAACTGAAATTAAAACCACAGTTGTCAATGAAATTAAAGACACACTCAAGCTGGAGAACCAAGAGGGAATCAAGGAGATTAGGGAATCTTTGTCATCCCATATTGAAGTAATTGCCAAAGATATCCAAGCAACTCAGAAGGACATATCAGATATGACAGGGTCATTGAAAAGTCATGAGGCTGTTATGAACCAGATATCCATTGATGTTAAGGAGAATTGTAAAGAAACTGAAGCAATTAAGAAAATGGCAGAAGAAAACCAGAAGGAACTTGAGGCTATGAAAACTCAAATCAAGGATGAGAAACAGTCTGATCATCTGTTGAAAATGCCAAATGTAAGGGGAAAGGAACAGATACAGATAAATCTAGGAGCAGCTAGAGAGACTGATAGACAGGATGAGGTCAGGACAGTATTTCAATCCAACCCCATAACTGTATTTAAGAATATAGAGGATAAGCCTTCTAAATTTTCAGGGCGAGATTCTGTGACACCCGTGGAATTTTTGAGAGAAGCAGTGGATTACCTGAAAGATTCCAAGATCCCTAAAGAAAGACAGATCCGAGTGATAGGGAAGTTTTTGGAAGGTCCTGCACTTCTTTGGTTTAGAGCATTTAGATCCACTCTAACCACTTTTGAGGAGTTTTCTCGTGGGCTATTGAAAAAGTTTTGGTCCCCGGAAACGCAACAGCAAGTTAGAGCAGAGTTATATTCGAAGAGATTCTCGACGTCACAACCTACTCGATACTCTACGTACTTTTCTGGACAGCTGTCTAAACTTCAACATTTAGATCCGCCGATGCCAGATAACGAATTGATTACTGCATTGATACGTCAATTTCCAGCAGACGTCCAGAGGACTTTGATCGCTGCTGATATCTATAATATGGAACAATTTGATGAAGTATTACAGAAGCTGGATCATACAAACGCTCAATTCTTCCATCAGAAGGGAGGAAAGAATAACAACGCTGTGTACGCTGTTATGGCTGATAGTTATTCTCAGACACCTCGAGAGATTCGAGAGGGGCGAGAAGAGAAAACGCCGAGGGAAGATCCAAATAAGAGATGATGGAACCAGTACAGTAACAGATACAGTTACAAACCATATGCGAGACCGGATGGTGGTAATCGATACAATACTCGATGGAGGAGACCACGAGATAGTCAAGGAAGGTACCAGGAAAGAAGATATTATGGTAGAAAGAACTACAATAACAGAGGGAATGTAGATACTCGTCAGTCCAATGAAGAGTTCAACAAGGAAACGAGGAAAAACTTGGAAGCAAGACACCAAGATAACTTGCAGTTTTTGGAGCAGAGGCCCAATGAACCAGGTCCATCGGGAACACAACAATCCCGGGGGAATGGTAACGAAAAAAAAACACTTCGAATTCACAGTAGAAGATAGAATTTTGAACACTTTCACTTCCAGAATTATTAAATGGCAAGCAGAGGATGATGATTTAATTCAACAGAATGACGAACGAAAAGAAATGGGTACCAGAATTAGAATGCCAATCATATCATGCGAAGTATTCGGTATGCCTGTCGATACTTTGATCGATACTGGGGCTATGCTTTGTCTGGTGAGTGAGAAGCTTTATATTCTGTGGAAGCTCAAAGAGAATTGAGGAGATTCCAGTATCAGGAATTAAGATCCAAGGAATAATACCCAATAAAATATCTCTGTGCAAAACACAATTATACTTATGTATTACGATTGGAGGACATGATTTCCGACATGTATTTGTTGTAATGAAGGACATGGCTTTTGACATGATATTGGGAGCAGATTTCATTCAGAAATATCAAGCAGTGATAGACATGAAGACAGAGACGATCAAATTCAAGAATACCGAAGAGATTAACTTCGAGGGAAAAGAAGAGGAAGACATCGAGGGAGATGCTCAATGGTCTCTGATTTTTCATGAAGCTGAAGGAAGAGAAGTCTACACTGAGAAGGAGTCCCCAGAGCTAGGGAAGATTTTGGAAGAGTATCACGATATTTTTGACATTAAACCTGGTGAAATTAAAGATTTTGAATATCGATATTGTGGAAGTAAATAACAATGGAACCTATGAAATCGCCAATACACGAACTGGTAACATCGTGGGAACTTACAATGCATCGAATTTGAAGATATATTATTCAAGAACCAGATGATTTAATGTGTAGATAGGAAAAATAAAAAATTTTCAATTTTTATTTTTTGCTAGGTGTGGGGTGGATGTGCCCAACTCTAGGAATGGGTATTCCAAGATTCAGACACCTAGATATCAAGGGAAAGGCTGTAGCCACTTTTGAAAGTTCAGATATTTGAATATCGCGCTACATTGCTTCTCGAAGCATTTGGAAATAATTTACCGATACTTGGATGTCAAGTGACGTATTGAGTAATAGCAGAGGTCGAGGCTATTTATCGATTAAATAGTTAACTATGGAGTAGAGACTTGAGACTGGGATCAGATTACTGGCACGGCCAAAAGAAAGAGAATGCAATTAGTATCAAGTAAATCGGTCCAGGGATACCAGAGATATGAGGATTTCTAGATTACAACGTGATGACGCGTGACCCTGGCAGTTTTGAATAAAAGCCAGCTGGCCGAGGCATGGTCAGCTCATTCTAACACAAGCAGTTGCCTAGCAAGTTGCTACGACGCTGAGCCAAGGCACATGGTTGCCGGATCTACGCAGAAGTTCTTTTCAAAGTCGTGATAGTCACGAAAAGTGCTGCGCTACGAGTTGGAACTTAGTAAGTTTCTGGTGAGGAGAATCACTGAGGTGATTGATATTTCTACAGACATTGGTGGAAATATTTATATTTCTACAAAGACATATGCTAGACTTTGTCTAGAAATTAATTCTTTGTCACAGTCCAGTAATAACATAATACTTGGATATTTAAATCCATTTCAAGTCAGTTTTCATATTTGTAACTAGTTAACCACTTCGATCTGTCAGTACACTGAAGACTAGTCTATAACGGTGGCGTTCATTAGTCTACGCAAGGGAAACTACAAGTTGCCTAGCGCATGGTAGATGGTGATATAATAAACCATGCCCAGGGAACGATCTTCAGAACAGCCGTTAATTGCTTAGACTGTCAGTGTTTTTCTTGTACTGATAAGATTACCGTGAGTTATGTTACAACTGACATATCTAAGAAGAGATCACTTAGATCTGACCCCATTTAAACAAACTGTTATGGCTTTGATAGAAGCCCATATTAAAATGGAACCACAGTTTATTCAAACGTCAAAAGATACTACCACTATGTCTGACTAGACGATTTGTGGGTATATGATGGCGGCCGATACAAGGATTATACGTGCTTGTCCGATATGGCATGTCTATGGATAAATCTGGTACAGACCAGGTTTACTACGCTTCAAGACCATCAAGAAATGTAAGCCACATTTGAATTATATTATGCCTAGCTAATTGGAACAAACTATTTTTTTCTGCAGATGACCAACACATTTTTTTCTTCGTATTTAAAGCTTGCAATGATTTACGCAAGACTTGTTAGAGTTATTCTGAGTATTTTCAGCACTCAGAACAGTTTAGGATCGATGACCGAGCATTTCGAGCATTTATTTGAATATTTCATATTTTTGGGAAATCACGGTAATCAGCCGATGTAACTGTAAGAGTTAATAATTATTTTTGTTGAGGAATGGATATTTTTTCCATATTCGAAGGTTCGAACATGTGGATTCTCACATAATGAGATGATAATTAAACATATTTAAAATAATATAACCAATAATAATAAAAATCCACTAATAATAATAATAATTTTCATAATTTTTCTAAATAATTCATGGATATTATATTTTATAATAATCATATGTATTGAGAAAGAGCCTATGAAGTAGTTTAAACATTTCTAGTCTGGAACAGGAGATTTTCCGAAGGAGAGTGGTTAGCGCAAGCCCGCATTCAACCAACATTTCAGTTCTGGTTGAACAGTTGATATTTGCAATGAGCAAAGTATATTTTTCAGATAACACGGAGAGGCATGAAACGGGAAGCAAATGATATTTGTATCAAATAGGATATTTTTGTATTTATATAAAATCATGACGTAAATACACTCGAAAGTGAAATAAAGATTTTCGTAAGTATGGTAAATTCACGGGTTGAACTGAATGGTAAAATAAAATAAACTTGTAAGTTTATTAATCTTCCAGTGTTGATAACAAGCAGAGGCTTGATTTATTGTATAAATTTTGGGAAGAAAATTTATGTGTGTGGAGTAGTTGAAATGCCATTCCCAGGTGCGCATGTTTAAGTCGCAGGAATGAAGGTTTTTTCGAGCATCAATCAAATAGCAGGTTCGATGGCTCAGGTTTATAGTAGGAGTATTGGAACTACACATTTCGTTGGATGAATGACCCGAAGGTTATTTCTTGAAACCATCAGTTCTTATTTCAACCTTGTTTACGAATTCCATTTAGACTTTGATTTTGCTAGAACCCGGATTTGTCATGATAGTAGTTTATTCTTCTTCAGAGGAAGACCTTTGCCGTTGTTGTTGTAATATTGTGTTCTTACACAAATAATAGAATGGGCCACTGCCAATTAAAAATAATTCTTTAACCACGAATAATTTGAAGGATATTTTCAATCCTAGTGCCATGAACTAAATGAATTCATTATAGAACTACAATTCTTATTTCCGCATTCTGTCGAAGAATTGCAAGTTGTGAAAGTTGCTAAAAATGGCCATTAATATAAATATTTTTCCTAATAATGATTCCAAGTGGATAATCAAATAGCTGAATGGTTCAACCATTTATTGATCAAGTTGATGATTCAGAAATCATATATTTTGTTAGGAACTTGAAGTTCATAATGGAGTCACTTCTCGAATGTTAAATGTCAGAAGAACAATTAATTGTTGTTGTGCTTCGCACAGTTCTTCGATGCTATGCTCAAGGTCAAATACTTTTCAGATGTTATTAATATGTGTAAATAATTTATGTTGCTTCGATGATGATAATATTTTTCGACGATATATTTTTGAAACTGGAAAAATAAGTGAAAGTTTAAAATTCTATGAACATTTATTCTACGAATGTTAATATTATGTAAAATATCAAACAGTGATCTACGATATTTCCAGTAGAGACAATTAACTTTGAACTGGAATTAATCATTAATAATTTTGGAACACAGTCTACAGGACTATTAATCGGACTTGTGTTTCCAAAAAGATTGTCAAATGTGTTTGGAAAATTTCTGTATATTGTGTGTAAATAAGAGTGTGGGTCGCCACACGTGAGTGATGCTGCTTTGAGCATCTTTGCAGTCAATTTTAACTTCAAAATAAACTGAGATAATTTTACAGGATGTGTTACTCCCAATTAAATCTCCTTCTGTCCTTATTGTTGCATTGAGCCAAAAATCAGCAAAGCATTTTTTTAATTTGATGTCGTTTTTGCGATTTGCTTTAACCCATCTGGCGCTCCGGGATATTTTGACTCTCGTGCTGACTGATTATTGGTAAAATGCATATGTGGTCGTGCGGACTCCGGTCTAAACGGGCACAGTACGTTACTTTCGGATCTGCCCTCGTATATACCAGGTGAATCAGCGGCCCCTAATAATATTGTTTTATGCAGCCCAACTAACGCGTGTTGTCAGGAAGGTTCAGATTTCTCTGCCTGCATCCCGTGTGGTACTAATGCACTGCAAGCATATCCATGCAACCGTATTCCCTCGATGTGACTACAGACTAATAAGAGGGGGAAAATGACAGTGTTCAGTATCGTTTGCTGGATATGCTTGCAGGGCCTTAGTACCACACGGAATGCAAGCAGAGAAATATCGACCTTCCTGACAACACGCGTTAGTTGGGTTGCATAAAGCAATATTATTAGGGGCAGCTGATACACCCGGTGGCCTATAATATATTTTTAGCCTATTTAGAAAAAAATAGGCTTATGAGATCACCTTTTGTCCGTGTGGGTGTGTCCGTTTGTGTCCTTCCCCTATTAAAATCTAAACGGCTGGAGCGATTTCAATGAACTCGGTAAGGTCATAGTACAATTTTGACATTCAAATTTTATACGTCTCACCAATCCAACATGGCGGCTGTGTGAAATACTTCACCGGCATTTTATATCTCCAACACTATTACTGATATCACCCCGGAATTTTTTACGATAATAAAGGGCACTACTAGAAGTTCACCTATGTGACTAAACACTTAATTAACTGTCCTAGTTGTCCTACATCATGTTCCACACAAGAGCTTGTTGATGCTTCAGACAACGCTGTTACTGTTGCTCAATTTTGGGCTGATATTGTTTAGTTTGTCATCTAAGATTTGAGTTACATTGTACAATATTCTATCAACCTTTGGTTTGTTTCCTATGTGTCTTTTGCTGTGCTTATGACTCGAAATAAATAAACCTGTGTGACTTTCAAAGACCTGTTAAGTACAAAACGAACATGGTAGCCAAGTGAAGTTGAAACATTTAAATAGACTTTTCTCGTGATTTAACCATCCGAGCACAGTGAAACACGGTGTTTACACATTGCAATGCACTGACATCTAGTTTGGTTCAACTGTTTACGTAACCTCGAGATGGAGCCGTGCGAAATTTGAAAAATTACGTTTTTATTTCTTGTGTCCTAATCATGCGATCAAAGTCAACGTTTCAATAATGAAGCTACACAATAACCCCCCTCTAATAGTATACATCTCTATGGACTACATATATAAAAATCCAACATAGCAACCATTCGAAATATTTAGACGGTTCTCAATATCTATTAATCTATTACGGCAATCAAAGAGAAATTTTGTATGTTGATGGAGTCTATCAACATACCTTCATTTATGGGACTTTCAATAACCTGGTGACCACAAATACAACATGACGGTGACGCGAAATTTAAATAGCCTATTCAAATGGTCGTTTCTCGCGATTTAACCATCCGAGCGCACCGAAACTTGGTACGGTAGCTTATATGCTTATACAAATTTTAATCCACTGGCATCTAATTTATTTCAATTGTTTTCATAACCACAAAATGGCGGTTGTGCGAAATTTAAATCTCATTTTTATTATTTCTTGTATCCTAATCCTGTGATTTAAGTTTGAATAATAGACCTACACGATAATCTTCATGTAATAGTAGCCTACATAACTCTAAGGCCTGCATACATAAAAATTCAACATGTCGACCATCCGAAAATTTTAGACGGTTCTCAACATCTACGAATCTGGTTGGGTTGGTTGGTTCTTAAGTTTAGGGGCTGTGACAACGCGGTCATGTAGCCCCGTGTACTTTGGGTGTGTGTAGAATCTGTCTGATAACCGGTGTTAATTGTGATGACTGTATTAGTGTGTGTTATCTGTTTTTTTTTTTTAAATTCAAGTAAGGACTGCAGACTTTTGAATTTTTCAAATAGTTCCTACTTTTGCTGCCAAACGCCACCGTCAACGACTACTAGTTCAGAACTTAGCTACCAGACGCCACCGCAGTTGACTCTTGGCAACGAACGAAGGAACCTAAGAGCGTTGTTTACATTCTTAACTTATACAATTTAGCTTCACACAGGTGTAATTAGTGGAAGGTTCTTTAACATGCCATAAATCTATGACATGGGACCGCCGGCTCTACTTCCCCTCCGAAGGAAGGCATACTGAGGGATTTTTAACGCTCTTAAAAATCCGGCGACCTCGGCCGGATTTGAACCCGCGATCTTGGGCATAGAATCTCAGCATGCTACCAACTACGCCACGGAAGCCGCCTACCTACGAATCTATTACAGCAATCAAACTGAAATTTTGTATGTTGACAGAGGCTATTAGCATAAGTAGGATATATGAAAATAGGCTATATAGTTCTTCACAGATCTACTTGTTTTTAATGAACCAGTGGACCCATGAGAACTCTCGCATTTTATATATACTTTACTGTTATGCAGGCCGACGCGATAGAATTCTGACTGGGGCTATCGACTTAGTTTAAAGGTTAAACGCACTTTATAAACAAATAAGTATATAGTATTTACTTTCCAGAAGAATGGCTGCTCAATGAGACAGATTAATGATGGGTTACATCATAAACCGAAAGACAGATTATCGCAGAATCCTCCTCCTGTGAAATTGGCCTATGTGCCATACGTGCAATCTGTCACTGACAAGATTAGCTATATTCACAGAAGACATACTCAATCCTAATGTCACCATAGGCAAATCCTTGCGATCTGTCAAGGATTCAGTTGGTCTTAACTGTGCTGGAGTATATAAGTTTCCATGTTCCTGTGGTTACGTAGCCTATATATTGGTCAGACATGTAGGAGAATCACCACAAGGGTCAATGAACATCGTAGGCATTTACGTCTTTGCCAACCAGAGAAGTCTGCTATGGCTGAACATGCCATTCAGAATGACCATCGAACTCTTTTTGATGAAACTTCTGTCATCTGTACGGAGAAACATTTCACAACTCGTATCATTCGGGAGGCGATATAAATTAGTAAACAACCAAAAAACTTTAATAGAGATGATGGTTATCCTTTAAGTAGATCATGGCTGTCCTCTACAGCTTTAACACCTGTTCCTCAAGCTTTCCTGTGAAGAAGAACAAGAGCAAACTTCTTCAGACTGATTACATTGGAGCGCTCGACTGACGGAATTATTGCGTATGAAACAAGGTGGCGTGACCCAGACACCACCCCTCTTTACCCAAGAGCGCGCTTCTTTTTGCGACAGGCACAACTTCCTTCACATCCAACCCACTGGCCCACATTGGAACAATGATTCATTTATTGACTTTATGACATTGTGGTCAGGT
Source organism: Meconema thalassinum (assembly GCA_946902985.2). Classification (NCBI taxonomy): domain Eukaryota; kingdom Metazoa; phylum Arthropoda; class Insecta; order Orthoptera; family Tettigoniidae; genus Meconema; species Meconema thalassinum. The sequence goes on from OX336392.1 coordinate 412,234,788, forward strand.
AGCCCCGTGTACTTGGTTGTTGTTTATCAGTAATAGGGTCATGATATATCTTTGGTCATCAGCACAGTGCTCATTGTTGTGTGTTGAATTTGTTTAATAACCTGCGCTCCTGTGCTGACTATAGTAGTGTGTGCAGCTGTATTACGTACAAGAATATGGGTAGGTGCCCCAGAACGTGAATTGAAATATTTATAGTCATATTGGCTTTCATGGTCAAGGAATTAAAACTCAGAAATTTTTGTAGGTTTATGCGGTGTCTAATGCGGGGTTTCGCCTAGGACACCAAGCTGGCTCATCAGTGGGCTCTTGGTGTCCATGCCCGGACCCCCACAGGAGTAGCGAACTGCGCGCTACCTCCCTTCTTATGAAGCACTCCTGCGCTTCTTTATTGCTAGAGCTAGAAGTTCAATCAGACCTTCATCTCCCTATGAAGGCTTCAAAAATATGGTAAGGAGGTGAAAGTCTGCTTGAGCTATGACGGCTTTCAAAACACTTTGAGCTATATCCTTTAAGAATTTTATTCCTAATTTTAGTTGAATGACACTCTGTGCTTTTATGAAGTAAATAATGTTTTAAAGATTGCTTGAACTGAAATGTGTTTAAAAGAATTTACAAGACTGATGAAGGTCAAAAAAGCCGAAGCATGTATCAAAATATGAAATAGTGGATTAGGTAAAAAATGTGTTGTATTGAAAAGTTGACTTTTGTCACAGAATACTAAATCGAGAGAGTGTTAACGCTTCCTACTGACCACAAGGGGAGTTAAACATTTCCTATTATTTTATGCCAGTTTTTGGGTGAACTATGGGTACCGAGAGATTAATTTCTCGAGAGTCAAAGGACTGGCTTTTGCGGATGAGAGATCTACTCTACTGTAGTCGTAAACGAACTCCAGTAAAATTGGTAACTAGGAGATGGTGAAAGTGTCTAGTTTGTACTCAGGGGTTTGCGAACTAAACACAAAAGCAAATATGAGTCTATAGTGAATATGTTGAGCCCGTATGAGCTCATCCCTAGTGATATCTTCCTTGAAGGAATGTGTAAGTGCTTTGCCACAGCACCGAACGCACCTAGAAGCCAGCACGAGCTTTGTCATAATATAGGATATTCTCTTGACCATAGAGAATCATGCTACTATTTTTCCTGAGCATATTTGATTACATATTTTGCTTCTACGAGTCTCAGGATTTTTCATTTTGTAATTCTGTATGAATTTACCACATTGATGTGTATTTAAATATTTACGGTAGAGGTATTTCCATCGCGGATATGCGAACTGGATATAAAAAAGTCGCTAAACGACTTGAGTACTTCCTTGAACCCGGAACGCTGATTCGGCATCTAACAAACCACGTCTCGAGTCAGTCGAGGACGGACGCATCTACGTTTGGGTCTGTTAAGCCCACATTTCCAAGTCCACTCACTTGAGTGAAGAAAGTATTATCTACAAGCATCGTGCATCAAGAGCACATTAGTGTGCTAAATTGTAATTGTATCGTCAAGTTGGGCAGGTATAATTCACGTCTGTGAAAGAGTTTTTAAATTTGTGAATTTTGTGATTTGTAACATTTTCGACGTACCAGCACGTGGAACACACATTTTCAACCACGCCGCTAACATTATCAAAGACCACGAGGTGGCAAAAGATATCTTCATAGAGGACAGTGAATATTATTCAAGCTACATTAAAAGCACGCCACTGCTGCAAATAAACTTCGAGGAGTTGTGCGCGAATTTTCTACCGCCGATCGCAGAGATATTACGTGATTTTCAGTGTTTGAAAAGTAATAAAGCCTGTGAGCCGATACTATCCGTGTATCGTAACTTCAGTGGCAGACCTACCATGGCCATTTTATCATTTTAAATTATTATGTCGACTTCGCTGGGGTCTGGCGTTACGTTACGGTGACGGCTCGAAATGTTAGTTAGTTATTGTTGTTTTAAGGGGCGGAACTACGAGGTCATCTGCCCCTCTTAACACAGATTAAAAATTAAAAATTTGGAAATGAATTTAAAATTTTGGGGTGGACACCTAAATTTAAAAAGACCAAAAATTTATAAGACAAAAACAAAAAATTAAATAAAGATAAAAATTATAAAAATAAACAAAAAATATGGGAAAAAACACATTATCATTCAAAAACGAACAAGTCGTTGAGTCAATGTTCACTGGAGAATTTAGATTGGAGAATGCACTGAGGTGTGTGACGTCATAATACTACTTGAGCTTCCTCATTTCCCCGCGCGCTCCGGTGAGCGTGACGTCATCCAGCCAGCTACCTCATTCGACCTTGGTTTGCACTTGCTTTTTTATTATTTTTTTATTTTTTGCTAACGGACTTTGAGTTCACGCAGCATTTGTAGCATTTGTAGCATTTAAAATGATATAAAGTCTGGTGTTTCAGACTGACTATCAGTGTTTTTTAATATTGTTTGCAAGTGAATAGAGCCTGTGAGAAATTTATAATCAATTGTGTAACATAAATTCTGTGAGAGAAAATCACCAGCACTTAAACATAAATTCTGTGAAAAAGACGTGTGAATTGTTCTTCAAATTATGCATCACTTAGTCAACCACGTATACGATATGTTGCTATTCTCATTCGCAATGTGTGACAAGGCTTAAGCTACCCACGTGAGGGAGATGTCCAGAGATAAAGCTACACTATGGATTGGACCCTACGAACCACGAGGGACTTACACACCATGAGGAGTCCACAATGAGAACCACCATCATGAAGAGGAAACCACTTGGAAGGAGTCCACGAGGACGCAGGAAATGGTTAAGAAGAGGAAGAGGCCAAGGATGTATATATTCCCTTCCACCACGAGAAGTTGTATACCCCTCAATTCTGAGCGAGGAGCAAGGTGAATTACTAATGGTCCTGTGAGTTTTGTATTCTCTTTCTTGTGCGTTTTTTTATTATGGTAGGCATAGTGTAGAAATCAACCGAATTCTTTGACAACCAATTAGGTAGGGTTAGTTGTTTGATCCGTGATGTGTCTTTATTTTTTCTGAATGTTTCAATATTGTTGAGACACCGTGTATTTGGATTTATTCCATTCGTGCATTTCTTTTGGGAGTACCTAAACGTCAAGTCTTGAAACTCATAGCTGAGCTACTTTTTCTATCAGCCTAGACTGATCATAACTGGATGAACTGCCATCCGTATACACAATCAGGTTAATATTTGGACACCCTGTTATGGCATTTTATTTAATTTACGCCACTGTCGTATCGTCGTATCATTTGGTGTCATTGGGGATTAATCACCACATTTATAAATGGATTACGTTAGTCATTGCGGATCTCTGAAGCCACTGAGTTCTGAATGAGAACTAATTTAGGGTATAGCCTACTTCGTGTTATGCGATTAGCATCGAACCCTGTAATTTAACGACATATAATTTTAAACAACACAATAGTAGAAAGTATTGTGTGTTTAATTATAATTTGTGTCGAGGAGTCGACACGCAAACATTATTGATGAAAACTTGTAAATAGATGGAGTGGAATGCCTATCAGAAAAGCCAAAGCAGTTGGGAGATGGTGTAATATATCTCTTTCAAGTTTACTTGCTATTTCAAACATGTTGTATCGCTGTACTGCGTAAATCTAGGCAGTATTCAATCCACTATTCATTGTGTGATAATGTAAATACGTGTACGGTTCACATACCAGGACTGCATCATGTGAATCCTTGCTTAAATTAGTGTAATATTTCCCTTCTCGACGCAGGAGTTCTGAGTGCAGTTAGTTGCACGCGCACACTATAAGAATTGTCATGACCGAGCCAGGGAAAAAACCAGTTTACTGTACCCATAAGTCACCGCACCGCTACATGTGAGACCTAGACTATTGATTATTTTAAGACGTATTCTGACGTCACATAACTGTGTGGAATGCACTTTTGACAAGGTCAAGGAACGCAGCTTAAATGTAGGCTAGTCAGCTGTTTGATATTTCGTAATATGAATGACCATCGCGTCACATTGAGATCGCTATTTGAGGCGACAGTCAGATAGGAGTAACTGCATGGATATTAGGAAATGTTGAAAGGTTTACCCAATGACCATGATGACACTGTGTATAAGGCTAGTTAATTGATGTGATTATAGTGCCTGTATAGTGCACTGTTGCTGGATGGATTAATATCCACAACCATTATTGTTGTTGTCGGAAAAGTACTGAGCGATTTTGCCGGGCTTATTCCGAGGCTTATTAAGCGAGCCATGTGTGTGCCGCTAATAGCTAGTGTTATTGTATTGCCAAGCCGGTGCTAGCTCGTGTTATTCTTGTAACTGGCACCGATCTTGTGATGATCTCAGAGGAGACTCACTATTATTGTGTATTCAGCCTGTGTCATGGATTATCATCAGTATTCGACATAAAACCAATTAGGGAACCTAAACCTACGACTAATAATCATGAAGCCTAATTTATCTAAACTATTTAAACTAATTAATGATTGATTGATATAAGCTTGAACCTACATTTTGTTTGCCTACTGATGCCATGTGCTGAAGCATTTCCCAGAGGGAGGTGATATTGGATTAAGCTGACACTTTATTTTGGACCGACGGAGTTGCGGCTGGACCAAAAGTTCGTAAATGGTGGAGCGCATACTCATACAACATAAGACGTGGTTATTACTACACTGTTGTCAACATAATTTACACACATTCAGATGACAATTGAGGGCAAGCAGCGCCTCAATTGGTTTAGGCAGGATTGACAATAAGAAAGCCTATGTGTTCAGTGATTTATTTATGTGTTTACCTGTCTTGTACCCGTATTGTTGTTGTATATTTGTTGTAATCAGATTATGTTTCTTTTTATTGTTAGACGTGGTTGTCATATTAGCTTTCGTCGTAATTATCTGTTTACGGGCGCTTATTGCCGTAATTTTTCATCGTGTCAGAAGTTAGCTAAATTAATTCAAATTAAATGTTAATACGGAAGTGGTACTATCATAACCTAGGCCTTGCATTGCTGTCCTGTTAAATGTAAATTCCGATATTAGTCACTTGTTTATAATTGCGTAGGGATTACCTTACGAGCCACATTCCAAGCTTTGTTGTTGTTTACTTTTCTTGTATCAAAGGACTTTCGAGAGGGTTTGACCTAGCTTCAGTTAGGACCCTGATCTCTTCCTTTATTTTATTTATTAGCTTTGCGGATTAGCCGAACAAACCCTCCGAAGTAGGATAGGGGTTTGTTTTATTGAATAAACATGTTCACGAGATGTTACTTAAGCCTGGATGTTTTCATTTCTTAGCTTTGTGTTCGAGGGTGTACTTCTTTGGCTGTCTATGGCATATCCTCCATGTATGGACCTGATCCCCAGGGACCATAGTACTCGTGCTACGCCAGCCTTAAAAGAAGTGCATCCGATCCTCTCAGGTTGTGTGTTTGACAGATGGGACTGTCTGGACTACCATTTCGGTTGATGATACCCCGGCAATCTCCTCTGACGGGCACATTGTATGCAATGGACTGAGTGCATTCCAATAGAGCGTTTGTTTTGTTCTAGCGGGCGTGCCCCGAGTTCTAACAGTAACTGATTTTCTTTTTTCCGGTGGAAGCGCATGGAACATAAGGGTACAACCCAACGCAGATAAACAAAACTTTATCCGCATCCGCCCTGCATCCGCATGACATCCGCACGTTTATTACCCGAATCCGATGACATAACAATAATATTTTTAGCCTACTTTTCACATTTTGTAAAAATGAGGAAAAAGTAGACTTATGAGATCAATCCCGGAAAATGTGTGTCTGTCTGTCCTTCTGTCTGTCAGTCTGTGTGTGTGTGTGTGTGTGTCCCAATGAACTCCTAAAACGGCTGCATCTATCGTAACCAAATTTGGTATGAGTAAAGATCTATACCTGAATATCTCACGGCCATTTTGAAAATGACGTCGGTGCTACCACCTGCTGAAAAATCGAAATTGAAATTTGAACTTCATGTTGGATACCTCAGAAGGTATGCATGGGAGCTATTTCAAAATTACCCCACACCTACCCTCAGGGGCTCACATCTAGTGGGACGGGGGTTGGCGATCACGGAACCCCAGCTGAGTCCGGCATTGCTTCCACTTACTTGTGCCGGTCTCCTCGCCGTCCTCTTTCCTGTGACCTCTCTTGGTCAACTCTTGTTCTTTTCCGACCCCGACGGTATTAGGGTTTCCGAGGCCTAGAGAGTCTCTTCCTTTCCCGCCTTAATTGGCTCTTATCTCATCTTTCTTGATCCCCCATTCTTCGAGGGATCAACCTTCATTTTTCTTTTGAATATACCCTCAATGGCTCACGGCTGGTGAGTTCGGGAGTTGGCGACCCCAAAAGATTCCTGAGCTGGGTCCAGTTTTTTTCTTCATTGCCTTTGAGGTGGACCCTCTCCTATTTCCTGATATTATTTAAGGTTCTCGCACTGGTTTGTGAATTGGCTCCCGTTTGTATCTAAATTATATTTTGTAAGTATTTTCAATCTCAATTGCATTTTGTTAATATATTGAATCTAAATTGCATTTTGTGAGTATTTTGAATCTATCTTACATTTTGTAAGTATTGCCAATCTATATTGCATTTTGTAAGCAGGCCTATTTTGGATCTAAATTGCATTTTGTGTATATTATAAAATTATCCACTTTACAATACAAACTTTTATCACACGATGTCCTTATAAACTATGATACTTGTTTCGACTAATTTTGAGCCTTCTTCAGTCAATAGCACAAATAAAATTCTCACAAAACAGTCTAGGGTTGATCAGTGTGACCTCGCAATAAAATTTGTTATTTTTTAAAATAAGATTTTCACAGCGTCATGGCAATTATAACATTGGACATAAAAGCTAACAAAAATTAAAAACTAAATAAAATTCAAGTCGTGGACTCATTGTCGTTGAAATTATTTCCAAATAAGGGACCCCATTGTACAGACGTCTTGTATAAGTATCGTGTGTTAGTTATACTGGTAGAGGCAACAAGCAATTTCCGTATTTTCGTCTCTACCAGGGTAACTAAACCACGATTCTTATACAGGACGTCTGTACAATGTACAGTGGGTCAAAATCGAAATCTAGGAGGACAAAATTATTTATTTTCATAGTAAAAAAAAATCAAAATTTATTACTTCCATTGCATTCTCATATAATTGCCGCTCACTATTCTGGGATATAAACGCATCGTAGTGTAAATCTGTCACCATTGTTCGAGCAGTCTGAATTGGAGGGTGAATGTAAGTGGCTGTGGCTTGGTGTCTTTGTGGTTAGTGTGATGCTTTAAGATGGAATATGTAGCTGAAGATATGATCTTTGTAACGTGTTTCAGTTATTAATGGGCGCAATTTTACGTAATTTTAGCTATATCTGCATTATATAATATTTAACTATTATTTTAAAAATTATTCTTTCACTTAGATTTTTAGTATGTCGCGTCACTCTGCGTAACTTTCTACTTAATGTTAACATGGAGATAAAGTCTTGTAGTTTACGCCTGTTATAATATTTTTTGCATCTTTTTGCAACTTACTTGGTTATTTTACGTTTTAGAAGATGCCGCGAAACCAGTTCTCACACGTTTACAACTGTTTGAAGCACTGTGTTCGACGATTATGTCAAAAGTGGAACTTTGTGACTTTGTTAAAAGTAAATTAGGGGTAGAAAATTGTTCTGAAGAGATAACTGAATGCTCTATCCAACTCCTAGTCATAGACAATTTCTTGCATGTGTAGACGTAGCTAAAAAAAGGTCTTAACTGATGTTTATTATGAAGTAAACATATTATATACGTTGCTTTCACTCTAAATTCATGATTAAAACGTAAACATAATTTTTCCCCCCTAGATTTCAATTTTGACCCACTGTGCAATGGGGTCCCTTATTTGGAAATGATTTCTGTGACGATGAGATAAATTTTATATAGTTTATAAATTTTTTACCTTTTTATGCTCAATGTTATAATTGCCATGACGATGTGAAAATATTATAAAAGAATTTAATAAATGTTATTGCGAGGTCACACTGATCAACCCCTAGACTGTTTTGTGAGAAATTTATTTGTGCTATTGACTGAAGAAGGCTCAAAATGAGTCGAAACAAGTATCATAGTTTATGAGGACATCGTGTGATAAAAGTTTGTATTGTAAAGTGGATATTTTTATAATATATCATAATCAATAAGGGAAAATTTAGAATTATGACTAAAGTCATAGATATTGTATTTTGTGAGTATTTTAAAATCTAAATTGTATTTTGTAAGTATTTTGAATCTGAGCTGCATTTTGTGCGTGTTTTCAATGTAAATTATTTTTGTGAGTGTTTTCCGTCTAAATTGCATTTTGTAGGTGTATCCCCACTAAATTGCATTTTATGCGTGCTTTCAGTCCGAGTTACATTTTGTAAATATTTCCCATCTAAATTGGTCCCCATTACATTGTATTTTTCACAATCACCCAAACCATTAAGGGCCGATAACCTAGATGGTAGGCCCCTTAAAACAACAATTATCATCATCAAAATTGGCATACATATAGATAATAATATTTCAGTTTAATTTCCAGGAGGCCATACATGACACTGTTGCCAACACGATTCTATGACTGCTAATAGGTCATATCGTTAGGCCTATATGCATGTAACTTCCATACTATCAATTTGATTTCAAGCAAATTTCGTATGTACTATGTGTACCACAACAATATATCAGAAAGTAAGCAAGCCAACAGCTCGAAACTTTGCACACGTATAGTGCATAGCCTACTTCATTAATTTGGAGTAACTAATATACATCAGTGCTGCCTACATGATCCTAAGCTTGCTGATAGTTCCAATTATGAAATACATGTAACGTCTATACTAACAAATCGATTTCAACCAAATTTCGTACGGTATATGCTTTGTGTACCATAAATAATATGACTATGCGTATTATTAAGATCCAGCAGGGGTGCCAAATGTAAATAAATGCTCTCTCTATTTTTTTTATCCTAATACCTACAAATCAGAAAATATGCAAGTCAACATCTCTAAACTTTGCATACGTATAGTACCTAACATTCTAAATTAATTTGGAGGTAACTACTATACGTCAGTGCTGCAAACATGATTTAAGTCTGCTGATAGGTCCAATTTTTAAATGCATATACTAACAAAAGGATTTCATCCAAAATTGGCACTATAAAATATAGTAATATTTCAGATTGTTTCTAAGCAAAACATACCTGACATTGTCACCAACATGATTTTACGCGCGCTGATAGATCCAATGTTTAACTGTATGTAACGTCTATATTATCCATTGGACTTCAACGAGATGTTGTATGTGCATTATGTACCTTAAGAGATGGATCTATGGATATATTCAGAGTCACAAGGGCTGCCAACTGTAGTGATCTATTAGGTTACACTATTTCAGGTATACTACGAACGAATTAGATATGTCAGTATTACCAACTTAATTTCGTCATCATTCTAGACGAAATCATTGGCATGAATCTTAAATTTTAAGAAAAGTAGGCTCATTAGTCCGTCACAGAACTACTTGTTATTTTATTAGATGAAGCATAAAGTATCAGAGCAACACATTTAGACATTTGAGAAGAAAGGCTATGCGTGTCATGTGCTATGTTTAAAATGAATGCTATACAGTCAGAGTTGCAACCCTTTTCAGTTCGGAATGGTAATTATGCTTAATGACATAATTTGAATAAGATCATCATCTTACAATTGTCATGGAAAAAATATTATGTCATAAATATCCGAGTCCTAGTAATGATATTCAACATTGTCATTTAGACTTTCACGGCCCGTGTTACTATTCATAATGTTGAATTTTGGGCTTATGTCGTGTTTTATTATACTAAAATTGGACGCGTTTCGAAAGAAACCATGTCTTTCATCGTCAGGAATAATCTGGAATACGACAATGTTACTAAGAGAAAGCAACGAAGAACATATAGAAGGTGCCCAAAGATGGACGCCATTATAGCCCCATGTTAGGGACAACGGAAAGCAGCAGTGAATTACTTTCTCAGGGTTCTGATAATAGGTAGCCAGGATTCACTGAGATTGTAGCCGGTGTCGCGGTTGAAATTATCTGGGTGTTTACGTATTTCAACCGCCTCCCTGATGATTCTGGGACGATATTGCTTTATACGGGCAAGAACATCCACTCCTTGGAACATGACATCATGGCCAGGTGTTAAAGCATGATCGGCAACAGCTGATTTATCAGGTTGAATGAGCCTGATACATCTATTATGTTCCTTAATGCGAGTGCATATTGTTCTCGAAGTCTGCCCGATGTAAACCTTGCCACAAGTACAGGGAACTCTGTAGATACCCGGTTGTTGCAATTTAGGCAAACTGTCCTTAGTTGGTCGCAGGAGTTGCCTAATCTTAACAGAAGTTCCAAATACAGTCCGTATGTTGTACCGACATGTTCGGATTGTATTCTATAAACTGTCCGCAAATTTGGTTGGTTGGTTCTTCAGTTTAGGGGCTGCGACAACGTGGTCATGTAACCCCGTGTACTTTGGTTGTGTGTTGAATCTGTCTGATAACCGGTGTTAATTGTGATGGCTGTATTAGTGTGTGTATCTGTTTTAATTCAAGTAAGGACTGGAGACATTTAATTTTTTCAAGTAGTCCCTACTTTTGCCGCCAAACGCCACCGTCAACGACCAACTAGTTCAGAACTTAGTTACCAGATGCCACCGCAATCGGCTCTTGACTACGAACGTAGAAACCTAAGAACGTTAGTCAAATGTTTAACCTATATATAATTTAGCTTCACACAGTTGTAATTAGTGGAATGTTCTTTAACATGCCATAGATCTATGACATAGGACCGCCGGCTTTACTTCCCCTCCGAAGGAAGAAAGGCATACTGAGGGATTTTTAACGTTCTTAAAAATCCGACGACTTCGGCCGGGTTTGAACCCGCGATCTTGGGTATAGAAGCTCAGCATGCTACCAACTACGCCACCGAAGACGCTGTCCGCAAATTTACTCCAAACATTATCCGCAGCTTATCCGCTATCCGCACAGCCATGGAAAACTATATCCGCATGGCGAAATATTTTTCGGATATCCGCAGCTTTATCCGTGGATATCAGCATCCGCGCCGGGCTTTAACTATAGGACCTTTGTTCGACTCGGGTGTGCATGCCCTCGAGTTGAGAGTATCTGTAACAATCATCTTCACACTGTGGTAAGAACGTAGGCCCACCTTCGCTTTAAATCACAGAAAGCGCATGCTGAGGTTGACACAGTACTGTAGTGACACTGTTCGCAGGCTCTCTGATATGAAGGTAGTCCGAGTACAGGACAGCGTTCTCTGTAAGGATTTGAGATGAAATGGACTTACTGCCATACGGATTTACTAAAAAATTCAATAAATGCATTTAATGGCATTTCATGAATTCATGAAGAATCCACTGCTGTCTCTAAGGGCGCTTATATAATATAGCAGATCCTGTTTGTAATCAGCGCTGATTTTTAATGCTTGTTAATTGGAGTGGAGAAATAGCTCGCTCAGATTTTCGTTTGAAGAATGCCGGATTGGAGGCGTCTGGGGAGAGTGGTATGGAAACAGAGATGTAATCCTGACCACAGCCAAGTCAAAAACGCTTGTCTTTTAGCTCTGATTGGTGGCGGATGAAATTATGCAAATCCTTGCTTTATCATAGAATTTCAAGAATCATCTGCGAATGAGCATTAACTGCGAGAGAAGCAAAACCTCACAGGGAAAGGTAGGAAACATGAAGGCAACAATGAGATAGTTAGAACTGTGTGACGTGGGTTGGCGACCACGGGACCGCAGTTGAGTCCGGCATTACTTCCACTTACATGTGTTGGGCTCCTCACTGGCATCCTATCTTTCGGCCTCCCTAGGTCAACTCATGTTCTCTTCCGCCCCGATTGTATTAGGGAATCTGACGCCTAGAGAGTCTTTCACTTTCCCACCTTAATTGGCCCTTCTCTCATCTTTTCTGATCTCTCGTTCTTTGAGGGGTCAAACCTCTTGTTTTTCTTTTCCTGATATCTCCTGTCCTCTGCTGAAGACTCTAAAGGAGGCAGGGTGTATGTAGCCCCACCACTTATTGTGTACCCTGGATAGTGCTATACCCTTAAGAGATCACGCCGGTGAGTTCGGGAGTCGTTGACCCTGAGGGATTCCTGAGCTGGGTCCAGTTTTCTCCTCTTTTTCCATTGCCTCTGGGGAGGACCCTCTCTCCTCTTTCCCTTCCCTATCTGCCTTTTATGGTTCTCCTTCCTTCTAAGTCCCTCAATCCTCATTCTTCGAGGGTTGAGGGCATTTCTTTTTCTCCTGTCCGTTATTTGCCAAATTCTTTATTTGTCTACAATTTCTTCCCCTAGTATATAAGTTTTCTCCTCTTTTTCCATTGCCTCTGGGGAGGACCCTCTCTCCTCTTTCCCTTTCCTATCTGCCTTTTATGGTTCTCCTTCCTTCTAAGTCCCTCAATCCTCATTCTTCGAGGGTTGAGGGCATTTCTTTTTCTCCTGTCCGTTATTTGCCAAATTCTTTATTTGTCTACAATTTCTTCCCCTAGCATATAAGTCTGTGGTTAGTATTAGTTATAGTTTTCATTACATTCTGATCTTTCACTATGACCCAAACCATTAAGGGGCGATAACCTAGATGTTAGGCCCCTTAAAAGACAATTATCATTATCATCATGATCATCATCATCTTCTTCATCATCAAAGACCTCCTTTTCAAACAACGAAACGTGACATTTCACTTTAAAAAATCCCACTTGCATTAACCGGAAATCGAACCTGGAACACATTAATGTTATTCTAATCCATGAAATGTTATCCACTAAAGAAATCCGTAATGCTCATATACTGTTCTGATCCTGGCTATCACCGCAGAGTCCCGGGTTAGATTCCCGGCTCTCCCAAGGAATTTAAATCTGGTCTGAGGGTTGGAACGGGGTACACTTAGCCTCGTGAGACAAAACCGAGGAGAGGCGGGTTTGATTCCTACCTCAGACATTATGGTAGTAGTTTTCCGTGGTTTCCCCACCTCTACTCTAGGAAAGTTCTGGGATGGAACCTAACTTAAGGCCACGGACGCATCCTTCCCAAATCCTCCCTTGATTACAAATACACTTAGTGGTACAAACACCACAGTGACACTTTTATAGCGATTCAAACACGGCTGAAGTCGTCGGATTTTTAAGAGTGTTAAAATCCTTCAGTAGGCTATGCCTTCCTTCGGAGGGGAAGTATAGCCGGCTGGCCCATGTCATATATTTATGGCATGTACAAGATCCTTACACTAACTAAACTTGCGTGAAGCTAAATTTCTAGGTTAGATTTCGTTGAAACGCTCTATCATAGTTCCAATGTTCACCACTAGGTGTCAGTGACAACTGGTAGCGAAAGTTGGAACTACTTGAAATTGAACGGAACTTGTAGCTCACCCCAAGGGTGTCCTCTTGAAGCAGCTACAGCCTCTGGCGAGCCGAACATGTCCTCGGACACTCCCGGCACTAAACGCCATACGCTAAATAAATAAAATTGTGAAACAGGTTATCAGACAGCGTCTACACACACCCAAATATACGGGGCTACATGACCATGATGTCGCAAAACCCCTAAAGAATCAAGAAGAACAACAACATACTGTTCTGGAATGCACACACTAATCCCATGATTAAGTGAAAGGGAATCTGGTGACCCATTCTTGGGCTATATTTTGCATTCCAAGGAGATTCTGGTCCAATGACGTACAAGGAGTGGTGTACCCTCCCGGTCTTCCCACACCAGTGACTCGACTCGGACAATCACGATGAGTAACACTGCGAACCTGAGGCATATTTCACTTCTTCAGCCTCTCCTCCTTGTAATTATTCTATCCATTAGTGACCAGTACCACAATAATTTGCGGTTATATAAAGGTCATAGTTCATTTCAGGCGAGGTTCACGTTGGGATTTGAGGAGGAAGTTACAGTCCTGAAGAAGAAAATCTTATGAACTGCGCACAATGGGATTGTGGTTGTTGTTTCTAGTTAATAATAATAATAATAATAATAATAATAATAATAATAATAATAATAATAATAATAATAATAATAATAATAATAGTGATAATGTTATTGGTTTTACGTCCTTTTAAACTACTATGGCTTTTAGAGACGCTGGGGTGCTTGAATTTTCCCTCAAAGGGGATCTAAAATGTGCCACTGACACATCTCCGTCGCATTTGTGCTCCCTCAAATAACATAATTAATACCCTCCAATGCCAACTAAGTGAGCCGGGATTCGATCCTGTAACCTTGGGAGCAGCAGGCGAGAACGTTACCGCTGAGCTACGCAGCCAGTCTGTTTGTTTTTACAACACAGGGGCTCACATCTAGTGGGATGTGGGTTGGTGACCACGGGACCCCAGCTGAATCCGGGATTGCCTCCACTTACTGTACTTGTGCCGGGCTCCTCTCCATCTTCTTTACTGTCGACCTCTCCCGATCAACTTTTGTTCTCTTCCGACCCCGACGGTATTAGGGTTTACCTCTAAAGGTCTTGTCCTCGACCCTCCCTTACTTTCCTTTCCCGTCTTAATTGACCCTTGTCTCATCTTTCCTGATCCCTCATTTTTCGAGGGGTCAGACCTCTTGTTTTCTTTTCCGGTATTTCCTGCCTTTTGCCTAAGATCCTCAAAGAGGCAGGGTGTGTGTAGTCCCACCACTTATGGTGCACCCTAGATAGTACTACACCCTCAAGAGCTCAGAGCTGGTGAGTTCGGAAGTTGGCGCCCTGAGGGATTCCTGAGCTGGGTCCGGTCCCCCCCCCTCTTTTTCCATTACATTTGAGGTGGACCCTCTCCTCTTTCTCTTTCCTATCTGCCTTTCCTGGCTCTCCTTCTTTCTAAATCCATCAATCCTCATTCTTCGAGGATTGAGGGTATTTATTTCCGCTTTCTTTTCTTTCCCTTAGTCTTGTTTTCGTTTTCTTCTTTTAGTAAGTAAGCTGTAGTTAGTGTTAGTTGTAAGTTCAGTTAGTTATTGGTGTTTTAGGGGGCGGAATTATGAGGTCATCTGCCCCGGGTAGATTTAATTATAGGTTCATTTTCATTTTTCATGATCACCCAAACCATTAGGGGCCGATAACCTGGATGCCACGGTGGGTGAGTGGTCAACCTGTCGGTCTACTAATCCCAAGCTTGCAGGTTCGCTCCTGACCGTGGCAAGTGATTTTTGAAAGGCGGCAAAAATTACGACACCATGTCATACGATATTGGCATGTCAAATAACCCATTTTAATTCAGTAGGCCATGTTCATAAAGGCAAAGTTAATCGCGGGAGTTTCCGCCAACACAAAGTTCCTCATTTCTCTACTAGAAAGCGCTATAGTGTTCAAGGAGCTTAGATATCTCACCCCTTTGACTTTCATAGTGCTTCAAGGAACAACGAAATTTGGCATGCAAGCTACCCTTTGGGTGTCAAATAACAAAGCATGCACCCGGCACCCGAGGCCATATAATATTATTATTACCTGGATGTTAGGCCCATTAAAACAACAATTTTCGTCATCATCATCTGTTTGTTTTAAGGGTCTGTTGTTGTTGAGGTTTTAGTCTTCAGTTTTTTGACTGGTTAGATCCAGCGCTCCATGCCTCCCCGTTCTGAGCTAATCGTTTCATCTCTACATAGCTACCACACCCTAAATCCGAGGCAATCTGTTTAAAGATCTTGGTTTACCCTAAAGTTGTTGTCCTCGACCCTCCCTTCCATAACTAAGTTGCTATTCCTGGGCGACTTAGTATGTGCGCTAACAACCTGTCAGATCTTTAGAATTTCCCCAGATTCCCAGCACTGTGATGGTGAGTGATTTAACGTCAAAATTATAATAAATTAAGGCTTATAGTTATTAGGCTGCAAATAGTGAGACGTGGGTGGGCGACCACGGGGCCCCAGTTGAGTCTAGAACTTCATCCAATTGCCTTTCACCATTCATGTTGACCTTCCTTGGACAACTCTTGTTCTCTTCCGGCCCCGGCGGTAATAGGCTATCCGACGCCTAGGGTACCTTTCATTTTCCCGCCTTAATTGGGCCTGGCCATTTCATATCCTGATACCCTCATTCTACGAAGGGTTAGGCTGTTCGTATTTGTCTTTAAGAAAAATGCTTGGGATCCCCCATTTTTAGAGAAGTGTGTTAAGGTATTATTATTATTATTATTATTATTATTATTATTATGTCCGGTTCCGTGGCTAAATGGTTACCGCGCTAGGCTTTGGCCCGAAGAGCCTCGGGTTTGATTCCCGGCCGAGCCATCAGGGATTTTAATCTCCTGGGGTTAATTCCCATGGCTCGGGTACTGGGTGTAGAGACGTCTTCATCACTTCATTACGACTCGCAGGTCGCCCACGGGCGTCAACTAGAAAGACCTGCACTCGGCCCCTCCGGAGACAACACGATCATTAGATCATTATATCATTATTATTATTATTATTATTGTATGAATACGTCATCATTGTGCCCCAGATGAAGCATCAGAGGAGAAAATTAAACGAATGAATGATAGTATTGGACTGCAATTCCATGTGTACAATGTAAGAAATAATTCTTTTTCTTGAATGCAATTGAGCTAATGCTCCGAATAATAGAACTACGTTCAGCCATGTTGGATAGTTAACTTACAATAATAAAAGATGCTGCTGCCAACCTTGTCCTTGTACCAACTGTGGTAAAATAACATTATACAATTTCCATGAGAGTAAACAAAGAACAAACAATTATTATTATTATTATTATTATTATTATTATTATTATTATTATTATTATTATTATTATTATTATTATTATTATTATTATATTCGTTTCGGTCGTCTAGGGACCACGAGCCAATTTCAATGCTTTGTCCTTTGCTGTTCCTTCTTCTTCCTCCAGTATTCCTTCATGTTTCCTTTATGTTTCCTCGGACCATTTCGAGCCGGTTTTCTTTCCCTTCCTCCCTTGGAATCCTTCCATTTTTAGTACTTTTTACCTAAAAATATCCGTTTGTGGTGTATCTTCCCTGATATTGTTTCCTTCCAAATCCTTTTTGACTTCTTGTACCCAGGTTGTTGTTGACTACTTGTTACACAAGAATGTGAAGATCTGGTTGTCTAATCTACTGTCATCCATCCTGTACAAATGTCCAAAAAAGTAGCAAGCTCCTCTTCCGTATTTTTTCTGATATGTCTTCTATTTTTCAATATATTTCATCATTACTTCTTAATTTCCAAAATTCTGCAGTTTTTAAAGGACCGAGTATTTTGCGTATAATTCATCTTTCTACTACTTCTAATTTATCCAATTTGTAGTTCAGTACGAGGCATTCACTCGCATACAGGCATACCGGTTTGACTACGGTGTTGTAGTGCAGTATTTTAAGATCTTTAGACAAACACCTTTTACTGTAGGTATTCCTAGTTATGCCATACGCTCTTTCCATCTTTCGTATTCTTTCTTCTACATAATATTTTTCCAAACCATTTCCTTGAATAATTTCCCCCAAATATTTGAACTTCCTTACCCTCTTTATTTAACGAATTTCTGTTAATAGGATTTCTGGAGCATTTTTTAAGTTTGTCATAAATTTGTTTCCTCCTACAGAAATTCTTAAACCCGTTTTGTTGGCTATTGCTGCGTTTGCCAGATTTTCGGAAAGTATGCCCAAATCATCTGCACATGCTAGGCAGTTTATTTCAATACATCTGTTCTTTCTTCCAATTGTTATTGGTGATAGCTTATGTTATTCCAGTGTTTCATCCCAAATTCTTACTACTTTCTCCAGGACGCAATTGAAGAGGAGTGGAGACAAGCCATCACCTTCACTTACACCTGTATTTATTTTGAATGTTTCTTCAGGACGCAATTGAAGAGGAGTGGAGACAAGCCATCACCTTCACTTACACCTGTATTTATTTTGAAGGTTTTAGATATTTCACCCAGACATTTTATTTTTGATATAGTGTCTGTGAGGGTGTCACGGATCAGGTTTGCCGATTTTGATTTAACTCCAAATTCTCGCATTACATTATCTAGAGTGTCCCTATCAACAGAATCCAAAGCCTTTTTCAAATCTATAAATGTCACTACTATGTATTTAGAGTTCATTAGCCCTGTGACGGATTATTGACTTCAGGTTGAATAACTGTTCTGAACAAGATCTTCCCTTCCTGAATTCTATGATAGTATTGTATAAAAATATGTATGCAATTTACTTAGAACTACAAAACCACGACCGTCGCGCTGTTTTATATACACTATTTTGGTTTCCATCCCCTGAAAGTGGGCTGTTTTTGATGTGCAACATATTTCCGTTCGGTTGCTGGATATATTTATTTAGCGTATGGCTTTTAGTGCCGGGAGTGGATATTTTTGTGGGAGTGATTTTGAAAAAAGGGACGGAAGTGGGATTGACGGAAAAGTGTAACAGGAAACAATGAGCGCGAACGGTGGCAGAATTTGGTACCACGACGTACTATCGCATACGGTTTACTCCAATATTTGGAGGCCCAATTACAGCTATTCCTACAATAAATCATCTTCAAGTTGTCGTTCTTTGGTGTGAAAATATTCACTGTATCATATTTCCTGAAAACAATTATGATTTATTAAGGGGCTATTTTTCAATCTCTGAATAAAAGTGATGGGCATCCACCCCCCGAGAAACGTGTTTTTCAATGCAAAGTTATGCGAACTCTGGTTTTCAATGGAAAGTTATGCGAACTCTGGTGTCAACTGATTGAAACACAAACCACATGGTGAAGGTCTTCGTAGCAGTATTTAAATGATTTTTTTTTTACCCTCCAGGTTGGTGGAACCCACGGACTCAGCGAGGGAACTCACCACTACCGCATCTACGGGCAGTGTCCTAGAGCTGGGAACATCGAATCGGAAGGGATACAACTGGTGAGGTGGGATTGGCACCTCGCCCTGGCGGCCTCACCTGTAAAGCGAACAGGGGCCTCATTTATTTATTTATGTATTGCCACAACAGGGCAGTGCCCCAATTACAGTAGCAAACAATTAAACAATTGTTTACACACAGATAATACTTGAAAATACATTAAGATACAAGATAAAAATACATTAGAATACAAAATAAAAATTGAAAATTAAAAATTGTTAATTGAAAATTAAAACTTAAAAATTGAAGATTAAAAATTAAAACTTAAATCTAAAAAAAAAAAAAAAAATTGTTAACAAGGAATATACACAAGTTCAAGTCGCAATAACAGTAAATTAAGCATGATTTTTAATATTTGGTCACATAATGTAAAACTAGGTACTAATACAATAGCAATGGAAGATGGTAAGAAAGTGAAACCTAAATTTAATATCTTCGTTATAATGAATCATTTGACATCTAAAACTACGTGTAATTGCCTTCTATAATTTAGCAAGGACATTCCAAAATCTAAATTGTTGTCAGCTGAGAGCCTGTTGTAAGTACAGCACATATTCTATATCGGTGAATTTTTATGGAAATTTGTATTAGATTTTTTAACTATTAGGAGTTCTCGTTTTCGGAGACATTTCTTTCTCACATTGAAATTTATTTGCCCTAAAGTTTCACTCGTGTCTGAGATACCATTGATAATTTTATACAAATATATCTGCTGAGCAATAAGCCTGCGTGTTGAAAGTTTAGTCATTTGGAATTCTGACAACAAGTTAGAGTAAGGAATTCTACTACGAATGGCTGATACAGAGTACTTCTTGTAATATAGGAAGCGTAACAGTTTCTTTTGCAGCCTTTCTATGTTTTTTATATGTGACTCGTACATTGGAGACCAGACTACCGCATTAAACTCCAGTTTACTTCTCACATATGCATTGAAGAGCGTAATGATTGTCTTTGCATTCGTCAACTCCTTGGAATTTCTAAAAATAAAGCCCAGAGTTCTAAGTGCATCATTCACTACCTTATCAATATGATATTTGAAACTCAAATCATGATTTATATACAACCCTAGATCCTTGACCGTATTCAGTCTAGTTAAAGGATTTCCATCCATTCTGTAGCTCGATTCCAAGCATTGTCTTTTCCGACTGAAGATGATGAAATTACATTTTTTTTATATTAAACAATAAGTCATTGTCTAGGCTCCATTTGGGATTGTTATCTATATAATTTTTCAATTTCTGGACATCCTGCTCATTTTTAATAACTCTGTACACTTTTAAATCATCAGCATATAGGATACATTTTGATTCTTTAATAGAAATGGGAAGATCATTTATAAAAATCACAAAAAATAACGGACCCAAATTTGAGCCTCGCGGCACGCCAGACTTAGCAATGTAGGTGTAGGAATTAGCTTCACTATAGGACACATACTGTTTTCTGTTTGATAAGTAAGATGCCACTAATTCTAACATTTGATTCGAGAATCCTAAGGCTGATAATTTCCGTAATAATATACCATGATTAATATTGTCAAAGGCTTGTGAAAAATCAGTGTAGATGGCATCAACTTTATATCGAGAATCTAATGCATTCGAGACAAAGGCAAGGAAGAGGGAAGGAGGCGGCCGTGGCCTTGCAGAAGGTACCATCCCGGCATTTGCCCGAAGACGAAGTGGGAAACCACGGAAAACCACTTCGAGGATGGCTGAGGGGGAATCGAAACCCCTCTACTCATTTGGGCCACCCGAGGCTGAGTAGACCCCGTTCCAGTCCTCGTACCACTTTTCAAATTTCGTGGCAGAGCCGGGAATCGAACCCAGGACCTCCGGGGCGGCAGCTAACCATGCTGACCGCTACGCTACGGAGGCGACTCAGAATTTTTAAATGATGATATGCTTTAATATGAAACATTGTAACTAGTCGGAAATGCCGGTATTATGTTTCTGAACAATGGCTATTCAGATATCAAACCACATTGCCTACATATCGGTGTGTTTATACGGGAACTGAGCTAGGCTTTCATGGCGGTACGTAAAAATAAGTAACCGTCTTGTACTCTAAATATCTGTGGTTGTAATGGCTGCGTGATGGCGTGTTGGTCTGCGAATCATGAGTTCTCAGGTTCGATCCCCAGTCCCGGCAATTATATTTGCTACCAGATTATCGATTTAAACTATGTTTCTCAAAATTTTATGCGTCATTTTAACAGAATCTACATGAAATTACGATTTATCTAATTTTTATTACAATATTTTGCACCAAGCAGGAGTTGGGAAGTTGATTGTATTGAACAATATTTCTAGTAGTCTCTAGATAGGCTCGAGACTATGGTTTCATTCCTCCTCTTAATTTGTTGTAAAATATGTGATGTTTGTTGAAACAAATGTGACAGTAGCCTATCTCCAATTTAATCTATACATTCTGTCTGTCTGTTAGGTAGTCAGCCCGAAGGCTGGTTGTATCCTCAAATAGTACCGCCGTTAGGTTATGTGGGTAGATACCCACAAAAACCCAAGGCAGCGCTATACTGAGGCGTACTAGGCAAGATGAGGGGTGAGGTAGTTTGCCATTGCTTTCCTCACTGAGTCAGAACAGCAGTACTAACCCTATGAGTAGAAACTTTCACAGCATCCATAGGCACTCACTGTGGCCTGAATGTTATTACTAAGCACCACCCATACCTCAGTAGCTTCCATATAATCACAGCCATGAGTGAGACTGAGACATCGATGAAAAGCCACATTTTACTCTCGCCTGTGCCAACAGACAAATGCAAATGTACTGCATTCATCAAGAGATGGCAAACCGGCCAATCAGCATGAAAACGGAGCGTAAATTAACATTTTAATAATGTCCAAGCTGTGTAGTATACGAGTAGGATAACATATCAGATGACTTCACATACATTTCATCTCAATTTCTTAGTAGGAAAACATGTCAGATGTTACACATCATATGCGACTACTGTAAGGCTCGTATCTTTTTTTTTTCATCTTTTCATTTTTTTAATTTATGTATTTATTTATTTATTGATCAGGGCTCAGTGTACGTCCCAATTATAGTGCACCTACACAGTAAAATACAGTGTCAAGTATTTCTACATAATTAAGTAGTAGCCTAATACCTAAGTGCCATTCTTATCGCTAGGAAGTTCACACACATGTGTGAAATATAAATATAAATTTGATCTAATGTAAGAAATAATAAACACATGTTTCGAAAATAATTATTACATAAACAGCTAAAAATTATCTGATACATTAATAACTAGAGAACAGGCCTTTTCACATAATTTCATTAGGGGCCGATAACCTAGATGTAAGGCCCCTTAAAACAAGAATCATCATCATCATCATCATCATCATCATCATCATCATCATCATCATCATCATCATCATCTTCTTCTGCAAGTGAGGGACGTAACTGTTAATGAAACGAATTTTTTTTCAGTGGAGCGAGTTTTCATTGAATTTGTGCTGTACCGTAAATCTATTGTTTGTGTCTGTTGTCTGCCGCACTTATTACATGTACTCGATGATTTCAAAATTAGCAATGAAGTACAGTGTTTTTGTATGAGAGGAGGCCTAACGGCATTCGAGTGACCTGCTTTCTTCCTGTACGTAACTAGCTAATGGACCACAGTGTTTTTAACCGGATATGATTCAAGTTAACTTTTTTAGGCTCCGTTTGCTCCGAGACCTCTTGCTTCCTGCGTGGAGCAGTTCCACCGTGTCACCACACCAGGAGTGTCCAGAAGTGCTCAAAACTAAGATATCCTTGCAGGGATACAGCCAGGGGATACGTACCCCTAAACATCACTTCCGCACGCCAGAATACTTGTCCTATTGTTATAGAACACAAACGACACAGTACGATTGCATTTTGAAAGAAATGTGAAATTAGGCTTACATGGGCGAAAATATCATATGCTGTAAGTGCGCGTGTCAATTTTGTCAATTCCAAAACGGTGAAACCGAACTGAATATAATTAAGCACGGACGTAGCACGAGTGGATAGCGCCAGTGGCGTAACTAGGATTTGCTTCTGGAGGGGGATGAGTGGAGTCAAATCTGAACTATAAAGAGCGTTTTACTAGCTCTATACCATTTATAGGACAGAACTATATATTTGTTTAAATGTTTCCTTCTGTTTTTTCTCTCTCTTTTGTTTTATGTTTAGATTTTGTGTTAGGTTTTTGTCTCTTTTCTGTGTTTTTTTTGTTTTAATTTCGCCTTTGATGTTGAAATTTCAGCCTATTTCCATGTATGAAAAGAATAGGCTCATGAGATCACCTTTTGTCGGTGGGTGATATCTGTAGGCCTAATAGTTTCGGAGATATTGATTGCTGGTGAAATATTTCGCACAGCCGCCATGTTGGATAGGTGAGACGTAACAAAATTTGAAGGGCACGGTCGGGGTCGTCCGGAATGGTGCTATGAACATACCGAGTTTCATTGAAGTCGCTCCAGCCGTTTAGATTTTATTACGGGGACACACACACACACACGCACACACACACAGACAGACACACGGACGAAAGGTGATCTCATAAGTCTATTTATCATAAATGAAAATAGGCTAAAAATTCTGACTGATTTGAATTCTCCATTAGATTCTAATAATTTGCACACGTCTGTAGGTGGGAAAGCAAGTATTTAAATGCCCTAACTGGATGCGATATTTATCACAAAATAACACGCTTTATGTACAACTTAAAATGGAGGGGGTACTTCATTGGCTGACATGTTTTGATCGCCACGCGATCATCATCAGATCCTGCTCACTTAGGCTTAGAGTAGGTACGATGATTATGAATTACACTTATACACAAACATAGATACACCCTCTGTCTGAAAAGTTCGGTGAATGGGTCTATATTACGAACGGATTGTTGGCTTATCTGAAACAGCTGTTACTATCCTTCGAAGTAATCCCCGTGGATGGTTATGCACTTCTTAGAACGGCTGTACAAGTCCTGGCATAGTCTTCCTGAGGGATAGCCTTCAGTTGGGTCGTCACATTACGTTGGATGTCCAAAATGTCCGAAAACCTCTGGCCCTTCAGGGCTTTTTGGCAACCCTGGACCCCGATACTCCATACTTTGACGCTTGCCTTCGAGGTCGTACCCCAGGCACCAGGTCTCGTCACCCGTGACGATGGTTTTCAGGACCATTCCATTCCACGGAACATTCACCCTTCTCACTGCCACCCGTCGAACAGGTGTGCACGTTAGATTGCATAAATTCACCCTTCTCACTGCCGCCCGTCTATCAGGTGTGCAAGGCAGGTTGCATAAATTCACGCTTCTCTCTTGCTTTCAATTTAGAGTTTTTACGACCCAAACCGAAGGCTATTCCTAAAGAAGACTATGCCAGGAGTTTCCAGGACTTGTACAGTCATTCTCAGAAGTGCATAACCATCCACGGGGATTACTTCGAAGGACAGTAACGGCTGTTTCAGGTAAGCCAACAATCCGTTCGTAATATGGACCATTCACCGAACTTTTCAGACAGAGGGTGTACATTCCTTAGATTACAAAAGTTTATTAAAAATTGTGTAACGTGGAATACTTCTGTCAGTTACTTTCATCGTAGTCTAACAATGGCCTCATTTTAATTGTCCATTGCTGTACCTTCTGATCTGCCAGTAAATACGAATGAATAATAAGGTAAACATGAATCAGCCAGGCGCCATTTCTGGTCTTAAGAAAACTTTCACCTTTATGCTCCTATCACATGAAGTTTAAATAATAATATACAGAGCTTTTTACAATTCTTAAAATATACCGTACATGTCGAGGCTGGCCAAGGATAAAGACAACCATTCATTACTGGGAACTCTTATATCAATGCACAGACTGTCTCATTCTTCTGTCTCTTAAGAAGGG
This sequence comes from Meconema thalassinum, assembly GCA_946902985.2. NCBI lineage: Eukaryota > Metazoa > Arthropoda > Insecta > Orthoptera > Tettigoniidae > Meconema > Meconema thalassinum. The sequence goes on from OX336392.1 coordinate 412,259,612, forward strand.
GAATAATTTAGGTGATGTTTCACCTTGATTCACGATTAGTATCTTAGAGTTATACCTGCATATTACATTGAGCAACGTATTTATCGCTAATATTCTCTTCCTCAAATTGATATCCCTACAAAGTGAATACAGTCAGATTGAAATAAAATGTCGTGTTCATAAACACTGCGTAGTACACATCAATTAACACTTTTATTTTTACTGAGGTTAGCACGATTGCACCCAATTGTAATGCGTGTTTCCCCTGATCATGATCCACCAGGGGCTCACAACTTTTGGGACGTGGATTGGCGACCACGGGATCACAGCTGAGTCCGGAATTGCTTCCGCTTACTTTTGCTGATCTCCTCTCCGACATCTTACCTGTCGACCTCCCTTGGTCAACTCTTGTTCTCTTTCAACCCCGACCGTATTAGGGTATCCGAAGTCTAGGGAGTCTTTCACTTTCCTGCCTTAATTGACCTTTGTCTTATCTTACCTGATCTCTCATTCTTTGAAAGGTCAGACCTCATATTTTCTCTTCTTGATATCCTCTGCCTTCAGCTAAAGGCAGAGTGTTTGTAGCCCCACCACTTAAGGTGCACCCTGGATAGTGCTACACCCTCAGGGGCTCACGGCTGGTGAGTTCGGGAGTTGGCGACCCTGAGGTATTCCCGAGCTGGGTCCATGTCTTTCCCCTTTTCCATTGCCTCCGGGGCTGACTCTCTCCTCTTTCACTTCCCTATCTGCCTTTCATGGCTCTCCTTCCTTCAAGTCCTTCAATCCTCATTCTTCGAGGGCATTTCTTTTCCTCCTGTCATTATTTACCTTATTCTTGATTTGTTTACCATTTCTTCTTCCAGTATGTAAGTCTGTAGATAGTAGACCTATTAGTTATAGTTTACATTACATTATCATTTTCACTATCACCCAAACCATTAGGGGCCGATAACCTAGGTGTTAGACCTCTTAAAACAACAATTATCATCATCATCATCATCATCATCATCATCATCATCATGTCATTGCCAGCGAGGGATGAACTAGTGAGAGGCAAGCTGCTTGACCACTACACCATCAGGCGTTATTCCTCCTGTTCTTTTGACTATTGTTGACTTTTGACACGCAACCATAGAAGACAAATCTAGAAGATCCTCTGAAAGAATAACAGATCCCCTTTGTCACTGCCCATCACGTGCTTACTAAGAACTGAAAGGAAGGGAATGCTCTTTGTCCTCATGTTGTAAATTAAGAAAGCCCATTCGTTCTAGGTTCACTCCTCATTATGCCACTCTATTTGAAAGTGCAGAGACCAAGGTTAGCAGACAACCTGTTTGCTATTGGCAGCTATCTCAAGAGAAAAGTACTCAATTGGTCCGTATCTAATACAATGCAGTGTCTTGAAATATGTCACAATGAGTAATTGTGTGCTGACAATATGGCTGCATTCTAGTGTGAAGGGTGTCAATTATTATGGTGCATACAGTACACTGTCCAGAACAACCTGTTGCACATTCAGACCTGTCCATTGTGTATCACAAAATTCCTTTTACTCCCTGAGACTTGACCAAGACAGCTTTTAATTTACATTTGAATAGAAAGGTTTCTTGGTCTTGAATCTGTTAATTGCTTCTCTCTATGCTTACATACTGTATAAACCTTTGTTCGCAATGGGGATTGATACATCACTGCACGCATGACGCCTTATCATAAGTTTGCTTGAACTGCTATGCCCAAGATAGCGGGTTCAAACCCGGCCGAAGTCGTCGGATTTTTTAAGAGCGTTAAAAATCCTTCAGTATGCCTTCCTTCGGAGGGGAAGTAAAGCCGGCGGTCCCATGTCATAGATTTATGGCATGTAAAAAATCCTTTCACAGACTAAACTTGTGTAAAGCAAAATTTGTTAGGTTAGATTTCGTCAGAACGCTCTATCAAAGTTCCAACGTTCACCACTAGGTATCATTGATATCTGGTGGCGAAAGTTGGAACTACTTGAAATTGAACGGAACTTGTAGCTCACCCTTTAGGGTATCCGCTGGAAGCAGCTACAGACTCAGGCGAGCCGAACATGTCCTCGGACACTCCCGGCACTAAAAGCCATACGATAAATAGATAAATAAATAATAAGTTTGCTGGGTTTCTGATCAGCAAGTATGATTCCGGTGACTAGACACTTTATTTAGAGAATCCCCCCCCCCCCCCAAAAAAATGGAAGTTCTAAGCAAAATATTAGTTTGAACTGATTTGGGATTTGCAGATGACCTTGCATTATTAGCCAACAACCTTGAATAAACGGAGCATCAAATCCGATCCTTGCAAAATATTGCACAAAAGATAGGTCTTAGAATTTCTTTTGAAAAAAACTGAAATCACGTTGACTGATCCACCACTCCAAAATATAATTAATATCGCTGAACATGAAATCAAAATTGTTGTTGAATTTAAATATTTAGGTGAAATTATCACCTATAATCTATAAGAAAGCTTGCCATGGTGGGTGAGTGGTTATCGTGTCAGACTACCAACCCCAAGCTTGCAGGTTTGCATCTGGCCGTGGTAAGTGATTCTTGAAAGGCTACAAATATCACGACATGCATGTCATACGTTGATGGCATGGTAAAGAACCCATTTGAATTCAGTAGGTCGTGTTCATAATGGCAAAATGAATCTGGGGATTTTCCGCCAACACAAAAAGTTCCTCCTTTCTCTACTAGAAAGCGCTATAGTGTCAAGGAGCTTAGATATCTAACCTCCTTGACTTTCATAGCGCTCCCTGAAAAACACAATTTGACATGCAAGCTGCCCTCTGGGTGTCAAATAACAAAGCTTGCACCCGGACCCGAGGCGATATGATATTATTATCTAAAGGGAAAACGAACCTGGCAGAATAGAATAAATAAATTTAATAAATTCATTTATATAACCAAAAATATATACAACAAAAAAGGAACGTCGATTGCAGCAAAATTAAGACATTATAAATCAGTTAGTTAGTTATTGTTGTTTTAAGGTGCGGAACTACGAGGTCATCTGCCCCTAAATAAAGCAGTTACACAGCCAGAGGTGACTTATGCTAGTGAAACTATTTTCTAATACAGCGGCTATAGATGAATGAAAATCCACAGCCTGCTTCCATTCTCCGACTGGGTCAGGAATGGAATGAATGAAGCCCCTATCTAGCGGCGAGGATATGAACTGTGCCGGCTGCCGAGGCCTGACGCACTCCTCTGGGGCAATGATTAAATGAATGACAGATGAAATGAAATGATAGTGGAGAGTGTTGCTGGAATGAAATTTTGACAGGGAAAACCGGAATACCCGGAGAAAAACCAGTCTGCCTCCGTTCTGTCCAGCACAGATCTCACATGGAGTGACCGGGATTTGAACCACGGACTCAGCGGTGAGAGGCCGGCGTGCTGCCGCCTAAGCCACGGAGGTTCTACAGCGGCTATAGATAAAATACTTAAAACCGAACAAACAATAATTAGGACATGCATACATAAGCAATATCAAGTTAATGGTCAAATAACACAGTCTATAAGGAAACTGCACCAGTATTGAGTACAATTAGAAAGAAACGGATCTCAATTTTTGGACATCTTCTTCGAGCACTGGAAACTAGAGTTTGTAGAAAAATAGTAGAAAAATTATGGAATAGCAATACCAGTATTAAATAGATCACAGAAATTAAGGATGATATTAAGGAACTCCAAATAACGCTCAACGACTGAAGAATAAAACTGACAGAATCAATACAAGACTCACATATTAAACTACCAACCAAAGTTAATAAAAGAGCTAAAGGAAGGGTGTTCTCTGCTGCAGAGAAGAAGTTAACATCTGAGGGGATGAAAACCTATTGGCCAAATAGAGGAACTAAATTGGGAAGGAAGTAAGGGAGCTTTTAGTTTTACGTGACCGTTAATCAAGCGATCATGAGCCCCAGGACCTCCTTTTATCGTGGAATCCGAACCACAGGACATGGCATTTCACTTCGAAAATCTCACATGCATTTACCGGGAATCGAACCCGGCCCACCTTGGTGAGAGGCCAACAGCTTGACCGCTGCTCCACCACGCCTCCGAGCTAAATTGGTTTAGGCTATGTATTGATTGTAATAGTCCAACATTGGCCATTAAATATTCTATGTCAGATTAAGACATATGCATATAAAGATACTGTGAAAATTTCAAGTAGATCGATGAAGTAATTTTTGAGATACTGTAACTCATTTGCATAACAATACAAATTGTAAGTATCGGCTGTCAAATAAATGTCTGCAAATAGATCATTAAAGAAATAGTAGATGTTTGCCAATATTGACAAACATCACTAACTCTTATCTTAAATAGATTAACATTTTTGGTCCAAACATACTTCCTCTGATAATTGATTATGCTGAGAACCCAAAATATAAAGAAACGAGATGTTCGGTAAAGAAGATAAAGCCTACTTTCTCCTAAAAGCATGGGTATTGTTATAACTCTTTGTCCTTTTCAAGGAGTATAATTGTTGGTTGTAGTAGCTTGTTGAAATACAACGTGCTATACGGATACTAAACATGAATATGAGGTGCCCTTTGCTAGTGCTACCTCTGTAAAAAAAAATGCATTCTATTCGATTTCACCGTGTTTGAATTGATATGTGGAATCGATTTGCACACATACATGGCCACTATCTGCAAACTATTGGGCTGATGACCTTGTAGTCAGTCAAAAGATGCTTCCCACAAAAAGGTTGCAAAATTTGGTAGAGATCAGATGATTAGGTTGGTCGTAATTTGACTTAAGTTTTTAACATTTGGGTGGCCGCCATTACGTTTTTGTCAAAATGGCGGCGGTATAAAACATGACAATGAGGTATCCTTTGATAGTGCTACCTCTGCACCAACTTTCGTTCAATTCGGTTTCACCGTGTTTGAATTGATAGGGGGAATCGATTTGCACACATACATGGCCGCCATCTGCAAACTATTGGGCTGATGCCTTGTAGTTTAGTCAAAAGGCGCTCGGCATATAAATATATGTTTTTGCAAAATTTGGTAGAGATAGGATGATTAGGTTAGTCGTAATTTGATTTAAGCTTTTAACATTTGGGTGGCCGCCATTACGTTTCCGTCAAGATGGTGGCGATATAAAACATGACACTGAGGTGCACTTTGCTAGTTCTACCCCTGTACCCAATCTCGTTCAATTCGGTTTCACCGTGTTCGAATTGATAGGGGGAGACAGACATTCAGAGTACACACACTCACACACACACACACACACACACACAGACACAGACACACACGTTTTGTCCCTGTGTAGATCTCATAAGTCTACTTTTATTTTTTGCAAAAATCGAAAGTAGGCTAAAAATAAAAAGCAAACTGATCTTTTCCACCAAAACCTTAGTTAGCCCCACCTTAACTAACATACAAGCTACACGCGAGCATTCAATAAGCAGTGATGTGTCACATGCGATGAAAAAGGGGATTTACGAGTACAGTAATGTGTTGACCGACTAAAAATAAATTATTTTACTCAATCCTCATCTCCCTGTGGATGGGGGGATTAGAATGCACCCACGGTCTCCCCTGCCTCTCTTAAGAGGCAACTAAAAAGGGGCGGCATTGGCTATCCTTTAAGGTTCCCGCACTGGTTTGTGAATTGGCTCCCAGTGTCTCTACATTACATTTTGTGAGTATTTAGAGTATCATCTATATTTTGTAAGTATTTTCAATCTAAGTTACATTTTGTAAGTATTTTCAATCTAAGTTACATTTTGTAAGTATTTTCAATCTAAGTTACATTTTGTGAGTATTTTCAATCTAAATTACATTTTGTGGGTATTTTCAATCTAAATTACAGTTTGTAAGTATTTCCAATCTACATTACATTTCTTAAGTAGGCTTATTTTCAATCTAAATTACATTTTGTGGGTATTTTGAATCTAAATTACAGTTTGTAAGTATTTTCAATCTAAATTGCAGTTTGTGAGTATTTTCAATCTCAATTGCATTTTATAAGTATTTTAAATTTACATTGAATTCTGTGCGTATTTTGAATCTAAATTACATTTTGTGCGCATTTTCAATCTAAATTACATTGTGTAAGTATTTTCCCTCTCAATTACATTTTATGAGTATTTTCAATCTACGTTACATTTTGTAAGTATTTTGAATCTAAATTACATTTTGTGAGTCTTTTCACTCTAAATTCGAGTATTTTCAATCTAAATTATGTTTTGTGAGTATTTTCAGTTAAATTCCGTTTTCTTTCTAGTTGCCATTTAATTATAATTTGCACTGTCACCCAGACCATTAGGGGACGATAACCTAGATGTAAGGCCACTTAAAAAGACAATTATCATCATAATCATCACTCAATCGTCATTCTACTAAGGTTTAGAGCATTTCTTTTTTCTCCTTTATTTCTTTCATTGTGTAGGTTGCTGAGTGAATAGTTAGTAGTAATACCGTACATGTAGAAGTAGTAGTAATTATCATATGAGGCGTTTCCAACCAGAAGAACGAACTCGCCAGGTGAGTTTTTTAAATAATTTAGGCGTTCGTCTCGATGTTGTAGATTAATGTAGTTGAGTTCACCCTGATATACTATGAAAAATGGACAGAGACAAATCAGAGTTGTTTGGTTCGACCGATAGCTGCGCGGACCAGAAAAGCGAACTCGACAGAGACAATGCTAATATTCCTACAAGTTCAGCCTAAAGTCTGTATACAACATTTCGATATATGTACCTCTGTCTAAGCGGAACGGCATAAGAGATTCCTACCTTACGTACCAATGCCATGGAACTAATAACTTCACCAGATACTCCAAGCTCAATCTAACTGTTTACCCATCACAAATGACATCGAATCGGATGAAAGCGACACTTCTATAGAGTATGACAAATGACACTCCGATTGTTAGCATTCCTGTTTAATAATAATATTTATGTTCGACCCTCACTATTATGTGTCAGAAAACTGTATCATAATGATGGTCATTATAACACTGTTTTCCATTATGATACAGTTTCTCCAGCCCATCAGAGCTCGTTCATTGACCAATTAGGTAACGATACCTTCGCGCATGCGCTCAAAATCCAACATGTCTGACATAAACACATCATCGAACTATAATAAATTACCGACATGGAATACGCACCGTCCATATGTTCGCGTAAATAAACTGACGAATATGAGACAAGAAATAGCACTGTACCTTAAAATCACCAACCCTAATTTCTACACAGCGCATTGTCTTCAAATGACACCGGTGACAATATTACTGAGGGACGGCATATGTAAACATATGGCCCGATATGGCATTGCAAGCACACAGAGCGCATACGTCGGTCGTTCAAAGATCTTGAAAGACAGAGATATAACACCCAACGCTCGCTCTGCGATCACCTAATTCAAGTAGCTGACTCTCAACAGATATTTATGAATATTTATGTTAAAACATATAATGAAGTTATAATTATCGTCGAACATAAACAGTCGTACGCAACTCGCCTATATTGGTAATTAAGACACTCGTATGGAAATTATAAAACTCGCATACGCTCGTTTTATAAAAATACTCGTGTCTTAATTATAGCCATTATAGGTTCGTTGCATAATGTACTATTATGTTCGAACCTGACTATTATGTGTTAGAAAACTGTATCATAATGATGGTCATTATAACACTATTTTTCATTATGAAACAGTTTCTCCCACCAATCACAGCTTAAGAAACAGTTGTTTGACCAATTAGATAAGGTTAGCATCGCACCTGCGTGGAGTTCCAAGGCCTTCTGAACTGCCTTGCCTAGTGTCATAGTGGGGTAATCGAGAAGGCCATGGTCAAATACAAGGCATTCTCTGCGTCCCATGTGCTCTGTTCAGTACATAAAACTGGCGAAATCTCGACAGATATTAATGAATATTTATCTTCGTACATAAAATAGTTATAATAATTAAGGTCGAACATAAACAGTCCTCTGCAACTCGCTTATAATGGTAATTAAGACTCTCGTATGGAAATTATAAAACTCGCATACGCTCGTTTTATAAACATACTCGTGTCTTAATTATTGCCATTATAGGCTCGTTGCATAATGTACTATTATTTTCGACCCTGACTATTATATGTCAGAAAACTGTATCATAATGATGGTCATTAAAACACTATTCTTCATTATGAAACAGCTTCTCCCACCAATCACAGCTCAAGAAACAGTTGTTTGACCAATTAGGTGAGGATAGCAACGCATCTGCGCTGAGTTCCAAGGCCATCTAATTTAAATTTCACTGTCTGGCCTAGTGTCATTGTGGGGCAATCGCGGAGGCCATGGTCAAATACAAGGTATTCTGTGCGTCCCATGCGCTCTGTTCAGTACATAAAACTGGCGAAATCTCGACAGATATTTATGAATATTTATGTTCGAACATAAAATAGTTATAATAATTATCGTCGAACATAAACAGTCGTATGCAACTCGCCTATAATGGTAATTAAGACTCTCGTATGGAAATTATAAAACTCGCGTACGCTCGTTTTATAAACATAGGTTACTCCTGTCTTAATTATTGCCATTAAAGGCTCGTTGCATAATGTACTGATATCGCGCCAGGAGTTGGCAGTTGGGTTTGAACTGCAGATGTCTTCCCGCTCACTCGTAAGGCGCATTCCAAAAACAATAAGTTAGTCACTTCTTGTTTCACTAACTCAGCACATTCTTTCTTTCACTGGCTGCGTGTCGTGTGCTGCAATAACAGCGATTGGCATGCGCGAAGCCGATATATTTAAGTTTGGAATATGAGGGCCGCGCATGCGTAATGCAAGACCCCCCGCATCCCGTCACAGCGTGTTAGACTGCCATCTCCTGACGCGATATCAGTACTATTATGTTTGACCCTGACTAATATATGTCAGAAAACTGTATCATAATGATGGTCATTATAACACTATTTTTCATTATGAAACAGTTTCTCTCGCCAATTAGATACGGATAACATCGCACCGGCTCTTAGTTCCAAGGCCTTCTAATTTCAATTTCACTGCGTTGCCTAGTGTCATAGTGGGATAATCGAGGAGGCCATGGACAAATACAAGGCATTCTCTGAGTCCCATGCGCTCTGCTCAGTACATAAAACTGGCGAAATCTCGATAGATATTTATGAATATTTATGTTCGAACATAAAATAGTTATAATAATTATCGTCGAACATAAACAGTCGTATGCAACTCGCCTATAATGGTAATTAAGACACGCGTATGGAAATTATAAAATTCGCATACGCTCGTTTTATAAACGTACTCGTGCCTTAATTATTGCCATTATAGGCTCGTTGCCTAATGTACTATATTATTAAGCCACTCATGTCACGTGTTGATTGTAATAAATGTATACTGCGATAGCATATACGTCTTTTAGGCCTATAACTAAAGCCCTGCGTGAATGCGGATGCCCACGGATAAGCCCGCAGATATCCGCAACATTTTCGCCATGCGGATATAGATTGATGGCTGTGCGGATAGCGGATAAGCTGCGGATAGGCTAATGTTTAAAGTGAATATGCGGATAGTTTTTAGAATACAATTTTGAACCTGATTTCTTCTTAATAATTTTAGTTTTCGCTAAGATGTGTGTCATTCACGTTTCTCGTTATTCCCTATTTGTTTTCGCTTGGATTGCATGATAATAATAGAGAAGAGAGAGAAGCCAGTCATAGAAATACTCTCAATTAGTGTGGACTTTTCCCATACAAATAGTCCTTTACTCCTGCGTGGGAATATCTGACGACTAAGTACTGCACCATTATTCCTAAAGGTCTTAAGTACAGATATGGATACAGTATTTTGGAACGCCCTGTAACTTTCAAGCTAGCCACTGAAGTATATCATAACAGCTGGTCTACAGCAAGTAAAAGTTCTGCTATCAAGAATGGATCGGTAGAGCTCGTATTTCCGACGAGAAGCCCGAAGGTCATCGATAATAATCATGTTGACAATGTCTAACATTATATCGATCGATTCACCTGAGAATGATTAATACGAATTAAAGTATATTTAGCGCTATATGTAAGCAGTTATTTATGTCTGTATGCATATTTCCAAGGCAGAAAGCTATTACAAAGCAAGTATGAAAAAACAGAAGAAGATCTGTTAAGTCACTAGTGATTATACCACGACTGCGATATATATATATATTGAACCCATGTACCATAGGCTTCAAAGGGAGTCGAATCCATGTATTTTGAGAAAGGAATGAAAGAATCATACAGTCTCTAAGGGAACGGAGAGAGATTTTAAGCCAGGATTCTAGCCTAACATTGTGCAAGCGCTGGGACCAGGTGTTCCTAAGATGAGCTCATGCCTCTTGACATTTATAAGGAGCCAGTCATGGATATTATTAGAACGAGTGGAAAGTTTGGACTGTAAGACGAAGAAGCTCGACTCGGAAATTGCTCTTACGTTGCAGGAAAACGGCAACCTCGCTGCTGAGTCAGAACAAGAATAATTAAATTTAACCCGTTTACGAGTATAAAAATAAGTAAACAGATACAGTACGGTGAATCACTTCGGATTAAAGATTTTTAGCCTACTTTTCACATTTTGCAAAAATGAGGAAAAAGTAGACTTATGAGATCGGGCAAATGTGTGTCTGTCTGTCTGTCTGTCTGTCTGTCTGTCCTTCTGTCTGTCTGGCTGTGTGTGTGTCCCCCCCTATCAACTCCTAAACGGCTGCAGCAATCGAAACAAAATTTGGTAGGAGTAAAGATCTATACCTGAATATCTCACGGCCATATTTGAAAATGATGTCAGTGCTACCAACTGCTAAAAAATCGCAATTGAAATTTGAGCTCCATGTTGGATATCTTGGAAAGTATGAATGGGAGCTATTTCAAAATTGGCACACGTACAGATCATAATATTTCAGTTTAATTTCCAGGAGGCCAAACATGGCAGTGTTGCCAAAATGATTATAAGCCTCCTGATAGGTCAAATTTTTAAATGCATATAACTTCTACACTATCAAGCGGAATTCAACCAAATTTCGTATGTTGTATGTGTACATAACCAGATATGACTGAGCGTATTCTGAGGAGCAACCAGGGCTGCCAACTGTTAATAAATGCTCCTAATTTATTTTATCCAAATACCAATATATCAGAAAGTATGCAAGCCGACAGCTTTAAACTATGCACACGTATAGTACCTGACATTCTATATTAATTTGGAGTAACTTATATACGTCAGTGCTACCAACATGATTCTAAGCCTGCTGACAGGTCCAACTTTAAATACATGTAACTTCCATACTATCATTTGGATTTCAACCAAATTTCGTATGTGCTATGTGTACCATAATAGATATGACTATGCGTATTCTAAGGAGCAACCAGGGCTGCCAACTGTTAATATGTGCTGTCCCTATTTTTGTTACCCTAATATCAATATATCAGAAAGTATGCAAGCCAATAGCTCTAAACTTTGCACACGTATAGTACCTGGCATTCTAGACGAATTTGGAGTAACTAATATACGTCAGTGCTGCCAACATGATTCTAAGCCTGCTGATAGGTCCAATTTTAAAATGCATGTAACTTCTTTACTAACTAATGGATTTCATTCAAAATTGGCACAACAATAGATCATATTATTTCAGATTATTTCTGACCAATGCATGCATGACATTGTTGCCAACATGATTTTACACACGCTGTTAGATCCAATGTTTAACTGCATGTAACGTCCATGCTATCCAGTGGACTTCAACCAAATTTTGTATTTAGTACCGTAAGAGACGGAACTATGAATATATTCAGTGATCAGGGCTGCCAACTGTAGTGCTCTATTAGGATACATTATGCCAGGTATACAGTATTTCGAACTAATTGGAAATTTCGATATTAGCAACTTAATTTCGTCATTATTCTAGATAGGTTCATATTCTGTAGAATAATCATTGGCATGAAAAGTAGGCTGTATAGTTCTTAACGGAACTTCTTGTTGTGTAAAGAAAAAGCTTTTAATAATAGTCCAGGAGAAAAGTGCAAATGCAGCATACGTCATTGGGAATTCACCGGGACCCAAGGAGTGGGAGAATTAAAAATGAACAGCACCACCCACACAGTTGAAGACGAAGAATTAATTAATATCTCGGAAATGCACGATCGATTTCCATGCACAGGAAGATTATTTTACGTTTGGAAGACGAGCTTTCTGGAGATATAATTTTTATAATTGTGCGACAATTAGTTCAAAAGTTGGTCACGAAAAGGACTAGGATTTTATCTTTTTTTGACTGAAAGGTATAAAACTCCTGGCCTCACCAAGCCAATCATGCAGTCTACGATAGCCCAGGGAGGCGCTACGCTGTATCAGTTCATGCAGTATTCAAGAGCCCGTGAGGGGAACGTCACGCTGTATCAGTATATGCAGTCTACGATAGCCCAGGGAGGCGTTACGCTGTATCAGTTCATGCAGTATTCAAGAGCCCGTGAGGGGGACGTTACGCTGTATCAGACATCGAAGGCAGTTTACCAGTACTCCTTGAGGGGAGAAACGCTGTATTACACCGCAGAATTAATATCCGACAGCCACGGGCGTCGAAGTATCAGTAACTTGCGTGCCTCCGAAAGGAGTTGCAAAGGAGAAATATTAAAGTATCGCCGTGTTGAAAAATTAGGAAAATCCTAGTTACAGGATTTAGGTCCGACAGTGCAAAGTTTATCGTAAAAGTTCATAAAATACAGTTAAAGCAGGTTGCGAACTTAGGATCCAGGCGATAGGTTTGTCAGTAAACGACCAAAAGTATCATAACGTACGGAAGTACCGGAACAGCGAGATAAACAGTTTATCAATTTTAAAGAACCCGAACAGGGAAACACAGAGTAAGGTTCGCAACGTATTTCAGAAAATTAGAAGTGCGAGAACCAAATAAACAAAGAAGAACGGAAACTATAGACATTGTCTCAAGAAAGCAGGCGAACTATTCTAAAGCACTAAGACTTGAGAAGTATTAGTGGCTAAAAATATCCATAGGTCACCGATAGGTTATCGAGGGGACCTCGATCAGAACAGACTTTCGCTAGGATCGATAAATCAGATCTAAAAGGGGAGCCGTTCAAGCTAGAGAAATAGCCGATCGTCAGGAACAGGATTCGAAGAATTGTTATTCCAGGGAAGTAGTAGATGATTCGAGACTTTCGTATTCTGCAGGATAGGAAGCCGACATTGAATAAATTTCACCCTTGGAAACGGGAGATTAAGAGGTCACGTGTGATAGGCTAAAAAGACGGCCTAGTGATCAAAAGTTGTGAAGTGTAAATATATCAAGATTGTGTGTTAAAAGTAATATATTTTTTTTAGTGTTTTATTGTGTATTCTAAACGGATACACCAGTGTATTAAAAATGTTCTCAGTGTTAAATGTATTGAATATGTGTCAAGAAATGTCTGTACATGAGATGAGTTTGTACAATATGGAGTAAGTCAAGAAGGTGGGCCAAAATGACACATCGAACGAGAATAAAGGTCAGAAAACGACCTTAGACATGTGAGTAAAGATTTTCATTATGTTTTGGGTGTCGGGGAAAATTTTTGTGTACAATTCCACCGGAGTTTTGAGTAAAAGGGATGTTTTTAAATAAATAATAACTAAATAAGAACGCGATCTGAACAAAAAAATAAAGTTTTAAGAAATAATAAATAATTATGTGAAAGAATAAATCCTGTAGAGGAAATGCATGGAATAAGATGTCAGTGTAATTGACGAATGTTATAAAAGCAAGCGTAATAATAATAATTATAACAAAGATATTTACATAAAGGTAAATTTGAATTATATGAAAGAAATAGCTTTTGAGCTTTTGTAAGGAATGAAGACATGATGTGAATAACAAGGTAAAGAAATCTAAATAAAGATTAAATTGAATGATATAAAAATATAGAGCGTTGAAGCCTTAACAAATGTATAAGACATGATGTGAATGCATGTTCTTAAAAATGGAGCGATTTATTGTCAACGGAAAAGATTAATATAAGAATTGAGATATGTATCAATTGTTAGTATGAAATTTATCAGTTCTTTGGAAGACATTCGGCCGTAAAGTAATGTGTAGCGCAATGGAACGCAATTAAATAAAAAGTCACGCTAGGAATGCGTAGAATTTAAATGTACTTGGTAAATTACTTATGAGGGGTAGTTGATTGTATTGAATTAAGATATGTTGTAAGTCCTCTAATTGTGACGTAGATCACGAGGCCATGTGTGTGTTATTATTTAAAAGGGAGCTAATGCATGGTATTATTGAGCGTATGTCATGTAGGCCACGGCCGACTTTAAATCGCGTCTTGTATAAGTCCTCCAATGTGGAAATGGTTCCCGAGGCATGTTAAGAGATTCGAACCTAGAATCCTCTGTTTGTTAAAGCCCCTTATTATTCGTCGTCGAAAGTGTATTACTCTTCCCAATCAACGAGGACCCTTCATAATTAATAAATGCCAAGATTACGAGAGTGGTTTATGAGCCAAAAGAATATTGTTGAAAGTGAAAAGAGAAGTTAAAATGCCAGGTCTCTCCAAAGAACTAAAAATGAAATGAAGGTTTGTTTTAAAAGCTTTGAAGAGAGCTCCAACCGTAGGCTAGGCAGGGAGCCGCTCTCCCTGTCATAAATCACGCTCGAGTATAATGGCCTGACCCTCATAGTATGAGGGTAGGTAAAGACCGTCTTGTAAGAAGTGCTAAATACACCGTGAGTGTTTAAAGTTGTTAATGACCCGGGCGTTGAACCGAGGTCCTTGTAGATTGATATTATCGCTTGCCAGTTCAGATCGTAGTTTTCTTATGTGATAATAGTCTTATAAGACAAATGAATTAAATAAAATTCCCTATTTTAATATTGTATGGAAAATAAGGAATCCACGAGTTTTGTGAAGATAACTAGATTTCGGGAGTAATCATAGTTTTTGACTTTGTCAAGTAATCTTTATGACTCTGGAGTACACAAGTAGTTTCCCGATCACCGTAGTGAATTTGCAAAACTTGAGAGAGGTGGTAAATACTGAGAATATGTGAAATGCCCAAATATTGAAGTGAATAATTAACATGTAATTTTAAATGTAATTATATATTTGTTTTGATGATAAGAAAAGATAAAAATAGTTCTTGAGGTGTACAAAAGTATGACACCATTATTATGGGAATGTATCGAGCCAAAGGAGCTCGTAGTTATATGGAACTTTAAGATAGGTACTTTATGGAAGTGAAAATAATCATGAATTGTTGGTTTTAAAGAAAACCATGTGTTTAAAGAGAATATTTGTTTTATTCTTATGCTATTCCTTGTTCACTTTGAACAAGTAGAAAGATATTGGTCAGTAGTTTATTTGTTTTATTGTTTGTAGCGCCATAATTTTGATTAATTAAATGTGTTAAAATAGGAGTTGATTTTGTTGTTATTTTTGCAAGTGTATCCTCTATTTAATCCAAAATATGTAAGTCACAGAGTGGGAGAACTTACCGCAGCCCCGAAAATCCCGAATTGAGCAATGCTGGCATACTGTGATTTGCATATTTCTTGCTGAAAGGGCACAGTGGGGTGAATAGAAGTACTGTGCTTGGATTGATGATTAAAGGAACACTAAAGACGGTCAATTCATGTAAAAGTAAAGTAATGATAGGAGTAGCTACAACGTATAATGTTAACTGACCGCATGGGTCCCTAGAAACTCACACCGAGCAGCCCTGGATTAAACCACCCCCCAGCAAATCTTCGAATTTGGCGCCCAGTACGCAGGGATGATTTTTCCTGGGGAAAACCCGAGTTTTCTCAAAAAATCAAAATTTTCATTTTTTTTGAAAAAAAATGCTTTTTCGAAATTTTGAATTTTAAACACTTCCATAAAGGTCTTTGAGTTTGAATAAGAATATCAAAAGGGTACGGTGTAGTAAAAACCCGTACCAAAGTAAAATTTTTGAAGAAATTGGGACACAATGGTTCAGATTACTATCTCTCAAGCATGTATTAGCGATGTGGCATGGGTAGCCCACTATACTCTAATAAGATGGCATTGAGTGAGGAGATGCAACGGCTCTTGGAGGCCATAAACAGTAAGTTGGATAGCCAACAGAGTGAAAATAAAAGGGATTTAGGATCCATAAATCAAAGTCTAGAGTCACTAAAAACTAAAAGTGATAACATGGGAACTAAATTAGAAGCTATCGAAACTAATAGTGATAACATGGGAGCTAAATTAGTAGATATCGAAGCTAAAAATGATAACATGGGAATTAAATTAGAAGCTATTGAGGCTAACTGTGTAAAAATGAACGATGAATTGAAGGGTGAAATTAAGGAAATGAAAGAGGGGTCCAAGGTTTTAGAAGAAACAATGAATAACAAATTTCAAGGTTTTGACACAAAGTTTGGGGACAAGTTAACTGAGTTAAAAGGGGAAATTGCAAGAAAAATTGAAAATGAAAATGGGACACTTAAGTCAGAATGGCAAGGCCAAATAAAGACCTTGAAGGACAGTATGGAAGAGTCCCAAACTAAATGTCAAGATAATTTTAGTACTATAGAAACTAAATTAAATAGCATGGAAAAAGCCTGTAAAGAGAATGTAGACGGATGTAGAAATGAACTTGTAACCCAGATCCAAGGTGTGCAGAAAGAATTGAAAGCTCAGATAGAATCTAACAAGAGTATTTGTGAGACCTCCCGGGATGAGATAAAAAAAGTGTTAGTGATTTAGGAGACAGATTTACAGGGGTGGAGAACCAAGTAGGAAAACTTGAGGAAAAAGTAGCGGGAGTTCAGGCCAAAGTGGATGATATGGAAATTCAGAATCACAAAGATATACAGGGCATGAAAGAGCAGATTGATCATTTTACCGGGCAGGTAGATGAGAACTTAAAGAGGCACGGGGAGGAAATAACTCAAAAATTCGGTACCTACGAAGAGCATCTCCTGAAAGAAAGAAAACAAAGAAATAAAGAAAATAAGGAAAGTACTCATGAGATAGATGAAATAAGTCAGGGTATCAATGGAATTCGGGAAACAGTAAGTGGAATAACAAAACAAATGGAAGACACAAAGGGAGATATAGATAAGGTTATGACCGACATAACAATTATATTCGAGGAACAAGGAAAGACTCGAGAGGATATGAACAAGATCCAGGATAAAGTCTACAAAGGACAAAAAGAGATGGAGAAAAAGATAAAGGAAATGCGAGAAGACCTAGATACTAAAGGTGACGTGAAGCCAGAAATTATAACAGAACAGGTCATGGTCATTAAGAAGGAGGTAGAAGAACATCTAAATGAAATCAGGGATAGCTTCAGGAACGAGAAATTCCAACTCAAACGAGAACTGGAAAATAGTAAGAAAAATCAGGAAAAAATTCAAAATGAATTAGGATCACGGTTGGAAAGGACTGAATACAAAAATAGTCAAATGGAAATCCAACTCATGGCAAATGAAGAAAGTGCCCGAAGGGAAAGGAAATTAGAATTTGAAAGTCAGGATGAGTTTCCAAAGACAGGATGGGTAGATCCTCGTGAACAAGGCACAGATACAGATAGGGACTTAGGAGGGGAGAGCCCTTATAAGAACCCAGGATATCCGATGGCGATGTCAACCCCATACATGAACCAGACAAATGGTCAGATAATAAACATTATCAAATCGAATGAGAACAGACCGGTAAAATTTACGGGTAATAACATGTCAATTACTCCAAAATACTGGCTAAAGGAAGTCGCAGAGTACTTAAACGAAATGAAGGTTCCTCAGGATCGGAGACTGAGAGCTATTGAGAAGCTGTTGGCAGGTGATTGTCTCACCTGGTTCAGAAGCTTTAGGTACACCTTTGATACGGTGGAAGGCTTTAGAGAAGCCTTTTTAAAACGATATTGGGCAGCAGACGTCCAGGAGAATTTGAGGCTAGATCTGTACTCTAGGAAGTACAGCACAAATGCACCAACTAAGTACTCAGAATTTTTCACCGCTCAGCTGTGTAAATTCAGGGAACTTGATATTGCTCCAGCTGAGAACGACCTGTGTGCCGCCATTGCAAGACAACTTCCATATGAGATTCAGAGGCTGTTAATCTCATCCAAAGCCAGAAGTGCTGTGGAAGTGGAGAGTGTATTACGTCGATTAGACATGACGACGTCACACGTAACTCCTAGGCATCAAAGACAGACTGAACAGGTACACATGGCCAGCAGTCAGGAAACCAGAGAAAAACCATCGACCAGGAATCAGTCCACTAGCACTGATACTCAAGGACTAGGTCGAGAGTATGGGCACCAAGAGCCTAGAGGAATACAGCCATACTACAGAGGAGGATATCGAGGAAGAAATCCTAGGAATACGGGTTATAGGCAACAAGAGAGCCGACCCTATAACAATAACCATCAGAGGCAAGAAAACAGAAAGAAATGGGAGAATTATCCCAGAAGGAACGTAAGGCCAGAGGATAGGGATGATGAATATCGGGCCGAAATAGAGGAAAGATATCAGGAAAGTCTTCGTTATATGAACGAACGACCAGACGAACCTGAAAGGCAAAAAGTCCGTTGGAGTGAGGCAATAAAGAACCGGAAATCACCCGACCGACTAGATGGACCTCAAAGCTTGGAACTACAAGCTCAGTTAAAGAATGAGGGGAAAGGAAGCCCTCAGGATAAAAAAAACTCCAAATTTAAATCGTCAAAAGTGGAAACATACCAGGAGCTGGGAGGAGGTAGAAATTGTGAATTGGATAGCAAGGCCAGATGAGCTAATTAATGAGGATGTGGAAGGAATCCCACCTATAAAAAGAGAATTACCCATAATTATGCTAAGGATAGAAGGATTACTGGTCAGGGAATTGATAGATACCGGATCCACAATAAGCTTAATTACGCAAACCCTTCAGAATGAATTGGAAACAAGAGGCCACGTATTAAAAATCCCCACATCAAGTGTAAAGATTAAGGGAATTATCCCTGAAAATAGGAGCCTCCGTGGCTTAGGCGGCAGCACGCCGGCCTCTCACCGCTGGGTCCGTGGTTCAAATCCCGGTCACTCCATGTGAGATCTGTGCTGGACAAAACGGAGGCAGACAGGTTTTTCTCCGGGTACTCCGGTTTTCCCTGTCAAAATTTCATTCCAGCAACACTCTCCACTATCATTTCATTTCATCTGTCATTCATTTAATCATTGCCCCAGAGGAGTGCGTCAGGCCTCGGCAGCCGGCACAGTTCATACCCTCGCCGCTAGATGGGGGCTTCATTCATTTCATTCCTGACCCGGTCGGAGACTGGAAGCAGGCTGTGGATTTTTTTTCATCCCTGAAAAATCTTTAACATGCAAATTTCAGGTATACATTGATCTGATCATGGGTAACACTGAAATTTCGCAATGCTTTTTGCTGGTAAATCAATTACCATATAATGTCATATTAGGTATTGATTTTATCCGTGAGAACAAGGTCATCATAGATCTAGCGCAAAATTGCATTAGAATCCAAAGAGAGGATGTGGATGAGCAAAACATTAACCTACAGGAACAGGATGTGAAAATAGGAGAACAGGTATGGCATGTGGAAGAAGTAACTGAAGAAGGTTATAAGGACATAGAAAGGATATTTGAAGTCCTCAACATAGAACTCGAAGATAATTTGGAAACTGAGTTCGAGACCAACCTGTCAGGAAAAGTAGAGGAGGCTAAAGTGAACCTCGAAAATAAGGAACAGTTAAAGAAATTATTATTAAATTTTAGGGACGTATTTGATTCCAAGCCAGGGAAGATTGAAAATTTTAAATATGCGTTCCAAGTCAATGATTGGGCACCGTTCAGACAAAAACCATACCCGGTTGCGGAAAAACATTACCCACAAACTAAGAAAACACTGCAGGAGATGATGAATGCAGGTGTTATAGAAAAGATGGCGACACCATATGTTAGTCCATTAGTGATTGTGAGTAAACCGGATGGCTCAGTAAGGGTGTGTCTAGATGCCAGAAATTTAAATGCAAAAATCATACCAGAAAATGATTCGGCACCACCCATAAAAGAAATACTGAGGAAGTTCAAAGGCAAGAAGATTTTCACAAATATTGACATGACTTCTTCGTATCATCATCTCGAACTGGAAGAGAAAACCAGCATGTTGACTGGATTTCAGTTCGACCAACAAACCTATTGTTTTAGGAGATGTCCGTTTGGATTGAAGACCGCGGGATCTGCCTTAATAAGAGCGCTTGATCGAAACTTGTCAGAGGAAGTGAAAGATTGCACTATCCGTTATGTGGATGATATTTTGCTTACCTCGGAGAATATTGAGGAACATTTAGAAAAATTGAAGAAATTATTGGAAGACTTAAGAAGGGCAAATTTTAAAATCAATTTAAAGAAGTCAAATTTTTGTCAAAGACAAGTAACATTTTTAGGGCATGTGATTGATAAGGATGGTGTTAAACCAAATCCATGCAAATTAGAATCGATAAGGGATTTTCCAAGGCCGTTGAAGGTAAAGAACGTTCGCCAGTTTTTGGGATTGATTGGTTTCTTCTCAGGACATTGTCCATCATACACAAAAACTGTTGCACCACTACAGGACCTTCTGAAGAAGGGGGGCAAGTGGAAATGGACGGAGGAAACAGAAAAAGCATTCGTGGAAGCCAAGGAAATGCTCTTAAACTATGTGAAGCTAGGATATCCTGATTTTAAACAGAAATTTATAATTCAAACAGATGCATCCCAGATTGGAATAGGGGCAATGCTATATCAGGAAAACCCGGATAACCCTGATAAGAAAAATTATCTAGCTTTCACAAGTCGGAGACTGAAACCACACGAGAAAAATTATACGATCAGCGAAATCGAGCTGTTAGCGATATTGCACGCGCTGCAATATTGGCGAAAGATCGTATATGGGTTTCAGGTCATTTTAAGAACGGATCATAAAGCCTTAACCATTTTGATGAAGACTGATTTATCCAGTCGAAGGTTGATGCGTTGGGCTTTATATATTCAACAGTTTGATGTAAAGATAGAATACTGCCCAGGAAAAGAAAAAATAGTTCCAGACTATTTAAGTAGACAGCCAGAGTCCACAGAAGAGGAAGTAATGGCTATTGATTTGGAAGACAGGGATCAGCGTACTCTAAATGAGTTAAGGAGCATTAGTCAACGGCAACGTGAGGATCCATGGATGAGCATGCTCATATCCTTCTTTGAGGGAAGTTTGATAAGGGGAACACCAGCGTACACAGAAGCTAATAAGATAGCTCAAGATTACACATTTTATAATGGATTATTATATACGTTTGTGGACTCTGACCATACACGATTAAGGATTGTTGTACCTGCAATTTTGCAGAGGAAAATAGTATGGTTAGCCCATAGATCGTTCGGACATATGGGAGTCGACAAAACAGTCTCGATGCTGAAAGAAGCATTTGTATGGCCGAGACTGAGAGAAACTGTAAGGGACACGCTAAAGACATGTGATCTATGTCAAAGGATCAAACCAAATGCATTTCTGATGAGACAAAAGCCTATACCATTGTTGCCCGAAAGGCCAGGTCAAATCATATCCATTGATAACTTCGGACCTTTGCCAAAGGCAAGAAGAGGAAATCGACACATAATGGTGGCTATGGATGTCTTCACTAAAATGGTTGTCCTTGCTCCCATACAGAAGACTAGTACCAAACAGGTGTTAAAACGACTCAAAGAAAAAGTGATACCGATTCTGGGAAAACCTGAGAATTTGTAGTCGGATCATGGTAGTTGTTTCACCAGTGTAGAGTTCAGACAAGAATTGGAAAGACTTGGAATACGTCAGATTTTGTCAAGTATTCGCCATCCTGAGGCAAATCCTGTAGAAAGAGTGATGAGGGAGACGGCCAAGTATTGTAGAATATACTGTGCCGAAGAAAATTGGAAGTGGATAGATATCTTGGATATTATCGAATTTTGCATAAACAACACAATCCTTGAATCTACGGGAGAGATACCAATAACGTTATATCGGAATGAGCAACCAGAGAGACCTTGGAGTCTGGTAATTCCTAGGCCAGCAGACGCTCATCCTGGAAGCGATGTACGTATTAGAAGAGCCTTTGAGCATCTAAAAGCTCAAGCCGACAGGAGACAAAGAAGAAATAGGCACAAGAGGTATCATCGGCCACTATTAGCAGGGGAAATGGTGTTAGTAAAAAGACCCGCCATTTCGGATCCAGGGAACCGCGTGTCCAAAAAGTTCCAGAAAATGTACCACGGACCGTATCAAATAATAAGGGATTTGAGAAATAATGCCTATAGAATTCGGCACTGTGAAACGAATCACGAAGTGACCATGAATTCAGCAAATTTAAAAGTGTATTACCCTCCCGAAGACTTCGATGAAGCCAATGAACAAGCCCTGGTTATGGAACAATTTAGAGATGAAGAATCCACTTCTGATAGAAACGAGAATGAGTTAGAAAAAGGAAACAGAGCTAAAACATTCGAGTGCGAATGCGAATTGGAGAAATTATATTGGGAAATAAAAGAATTAATTGACTTTATTGAAGAAGAAAATTTCAATTTAAGGAAGGAGAATGATGAAATAAAGGAATGGGTAGGGATAGACCACACCCGTAAAGAAGAATGAGGGTCTGGAAACCTGAAGTCCAGAAAAATAAAAAGGGGAAAGAAAGGGTAGGGACAGAGCGTACCCAACCGACACAATTACCGGATATGACTTAAAAAGATGAAAGAAATCAAATTATCGTGGGATTTTTAAGGAAGATAAATCAGAAGGTAAGGATAACGTTATGATGGCTTCGACATTTAAAAAGGATAAATAAGATTTATTTTGGATAATTAAAATAAATTTCCTCAAAAGTTTTCGAAAATTTATTTACCTAAGGAGGGGAGAGATGAACCCATGTACCATAGGCTTCAAAGGGAATCGAATCCATGTATTTTGAGAAAGGAATGAAAGAATCATACAGTCTCTAAGGGAACGGAGAGAGATTTTAAGCCAGGATTCTAGCCTAACATTGTGCAAGCGCTGGGACCAGGTGTTCCTAAGATGAGCTCATGCCTCTTGACATTTATAAGGAGCCAGTCATGGATATTATTAGAACGAGTGGAAAGTTTGGACTGTAAGACGAAGAAGCTCGACTCGGAAATTGCTCTTACGTTGCAGGAAAACGGCAACCTCGCTGCTGAGTCAGAACAAGAATAATTAAATTTAACCCGTTTACGAGTATAAAAATAAGTAAACAGATACAGTACGGTGAATCATTTTGGATTAAAGATTTTTGTGTAAAGAAAAAGCTTTTAATAATAGTCCAGGAGAAAAGTGCAAATGCAGCATACGTCATTGGGAATTCACCGGGACCCAAGGAGTGGGAGAATTAAAAATGAACAGCACCACCCACACAGTTGAAGACGAAGAATTAATTAATATCTCGGAAATGCACGATCGATTTCCATGCACAGGAAGATTATTTTACGTTTGGAAGACGAGCTTTCTGGAGATATAATTGTTATAATTGTGCGACAATTAGTTCAAAAGTTGGTCACGAAAAGGACTAGGATTTTATCTTTTTTTGACTGAAAGGTATAAAACTCCTGGCCTCACCAAGCCAATCATGCAGTCTACGATAGCCCAGGGAGGCGTTACGCTGTATCAGTTCATGCAGTATTTAAGAGCCCGTGAGGGGAACGTCACGCTGTATCAGTATATGCAGTCTACGATAGCCCAGGGAGGCGTTACGCTGTATCAGTTCATGCAGTATTCAAGAGCCCGTGAGGGGGACGTTACGCTGTATCAGACATCGAAGGCAGTTTACCAGTACTCCTTGAGGGGAGAAACGCTGTATTACACCGCAGAATTAATATCCGACAGCCACGGGCGTCGAAGTATCAGTAACTTGCGTGCCTCCGAAAGGAGTTGCAAAGGAGAAATATTAAAGTATCGCCGTGTTGAATAATTAGGAAAATCCTAGTTACAGGATTTAGGTCCGACAGTGCAAAGTTTATCGTAAAAGTTCATAAAATACAGTTAAAGCAGGTTGCGAACTTAGGATCCAGGCGATAGGTCTTTCAGTAAACGACCAAAAGTATCATAACGTACGGAAGTACCGGAACAGCGAGATAAACAGTTTATCAATTTTAAAGAACCCGAACAGGGAAACACAGAGTAAGGTTCGCAACGTATTTCAGAAAATTAGAAGTGCGAGAACCAAATAAACAAAGAAGAACGGAAACTATAGACATTGTCTCAAGAAAGCAGGCGAACTATTCTAAAGCACTAAGACTTGAGAAGTATTAGTGGCTAAAAATATCCATAGGTCACCGATAGGTTATCGAGGGGACCTCGATCAGAACAGACTTTCGCTAGGATCGATAAATCAGATCTAAAAGGGGAGCCGTTCAAGCTAGAGAAATAGCCGATCATCAGGAACAGGATTCGAAGAATTGTTATTCCAGGGAAGTAGTAGATGATTCGAGACTTTCGTATTCTGCAGGATAGGAAGAAGACATTGAATAAATTTCACCCTTGGAAACGGGAGATTAAGAGGTCACGTGTGATAGGCTAAAAAGACGGCCTAGTGATCAAAAGTTGTGAAGTGTAAATATATCAAGATTGTGTGTTAAAAGTAATATATTTTTTTAGTGTTTTATTGTGTATTCTAAACGGATACACCAGTGTATTAAAAATGTTGTCAGTGTTAAATGTATTGAATATGTGTCAAGAAATGTCTGTACATGAGATGAGTTTGTACAATATGGAGTAAGTCAAGAAGGTGGGCCAAAATGACACATCGAACGAGAATAAAGGTCAGAAAACGACCTTAGACATGTGAGTAAAGATTTTCATTATGTTTTGGGTGTCGGGGAAAATTTTTGTGTACAATTCCACCGGAGGTTTGAGTAAAAGGGATGTTTTTAAATAAATAATAACTAAATAAGAACGCGATCTGAACAAAAAAATAAAGTTTTAAGAAATAATAAATAATTATGTGAAAGAATAAATCCTGTAGAGGAAATGCATGGAATAAGATGTCAGTGTAATTGACGAATGTTATAATAGCAAGCGTAATAATAATAATTATAACAAAGATATTTACATAAAGGTAAATTTGAATTATATGAAAGAAATAGCTTTTGAGCTTTTGTAAGGAATGAAGACATGATGTGAATAACAAGGTAAAGAAATCTAAATAAAGATTAAATTGAATGATATAAAAATATAGAGCGTTGAAGCCTTAACAAATGTATAAGACATGATGTGAATGCATGTTCTTAAAAATGGAGCGATTTATTGTCAACGGAAAAGATTAATATAAGAATTGAGATATGTATCAATTGTTAGTATGAAATTTATCAGTTCTTTGGATGACATTCGGCCGTAAAGTAATGTGTAGCGCAATGGAACGCAATTAAATAAAAAGTCACGCTAGGAATGCGTAGAATTTAAATGTACTTGGTAAATTACTTATGAGGGGTAGTTGATTGTATTGAATTGAGATATGTTGTAAGTCCTCTAATTGTGACGTAGATCACGAAGCCATGTGTGTGTTATTATTTAAAAGGGAGCTAATGTATGGTATTATTGAGCGTATGTCATGTAGGCCACGGCCGACTTTAAATTGCGTCTTGTATAAGTCCTCCAATGTGGAAATGGTTCCCGAGGCATGTTAAGAGATTCGAACCTAGAATCCTCTGTTTGTTAAAGCCCCTTATTATTCGTCGTCGAATGTGTATTACTCTTCCCAATCAACGAGCACCCTTCATAATTAATAAATGCCAAGATTACGAGAGTGGTTTATGAGCCAAAAGAATATTGTTGAAAGTGAAAAGAGAAGTTAAAATGCCAGGTCTCTCCAAAGAACTAAAAATGAAATGAAGGTTTGTTTTAAAAGCTTTGAAGAGAGCTCCAACCGTAGGCTAGGCAGGGAGCCGCTCTCCCTGTCATAAATCACGCTCGAGTATAATGGCCTGACCCTCATAGTATGAGGGTGGGTAAAGACCGTCTTGTAAGAAGTGCTAAATACACCGTGAGTGTTTAAAGTTGTTAATGACCCAGGCGTTGAACCGAGGTCCTTGTAGATTGATATTATCGCTTGCCAGTTCAGATCGTAGTTTTCTTATGTGATAATAGTCTTATAAGACAAATGAATTAAATAAAAATCCCTATTGTAATATTGTATGGAAAATAAGGAATCCACGAGTTTTGTGAAGATAACTAGATTTCCGGAGTAATCATAGTTTTTGACTTTGTCAAGTAATCTTTATGACTCTGGAGTACACAAGTAGTTTCCCGATCACCGTAGTGAATTTGCAAAACTTGAGAGAGGTGGTAAATACTGAGAATATGTGAAATGCCCAAATATTGAAGTGAATAATTAACATGTAATTTTAAATGTAATTATATATTTGTTTTGATGATAAGAAAAGATAAAAATAGTTCTTGAGGTGTACAAAAGTATGACACCATTATTATGGGAATGTATCGAGCCAAAGGAGCTCGTAGTTTTATGGAACTTTAAGATAGGTACTTTATGGAAGTGAAAATAATCATGAATTGTTGGTTTTAAAGAAAACCATGTGTTTAAAGAGAATATTTGTTTTATTCTTATGCTATTCCTTGTTCACTTTGAACAAGTAGAAAGATATTGGTCAGTAGTTTATTTGTTTTATTGTTTGTAGAGCCATAATTTTGATTAATTAAATGTGTTAAAATAGGAGTTGATTTTGTTGTTATTTTTGCAAGTGTATCCTCTATTTAATCCAAAATATGTAAGTCACAGAGTGGGAGAACTTACCGCAGCCCCGAAAATCCCGAATTGAGCAATGCTGGCATACTGTGATTTGCATATTTCTTGCTGAAAGGGCACAATATATATATATATATATATCGACTCGTGGCGTATAGAGGAGTGGGTGTAGTGGATGCCTTCCTCGAGCGACCTCGTGTGGAGAGCAGGAACTTGTGAAACTGACAGCGTGCAGAAATAATTCTGGCAATAGTGAAAGTGAAATCGCCAGTTAACGGGAGTTTCAAAACGTGTGAGCGTGCCTATGTATGTAAGCGAGTTCGTTCGGCATTCTACGTGGGGTAGAGACTTGCTTAATGGGGATCAGACATGGTTTTAAACATGTAATATGTTTATCTTTGCGACCGTGTGTCCACCGCCACTAACGGACTATGCGGAAGAATACATTCATAATCCCGGCCGCCAGCTCGGATGTATTATGTCGTAACACTCCGCTTGTAAAACGTCATGGAAATGCAGCCTAGATTTGATCCAAACTTTTCACAGTGGCAATATTTCTTAAAAAAAGCACATTTTTAAGCAAGGTGTCAGAGGGAAGGAATACAATGAAGCCTATATCCATTACGATGATAGGCTAGAGTACAATAGGGATACTGCATTAGCAGAGTGGTAGCGAGAACAGTTTGCAGCAACGTTCATTTACTATGAAGTGTACAAGTGAGTTTCGTAATGCAAGGGACCGCGTGAACTCGTGTGAACTTGGTCACATTCGCATCTTTATATTGGAATTATTTAGCGGCTGTTCGAATTCACTCTCGCTTCGTGACGAGTTGATGAACTGTTTGCGGTTCAGCCATCGGTATTCTAATGCGTGTGGAAATATATCACCAGGATATATTGGGGCATTTCGACCGGTCTGGAGTTGTTCGAGCCTAGGAGGACTATGGTTTGTTCTCTGGGGACCCAGTTGGAGTCCGGCATGTTTTGTGTTGGCCTGGAGCCTAGTATGGCCAACGATATCCTTTTTTTTCCACATCCAGATTCGCCAAAGGTACAGATCACTTCAACTTGTTACAGTAGTGAAGCGTGGACATTTGAGCAATCACAAATTGCCATATTTTGATTTTTGTAGATTAAATGGTTGAGTAGAAAGTGCAGGTTCGATGCCTATTTCGAAGCTGACCTTCTATGATGCCAGGATTTTGACTCATAAAAATGAGTGCATCCTTTTTGTATTTTGATTGATAAATTTAAAATTTCAATAGTTTTTTACAGTATTTAAACTGATATGCTCATTCTTATTTGTCGAGAAGTCACTGTAGGAGGAAGATCTCCAGATTTTTGTGTAAGAATATTTTAGTAACGCATTTTTTTAAAGCGGCGTTGAGAACTCTGACTGAGTTTAACATATTCTAGTGCATTGTTCTTTAAGCACTTTCGCTTGGATTATCTTATTCTTTGAGGAGAATTTTTCTTTCCTTATTATTTAACGATATTAGGAAGTTTTCGGATCCTGTTATTCTGAATGTTACTTCGAGTCTTTTTTCTTCAGTTTATTAACAGATTTAACTTGTATTTTCTGAGCGTGATTTTCGGAGTGGATTGACTAATGGGTCATTAGTCGCTTAGCCTCTGTAGTTAACCTAGATCCATGCTGTAGGATTAATCCACCGACATCTTCGCGTTCTGGAAATTTAGGGAAGATCTTATTTTGAGATTGGATAATTTTTCAAAATCGTTTTTACAACCTCAGTTTTGAGTGGTTGTGAATGTTATACTTTTCTTCTCTTATGAAGTTAACGCAGGATAAAATTGATATAATTGCCTCTGGTGCAATAGTTTTTCTCTATTAAGAGAGTATTTGAACGACATATAAATTTGCGAGGATAATCCCAGGGATGACTTACTATAAGTCATACGTTTAAGAACTATGAATATTGTAATACATCAATGTAAGGCAAGTTTTCTAAAAATAGGTGGAGTATTTCTGGAATCCACTAGGCTTTATTAATAACCTATTACAGAATCAAATTATTTTTCTGAGCACGAGTTCAGGCTTTTATTACAAACAGCTGATTTTCATAATTGTGGATTTAAAACAATAAGGCTCCAAGTATAGGTGCATGCTAGATTTTAAGAGGCATGTATTAGGAATAATGCTCTTGTGTTTAAGTATTTTGATACAGTGCTTTGCGAAGCAAATTTTCTTGTTGAAGATTGAGCAACGTGTACCAATCAAGAATAGATTGAATGAGGTTTCAACCCAGAGAGGCGTTGTATTTAACCTAGTATGGTTAATATTTTGTCATAGGTGACTTTATCGCTGTTATTATCGTGAAGTAATGCCTGTGTGAAGATTAGTATTTTTCTGAGCATTATTATTAAAACTCTTGAGTGGATATCCAGTTCAATATTTCCAGTAAAATTATAACGACTTTGCCATAGCATGTATGTTTAACAAGGATCACCGATAACTATTTAATGCTGAATCTACGATTAATTTTTGCTTAACTTAACTGTTCGGCAGAAATACCCTGAAATTAGAAATGAAACAATTAAACAATTTTAAGCAGAAGTGAATGTCGTGACATTATGTCAGTGGGAGGAGAATAATCGAAATTATTCTAGAATGTTATATAAATTTGTATATTCTGTAAATATGCCATATTAATTTCATCGTTAAATAACAAGACCTTATAATGCTGTTGAAAATGTCGTGTAAGATTATTGGTTATAATCAGGGTATTTTTGTGTAAGATGTTCATTAAGTTAATGAACTGAAATGAATCCAATTTATTCAATTCATATAATTTATTTTTGTGTGTGCTTATCCTATGGGATCGAAAATTATTATTATACCTTATTTTTGAATGAACTAAAAGTTAGTTGAGATAATGGGTGATTCATTTTGGAAGCCTTTCCCATATTCCATAGCTGAAAGACAATCCAGTATAATTAATGATATTTTTGATTGGTCGTTGTATCGACAATTTTTTTATTTCTTGTCATGTTTATTCTTGCAATAAACTAATTTATTATTTGGTTTTAATTACTGCGTGATGCTTTATAGAGGTGATGGAAGGATGTATTAAGGGGACCATTGATAGGTATTTTAGGGTTTACCACACCTTTGAGATTCTTTCTTCATTTTGAAGAATTCTTGTGTTTTGAGCTAGTCTTTTCTTTCTCTGAGCCTTGGTCAGTCTTAATACATCCTGTTAGGTATTCGAGTGGCCCTATTATCCCTGTGTCTGTTGGTAGAACTTGGGGGTTTTTCTAGCCGGGGATTTTCTACGATCCAGCTGTTACCCAGGGATTCAACAGGTATTGGTAGGTAATACGGGTACATGAGGTGGCGCCCAGCTCAGGGGCTTCGAAAAACTGGAATACCAGAGCGAATACCAGGGAGTTGAATGCCATAATTCTGCCAAAATTGAAACTGAAAGTACAAAGTGGAAATTAGTTTTATGATCATGTAACACAGATCACGAATTGGAACACCGTGTTTGCTGTGTGATCGTGAATCAAGGCAATAAAATAATGGTGAACCAATATTTTGGCACGAACTATTGGAATTCCTATGGAACAAAGCAATTACGAGGATACTCGAGCTACTTGACTTACAAGTGTTATTGCAATCATTATTAAATTTTGTATTTTATGTATTGGAGTGGTGCCACACGCTCTGTTAATAATTTGTTCTACTTGTTTCCGGCTGATGATCATTGCTGACATCATTAAAAATGGAAGTGTTTGTAACAAATTTAAATTTGAGTAATGGTAGAATCATAGACCTTCACCGATATACACCATCACGCACATGTATATAGGCGATCCCAAATCAAATTGGACACTTCGTGTTTAGACATAAGCTTATTTTAAGGTAATGCCAGACAATAAGGATGAGCATGTATGGTAAATGGTGGTTGTTTGTAGATTTTCTCGCTGTGCTTTGTTGGTTGGTATTCTTATTTCTTGTGAAGTGTAGTGAAGCATGTCTGAAGGTAATATGGTGACTGTTGGGGACGTTAAGAAGATGTTTGAAATTATTCAAAATAAAATGGATAATTTGAATCAGGACATAGAAGATATTAAAGTCCAAACTAAATCTGCATTAGACCATATGTCCAAAACTGTTATTCAAAATCAGGATGCAGTTGCTGAAGGTATCAGGGGGAAATTGATACTATGCAATCCTCCTTGAAGGCTATCAAAGATAGTTCTAAGAGTGTAGAAAAGAAGGTTACCAGTGTAGAATCTAATATCGAAGATATCCAGGACGATAATAGAAAAACACAACTAGATATCAGTACACTCCGAGCTAATGTTGGCTTGGTACAGGTTGGCCAAGAAATAATGCAACTTGACATTAACAATATCCAAACTAGTCAAACATCAATGCAAAATAGTCAATCATCAATGCAAAATAGTCAAACTTCAATGCAAACAGATCTTAACAATGTTCAGACTAGTCAAAAGGGAATTGAGGAAACAGTAAAGGATGTTAACTCTAATGTAAGGATTATGCAATCGCAAATCAATGATTTAAGAACAGATGTGGGATTAATAGAATCCAGTCAAAAAGAGATTCAATCCCAAATCAAAAATATTCAGAATGATGTAAATCAAATTGAATCCAGCCAAAATAAAATGGAGTTAGACGTCCAAAAAATCGAATCTAGTCAAAATCAGACGGAGGTGAAGTTAATGGAGCTAGAAAAATCAAGTAAAGAGTTTCAAGTTGAGATTAGACTAGACTTAGAAAAAAGTGTGAAGCTTAGTAAAAACAATTTAGAAGCACTTCAGCTACAGTTTTCCCATGACACTAATCAGACCCAGAATAGCCTGGAGCAGTTGAAATGTGAAATGGGGACACTCCGAGCTCAAGTCACAGATCATACAAAACTTCTCAGGGATGATTTTGACATAGATTTGAAAGGGATCATAAGAGATAATATTGTAACATTTCGTAAATATATCACGAAAATTAATGAGGAATGTTTTAAAGTTGAGAAATCTAAGTTAGAATCCTAACTTGCCACTGGTCTTGCAACTAATAGCAAAGACATAATAAATGTTAGGGAAGATCTAAGCAAAAGAATGGATGGAATTCAAAATACACAGGTTAATAACATATCCGATTTAGAGAAACGTATTAATACTGTTGAAACTAAAGTCGACCAAAGTAAGATAGAGTTAAATGAGGTCAGGGAGAAGAAAACTTCCGAGATTAATGAAATTAGAAAGGGTCTCGAGAAAATTAATCTAGAAGGGCATATCAATTTGGATACGCTAAAAGATCAATTGCGATCACTTTTACAGTCCGATTTTAGAGTTGTAGTTGAACAACCTGAAGTGATAGTACCTGATAGTAGGGAAAGGATGATGCAGGAATCTCCCAATAACGAACCCAACGTTCAACTCAGTCAAATGGAACATCCGAGTCCCATTCGAACAAGCAGGGAGACGTTTAGTTCTCCGAACCCCAACGTTGGCATGGATGATTATACTTCGAGATCAATGGAAAGGACACCGAATGTAATCATAATAAGAAACATTGATGACAAACCTAGGAAGTTAAGCAATCTGGATGGAATGACACCGATCGAATTTGTAAGGGCATTAAGAGATTACTTATTGGAGACACATGTGCCACGTGAGCGTGAGCTACGTATGGTGGAAAGGTTTCTTACCGATGCTCCGTTACAATGGTTCAGGGCCTTTCGTTACACATTTGACAATTTTGAACAGTTTTCGGAGGCCTTCATACAAAGATTTTGGTCGATCGAGGTCCAACAAAATGTGAGATCGGAAGTCTATTCACGCAAGTACTCCAGTACAGGACCAACCAGCTATGCTGAGTACTTTGCGGGTCAGTTAGCAAAACTCCGTTTTCTCCAGCCTCCGTTAACCCAAGGAGAACTCCTTGAAGCTATCTCACGTCAATTGCCTGCGGAAGTAAGGAGATCAATTATGTCTTCCGGAGTATCGTCTTTAACGTCGTAGGATGACTTGTTACGTCGATTAGATCACATGAGTATGATGACGCAACCTACCATAGTCAAAAATGCCAGGCAGGAATCAAAAGTTGTAAACGCGGTAATGATGAACTGTACACAGCAGACGGATCGTTTTGAGCAAAGAAGAGATGATAGAATGGGTCCTATTTGAAATACCCATCAGGAAGAGAGGAGATGGGAAAACCAACGTAGGGATGCCCAGGAGAGGTCATGGAAACGTCGCTACGAGGAGAGAAATTTCTATCGAAGAGATAATGATCGAAACCGGAATGATCACCGAGAAACGCCTTATAACAGGAATTACAGATATGATCAAAATAATCGAGATAACAGGTATAATAGGAATGATAGAGATACCCGTGACAACAGAGATAAGAGAAAAAATCAAGGGTACTCAAGATACAACAATTATCGAACGGAGGCGTCCGATAAGAAAGTGCAACAGGAGAGGCTCAAGAGAGGGCGAGATAAGTCCACGGAGGTTGAACGAAGAAAATCGAAGGAAAGAAAGGATGAAAATCTAGATAAGACACAACCCAGCACTAGCAGAGAAGGTTGGAGTTCAGAAAGAGCTCCGGATCTAGAAAAAATCGCCAATTTCCAGGCGAAATTAATGACTGACGTTGCCACGCATTCCTCTGTTATCACGATTTTTGAAATTTTTGAAGCTACTGACGAAGATCTTCTATTTGAACCAGAAACGAAACCGAGAGGAAGGGTAGTTGAACTTCCCGTTATTAATATACAAATTGGTCTACAACACTGTAAAGCTTTGATGGACACAGGTGCTATGATCTCAATAGTTGATGAGGACTGTTTCGAGAGATTGAAACCAGAAAACCAATTTGCCATTCTTCCAGCATCTCCAACATAAATTCGTGGGATATTTAAGGATAAAACTATGAAATGCAAAGTGCAGACTCTAATGAAATTCTGGATCAATCAGAGAAGTTATGAACATATTTTCATTGTCGTTAAGAATATTAATTTTGACGTCATACTAGGGATCGATTTTATTACACAAGCTAGGGCAATCATCGACATGGACAAAGGAATAATACGATTCAAGGAAGAAAGTACATAGGATGTAGTGATGGAAGAAATGGTTGGAAACGAAATTAATAGAGATATCCCTAGAATGGAAATCCTGGATCACGTAGTTGAAGAAACCGAGCAAGAGAGGGAACAATATACCTTGAAAGCCGAGGGATTTAAAAACGTGAAAGAAGAATTTGACGACTTGATTTGTCAATTTGCGGACATCTTCGATGATAAACCTGGCTTGATTAGAGACTTCAAGTACCAGATTAGGCTAATCGATGAATCCCCTTACCAAGCCAAGCTTTATCCTATCCCAGAAAAATACCATGATGAGGTCAAAGAGATTATAGATAATATATAGAGAGATGGTATTATAAAAAAACAAGCTTCCTCGTATTTGAATCCGATAACTGTGGTAAAGAAAGCGAACGGACAACTGAGGCTTTGTTTAGACGCCAGGAAGATCAACACGAGAATCATGTTAGAAACTGACCGTCCACCAAAAATTAGAGAACTTTTGAAAAAGTTCAAATGTAAAGCGTGTTTCAGCGTCCTAGACCTAACTGCCTCCTTCTATCAAGTCGAGCTGGAGGAAGATAGCCGGCAATACACCGGTTTCTTATTTGATCAGACCACGTATGTTTTCTGTCGCGTTCCGTTTGGAATGGTGAATAGCGGTCCGGCCTTGATCAGAGCACTTGATAGCAAATTAACGGAAAGCGTGAAACGTAACGTTATTTGCTATATCGATGACTTGATAATTTCTTCAGCTAATGTTCAAGAACATCTTGTGCTCTTGAAACAGCTATTTGAGAATTTAAGAGAGGCCAATATTAAGGTCAACATGCATAAGTGTCAATTCATGCATGAATCTATCAAGTTCCTAGGACATACAATTGATCAGTTTGGGTATCACCCAAACTTGAAGAAGATAGACGCCATTTCAAGATTTCCTCGTCCCGTAAAAGTGAAGCAGCTCCGTGAGTTTCTGGGTATGTGTCAGTTCTTGAGTAGCCACTGTCCGGGATACTCAACTACTATGGCCCCATTTTATGAGGCATTAAAGAAAAATAATAAATGGAAATGGACAGAGGACATGAATAGGGCATTTGAAGAGGCCAAGCTCATGCTCCAAAATTGTATTAAGCTGGAATATCCCGAGTTTGATCGGTTATTTTATATCGAGTCTGATGCTTCAAAAATTGGTATTAGTGCTGTCCTCTATCAAAAGGACGAGGATGGGAGGAAGCAATATTTGGACTTCCACAGCAGAAAGCTGCAGGAACACGAAAAGAATTATTTCACCTCTGAGCTCGAAGCTTTGGCATTCATATCTGCTCTTCAAAAGTGGAAAAAGCTTCTGATAGGACATCGAGTGGTCATTATCACGGATCACAGAGCGCTTCAGTTTATGATGCAAACCGACCTTTCCAGTGACAGATTGACGAGGTGGACATTGTTTCTCCAGCAGTTCGATGCCACCATCGTGCATCAGCCTGGAAAGGATAATCTGCTCGCGGATGCACTCTCAAGAAATCCAGTTAGTAAGATCGAGATTAACACTGTACAGTTGGAGAGGGAACAAGAACTCACCCTGGAGAAGCTAAAGAAGATAGCGGTGTCACAGAAGAGACACACCCCAACTAGACATATGTACAGGTATTTGAGAGGTGCAATGGACCATACCGATCCTGACTACGAGCAGACTAGGAAGCGCTCTGAGAAATTTCTGGTGTGTGATGATGTCGTTTGTAAATACATTGTTCGAGAGAGGACGAAAATTAGAATTGTAGTCCCTCCTAAACTGATTAATGGGTTGGTGTGGCTAGCTCACTGCACCATTGGCCATGGGGGTGTCGACAAAACGTTCAGAACGTTATTGGAGACATTCACCTGGACCAATATGCGGGGCACTATAGCAGCCATTATCAGATCATGCCAGGAGTGCCAACGAGGGAAACACCCGTCGGCGTTATCAAAAGAGAGACCTCGAGGCATTATTCCAGAAAGGCCGAGAGAGCTAATGGCTTGCGATATCTTCGGTCCTTGCCCGAAGGGGGCTAGGAGAAACCAGTTTCTCCTAGTCACGGTCGATGTATTTTCAAAATACGTGACCCTCGACAATATGCAGAGGGCCACTACAGCCCAAGTCCTTAGCCGTCTCGAAAACAGTGTGTTTCCAAAGGCGGGAAAACCTGTAACTCTCCTATCGGATCACGGAGCTCAATTCACTTTGATGGATTTTGAGAATGCCATGATTAGGCTTGGTGTCAAGCACGTGTTTTCTAGCGTTAGATATCCGGAATCTAACGTCTCGGAACGTGTAATGGCAGAAATTAGCAAGCTTGCGAGAATTTACTGTCTTGAGGATCATGCAGGCTGGGTCAAGTTCATCCCACTCATGGAAAGCTGCATGAATTCCACATTCCATGAGAGCTTCTCCGACATACCCATGGTTGTACACCATAATAGGAGGCCAGAAAGAGCCTGGACAGAGATCGTGAGGTTTCTGCCTAAGGACAGGGAGCCTACAGTCCAAGAAAGAATTAATTCAGCTAGAGAAAGCTTGATGGATGCAGCCGAGAAGCGGCATAAACGGATCAGAAATAAAAGATATCGGCCACCGATGAGAGTAAACGAGATGATTCTCGTCAAGAAACCGACAAAAGCAGATGTTGCTAAGAAGCAATTCACCAAGTTCTCCTATGTCTTCCACGGACCCTATAAAATCGCTAGGTCGTTCGGAAATAATTGTTATGAGGTAGTAAGCCTAAATGGAAGAGAAACGATAGGTCGTTTCAACGCAAAAAAAACCTGAAAAGATATGTGAAGAAGATAGTCTGAGGGTTGACTGAATAATGCTACATACGCCGAAATTACCTGGAATGGTGTAAATAAAAGCTGAGGAGACTTTTATTTAAGGTATCAAAGGGAAAATGCACCATTATTCCTAAAGTTCTTAAGTACAGATATGGATACAATATTTTGGAACGCCCTGTAACTTTCAAGCTAGCCACTGAAGTATATCATAACAGCTGGTCTACAGCAAGTAAAAGTTCTGCTATCAAGAATGGATCGGTAGAGCTCGTATTTCCGACGAGAAGCCCGAAGGTCATCAATAATAATCATGTTGACATTGTCTAACATTATATCGATCGATTCACCTGAGAATGATTAATACGAATTAAAGTATATTTAGCGCTATATGTAAGCAGTTATTTATGTCTGTATGCATATTTCCATGGCAGAAAGCTATTACAAAGCAAGTATGAAAAAACAGAAGAAGATCTGTTAAGTCACTAGTGATTATACTACGACTGCGATATATATATATCGACTCGTGGCGTATAGAGGAGTGGGGGGGTAGTGGATGCCTCCCTCAAGCGACCTCGTGCGGAGAGCAGGAACTTGTGAAACTGACAGCGTGCAGTAATAATCCTGGCAATAGTGAAAGTGAAATCGCCAGTTAATGGGAGTTTCAAAACGTGTGAGCGTGCCTATGTTTGTAAGCGAGTTCGTTCGGCATTCTACGTGGGGTAGAGACTTGCTTAATGGGGATCAGACATGGTTTTAAACATGTAATATGTTTATCTTTGCGACCGTGTGTCCACCGCCACTAACGGACTATGCGGAAGAATACATTCATAATCCCGGCCGCCAGCTCGGATGTATTATGTCGTAACACTCCGCTTGTAAAACTTCATGGAAATGCAGCCTAGATTTGATCCAAACTTTTCACAGTGGCAATATTTCTTAAAAAAAGCACATTCTTAAGCAAGGTGTCAGAGGGAAGGAATACAATGAAGCCTATATCCATTACGATGATAGGCTAGAGTACAATAGGGATACTGCATTAGCAGAGTGGTAGCGGGAACAGTTTGCAGCAACGTTCATTTACTATGAAGTGTACAAGTGAGTTTCGTAATGCAAGGGACCGCGCGAACTCGTGTGAACTTGGTCACATTCGCATCTTTATATTGGAACTATTTAGCGGCTGTTCGAATTCACTCTCGCTTCGTGACGAGTTGATGAACTGTTTGCGGTTCAGCCATCGGTATTCTAATGCGTGTGGAAATATATCGCCAGGATATATTGGGGCATTTCGACCGGTCTGGAGTTGTTCGAGCCTAGGAGGACTATGGTTTGTTCTCTGGGGACCCAGTTGGAGTCCGGCATGTTTTGTGTTGGCCTGGAGCCTAGTATGGCCAACGATATCCTTTTTTTTCCACATCCAGATTCGCCAAAGGTACAGATCACTTCAACTTGTTACAGTAGTGTAGCGTGGACATTTGAGCAATCACAAATTGCCATATTTTGATTTTTGTAGATTAAATGGTTGAGTAGAAAGTGCAGGTTCGATGCCTATTTCGAAGCTGACCTTCTATGATGCCAGGATTTTGACTCATAAAAATGAGTGCATCCTTTTTGTATTTTCATTGATAAATTAAAAATTTCAATAGTTTTTTACAGTATTT
The DNA here is from genome assembly GCA_946902985.2 of Meconema thalassinum. Classification (NCBI taxonomy): domain Eukaryota; kingdom Metazoa; phylum Arthropoda; class Insecta; order Orthoptera; family Tettigoniidae; genus Meconema; species Meconema thalassinum. The sequence goes on from OX336392.1 coordinate 412,297,886, forward strand.
AAACTGATATGCTCATTCTTATTTGTCGAGAAGTCACTGTAGGAGGAAGATCTCTAGATTTTTGTGTAAGAATATTTTAGTAACGCATTTTTTAAAGCGGCGTTGAGAACTCTGACTGAGTTTAACATATTCTAGTGCATTGTTCTTTAAGCACTTTCGCTTGGATTATCTTATTCTTTGAGGAGAATTTTTATTTCCTTATTATTATAATAACGATATTAAGAAGTTTTCGGATCCTGTTATTCTCTAATGTTACTTCGAGTCTTTAGACTATTTTTTCTTCAGTTTATTAACAGATTTAACTTGTATTTTCTGACCGTGATTTTCGGAGTGGATTGACTAATGGATCATTAGTCGCTTAGCCTCTGTAGTTAACCTAGATCCATGCTGTAGGATTAATCCACCGACATTTTCGCGTTCGGGAAATTCAGGGAAGGTCTTATTTTGAGATTGGATATTTTTTTAAAATCGTTTTTACAACCTCAGTTTTGAGTGGTTGTGAATGTTATACTTTTCTTCTCTTATGAAGTTAACACTGGATTAAATTGATATAATTGCCTCTGGTGCAATAGTTTTTCTCTATTAAGAGAGTATTTGAACGACATCCAAATTTGCGATGATAATCCCAGGGATGACTTAGGCTACTATACGTCATACGTTTAAGAACTATGAATATTGTAATACATCAATGTAAGGTAAGTTTTCTAAAAATAGGTGGAGTATTTCTGGAATCCACTAGGCTTTATTAATAACCTATTACAGAATCATTTTTTTTTTCTGAGCACGAGTTCAGGCTTTTATTACAAACAGCTGATTTTCATAATTGTGGATTTAAAACAGTAAGGCTCCAATTATAGGTGCATGTTAGATTTTAAGAGGCATGTATTAGGAATAATGCTCTTGTGTTTAAGTATTTTGATACAGTGCTTTGCGAGGCAAATTTTCTTGTTGAAGATTGAGTAACGTGTGCCAATCAAGAATAGATTGAATGAGGTTTCAACCCAGAGAGGCGTTGTATTTAACCTAGTATGGTTAATATTTTGTCATAGGTGACTTTATCGCTGTTATTATCGTGAAGTAATGCCTGTGTGAAGAATAGTATTTTTCTGAGCATTATTATTAAAACTCTTGAGTGGATATCCAGTTCAATATTTCCAGTAAAATTATAACGACTTTGCCATAGCATGTATGTTTAACAAGGATCACCGATAACTATTTAATGCTGAATCTACGATTAATTTTTGCTTAACTTAACTGTTCGGCAGAAATACCCTGAAATTAGAAATGAAACAACTAAACAATTTTAAGCAGAAGTGAATGTCGTGACATTATGTCAGTGGGAGGAGAATAATCGAAATTATTCTAGAATCTTATATAAATTTGTATATTCTGTAAATATGCCATATTAATTTCATCGTTAAATAACAAGGCCTTATAATGCTGTTGAAAATGTCGTGTAAGATTATTGGTTATAATCAGGGTATTTTTGTGTAAGATGTTCATTAAGTTAATGAACTGAAATGAATCCAATTTATTCAATTCATATAATTTATTTTTGTGTGTGCTTATCCTATGGGATCGAAAATTATTATTATACCTTATTTTTGAATGAACTAAAAGTTAGTTGAGATAATGGGTGATTCATTTTGGAAGCCTTTCCCATATTCCATAGCTGAAAGACAATCCAGTATAATTAATGATATTTTTGATTGGTCGTTGTATCGACAAATTTTTTATTTCTTGTCATGTTTATTCTTGCAATAAACTAATTTATTATTTGGTTTTAATTACTGCGTGATGCTTTATAGAGGTGATGGAAGGGTGTATTAAGGGGACCATTGATAGGTATTTTAGGGTTTACCACACCTTTGAGATTCTTTCTTCCTTTTGAAGAATTCTTGTGTTTTGAGCTAGTCTTTTCTTTCTCTGAGCCTTGGTCAGTCTTAATACATCCTGTTAGGTATTCGAATGGCCCTATTATCCCTGTGTCTGTTGGAAGGTCTTGGGAGTTTTTCTAGCCGGGGATTTTCAGGTTCTACGATTCAGCTGTTATCCAGGGATTCAACAGGTATTGGTAGGTAATACGGGTACAGTACCACCCGGTGTTTAACATGGCGTTACTCAGAGGGACATAACTCAGTCAACATTGTCTTGCGATTCACACATAGCCTAGGGTAACGAATTTCTCCTCAAATGTATAAATGTGTTGCTTTAATACTTTATCTAATAAATTAACAAGTTGTTCCGTGAAGAACTATACAGCCTATTTTCGTATATCCTACTCATGTTAACTGCCACTATCAACATACAAAAATTCAGTTTGATTGCTGTAATAGATTCGTAGGTATTGAGAACCGACTAAATATTGCGGATGGACACCATGTTGGATTTTTATATATGTAGGTCTTAGAGTTATGTACTGTTACATGAAGATTATTGTGTACGTGTAGTATTCAAACTTCAATCGCATGATTAGGACACAAGAAGTAAAAACGACATTTTAAAATTTCGCACAGCTGCCATCTTGTGGTTATGGAAACAATCGAAATAAATTAGATGCTAGTAAATTAACATTCGTATAAGGATTACTGTACCAAGTGTCACTGCACTCGCATGGTTAAATTGCGAGAAACGTCCATGTGAATATTTATACTTCGGTCACTGCCATGTTGGATTTGTGATTTGTGAATTGTTATATGTATAGGCCATAGAGTCATGTACCATTAAAGGAAAATTATTGCGTAGGTTCTTTATTCAAACTTTCACTTCGATCGGATGATTACGACTCGAGAAAAAACAACTTAATTTTAAGATCTCACAGAGGAAATTTGAGGTTATGTAAACAATTGAAATAAATTAAATACCAGTGCATTACAATGTGTATAAACATTTGCTGTACCAAGTTCCATTGCGTTTGGATTATTAAATCCCGAGAAAAGTCTATTTAAAACTCTCAACTTCTCTTGGCCGCCATGTTCGTTTTGTAGTTAACCGGTTTTGAAAGTCTCGTAGATGAACTGCCAGTAGTGCCCTTTATCTTCGTACAAAATTTCAAGGTGATACCGTTAATAGTTTCAGAGATATGGAATGCCGGTGTAATATTTCGCACAGCCGCCATATTGAGGTTATAAAAACAACTGAACGAAGTTAGATGTCGGTGTATTACAATGTGTATAAACATATACTGTACCAAGTTCCATTGCGTTTGGTTGGTTAAATCGCGGGAAACTTCCATTTAAAAGTCGCAACGTCACTTGGCCGCCATGTTGGTTTTGTAGTTACCAGATTTTCAAAAGCCACATAGGTGAACTTCTAGTAGTTCCCTTTATCACCGTACAAAATTCTAGGGTGATATCGGTAATGGTTTCGGAGATATTGAATGCTGGTGAAATGTTCCGCACAAGCGCCATGTTGGATTGGTGAGACGTGACAAAATTTGAAGGGCACGGTTGGGGTCGCCCGGAATAGTGCTATGTACTTAGCGAGTTTGATTGTAATCGCTCCAGCCGTTTAGAAGTTATTAGAGGGACACACACACACACACACACACACACCCGAATCACACGAATCGCACACGCACACACAGACACACGGACAAAAGGTGATCTCATGAGCCTATTTTTTTCATAAATGAAAATAGGCTAAAAATATTATTGTAATGTCAGCGGATTTTGATAATAAACGTGCGGATACGGATGGAAGTGGTGAGGTTGCGGGGCGGATGTGGATAACAGTCGTGCGGATGCGGATAACGTTTTGTTTATCCGCCCAGGGCTCTACCTATAACCATCTATACATTTGTATGCAATCACAAAGCAGGAATAACATGACGAGTTCGCCCTTAGTAGAACACTAGCTGAAGTACCCGTGCTTCGCTACGCGTCATAAATAATTAAAATGGGAAGGTGACAGTTAAAACAGGGGATAGGCGAGATGCTGCGCAGAGGGAGATTAAGGATGGAACATTTTGTCCAACGACACCGCTCGGCGTTGACCGTGTTTTATAGCACAAATTTAGGTTTTACTGGCTAACCGTTGGAGATACCTTTCGGATGGAAAATGTAATTTTAAACCTCGTATATGCTATCAAAAGTTTGCTCTTTCTTGGCGTTCTCTTTTTATTTGAAATGGAATTATGAAAGTTTGAAACCAAAGGGTGTTGTGTTGTCACTAAAATGGTCGCCCTCTTTAAATAGTGCAAAGTATTGAAATCAAAAGTAACCTATATGTTAACCAGGTAAATCAGCTACTTCCATGTAAAATTCATGTAAATCGGACCAGTGGTACTTGCGTGATTGAGTAATACACAGACACACACCATCTCATTTTTAGCCTCGCTTCGCTCGCGTCATAGACGTGTCATATTGTTATTCAATGAAATGCAGGTTTAACCCCGTTAACCCCCTTTTAGAACCTGAATATCCAATAATCCCTCCTTAGTAGACGTTTTCGACACACAACAAACATATCCCCAAAATATCATTCTTCTAACTTTAATAGTTTTGTTTGGTCGACGAGAGTGAACATCCAAAAATCCTTCCATAATGGACGTTTTTCTTCCAGAATTTCACCCCTCCCCATAGGCCCCTTAAATTAGATTTATGAAAAAAACGGTTGAACACCTATTTATTTTATTTATTTATTTATTTATTTATTTATTTATTTATTTATTTATTTATTTATTTATTTATTTATTTATTTATTTATTTATTTATTTATTTATTTATTTATTTTTAAGCTGATTTATTTCCTCCGTGTTTCAAACTCCTCGCCTATGTCGTTTATGAGATACACGCTCCGTTAGGAATCTTTTAACCCCCACTTTTCATCCCTTTCACCTCATAATATACACTACATCGAAAAACCATTAGACATGTGTCAGCTTATTTTTAATGATTAGTATATATGCCAAGTATCACTTCCCCAAATGAAACCACTCGTGAGATATTGTTATTCAATGAAATGCACGTTTACCCCCTTACCACCTCTTTAGAATCTGAATATCCAAAACTCTTTCCTTAGTGGACGTTTTCGACATACAACGAACATATCCCCACAATTTCATGTTTCTAACTTCAATAATTTTGGCTGGGCGATGATCAGTGTGTGAGTCAGTCAGGACATTTTCTTTCATTTATTTTTGATAATTTCACCCCTCCCCACGAACCCCTTAAATTGGATTTATGAAACAAGCGGTCGAACACCTATTTACTTATTTAAAGCTGTTTTCCCCCAGAGTTTGATGAGTGAGTAAGTAAGTCAATCAATTAGGACACTTTCTTTCCTGTTTCCTTCCCCAGAATTTCACCCCTCTCCAAGGGCCCCTTTAATTGGATTTATGAAAAAACGGTCGAACACCTATTTACTTGTATTTTAAGCTGTTTTTTCCCGCTGAATTTCAAACTTCTCGCCTATGTCGTTTCAGAGATACACGCTCCGTTAAGAATCCCTCAACCCCCAATTTTCACCCCTTTCACCTCATAATATTCACCACATCGATAAATCCTTAGACATATGTCTGATTATTTTTAATGATTAGTTTATATACCGGATATCACATTCCCAAAAAAACAACTCATGAGATATCGTTATTCAGTGAAATGCACGTTTACCCCCTTAACACCTCTTTAAAACCCGAATAAACAAAAATCATTCCTTAGTTGACGTTTTCGACATACAGCGAACATATTCCCAAAATTTCATGTTTCCAACTTTACTAGTTTTCGCTTGGCGTGATGAGTGAGGGAGTCAGACAGGACATTTTCTTTCAATAATTTTTACCAGAATTTCACCCCTCCCCATGGGCCCTTTAAATTGGATTGATGAAAAAACGCTTGAACACCTATTAACTTATTTTTAAGCTGTCCTTTTCCCCTGAGTTTGATGAGTGAGTGAGTGAGTTAGTCAGTCAGTTAGGACACTTTCTCTCCTAACCCCCCCCCCTAGAATTTCACCCCACCCCATTGGCCCCTTAAATTAATTTATGAAAAAACGGTCGAACACCGATTTACTTACTTTTTAAACTTTTTTTTTCGCTGAGTTTCAAATTTCTCTCCTATGTCGTTTAAGAGATAGGCCTACACGCTCCGTTAGGAATCCTTCACCCCCCCCCCCCCCACTTTTCACCCCTTTCACCTCATAATAATACACCACATCGAAAAACCCTTAGACACATGTCTGCTTATTTTTAATGATTAGTTTATATGCCGAGTATCACATCCACGAATGAAACCCCCCGTGAGATATTGTTATTCAATGAAATGCGGGTTTAACCCCCTTAAGACCCCTTTAGAACCTGAATATCCCAAAATTCTCCCTTAGTGTACGGTTTTGACATACAACGAACATATCCCCAAAATGCCATGTTTCCTACTTCAATATTTTTGGCTGGGCGATTATGAGTGAGTGAATGAGTCAGGACATTTCGGGAGATATTGTTATTCAATGAAATGCAGGTTTAACCCCCTTATGACCCCTTTAGAACCTGAATATCCGAAAATCCCCCCTTAGTAGACGGTTTTGACATACAATGAATATATCCCCAAACTGTCATGTTTTTAACTTCAATAATTTTGGCTGGGCGATGACGAGTGAGTGAGTGAGTGAGTCAGGACATTTTCTTTCAATTTTCTTTTTTCAGTATTTCACCCCTCCCCATGAACCCCATAAATTTGATTTATGAAAAAAAACAACTGTCGAACAGCTATTTACTTACTTTAAAGCAGTCTTTTCCCCCTGAGTTTGATGAGTGAGTGAGTCAGTCAATCAGTTAGGACACTTTCTTTCCTGTTCCCCCCGAGAATTTCACCCCTCCCCACGGGCCCCTGAAATTGGATTTATTAAAAAACGGTCAAACACATATTTACTTATTTTTATGCTGATTTTTTCCCCTGAGTTTCAAACTCCTCGCCTATATCGTTTAAGAGAAACACGCTCCGTTAGGAATCTTTCAATCCCACTTTTCACCCCTTTCACACCGGGTGAGTTAGCCGTGGTCGTTACGGCATGACTGCTGGTAGTCGCTCACATCCGGGAGGCGAGGAGGTTCGAATCCCCCCGCCGGCAACCTTGAAGATGGTCTTCTGTGGTTTCCCATCTTCCTTCCAGGCAAATGCTGGGGTTGGTCCTTAAGTATAGGCCACAGCCGCTACCTTCCAATTCCTAGCCCTTACCTTCCAACTACCCTCCCCAACGGTACTTGTAGCTCACCCATTGGGTGTCCGTCTCGAAGCGGCTACAAAACTGGCGAGCCAAACATGTCCTCGGACACTCCCGGCACTAAAAGCCATACGCTAAAAAAAAAAAAAAAAAAAAAAAAACTTTCACCTCATAATATACACCACATCGAAAAACCCTCAGACACGTGTCTTCTTATTAGCCTATTTTCAATTTTGAAAGAAAAAATAGGCTTATGAGATCACCTTTTATCCGTGTGTGTGTGCGTGTGTGTGTGAGGAGTGTGTGTGTCCCACTAATAAAATCTAAACGGCTGGAGCGATTTCAATGAAACTCGGTAAGTTCATAGCAATATTCTGGGCGACCCCGACCGTGCCCTTCAAATTTTGTTACGTCTCACCAATCGAACATGGCGGCTGTGCGAAATATTTCACCAGCATTCAATATCTCCAAAACTATTCCCGATATCACCCTGGAATTTTTTACGGTGGTGAAGGGAACAACTAGAAGTTCACCTATGTGACGTTTGTAAAACTGGTAACTACAATACCAAAATGGCGGCCACGCGAATTTGCGACTTTTAAATAGACGTTTCTCGCGATTTAAACAACCAAACGCAATAAAACCTAGTACAGTATATGTTCATAAACATTGTAATGCACCGACATCTAACTTGGTTCAATTGTTTACATAACCACAAGCTGGCGGATGTGCAAAATATTTCACCGGCAGTCTATATCTCTGAAACTATTAGCGGCATCACCCTGAAATTTTGTACGAAGATAAAGGACACTACTGGAAGTTCATCTACAAGACTTTCAAAAACCGGTTACTACAAAACGAACATGGCGGCCAAGCGAATTTGAAAAATTTAAATAGACCTTTCTCGCGATTTAATGTTCCAACCGCACTGAAATCTGGTACATGAAATGTTCATACACATTGTAATACACTGGTATCTAATTTAGTTCAATTGTTCACATAACCTCAAGATGGCAGCTTTGCGAATTTTAAAATTAAGTTTTTATTACTTGTGTCGTAATCATGCGATCGATGTGAAAGTTTGAATAAAGAAACTACGCAATACTTTTCCTTTAATGGTACAAGACTCTATGGCCTATACATTTAACAATCCAACGTGGAGACCATCCGAAATATTTAGACGGCTCGGAATATCTACGAATCTATTATAGCAATCAAATTGAATATTTGTATGTTCATTGGGGCTATGAACTTAAGTTCACCTGTAGGACTTTGAATAACCTGGTGATCACAAATCCAACATGGCGGCGACGCGAAGTATAAATATTCACATGGACGTTTCTCGCAATTTAACCATCCGAGTGCAGTGAAACTTGGTACAGTAAATCCTTATACGAATGTTAATCCACTGGCATCTAATTTATTTCAATTGTTTCCATGACCACAAGATGGCAGGTGTGCGAAATTTTAAAATCTCCTTGTTACTTCTTGTATCCTAATCATGCGATTGAAGTTTGAATGCTACACGTACACAATAATCTTCATGTAACAGTACATAACTCTAGGACCTACATATATAAAATCCAACATGGCGACCAACCGAAATATTTAGTCGGTTCTCAATATCTACGAATCTATTGCAGCAATCAAACTGAAATTTTGTATGTTGATATTGGCAATTAACATAAGTAGGATATATGAAAATAGGCTGTATAGTTCTTCACGGAACTACTTGTTTTTAATGATGAGTTTATATGCCGAGTATCACATCCCCCAATGATGCCAATCGGGAGATATTGCTATTCAATGAAATGCAGGTCTACCCCCTTAACACCCATTTAGAACCTGAATATCCAAAAATCCTCTCTTGGTGGGCATTTGCGACCCTTGAGGAAGCTGCACACCAAATTTCATTCCAATCCGTTCGGTGGTTTCTGAGATTTCGTGATGAATGAATGAATGAGTGAGTGAGTGAGTGGTATTTGACAAATATATCTTCTATATCTAATATATAAAAGTGAAAGTCTGTACGTATGTATGTATGTATGTATGTATGTATGTGGGTTGGTTCCGTATACAAATCTACACCGTTCCACCAATCTCAACCATATTTTGCATACACATAGTTTAGGACCCAGAAGGAACCGCTGGCTACATGAATTTTCTATAGTCTTTCTCATTCTTCTGATTTCGGCCTTTTTGCACTCGAGCAAAGGCAAATAAAATCAGAAAATATACTGATAAAATAATGGCAAGGCTGGCCATCTCCATGGCAACACTAGCTCAAGACGGGGCCACCAAGTTTCTATCTATTTCGGTGAGAGGCCATGCTACACCCACTGCCAGCTAGATCGCATCCCTACAAGCTGCTTTAAACTGCCTGTCCATTTAGCACAAGATAGGTTGCAGCATCAACCCACTGTGATCCCCGCGGCATTTTCTCTGCCAGCTGGATCGCATCCCTCCTGGCTGCTTTAAACTGCCTGCCCATTCAACACTCAGACGCGTACTGGATATACTGTATATTAATTCACCACTAGGTTGCAGCGTCAACATTCCGCGGCTTTTTAAGGGGACGATACCTGAAACGAAGGGTTTTTAACTTTGGAGGCTTAATATCGAGATCGAAAAAACGCGAAAACATGGCACTAAGTTAGTTGTTTGTTATTCAATCAGCATAAAGTATATGCTATTAATTCAGACACATACTTACAAGCAAATTTTCAGTACAAAGGAAATAAAAAAATACAAAGCGAAGGGTTTTTAAGTTTTGAGGCTTAATATGGAGATTGAAAAAACGTGAAAACATGGCACTAAGTTAGTTCTTTTGTTATTCAATCAGCATAAAGAATATGATCATTTAGACGTTCATGGCCCGTGACACTATCGATAATGTAGAATTTTGGGCTTATGCCGTGTTTTATTTATTCAAACTCGACGAGTTTCGAAAGAAACCATGTTTGTCTTTATCAGGAATAAATGGAAATACGACTAAATTGTTGCTAAGAGAAAGCAACAAAGAAACTAAAAATGGTGCCTTAAGATGGACGCCATTATAGCCCCATGTTAGGGACAACGAAAAGCAGCAGTGGGTATCTACAGAGGTCCCTGTACTTGTGGCGAGGCTTATATCGGGCGGACTTCGAGAACGATATGTACTCGCATTAAGGAACATAATAGATGTATCAGGCTCATTCAACCTGATAAATCAGCTGTTGCTGATCATGCTTTATCACCTGGCCATGATGTCATGTTCCATGGAGTGGATGTTCTTGCCCGTATAAAGCAATATCGTCCCAGAATCATCAGGGAGGCGGTTGAAATACGTAAACACCCAGATAATTTCAACCGCGACACCGGCTACATTCACAGTGTGTCCTGGCTACCTATTATCAGAACCCTCAGAAAGTAATGCACTGCTGCTTTTCGTTGTCCCTAACATAGGGCTAAAATGGCGTCCATCTTAGGGCACCTTTATTAGTTTCTTTGTTGCTTTCTCTTAGCAACAATTTAGTCGTATTTCCGTTTATTCCTGATGAAGAAAGACATGGTTTCTTTCTAAACGAGTCGAGTTTGATTAAATAAAACACGGCATAAGCTCAAAATTCTACATTATGGACAATATGATATTTATTTATTATTTATCGTGTGGCTAGCAACTAGATGAATTACAATATAACAAATGTATATAGGCTATAAATAAGTAAATCATATGTACAGTATAAAAATGACAAGAACATAGGTTGCGTTCGCATTCACAAGTTTTTCGTTGTCCCTAACATGGGGCTATAATGGCGTCCATTTTAGGGCACCTTTTTTAGTTTCTTTGTTGCTTTCCCTTAGCAACAATTTAGTCGTATTTCCGTTTATTCCCGACGAAGAAAGACATGGTTTCTTTCGAAACGCGTCGAGTTTGATTAAATAAAACACGGCTTAAGCTCAAAATTGTACATTATGGATAATATGATATTTATTTATTATTTAACGTATGGGTAGTAACTAGATGAATTACAATATAATAAATGTATATATGAATAAGTAAATCGTATGTACAATATATAAATCACAAGAACATAGGTTGCGTTCGCATTCACAACGAGATGTCCAGTTGTTGACGCCAGTCCAGAAAGGGAGATGCAGCAGAAATAACATCTTGAGGTGATCCAGCATACTTCCTCATCGGACATTATTGAATAATATGCTCTACGGTTTGAAGAGGAGCTCCGCAGTCACAGGCAGGAGAATCATGAAGTCCCCATTTTTGTAGCATGGCGTTACATCTGGCGTGACCTCTTCTTAGGCGATTTGACTTTACCCACTGATTTCTCTTCAGGTTAAATCCCGGAAGTCTTATAGTAGGATCTAGAATACCTTGATGTCTCACAGGAGCAGACTTCCAGTTTTGGCGCCATTGTTCCGTGCAATTAATGTCAGGTATGTTATGCCATATTGGGTTCCTTGATCTAAGACGACTGGAGGAAAGATCATTAAGCACTTCATGAATTGGGAGATCCTGGAGGTGATTTTGTTGATGTACCTTTCTCCACTCACGTACTGTTGCTTCCTGTCGTCTTAGGTCTGGAGGTGATATGATACTGATAGTGTTTAGCCAGGGAGTTGGGGGTGGATCTCAGTGTACCTGTTATGACCCTCATACTTTCATTCAGATGAACATCGATCTCTTTAGTATGAGCACTACCGTGCCACACTGGGGCACAATACTCTGCTACAGGATAAACCATGGAGAGGGCAGTCGTGCGTAGTGAAGTTGCATCAGCACCCCATGCATGATGTGCCAGCCAATTTCTTCATGATATTGTTCCGCGATTTGAGTTTTTGGCCTGTGTATTCCAAGTGTTTCTTGAAGGTTAAGGAACGGTCCAAGGTGAAGCCAGATACTAGGGCTGAAATTGTGCTTAACTCTTTGCTGGCAGAAGGTCACTTTCAGCTGTTGGTGGGCAATGCGGTTGCAAACATGATATTAATTTAGACACATACTTACGGGCAAATTTTCAATTTAAAGGAAAGCGAAACCTACATGGTGGTGGAAGTGATTGTTTTCAAGGGGAGAAATGTCTAGCTCATTTTCCCGTAATTATACGGTAGGGATGATTAAAAATATACAACTACTTCCAAATAATTTAAATTTAACTTACATACTAGACGATATGAAAAGAAAAGAATAAGGGAAATAAAAGACAGGGAAAAGAAATGCCTCCGGCCGCCGAAGAAAGGGATGTTGATTAATTTATGGGCTTTGGAACATCGTGCTCATGTAGGCCCGTGTACCTGGCGGTGTGTTGAATTTGTCTGATAACCCGTCTTATTGTGATGGCTGTATTAGTGTGTATTTATAAGTCCAGTGAATTGTCCGATGGTAATTCATGAAATGAGATTCCTCGGCATTCAAACTTGACATGTTATGATTTACAAAAGCACACACATCAATACGCTATCAAAAAATACAAAACACAACTTCACCATTAACATCAATACAAAACAAATGTCTGTAACAGTGACTTGAAAAAGCTGCGAACACAGCGCCTATATTTGGAAACGAGGTTGTACGAATAAACCAATACTGTAATATTTTTTAATGGGCAGTCATTTTAAAGCAGCCAGGAGGGATGCAATCCAGCAGGCAGTGGCCACAACATTTATTATCTAAAGTACGATAAAAAACATTAGAAATCTGAACGCAAAAAAATTCTGAAACCGTATCTCTTTTATTAACAGGGGTCGTAATAGGGAAATGAAATTAAAAAAGAAATACATTGGCAAACCCTGCATTCGACATACTATTGCAGATTATTCTTAAAGTAGCATTATTTTCTTTGTGATTAGATTTTGGATGATAAAGACCAAACAGTAAGCTACGGCGGTAGTAACACAATTTGCCACCAGAACCGATGAGGCGGTGGTAACACAGAATGACACCAGGTACCGCAATGGACAGAGACAATCCAAAGATATTAGTGTTGACTAAAGAGGATATAAATAAAGTGTTGACTAAGGCTAGCGGTAGCCATGACAACACTTGGGTTATTGACAAACGAGTGCTGTTCTTTGTACATATATCTGATCTATCATTTCTTCAAATAAAATGGGTGTTCATCCCACATTTTGCTGATTTCGTATGTCTTAGCCATTTTAGTGCTTACTGACGAATGATATTGTGTAATGGTGTAGTTATCCCGAATTCCCTGAACTCCGCTATAGCATTTTAGTGATCATTACGGTATGGATTTAGAGAATATATTTCTTATCTTACGAAATATTTTAGGGGCTAAAGAAGCCCAATGTGTTCTCAATCAATGCATCGTATTTAACATTAAGCTGGGATTATACGTTGTTGCATTTACTTTAACTAGGTGAGATAGGTTGGATGGCTCCTCTGTTTGTTTAGGGGCTGAGACAACGCGGTCATGCAGCCCCGTGTACTTTGGATGTGTGTAGAATCTGCCTGATAACCAGTGTTAATTGTGATGGCTGTATTATTGGGTGTTATATGTAATTCAGGTAAGGACTACAGATAGTCAGTTTTAAGTAGTTCCTACTTTTGCTACCAAATGCTACCGTCAACGACACCTAGCTGCAAACTTGGTTAAAAGGTACCACCACTATCACAACCTGACGGTGAACGTTGAAACTTAATAGCGTTAATCAAATTTAAACTACAAATTTTACCTTCACACGAGTGTAGTTAATGGAAGGTTCTTTTACTCCACATACATCTATGACATGGGCCCACTGGCTTTACTTCCCCTCCGAAGGAAGGCACACTGAAGGATTTTTAACGCTCTTCAAAAATCCGATGACTTTGGCCGGGTTTGAACCCGCGACCTTAGGTATAGAAACTCAGCATGCTACCAAATACGCCCAATATGAGATAATAGGCATGGAAATACAGCAATACTGTTCCCTAATATGCAGCTATAGTAGCCTACACACTGACTTGTGTATATGAATAAGCCATTTCTCATTAATCACACCATTTGTGCGGGTTAAAAATCGTAAGTATATTTGACTCCAGAATGATGACTTTATATTCCAAACATTGAATAATTTAAATATTGTTTCCTTAAAAAAAAAGTGGATGCAATAATTTAAAAATTAAAGAGCTCTATGTGAACAAAACGTCTAAATTACACCCATTACAACAAAAATAAAGACTATCAGGAAAGTACTGTAATTGTCAGACTAGATCCTTGAGAAATGTGCATATACAGCCCTTTTTTTTTGTTTTTTGTTATTGATGCATTCTCTACTACGTTATTGTACTCCACAGTACTTTTCGCCTAGATTTACAGTGAGTTAATATTGCACTTGATTAACTTCTGAGCCCTGGATAACTATGTTTTAAACTCACTCAGGGGCAAAGTGAATATACTTTGCGAAATATATTGGCATGTATCTTTCTATAACAAGTAAATACACCTCCCGGGCAACTCCGGGTAAAATAGCTAGTAGTAGATAGTGTCAAGTCTTTGTTATGCTAAACTCGGTTGACAGTGCTGTGTAAGCAGTTAAGTAACTAACGGGATTTCAAGTAAAGATCCTCATTTTCTACACCGGTAGTGCAGAGCGCAACTCGCATCCAGTCGGCCATGTCTCGACTTGAGCTATGTTGCCATGGAAACTATCTGCCTTGCCATTCCTTCATGAGTATATTTTATGATTTTATTAGCCTGTGCTTGAGTGCAAAAGGGCGGAAATCAGAAGAATGAGAAAGACTATCGAAAATTCTGGGTCCTAAACTATGCGTATGCAAATTTTGGTTGAGATTGGTGGAACGGTGTAGATTTGTATACGGAACAGACCCACCCACCCACATACAGACTTTCACTTTTATATATAAGATTGTAATGGGATTTTTCTTGAAATGTGCGTTTCTTGAGTTCATCCTTCTGGACTGGAACGCCTCATAGTCCAGTCAATAGAGGCTGAAAAAGGGGGTTCACCTTACATCAGATGCGGGATCATTTTGTATTTTTTGGTGTTGTTTAGGACCATTAGGTAGTTATTAATCCAAGTTTCCGTCATATCCTCCGCCCCCTTGCTTCATCCGCCATCTTGAAAAATCTGTCAGAAATTGACACTTTTTTCAGTTATTGGCCTCTAGCTCATTCCCAGTTTTTTTTGAGGATATGTCTCACTAAGAAACTGTAGATTATTAAATTTCCAACAAATTTGATGTGGAAGTTTTTTTATAGGACCAAGCGTATTCGAGGTACGAGAAGGCGAAAATGGGCGAAAATTGGCGATTCGGCAAATTTGTCACTTTCGCTCCACTTTCCATCGCGAAACCAGGGGGAAGACTTGATCTCAGCAAAACGTTTATTGAAAAAAGTTGTAGAGAATTTAATTTCCTTTGAAATTCATATATCAAAAACTTTTCTACAAGCAATGGGTCATATCATCTTGTCATTACAGACAGATGACCTCTGTCCATTAATACTGCAACAACCTCCGGCCACGGCTCTTACTGAGTGACAACATCTATAGTTAATAGCGTGTACAATATAAACCGTGACACACGGGGTTGGACTTCATCGAATATAAACAAGGTGTCTTACATCAGCTGCCCCCAGGTTCCAGCAGCAAGTGGGTGTACCATGAAATTTGGTTTAGCCTTGTAAAGCTCAACGATTATAGGGAGCGAATATGGGAGAGTGAAGCTAGTTTTACAAATGAGGACAGATACTGAAATCTAAATATAACATGTTGAGTGATGCTCTCTCTACCTTGTTTGCTCGAGGCGCATGTAGAAGTCAAGTTTCCCTATTTTAATGCTGAAAACAGGCACTGGTTGCGATAGCACCTAATAGTAGCCACGTTGACAGCTAGGTGCCATGGACGGTAGCATTTGGTGGTGAAAGTAGGAAGTACTTGAAATTATCGTCTGCAGTCCTTACTTTAATTAAAAACAGATAACACACACTGATACAGTGATCACAATTAACACCGGTTATCACCGCAACGTTGGAACTTTAAGGGGAGGTTGTAAGCTGTTTTGGGTCAAAAAGTGGAATTTTAGATTTTATGTTATTTTGATAGCCTGAAGTCCAATTTATAATATACATATGCTTATTTGCTGAAAATGTTAACTAAACGTCATTTATAGGTCATTTAAAGCCACGCCCCCCCTGAAGATCTGTTCCTGAGAACTGGCATATTTTCTCCTCCTCATTCTTCTTCTCCTGCTCGTCCTTCTCCTTCTTCTGCTCCTCCTCCTTCCTCTCTTTCTCCTTTTCCTTCTTCTCCTGATCATTTTCCTCTTCCTCCTACTCCTTCTTCTCTTTCCCCTTCTCCTGCTCCTCCCTCTCCTCCTCCTCCTTCTTCATATCCTCCTTCTCCTTCTTTTCTCTCTCTAAATAAGCTAGGAAGTTAAAAAGAAACCAGAAGAGGGACAGAGAAGATGAAGACAACCCAGGTGATCCTGAATATGGGCCTGGTACACACTTACCTTGAAGAGCATATTTCTTCACGTTTGATTTTTTCGAGGCAAATGTTCCTTTTTCTCAGGAAGTATTAACAATAGCGCTATGAATTTTTGTTCAGCAATTCAATATGATCAACTAAAGGATTGTATGTTTTCCTCTGATTTTATTATAAATAGAAAAAATAATATTTTATGTTTTCGTAGAGAAAAGAAGTTGAAAAACTTAACCTCTGAAAAAAAAATATTACAAACATACACATTTCCAAAAACAACCCTTTAAATATAAAATAGAGATCTAAATATCTGTAAGGTTTTGTTTCAATACGTTAAATACTTAATGAGAAAAAGGAACGTGAAGTGGACACATTTAACATGGCGGAGATAGGGCTTACAATCTCCCCTTAGAGCCTTAATCACATTTAACGTACACATTTAGATTCAAACAGTTTAGTTAGTGGAAGGTACTTTTAATTGCCTTAAATCTATGACATGGGCCCGCCAGCCTTACTTCACCACCGAAGGGAGGCATATATTACTGAGGGACTTTTAACGCTCTTAAAAATTCCGACTACTTCAGCCGGGTTTGAACCCGCGATCTTAGGCATAAAGGCTCAGCATGCTACCAACTACGCCAACGAAGCCGGTAAATATTTACTACAGCCGGGGTTTGTACTCGAGACCTGCTGATTCACATACCAACACACACGAGTGATCTAGGCGTTTTTGGTTGCCAAGGCAACAAGCTCTCAGAATGGGTCATTATAATTGACTAGCTGAAGTACCCGTGCTTCGCTACGCGTCATAAATAAATTAAAATATGAAGGTGACAGTTAAAACAGGGGATAGGCGAGGTGCTGCGCAGAGGGAGATTAAGGATGGAACATTTTGTCCAACTACACCGCTCGGCGTTGACCGTGTTTTATAGCACAAATTTAGGTTTTACTCGCTAACGGTTGGAGATACCTTTCGGATAGAAAATGTAATTTTTAACCTCGTATATACCATCAAAAGTTTGCTATTTCTTAGCGTTCTCTTTGTATTTGAAATGGAAATATGAAAGTTTTAAACCAAAGTGTGTAGTGAAGTCACTAAAATGGTCGCCATCTTTAAATAGTACAAAGTATTGAAATCAAAAGTAACCTATATGTTAACCAGGTAAATCAGCTACTTCCATGTAAAATTCATGTACATCGGACCAGTGGTACTTGCGTGATTGAGTAATACATAGACGCACATCATCTCATTTTTAGCCTCGCTTCGCTCGCGTCATAGTCGTGTCATATTGTTATTCAATGAAATGCAGGTTTAACCCCATTAACACCCCTTTAGAACCTGAATATCCAAAAATTCCTCCTTGGTAGACGTTTTCGACACACAACAAACATATCCCCAAAATATCATTCTTCTAACTTTAATCGTTTGGGTTGGTCGATGAGAGTGAACATCCTAAAATCCTTCATTAGGGGACGTTTTTCTTCCAGAATTTCACCCCTCCCCATAGGCCTCTTAAATTGGATTTATGAAAAAACGGTCGAACACATATTTATTTTATTTATTTATTTATTTATTTATTTATTCATTTATTTATTTATTTATTTATTTATTTTTAAGCTGATTGATTTCCTCCGAGTTTCAAACTCCTCGCTTATGTCGTTTAAGAGATACACGGTCCGTTAGGAATCTTTCAACCCCCACTTTTCATCCCTTTCACCTCATAATATACACTACATCGAAAAACCATTAGACATGTGTCAGCTTACTTTTAATGATTAGTATATATGCCAAGTATCACATCCCCAAATGAAACCACTCGTGAGATATGGTTATTCAATGAAATGCACGTTTACCCCCCTTAACACCTATTTAGAACCTGAATATTCTAAACTCTTTCCTTAGTGGACGTTTTCGACATACAACGAACATATCCCCAAAATGTCATGTTTCTAACTTTAATAATTTTGGCTGGGCTATGATGAGTGAGTGAGTCAGTCAGGACATTTCCTTTCATTTATTTTTGATAATTTCACCCCTCCCCATGAACCCCTTAAATTGGATTTATGAAACAAACGGTCGAACACCTATTTACTTATTTAAAGCTGTTTTCCCCCTGAGTTTGATGAGTGAGTGAGTCAATCAGTTAGGACACTTTCTTTCCTGTTTTTTCCCCCCAGAATTTCACCTCTCACCAAGGGCCCCTTAAATTGGATTTATGAAAAAAACAGTCGAACACCTATTTACTTGTATTTTAAGCTGTTCTTTTCCCGCCGAATTTCAAACTTCTCGCCTATGTCCTTTAAGAGATACACGCTCCGTCAAGAATCCCTCAACCCCCAATTTTCACCCCTATCACCTCATAATATACACCACATCGATAAACCCTTAGACATATGTCTGATTATTTTTAATGATTAGTTTATATACCGAATATCACATCCCCTAAGAATCAACTCATGATATATCGTTATTCAATGAAATACACGTTTACCCCCCCTTAACATCTCTTTAAAACCCGAATAAACAAAAATCATTCCTTAGTTGACGTTTTCGACATACAGCGAACATATTCCCAAAATTTCATTTTTCCAACTTTAATAGTTTTCGCTGGGCGTGATGAGTGAGTGAGTCAGACAGGACATTTTCTTTCAATTATGTTTACCAGAATTTCACCCCTCCCCATGGGCCCCTTAAATTGGATTGATGAAAAAACGCTTGAACACCTATTAACTTATTTTTAAAGCTGTCTTTTTCCCCTGAGTTTGGTGAGTTAGTCAGTTAGGACACTTTCTCTCCCTTTTTCCCCCAGAATTTCACCCCACTCCATTGGCCCCTTAAATTAATTTATGAAAAAACGGTCGAACACCGATTTACTTATCTTTTTAGCTGATGATTTTTCGCTGCGTTTCAAATTTCTCGCCTATGTCGTTTAATAGATAGGCCTACACGCTCCGTTAGGAATCCTTCAACCCCCACTTTTCACCCCTTTCACCTCATAATAATACACCACATCAAAAAACCCTTAGACACATGTCTGCGTATTTTTAATGATTAGTTTATATGCCGAGTATCACATCCACAAATGAAACGACTCGTGAGATATTGTTATTCAATGAAATTCAGGTTTAACCCCCTTAAGACCCCTTTAGAGCCTGAATATCCAAAAATCCTCCCTTAGTGTACGGTTTTGACATACAACGAACATATCCCCAAAATGCCATGTTTCCAACTTCAATATTTTTGGCTGGGCGATGATGAGTGAGTGAATGAGTCAGGACATTTTCTTTCATTTTTTTCCTTCAGAATTTCACCCCTCCCGATGAACCCCTTCAATTTGATTGATAAAAAAAACTGTCGAACAGCTATTTACCTACTTTAAAGCAGTTTTTCCCCTGAGTTTGATGAGTGAGTCAGTCAGTCAATCAGTTAGGACATTTTCTTTCCTGCCCCCCCCCCCCCCACAGAATTTCACCCCTCCCCATGGGCCTCTTAAATTGGATTTATGAAAAAAAACGGTCAAACACATATTTACTTATTTTTATACTGATTTTTTTCCGCTGAGTTTCAAACTCCTCGCCTATGTCGTTTAAGACATACACGCTCCGTTAGGAATCTTTCAATCCCTACTTTTCACCCCTTTCACCTCATAATATACTCCACATCGAAAAACCCTCAGACACGTGTCTTACTTTTTAATGATGAGTTTATATGCCGTGTATCACATCCCCCAATGAAACCAATCGGGAGATATTGTTATTCAATGAAATGCAGGTTTAACCCCATTAAGACCCCTTTAGAACCTGAATATCTGAAAATCCACCCTTAGTAGACTGTTTTGAAATACAATGCATATATCCCCAAACTGTCATGTTTCTAACTTCAATCATTTTGGCTGGGCGATGATGAGTGAGTGAGTGAGTGAGTCAGGACATTTTCTTTCAATTTTCTTTTTTCAGAATTTCACCCCTCCCCATGAACCCCTTAAATTTGATTTATGAAAAAAAACTGTCGAACAGCTATTTACTTACTTTAAAGCAGTTTTTCCCCCTCAGTTTGATGAGTGAGTGAGTCAGTCAATCAGTTAGGACACTTTCTTTCCTGTTTCTCCCCCCCCCCCTCCAGAATTTCACCCCACCCCATGGGCCCCTTAAATTGGATTTATGATGAAACGGTCAAACACATATTTACTTATTTTTATGCTGATTTTTTTCCCGCTGAGTTTCAAACTCCTCGCCTATGTCGTTTAAGAGATACACGCTCCGTTAGGAATCTTTCAATCCCCACTTTTCACCCCTTTCATCAAATAATATACACCACATCGAAAAACCCTCCGACTCGTGTCTTCTTATTTTTAATGATGAGTTTATGTGCCGAGTATCACATCCCCCAATGAAACCAATCGGGAGATATTGCTGTTCAATGAAATGCAGGTCTACCCCCTTAACACCCCTTTAGAACCAGATTATCCAAAAATCCTCTCTTAGTGGGCATTTGCGGCCCTTGGGGAAGCTGCATACCAAATTTCATTCCAATCCGTTTGATGGTTTCTGAGATTTCGTGATGAATGAATGAGTGAGTGAGTGGTATTTGACAAATATATAGTAGAAGATAGTGTCAAGTCTTTGTTATGCTAAACTCGGTTGACAGTGCTGTGTGAGAAGTTGAGTAACTAACGTGATTTCAAGTAAAGATCCTCATTTTCTATACCGGTAGTGCAGAGCGCAAATGGCATCCAGTCGGCCGTGTCTCGACTTGAGCTATGTTGCCATGGAAACTAAACGCCTTGCCATTCCTTCATGAGTATATTTTATGATTTGATTAGCATGTGCTGGAGTGCAAAAGGGTCGAAATCAGAAGAATGAGAAAGACTATCGTAAATTCATGTAGCCAGCGGTTCCTTCTGGGTCCTAAACTATGTGTATGCAAAATTTGGTTGAGATTGGTGGAACGGTGTAGATTTGTATACGGAACAGATCCACATACCCACATACATACAGACTTTCACTTTTATATATTAGATTACATCAAATGTTGCGTAGTAGTAGTCTAATAATATTAATCATAATAATAATAATAATAATAATAATAACTTACTATTTCTACAAGACATTTAGAGAAAATCTACGGGGATACCTAGCACCCGGTCTGTGCTTCAAGAGAAACGACGGCTCATTGGAAACTAACTCCAAAAATAATTGCAAACTATTAGCCCAATATTTCAACTCTCTTCTTAACTGTGAACCACCTCTAGTAAAACTAGACTTCTCTCCTCCGGTATTCATACACTTGGACTCGCCCCCGACATTGAAGAAATTACGGAGATAATCCGACAACTCAAAATCAACAAAGCACCAGGGGAAGATGGGATCATTGCTGAACTCTGGAAACTGAATGATCCCACACTGACGCGGAAACTACATTCCATAATTTCAGATATTTGGACAATGGAGCAATTACCAGATGACTGGAAATGCGCTTTGATTCACCCGTTGCACAAAAAGGGCGACAAGACGGACTTCAACAATTATAGAGGAATTTCCCTGCTCCCGGTTGATTATAAAATCCTTTCCACAGCACTTCTGAACAGGTTAGAGACCCAAATGGATCTACTCATTGGCGACTACCAGGCTGGATTCAGAAAAGGGCGATCGTGTGCTGAACAGATCTGGAGCCTAAAGACGATCTTACAAATGAGGAAATGTAGAAATACCGTGATTGCATTCATCGACTTCAGAAAAACATACGACTCTGTTGACCGCGACACCCTCTTTAAAATCATGGAATAATTTGGGATCGATCGTAAGACTCTCAAAATCATAGAACAGAAACTTACAGGAACAATATCCAAAGTGAAATTCATGGGCGAAATATCAGAGCCCTTCGAAATCAAGACTGGAGTCCGACAGGGAGATGGACTATCCCCAATCCTCTTCAATATGGTTCTGGAGAGGATAATTAGGGAATGGGAACCTCTTGTAAAGGGCATTCAAATCGGTATTAAAAAAGAGAACAAAACTAATGTCAAATGTCTCTCTTTCGCGGACGATATTGCAATTGTCGCAGACAACAGATCAGAAGCGACTTACGCAGTGGAAAACTCCATGAGATGGCACAAAGACTGGATTACATATATCTTACGACAAGACCAAATATATGGAGAGAAGACCAGAAAATAAATCCCCTTTAAACACCAAATACGATAAAATCGTACAAGTCTGCAGTTTTAAATACCTTGGTGAAATTATACAGCCCTCAGGACTTAATCGAATCGCCAATGAAGACTGAATCACTAAGCTCCAGAAGGCCTACAGGCTAACGGGGCCCATTATAACAAGTAGGAGTCCACGCAGCATGACCTGCTTTTGATTAGACGGTCGCGCAACATTGCGGCGAGCAAGATGGGTAATAATCTCACACAACAACTTCGTTCCAAAAAAAGTTTGAAATTCAGGGCCCCCCTGCACCTGCACCGATTTTAACGCCCAACAACAGGTTTCCTCACAGGGTCTAACTCGTTCACCGCTCCAAATTTCAGCTCGATATCATGAAAATTAAGACCTATACTTCGCCCAACCCAAAAATGTCATGCACAATTGACTTTTTCAGGGCCCCAAAAAATCAAAACAGTGAGAGATATCAAAAAATCGTTTTGGGTAAAAAAGTTGCATACTGCGGAGATCTTACACATGTAGATTTAAAGTTTTTTGATAAGACCAACCGTTTCCGAGATATATCGATTCCAAAAAAAAAATTCAGGGCCCCAAAAAAGGATTTGGCCCAGCACCGATTTTAACGCCCAATAATAGGATTCGTCACAGTCACTAACTCTTTCACCGTACCAAATTTCAGCTTCATATCTTGAAAATTGCGACCAGTACTTAGCTAAACGCAAAAATGTCACGCACAATGGATATTTTCAGGGCCCTAAAAAAAGAAAACGGTGAGAGATATCAAAAAATCGTTTTGAGTAAAAAAATTGCATACCGCGGAGTTCTTACACCTGTACATTTAACATTTTTCGATGCGACCAAGCGTTTCCGAGATATATCGATTCCAAAGAAAAGTTTGAAATTCAGGGCCCCCAAAAAAGATCTGGCCCTGCACCGATCTTAACGCCCAACAATAGGATTCGTCACAGTCACTAACTCTTTCATCGTACCAAATTTCAGCTTAATATCTTGAAAATTGCGACCAGTACTTAGCTAAACGCAAAAATGTCACGCACAATGGACATTTTCAGGGCCCTAAAAAAAGAAAACGGTGAGAGATATCAAAAAATCGTTTTGAGTAAAAAAGTTGCATACCGCGGAGTTCTTACACCTGTACATTTAACATTTTTCGATGCGACCAAGCGTTTCCGAGATATATCGATTCCAAAGAAAAGTTTGAAATTCAGGGCCCCCCAAAAAGATCCGGCCCTGCACCGATCTTAACGCCCAACAATAGGATTCGTCACAGTCACTAACTCTTTCATCGTACCAAATTTCAGCTTAATATCTTGAAAATTGCGACCAGTACTTAGCTGAACGCAAAAATGTCACGCACAATGGACATTTTCAAGGCCCTAAAAAAAGAAAACGGTGAGAGATATCAAAAAATCGTTTTGAGTAAAAAAGTTGCATACCGCGGAGATCTTACACCTATATATTTAACATTTTTCGATGCGACCAACCGTTTCCGAGATATATCGATTCAAAAAAAATAGAATGAAATTCAGGGCCCCCAAAAAAGGTCTGGCCCTGCACCGATTTTAACGCCCAACAATAGGGTTCGTCATAGGCCCCAACTCTTTCACCGTACCAAATTTCAGCTCGATATCTTGAAAATTGCGACCTGTACTTTGCTAAACGCAAAAACGTCACGCACATACGTACGTACATACATACATACATACAGACACACTTTTTCCAATATACCACGGCTATATGAAAGCCTATAGGATCTTTAGATCCGGCTTTCATAACAAGGAACGCATTTCGACTAACGCCGAATTACGTCATTATAAAGCAGTTATTCTTCCAGAAACAACATATGTGGCTGAAACAATAGTAATCGATGGCCATTCCAAGATTAGGGAACTGGAAAAGCAGGAACGCAAAATTCTCCGGAAGATCTACGGAGCAATCAACAGAAACGGCATTTGGATGAGAAGACCTAGTACAGAACTCTATCAAAACACCATTACGATAACAGACGAAATTAGAAAACGCAGAGCCAAATTTTACACTCACATCCACAGGATGGCCACCTCCAGATTGCCCAAGAAACTACTCGGTATCATAACACAGAGTAAATGCGACAATAATGGCATAAAGAGGTACAGAGAGACTTACAAGTTATCAGTATACAAAATTTCGAAGACCGAACTGAGTGTCAGACGAAAATCGCGAATGTTAAGTTCGAACTAAGATCATTACGACAACCTGGAAAAAAGTGGATGGATGAGAGGAAGAAGGAGCATTCCACGCGAATGGAGAGATTTTGGGAGGAGCGGTAGAGCCACGCCTCCAAATGACATCATGTGATCCAAGTTTAATCGCTCTCCTGTGGGGGAATTTTCGCTTAAATAAAAATAAAGAAAAAAAACATTACTAAGAATATAATTGTATTACTCAACGGGGTCGGCGATGAGATGCGATGAAAGTGTATGTGGTGGCTGGTTTTTACGACCGGATGCCCTTCCTGACGCCAAGCTCATGAGATGAGTTAATGACAGATGAAATAAATGTAGAAGAATGAAACTGGGCAACGATGTGGAAGGAAGCGGTCGTGGTTTATCAGAAGGTACCGACCTAACATTTGTCTGGATTTGAAACTGGGAAACCACGAGAAACTATTTCAACGACGGCCGACGGTGGGGCTCGAACCCATGTCTACCATATCCGCAAATAGCTTGGGCCCATGGTTTAGCGCAGCGCGTTAGCGAGCGTAGCTACCGCTGTCGGTTATAATAATAATAATAATAATAATTCGGAGAAAATCTCGGACACATTCAGAAAAAGACGTTTATGTTCGACCCTGCCTAAATATAAATATTATATGCCAAGAAACTGCATGAAAGAGGCTTATAATAGTTCAAGATTCATTATGACACAGGTTCTCCACCAATCAGAGCTCAAGAAACAGCTGTTTGACCAATTGGGTAAGGATAGCATCGCACCTGTGCTGACTTCCACGGCCTCCTATTTTAAATTTCACTGCGTGACTAGTATCTTATTGGGGTTTTCGAGGAGACCGTGGTCGAATACAAGTTATTCTCTGCGTCCCATGCGCTCTTTTCAGTAAACAATACTGGTGGAATCTCGACAGATATTTAGGAATATTTATGTCCGAACATTAAATCAAGTTATAATTATCGTCGAACATAATAGTACATTATGCAACGAGCCTATAATGGCAATAATTAAGACACGAGTATCTTTATAAAACGAGCATATGCGAGTTTTATAATTCCCATACGAGTGTCTTAATTACTATTATAGGCGAGTTGTATACGACTGTTTATGTTCGACGATTAGAACTATTTTATGTTCGAACATAAATATTCATAAATATCTTTCGTGATTTCGCCAGTTTTATGTAATGAACAGAGCGCATGGGACGCACAGAGTACCTTGTATATGACCATGGCCTCCTCGATTACCCCACGATGACACTAGGCCACGCAGTGAAATTTAAATTAGAAGGCCTTGGTACTCAGTGCAGGTGCGATGCTATCATTATCTAATTGGTCAAACAACTGTTTCTTGAGCTCTGATTGGTGGGAGAAACTGTTTCATAATGAAAAATAGTGATATAATGACCCTCATTATGACACAGTTTTCTGAGATATAATGTTTACATTTCGACATCGTCGAACATTAATAGTCGTATGCAACTTGTATGGAAATTATAATACGAACGAAGCGAAGCTCGTGTGCTAATTATTGGCATCATAGGCTTGTTGAATAATGTACCATTGAAATGGTATTGGTCTATTCTCAGAATGAGCGATCATAAGCTGACTAAAAGGATTCTAAATCTTACTCGCTCGAAGGAAGCTAAGAACAACTGGCTGCTTGAAATTGATAAAGACCTTCAGGAAATAGACATCTCAAACGTTATATGGTACTGGACAAATTTAAATTCAGAGAACTAGTTAACAATCATCAATTCTCAGACCACCCAAACATTGAATCCAACAGAACCTGGATGGAGGAGCGTAGAAAGTGCCATAGTGAGAAGATGTAGAAATTTTGGGAAAACAAGAAAGCAAGATCAGATAAATAGGTTCAATCGCGCTCCTTGACGGGCATAACGAAGTAAATATAATAATAAAAATAATAATAATAATAATATTAACCTTTTCATTGGTAGCTTAAACATCAACACACTTCGGAAAACTGGCAAGTTAAAACAATTAACAGACATGTTGGATAACTTCAACATCCAAATTTTAGCACTACAGGAAACCAGATACACGGATGAAAATCATTTTGAATCAGGAAATTATAGAATTTATAAAGGCAAGCCAGCAATCTCCCTCCATATGAAGCCACTACAATTTGGCACTGGATTTGCTGTCAGAAAAAACATTATAAACTCAGTGCTTAACTTTTCCTCGCCTTCTGAAAGAATTTCAACACTATCCGTTAAATCAGGAAACAAAGCTTATACGCTTATTAATGCGCATGGACCCACCAACAACTACAATCGTAAAGATCCACAAAAGGTGGAAGACTTCTGGGAACTGCTGGAAGAAACTACAGCCATCATTCCAAATCATCACATAACAATCCTATTGGGAGATTTTAATGCCCAAATTGGTAGAGAAAGGAAATTCAGGACCATTGTAGGACTATATCCAGCACACAATAGAACTAATAAAAATGGAGAAAGATTACTTGATTTTTGCAAAACTTTTGATCTCAAACTAATGTCAACACATTTCCTGGCACTTCCACACAAGAAAAAGACCTGGAGATCCCCTAATTTTCACTTAGGAGAATTTCAAATAGATCATGTGGCTATTTCCAAAAAGAATCAAAAAGAAATTATGAATGTCAAAGTCAAGAAAGGAGTCATTGACTCTGACCACCATCTATCCTTAATCAAGGTAAAATTTCAACCGAACAGATCCAAACCAAAAATAACAAAAAATCTGCGCGTCGATCCAGAATTTCTTAAACAGAACGCCAGTACTTTCCAAGAAAGTATCCCTACTCACGATTCTTCTGGCTGGTTAGAACTCAAAGATATACTTTCCAAAGCTTCTCAAAACATTGGCACACCGCCCAGGAAACGCAAGCATAGGTGGTGGAACGAAACCTGTGACAAGGCTATAAACTTCAGAATTAAAGCCTGGCAGAATTGGAATTCTCACAAAACGGAAGAAAATTGGCACGAATTCACCAAAGTACGGAAACAAACCTCTAAAATCATCAGATCTGAAAAACGCAAGTACGATCACTACAGATTGGCTGAAATTGAACAAGATTTTACTAAAAACAATACACGAAACTTCTACAAAACCTTCAGAGAAGAATTATCAAATTATCAGGCACCCAGTCTTTGCTTCAAACGCCCGGATGGGACATTGGAAACAAATAATCAAGAAAATTGCAAACTTCTAGCAGATTATTTCAAGGATCTTTTAAACTGTGAATCCCCTAAAGAACAACTCATCTTTGAAAAACAAACATCCAACCAAGATTCAGAACCCCCAACATTGGAAGAAATTAAAGAAATAATCCATGGACTCAAAAATAATAAAGCCCCAGGGGAAGATGGTATAATTGCCGAAATGCTGAAGATAGGTGGTGAGAACGTAGCCCGGAAAATCCACTCAATTCTTGAGAACATCTGGATCACCGAAGAAATACCTGAGGATTGGAAATGTGCGCTAATCCATCCACTGCACAAGAAAGGGGATAAAACCAACATCAATAATTATAGAGGAATTTCCTTGATACCAGTTATTTATAAAATTTTCTCCAAAGCCCTGCTCACTAGACTTGAGAAACAAACAGACCGTCTGATTGGAGAATACCAGGCAGGTTTCCGAAAAGGAAGATCATGTACGGAACAAATTCTCAATCTCAAAACTATCCTACAAATGCGCAAAACCAGACAGACAGTCATTACCTTTGTAGATTTCAGAAAAGCATATGACTCTATAGATCGTCAAACACTTTTCAATACTCTAGAAGAATTTCAAGTTGATAGAAAAACAAGAGAATTAATCAGACAAACACTAACTGGCACTACGTCAAAAGTTAAATTCCTCGGCGAAATATCTGAGCCTTTTGCAATTAACACTGGGGTCCGCCAAGGAGACGGATTATCTCCGTTACTGTTCAGCCTCGTACTTGAGAAGATAATCAGGACCTGGGAAAAGGAAACTAAGGGAATAACCCTTGGCAGACTACTCAAAGATAGAATTCATGTACATTGTTTGGCCTTTGCTGATAACATAGCAATCCTTTCTAATAACAGACAAGAAGCAATTCATTCCATTGAAAAATTACATGAAATTGCCATCAAAACGGGACTTCAAATTTCTTATGAGAAAACTCAGTACATGGAAGGAGCCTCACGATACTTAGACGGACAACCTATGAGAACTAAATTCGGCAAAATCTTTCAAGTGAACGAATTCAAATATCTGGGAGAAATTATTCAGCCCTCTGGTTTAAACCGTGAAGCAAATAAAGAGAGAATTTCCAAATTACAGAAAGCTTACAGAATCACTTGGAATAGGTATAACAAAAAATCAATATCTCGGAAAGCAAAACTTAGACATTATAATACAGTAATCAAACCGGAGGCGTTATATGCATCAGAAACCTTAATCATTGGTGGCAAATCTTTAACCAAAGAGATTGAAAAACAAGATAGGAAAATTTTACGAAAAATTTTTGGCCCAGTTTTTATAGAGGGAATCTGGAGGAAAAAGTCATCCCAGGAAATATATCGCCAATGTGAAAAAATGTCTCATACTTTTCGGAAAAGACGATTGAAATTTTACGGGCACATTATCAGAATGAACAATGGCAGATTGACTAAAAGAATTCTCAACTTGGCCCTCTCACTAAAAACCAAGAACAGCTGGCTACGTGAAATTGAAACAGATCTCCAGGAAATCAACATTTCAGACAATATTATACAGGACAGATGCAAATTCAGAACCCTAATCGACAATCACCAATTTGAAGACAAACCCAACACCAGGGCCACCATAACTTGGACAGAAGACCGAAGAAAGGCGCTCAGCGAGAGGATGAAGAGATTTTGGAAGGAAAAGAAGGCCAACACATCAGCTAAACAGGTTCAACCGTGCTCCTGAGTCGGGCATAACGATGCAAGAAGAATAATATTAACCTATACATGTTTCTCACTGCTTATGAGATCACCTTTTGTCCGTGTGTGTGTGTGTGTGAGTGTGTCCCTAATAACTTCTAAACGACTGGAGCGATTACAATGAAACTCGGTAAGATCATAGAACTATTCTGGTCGACCCCGACCGTTTCCTTCAAATTTTATTGTGTCACACCAATCCAACATGGCGGTTGTGCGAAATATTTCACCAGCATTCAGTCCCTCTGAAACTATTACCGATATCGCCCTGGAATTGTGTAAAATGATAAAGGACAATACTAGAAGTTCACCTATGAGACTTTAAAAAACGTGGTGACTACAAAACCAACATGGCGGCCAAGCGAAGTTGAGACATTTAAATAGACTTTTCTCGCGATTTAACTATCCAAACGTAATGAACCTTGGTACAGCAAATGTTTGCACACATTGTAATACACTGGAGTCTAATTTAGTTCAATTGTTTACATAACATCAAAATGGCGGCTGTGTGAAATATTTCACTGAAATTCTATATCTCCGAAAATTTTACAGATACCACTCTGAAATTTTGTACGGTGATAAAGGGTACTGATACAAGTTTATCTAAGTATTTTTCATAAACCTGTAAAGTACAAAACGAACATGGCGACCAAACAAAGTTGAAACATTTTAATAGACTTTTCTCGTGATTTAACTCTATGAGCGCAGTGAAATGAGGTGCAGTAAATGGTTTTACATATTATAATGCACTGGCATCTAATTTAGTTCAATTGTTTACATAACCTCAAGATGGTGGCTGTGCGAAATTTTAAAATTAAGTGTTTATTTCTTGTGTCGTAATCATGCGATCGAAGTGAAAGTTTGAATAATGAACCTAGGCAATAATTGTCCTTGAATGGTACATAACTCTATGGCCTATACATACAACAATTCAAAATGGCAAGCATCCAAAATATTTAGACAGTTCTCAATATCTATGAATCTTTTACAGCAATCAAACTGAATTTTTTTATGTTCATAGAGGCAATGAACATGTGTTCACCTATAGGACTTTCAGTAACTGGTGAGCACAAATCCAACATGGCGGCGACGCGAATTATAAATATTTAAATGGACGTTTCTCGCGAATTAACTATCCGAGTGCAGTGAAACGTTGCACGTTAAATGCTTATACAAATGTTAATTACTGGCATCTAATTTATTTCAATTGTATGCATAATCACAAGATGGCAGCTGTGCGAAATTTTAAAATCTCGTTTTTACTTCATGTGTTCTAATCATGCGATTGAAGTTTGAATACTACACGTACACAATAATCTTAATGTAATAGTACACACATAAAAATCCAACCTGGCGACCATCTGAAATATTTAGACGGTTCTCAATATCTACGAATCTATCACAACCTTCAAACTGAAATTTTGTATGAGGATAGAGGCAATTAACATGAGTAGGATATATGAAAATAGGCTGTATAATTCTTCACGGAACTACTTGTTTTTGAAGTGTAGTTGTTCACTTCATAAGTAGTAAATACATCTTGTACCAGTGTCGCCAAATCTTGGAATGGGAAAGAACTAAACCCTACGCATTAAAACACCAGATCCGCACCACCTGGACTCTATGATTCAAAACAATAGAAAAACACCAAAAATTATAAATATATAAACGGCTTTTTACTTACATTTCTTTAATTAAAAATCGTCTTCATCACTTTCGGAGCCTGTTACCGCTATTACATCTTTGAGCAGGAAGGTGTAGTACTGCTGGAGGTCTGCATACTTCTAATTTTGGCCACTATTATATCCTTCGGATGTTCATAGTCGTGATAGCATTTTCCCTATGTTTTAGTCCAAATTGCTCACACAGAATGGAATGCAATTTCTGAACTTTCATTCGTTTTCTTTCCTTTGTTTTCACCAATTAAACTTGGCTAAACACTCTCCCTACATCTGCATTAGAGTGAGGGAGCGAAAGTACATAAACTGCCTTCGCATGAAACTGGGAAATCTCCTGGGAGCTGGGAAGAAAATAGATGATAGGTGTATTCTTTGTACAAGTGCACTTGCACTGAGCCCTGCATGTTGCGCTTACTTAGCACTTATACACGCGAATGAGAATTTCAGGGACTTCCCCTGTTGGAGTGTTGACCTTGACACGTGTAAGGCTGAACAATGCCTGTCTTAATTGATTAACTTTATTACAACTATTACATGGCTTCCGGGATTTACTTATTTTTCGTCCGTTAAGCACCAGATTTGGCACTGGTTTTATTGAAATAACACCAGTATTTTGCTATGGCGCTATTAGAACATTTCTGGCACCAGACGAAGTTCAGAAACACCAGATCTGGTGCTAAAACACCGAATTGGTAACACTGCTTGTTACTCACCTACCTTCCATTTGAGCAGTTGTGTCCATTCTTTGTCATCTAATCAAAAGGAAATGGGCGCCTACGTTTGATATTTAGCCCTGTCGAGTTTGTCCTCCGTTTCTTTGTGCACGAGAGGTCAACGCTTAATTACCCATTATCAGCATCATATATGTTTATGGGCAATGAATTTAAATTATACCACACCGAGTAAAGAAGTGACATTATCACACAACAATCTAAATGCTATCGTCATAACGATCTGATGTTTTTATAGCTCCACCATAGAGTAGGCGTTGCTGATGTTCATCGCTCGAAACAATTAGAGCTGTACACAACGCGGGTAAAACACTGCTAGGTTATCGCGTGGCTCTGAAGCCTCCCAGGTGCTTGCTTGCTTGCTTGCTTGCTTGCTTGCTTGCTTGCTTGCTTTGAGGCAGGAGGGACAATGGAAAATTGATTTCCCTTTATCGACATCTCCATACAATAATAATGGCAGTGTCTATAATACAGACCACCAATATACAGGGCAAGTCAAAATGATGGAACCTATTTCATAAATGCATTCTGTGAAATCTAATGAATGTATCGCAATGTGAGATATGCGCAAAGAAAGGCAAACTGCCAAAGTTTAGTTCCCCTCCTGCGTGTTTCCATTTTCTACCGCTACTGTTGCGCAGGAAGCAGTTAAAGAAATTGGCGGTGACTGGAGAGCAGAAGTAGTTTTGTGTGCTTGATTACGATGTAAACAAGTCTGTGATTAGTGTTCAACGGCATTTCCGTACCAGGAATGGAAGAGACCCATCTACTGGAAACGAACTCGCATTCGTTGGCCACCTCGTTCCCCCGACTCGACCCCGTGTGATTTCTTCTTGTGGGGTTTCGTAAAGGATCATGTTTACGTACCACCACTTCCAACAACATTGGGTGACCTTCGTGTCCGCATCACAGCAGCCATTGCAAAGATTGACCGCAACACACTACACAAGGTTTGCCAAGAGATACACTATCGGCTTGATGTGTGTCGTGTTACGCGAGGTGCTCACATAGAACACTTGTGACATGACTGCAAAAAAATGTTTAAAGTTTACCTTTCTTAGCACATGTCCCACATTATGATATGTTCATACGATTTCACCGAATAAATTTATGAAATCGGGTCCATAATTTTGACTTGCCGTGTACTGTGCTACTTTTGAACTTAATATATTTCGTATGACATACAGAGGATACAGTTATACTATATACAATATACACAAGTAATACATATCTAGTAACATCCACTATTCATGATCACTAAAAGTCACAGTTCAATGTCCAGAGAAGTAATACACTCCATTGCATCATCACTTGCATTCTGCAGGTCGTCATATCCTCCCTTGAAGGACCGCGAAGGGCATTCCGACACAATATGATGGATTGTCTGCACTGCATCGCCACAATCACACTGAGGGCTCCCATTTGTGGAGCCAAAAGTTACATCTTCCGTGACCGGTCCGCACTCTGTTCAGTGACGTCCTTATCCTTCTTGGAAGATGGAAACCAGGAGGTTTCCTGCAGGGGTCGGTGATCAATCCTAGCTGATCTGAGTTTGATATAGTCCATTATTCTCGCCAAGTTTCCTCCATATTGAACTTTGATTCAACAAGTATCTTACCTAGTTGCCATGACGGATGTCGAGATTTTAATCTCCCTTGCTTCTGTGGATTACAGACCTGATATATGGGTAAGAGATCATTTGCAGCCCATTTTGACCATTCCCTTTTTAGAGCTGTTAGCCTTCGTAGGGGAGGAGGGTGAATGTTGGATAATACTGGTAGCCACTTGAGTGGTGTGGATTTGAGAGTGTCTCATTGTATCATTTAACTGGACATCAACTTTTCCTACATGTGCACTATTGATCCATACGGGGCTACAATATTCAGCAACCGAGGATACTAAGGCGAGAGCTGTTGTGCGAAGAACATTCGCAGTTGCTCCCCAACTTGTAACACAGAGTTTATGAAGGATGTTTTTACTTGTTCTGATTTTAGCTGCTGTTCTGCAGAGATGTTCTTCGTATTTCAAGAGCGATCCAGCACAACACCCAAATATCTTGGTTGGGTGCAATATTTTAGCTGTTGACCTCTGAATTGTACTTGGGGAATGTAATGGGCCCTCCTATTATCCAGATGAAAGGCACTGACCTCTGTTTTGCTGATGTTGGGTTTCAGTCGACAAGTGTTAAAGTAGCTGTCCAATTTTAGGAGATAACGTGTGAGAATTGTTTCAGCAGTCACAAAGTCTGTGGACTGGGCTGTCAGGGCTATATCATCAGCATATATGAACTTTCTGCAAGTAGTAGGTGGAAGATCTGCAGTGTAAAGATTGAAGAGAAGTGGAGCAAGGACTGAGCCCTGTGGTAATCCATCATTTAATCTATAGTGCCTGCTTATATTTCAACTTAGGTGTACTTCAATTAGTCAGTTTCTGAGCGTGTTGTTGAGCAGTGAAGCTAATGTCTTGCGAGGAATGATTTACACGAACTGCAGGGTCATTCCTTTTTGCCCTACCGTATCGTACGATAATGATAGGTTCACAAACACTGCAATGGTTTTATTTTTTTCTTCAAAATCTTGTTCAATATGACTGGCTAGTGCTAAAACCTGATCACAGCAGTTTCGTTCGGGTCTAAAACCTGCCTTTTCGACCGGGATGTACTGTAGTACAGCAGCTGAGATTCTGTTATAAATCAGTCTCTTTAACAGGAGGGCAACAGGTCGGTGATCTTCCGCATTGCATCCGCTTTTACCAGGTTTTAGTATGACTACAATTTTAGTTCTTTTAAAGAGAGGTGGAAGTCTTTCTTTCCTTAGGACGTCACTAAAGAATTTAGCAAGCCATTCCAGAGTTCTAAGGCCACAGCGTTTCGGAAATTCCGGGTAAATGCAATCCAAGCCTGCTGCTTTTCCTAATTTTGTTTCCTTCAGAGCATGGTAAACCTCCAAGACAGAGACGTCTTGTGAAACCCGAGTGTTTGTTTCTGCTCTAGATAGGTTGGTCTTCAATTCGTTTAGGATTTGTATTGTTTCAATCTTGTTTCTGTCTCTTGATGTTTTGGCTAAGCAAACAATTCTCCTTGCTGTCCTGTTCTGAGGTCGTGCTGCAGTAGTGTGGAGTACTACTGCCCAGCTTCCCAAGTAGGGACCATGATATCCTGCTGGAATGTTGGAAGTTTATGCTAGATGTCAAAGTATCCCATTTCTCCTTCCTGGCAGAGTCTAAGCAGTGTAATAATTCATCAGCGATCTCCGTCTGATGGCTGAGTTGATATTCTTCATTTGGCTCATTACAGTTAACACTCCATCCTGGAATATACTCTTTCCTAAATCCTCTGGGAATGTGCTTCTTTGCTATAGCACATATCAGTCCAGTAAAACGTGTATAATTTTCATGAACAGGTGGTATCCATTGAATATTGTGTTCCATCTCACTGGTGAAAGAATCCCAATTAGCTTTTGTAAAGTTCCATCTATGGATAGGATTTGATCTTATAATTGGGAATTCAACGCCAATTTTTAAATGAACTGGTCTTTGCTGGCTTATTGGGAAATTGTCTAATACTTTTCTTCTACACGGGAGCGGTCTACCTAGTGCATCCTTGGAAACAAAACAAAAGTCTGGGTTATAATCCTGTTTCCATCTAGCCGAATGAAAGATACTCTTTTCTTTAGCATCATTCATAAGAAAAAGATACAGTTAGTCTGAGAGACTAGACTTTATATCATTTCAAATGTCACATGCTACACATGTTAGAAAGGCTCAGGAGGGCTTCCTGCTTCGCTGGAAGCCCCAGGACTCTTTCAACAGACTCCATTACCCATTAACTTAGGCTTCCAGCGCGGGGAACGGAGAGCGGGAGGTGCACTCTGCTGCATGACGTCACGCACTCGCTGTCTCCGTATCGCATAACGCCAGACCCCAGGAGTAAACTCAGACTCAATAGACTCCATTACCCTTTAACTTAGGCTTCCCGCGCGGGGAACGGAGAGAGGGAGGTACACTCTGCTGCATGACGTCCCGCACTCGCCGTCTCCGTATCGCATAACGTCAGACCCCAGGACTAAACTCAGACTCGGTGCATATGCACTGAACAACATGATGACGTCATACACGCCGTAACCGTAACGCATAACGGTAGACCAAACCATAAGGATGAAGTCGACAAGATAATTTCAAATGATAAAAACATCTTCAGCCTCTACCCATTCTAATACACGATCACCATCTGAATCGGAATCTTTATATCCCTAGAGGATATGATGGCTGTTGAAATCTCCTAGGATGACAATAGGGTGCTGTGACAGAATATAGTTCTATAAAGGAAAGCTTTCCAGTCGGTCAACAGGAATTCTGCCCAATTACATTACGTGGGAAAACAAGTATTTACATACAGTACCCTGACATGACATAAATATTACATAAGATATTTATCACAAAATAACACGCTTTTATGTAGCCTACAACCCCCCAGAGGCTCACGTCTAGTGGGACGCAGGTTGGCGACCACGGGGACCCAGCCGAGTCCGGCATTGATTCCACTTACTTCTGCTGGGCTCCTCTCTGTCTTCTTTCCGGTCGATCTCACTTAGTCAACTCTTGTTCTCTGCCGACCCCGACGGTATTAGGGTATCCGAGGCCTAGGGAGTCTCTTCCTTTCCCGCCATAATTGGCCCTTGTCTCATCTTTTCTGATACCGTCCTTCTGCGAGGGGTCAGCCTTCTTTTTCTTTTCATGTTATCTCCTGCCTTCTGCTGAAGGCCCTCAAGGAGGCAGGGTGTATGTAGCCCCACCACTTCTGGTGCACGCTCAGGGGCTCACGGCTTGTGAGTTCGGGAATTTGCGACCCCGAGGGATTCCTGAGCTGGGTCCGGTTTTCCACCTTTTATCCATTACCTCTGGGGCTGAACCTCTCCACTTTCACTTTCCTATCTGCCTTTCATGGCTCTCCTT
This sequence comes from Meconema thalassinum, assembly GCA_946902985.2. NCBI lineage: Eukaryota > Metazoa > Arthropoda > Insecta > Orthoptera > Tettigoniidae > Meconema > Meconema thalassinum. The sequence continues at coordinate 412,335,178 of OX336392.1, forward strand.
CCTTACAAGTCCCTCAATCCGCATTCTTCGAGGATTGAGGGAATTTATTTTCCTCCTGTCCTTTATTTGCCTTATTCTCCTTTTGTTTTCCATTTCTTCTTCTAGTATATAAGTTAGTAGTTAATTTTAGTTATAGTTTACATTTCATTTTCTTCTTCACTATTCCCCAAACCATTGGGTGCCGATAACCTAGATGTTAAGCCCCTTAAAACAACAATTATTCATCATCATTATTTTATGTACAAAAATGGGGGAGTGGAGGGGAGGGGGGTGCTTAATTGGATGTCATGTCAAGCGATCATCATCAGATACTGCTCACTTAGGCTTAGTTAATGTATAATGTTTAGATTACATAAGTTTGTAAAAACCTGTGTAACGTGTCAATCTTATTTACATACTAGCTGAAGTACCCGTGCTTCGCTATGGGTCATACATAAATTGAAATGTGAAGGTGACTGGTAAAGCAGGGGATAGGCGAGGTGCTGCGCGAAGCGAGAGTAAGGATGGAATATTTTGTCCAACTACACCGCTCGGCGTTGACCGTGTTTTATAGCACAAATTTAGGTTTTACTCGCTAACCGTTGGAGATACACAAAAAGTGATAAGGACCTTTCGAATAGAATATTAAATTTTAAATCTCGTATATGCCATCGAACGGTTTGCTATTTCTTACCGTTCTCTTTCTATTTTCAATGGAAGTATGAACGTTCAAAACCGAAGAGTGTTGTGACATCTCTAAAGTGTTCGCCATCTTTAAATAGTGCAAAGTATCGAAACCAAAAGTAGCCTATACGTGAACCAGGTAAATCAGCTATTTCCATGTAAAATTTAATGTAAATCGGACCAGTGGTTTTTGCGTGATTGAGTAATACACAGACACACACTATCTCATTTTCATATATTAGTATAGATATTATTGCTCACTTCTATGGCCGTTGCGTTAGTGTTCATGTAATTTAAGTATGTTAACATGTGATCTGTTGAATTATTATTGTGACTAACTTCTGGAATGATGTTGTCTACACTATTCTGTTATTTATGTTCTAAATCAACCGTAGACTATTGAAATGTGGTTATAATGGGAATGATACACTGCATTATAATGGAATAAGGTTATGTCAACCTATCTGGTATTGGAGAACTTGAGTCATATGTAGCTCCGTTCTCGTTCAATGCTCCCCTCGGACTGATTGCCACGAGATACGTTAGCTTCAAAGCCTACCACAAGTCGTGCTATCTACTTGTTGTTTTCTGTACTATGTTACTAAACGCTACGTCTAAGTGCTGTCCGTGCCATCTGCTGTTGCTACTTAAAACATTAGGGCCTACTAGGTTTAATTAGTTTGTGTCATAGCCAGCAATGACCTAACCTGTGATGACGTATGCCAATTGTAAAGGACGACCTCAACTATTAACGAACAATCACTTTCCCGCCTCGCATAAAAGAATCCTCTTTAAGCACAACAAGTCTATTGGGGCGTCTATTTCTAACAAAAGTCACTTTGTTTTGTCACTAAAATCTACAGGATTTCTTCTCAAGCCTATCTTAAATTACCCCCACCAAGGCCTCACAACTTGTGGGACGTGGGTTGGCGACCACGGGGCCCCAGCTGAGTCCGGCATTGCTTCCACTTACTTGTGCCAGGTTACTCTCCATCTTCTTTCCTGTCGACCTCTCTTGGTCGACTCTTTTTCTCTTCCGACCCCGACGGTATTAGGGTATCCGAGGCCTAGGGAGTCTCTTCCTATCCCGCCTTAATTGGCCCTTATCTCATATATCATGATACCCTCCTTCTGCGAAGGGTCAGCCTTCTTTTTCTTTTCATGTTGTCTCCTGCCTTCTGCTCAAGGCCCTCAAGGAAGCAGGGTGTATGTAGCCCTACCACTTAAGGTGTGCCCTGGATAGTGCTACACCCTCAGGGGCTCATGAGTGGTGAGTTCGGGAGTTTGTGATCCCAGGTGATTCCTGAGCTGAGTCCATTTCCCCCCCTTTTATCACTGCCTTTGGGGAAGGACCTCTCCTCCTTCCCTTTCCTATCTGCCTTTCATAGCTCTCCTTCATTCCAAGTCCCTCAATCCTCATTCTTCGAGGGTTGAGGGCATTTCTTTTCTTCCTGTCCTTTATTTGCCTTATCCTTTATTTGTTTACCATTTCTTCTTCTAGTATTGTGCCCGTTTAGCCCGGAGTCCGCACGACCACATATGCATTTTACCAAGAATCAGTCAGCACGAGAGTCAAAATATCCCGGGGCGCCAGATGGGTTAAAGCTAATCGCAAAAAAAAAAACGACATCAAAATAAAAAAAAATGCTTTACTGATTTTTGGCTCAATGCAACAATAAGGATAGAAGGAGATTCACCTGGGCATAACACAACATGTAAAATTATCTCATTTTATTCTAAATTTTAAAATTGACTGCAAAATGATGCTCAAGGTAACATCATTCCAGTGCGACGGCACACACTACTATTTACACAATGTACAGAAATTTTCCAACACATTGAACAATTGTCCTTGGAGACACGAGTCTGATTATCAGTCCTGTAGACTGTGTTCCAAAATTATATCAATTATTTACGATGAAATCCAGTTTAAATTTAATTGTCTTTACTGGAAATATTGTAGTTCACTGGTTGAATTTCTAACATGATATTAACACTCGTAGAAATTCTCACTGTTTATTATTGTTTATAGAATTTTTTTAACTTCCACTTATTTTTCCAGTTTCAAAAATATTGTCAAAAATATTATCTTTGACCCAACACTAATTATGTACACATATTAATAACAACATCTGAAAAGGATTTGACCCTTGAGCATAGCATCGAAGAACTGTGCGAAGCACAACAAAATTTATTATTCTTCCAAAATTAAACATTTCGAGAAGTGACTCGATTATTAACTTCAAATTCCAAAGAAATATGATTTCTGAATGATCAACTTGATCATAAAAAATTGTTGAACCATTCAACTATTCGATTTTCCACTTGGAATTATTATTAAGAAAAATATTTATATTTGTTGCTATTTTAGTAACTTTCACAACTTGCAATTCTTGAACAGAATGCGGAAATAAGAATTGTAGCTTTATAATAAATTCATTTAGTTCATGACAATAGGATTGAAAACATCCTTTAAGTAATTCGTGGATACAGATTTTTTTTTTTTAATTGGCAGTGGCCCATTCAATTATTTGTGTAAGAACACAATATTCCAACAACAACGGCAAAGGTCTTCCTCTGAAGAAGAATAAAATTTTATCATGACAAAACCGGGTTCTAGCAAATCCAAAGTATTAATGGAATACGTAAACAAGTTTGAAATAATTACTGATGGTTTGGTCATTCATTCGACGAAATGTGTGGTTACAATACTCCTCCTATAAACCTGAGCCATCGAACCTGCTATTTGATTGATGCTCCAAAAAAAAACCTCCTCATTCCTGCGACTTAAACATGCGCACCTGGGAATGGCATTTCAACTACTCCACACACATAAATTTTCTTCCCAAAATTTATACAATAAATCAAGCCTCTGCTTGTTATCAAAACTGGAAGATCTATAAACTTACAAGTTTATTTTATTTTACCATTGAGTTCAAACCGTGAAGTTACCACACTTGTGATATTCTCTATTTCACTTTCGAATGTGTGCCTACGTCATGATTTTATATAAACACAAAAAAAATCCTAATTGATACAAATATCATTGGCTTCCTGTTTCATGCCTTTCCGTGTTATCTGAAAAATATACTTTGCTCAATGCAAATATTAACTGTTCAACCAGAACTATAATGTTGGTGGAATACGGGCTTGCGCTATCCACTAGCTTTCGGAAAATCACCTGCTCCAAACTAGGAATGATTAAACTAAGCTCTCTCTCAACGAATGTGATTATTAGAAAATGTAAGATCCAATAATTATTTGGAAAAATTATGACAATTATTATTATTATTGGATTATTATTGTTATTATTTCCTTAAATATGTTTAATTATTATTTCCTTAGGTGAAAAAAACACATGTTCGACTCTTCGAATATGGACAAAATATCCATTCCTCAACAAAAATAAATATTAACTTCTACAGTTATATCGGCTGATTACCGTGATTCTCAAACAAAATGAACATTCAAATAAATGCTCGGTATGCTCGGTCATCGATCCTAAACTGTTCTGAGTGCTGAAAATACTCAGAATAACCCTAATGTGTCTTGCGTAAATCAATGCAAGATATAAACGAAGAAAAATAAATGTATTGGTCATCTGCAGAAAATGAGTTTGTTCCAATTAGCTAGGCATAATATTAAAGTCAAATGTGGCTTACATTTCTCGTTGGTCTTGAAGCGTAGTGAACCTGGTCTGTACCAGATTTATCCAGATACATGCCCTATTGGACACGCACGTCTAAATCCTTGTATCGGCCGCCATTATATACCCACAATCTGTCTAGCACGACAGAGTGGAAATATTTCTTGAAGTTTGAAGTAACTGCTGATCCATTTTAATATTGACTTCAATTAAATCCATAGCAGTTCGCTTAAATGGGGTCAGATCCAAATGATCTCTTCTCAAAAGCGTCAGTTGTAACATAACTCACGGTAATCTTTTCAGTACAGGAAAACACTGATAGTCTAAAACAATCAACGGCTGTTCTGAAGATCGTTCCCTGGGCATGGCTTCACACCATCTATCATGCGCGAAGCAACATATAGTTTCCCTTTGTCGGCTAATGAACAACACCGTGATAGACTGGCCTTCAATATACTGAAAGATCTGAGTGGTTATTTAGTTACAATTTGTGAATCTGACAAGTTGGATTAAAATATCCAAGTATTGAATTATTGTTACTGGACTGTGACAGAATAATATCTAGACAAAGTCTAGCATATGTCCATATAGAAACAAAGTGTTTCACCAATGTCCGTAGAAAATAACAATCACCTTAGTGATTCCCTCTACCGGAAACTTACTACGTTCCCCACGTATCGTAGCACTTTTGTGACTATCACAATTCAAAGATATCTTCTGCGTAGATTCGGCAACCATGTGCCTTGGCTCGACGTAGCAGCAGCACCTTGTCCTACAAGAGCTTGGTTTGACGTGAGCTGCTTATGCTTGGGCCGAGCGGCTTTTATACAGAACGGTCGGCTCCACGCTGGATCACGCTGAAATCTGTAAATCCTCATATCTCCGGTGTCTCTGGTCTGATTCACTTGAGACTAAGTGCATCCTCATTCATTTGGCCGTGCCAGTAATCTGATCAAAGTATCAAGTCTCTACTCCATGGCTAAGTATTTAATCACCAAATAGTCTCGACCTCTGCTACTATTTGCCACGTCACTTAACATCTTCTTGGCTGCATAAAGTTTCCATTTCAATCTAGAAGGAAAGGAGCGCGATATTCAAATATCTCAACTTTCAAAAGCGGCTGTAGCCTTTCCCTTGATACCTAGGTGTCTGAATCTTGGAATACCCATTCCTAGAATTGGGCACAGTATGAAAGTCTGTAGTTTGTAGTTAGTTATAGTTTTCATTCTCATCTCATTTTTCACTATCACCCAAACCATTATGGATCGATAACCTAGATGTTAGGCCCCTTAAAACAACAATTATCATCATTATCATCATCATCATCATCATCACCTATCTGCAGTTACAAATAACACAAATTAATACAAAAAGTAAGGCAAAGCAGTAACGCGTACTAAGGGGGGAATTTAGGATTACGTGTTTCGACCGTCAGATCCTGAACACTTGGGTTGAACGTATGATGCCCAATTGACGGTCTATAACCGTAATCCTAAATTCTCGCCTTATCAGTGAATAATATTAACACATTTACTTAATTCAGGAACATTGTTATAAAGTAAGAACGGCAAGCGGCAGTTTTGTTATTCGCTGCCGCGGTGGCCATGGCCGAGCTTGTGGCGCGCCATGGCCCCCTGCTCTACTATTGAAAGCGCGCGCATAGTACATACGAGGGCTGTTTTTTTTCAAGTTCCGATGGACTGTATAAAATAACAGATAATAATAATAATAATAATAATAATAATAATAATAATAATAATATCGAATGTCCTCGGGTGCCGGGTGCAAGCTTTGTAATTTGACACCCAGAGGGTAGCTTTCATGTCGAATTTCGTTGTTCCTTGAATCACTATGAAAGTAAAGGAGGTTAGATATCTCAGCTCCTTGAACACTATAGCGCTTTCTAGTAGAGAAATGAGTAACTTTGTGTTGGCGGAAACTTCTGAGATTAATTTTGCCATTATGAACACGGCCTACTGAATTCAAATGCGTTATTTGACATGCCAACATCGTATGACATGCGTGTCGTATTTTTTGCCGCCTTTCAAAAATCACTTACCATGGCCAAGAGCTAACCTGCAATGTTGGAGGTTAGTAGACCGACACGATAACCACTCACCCACCGTGGCAAGCAAAAATAACAGATTGACATACCAAACTGATTATACTACTAAATGTTTGCTTGTTTTATTCGTATGTCTGAACATAATCGCCAAAACGAATGAATCATTTGTCGTATCGTTACACCAGCTTTCCAATGCCCTCGGCAAAATATTCTGCCGCCACTGAGGTGGGTATGGATGGACAGACTCCTGAAGTTTTTCCTTTTTGACGAGGCGTTGCCGCCCAACCATACCTTCAATTCTCGAAAAAGGTGAAAATCATTCAGTGCTGGTTTGGACTACGGCATATGGTCCAAAACTTTGCACTTGAATTCTTTGTGAAAGTCTATCGTACCGTTGGTACATTGTGGACATAAGAATAAAACAAGCAAGCATTTAGTAGTAAAATCAGTTTGGAATGCCAATCTGTTATTTTTATACAGCCCATCGGAACTTGAGAAAAAAAGAAGAAAAACCAGCCCTCGTATATACAATGCGCGCGCTTTCAATAGTACAGCAAGGGGCACCGTGGCAGCGAATAACAAAACTGTCGCTTGCCGTTCTTACTTTATATGAAAGACCCTGTATATGTATAGTTAAACTCTAGCTACACCGACAGCAGCGGCTACGCTCGCTAAAGCGTTAAGTCATGGGGCCAAGCTCTGTGCTGACTCGGTAGACGCGTGGGTTCGAGCCCCACTGTCGGCCGTCCTTGAAATGGTTTTCCGTGGTTTCCCATTTTCAACACCAGGAAAATGCTGGGACGGTACCTTCTGACAGGCCACGGCCACTTCCTTCCACATCCTTGCCCAGTTTCATTCATCTTCATCCATTCCATCTCTCATCCCGACGCGCAGGTCGTCCACGGGCGTCGACTAGAAAGACCTGCACTCAGCCTCTCAGTAAAGAACATATATCCTACTTTCTCCTAAATGCATGGGTATTGTTATAACTCCTTATCAAGGAGTATAATTGCATGTTGGTTGTAGTAGCTTGTTGAAATACAACGTGCTATACGGATATTAAACATGAATATGAGGTGCCCTTTGCTAGTGCTACCTCTGTACACAAGAAAATCCATTCAATTTGGTTTCACCGTGTTTGAATTGATATGGGGAATCGATTTGCACAAATACATGGCCGCTATCTTCAAACTATTGGGCTGATGACCTTTTAGTTCAGTCAAAAGATTCTTCCCACAAAACGGTATGTTTCAAAATTTGGTAGAGATCAAATGATTAGGTTGGTCGTAATTTGATTTAAGCTTTTAACATTTGGGTGGCCGCAACCGTTTCCGTCAAGATGGTGGCGATAAAAAACATGACACTGAGGTGCCCTTTGCTAGTGCTACGTATGTACCAAATTTCGTTCAATTCGGTTTTACCGTGTTTGAATTGATAGGGGGAATCTATTTGCACACATGCATGGCCGCCATATGCAAACTATTGGACTGGTGACCTTGTAGCTTGGTCAAAGAACGCTTCTCACATAAAGGTATGTTGTTGCAAAATTTGGTAGGGATTAGATGATTAAGGAAGGAAGGAAGGAAGATTGTAGTTTTACGTGACCGTGAATCTGGTGATTATGAGCCACGGGACCTCCTTTTTACGTGGAATCCGAACCTCAGGACATGGCATTTCACTTCGAAAATCTCACATGCATTGACCGGGAATCGAACCCGGACCGCCTTGGTGAGAGGCATACTGCTAGACCGCTGAGCCACCACGCCCCTGATTAGATGATTAGGTTGGTCGTAATTTGATTTAAGCTTTTTTTACATTTGGTGGCCACCATTACGATTCCGTCAAGGTGGCGGCGATATAAAACTGACACTGAGGTGCCCTTTACTAGTGCGACCTCTGTACTAAATTTCGTTCAATTCAATTTCACCTTGTTGGAAAAGATAGGGGGAATCGATTTGGTCAAATGATTCTTTATACATAAAGGTATAACGTTGCAAAATTTGGTCGAGATCAGACTATTAGGTTGGACTTGATTCAAGCTTTTAACATTTGGGTGGCCGTCATTACGTTTTCGTCAAGATGGTGGCGATATAAAACATGTCACTGGAGTGCCCATTGCTAGTGCTACCTCTGTACCAAATTTTGTTCAATTCGGTTTCACCGTGTTTGAATAGATAGGGGGAATCGATTTGCACACATACATGTTCGCAATCCGAAAAGTATTGGGCTGATGACCTTGTAGTTTGTCAAAAGATTCTTCATACATATAGGTATAATGTTGCAAAATTTGGTAGAGATCAGATGATTAGGTTGGTCGTAATCTGATTTAGGCTTTTATCATTTGGGTGGCCGCCATTACGTTTTCATCATGATGGCGGGAATATAAAACATGACACTGAGGTGTCCTTTGCTGGTGCTACCTCGGTACCAAATTTTGTTCAATTCGGTTTCACCGTCTTTGAATTGATAGGGGGAATTGATTTGCACACATACATGGCCGACAACTGCAAATTATTGGCTGATGACCTTGTAGTTTAGTCAAAAGACGCTCGCCATATAAAGGCATGTTGTTGCAAAATTTGGTAGTGATCGGATGATTAGGTTAGTCGTAATTTGATTTAAGCTTTGAACATTTGGGTGGCCGCCATTACGTTTCCGTCAAGATGGCTGCGATATGAAAATGGCACTGAGGTGCCCTTTGCTAGTTCTACCTCTGTACCAAATTTCATTCAATTCGGTTTCATCGTGTTCGAATTGATAGGAGGAGGGGGGAGAGCGAGGGAGGGGTTGTCGTGGGGGGGGGGGGAGGTGACGACAGACATTCAGAGTACACACACTCACACACAGACTCACTCACAGACAAACAACGATTTTTTGGCCCTGTGTTGATCTCATAAGTCTACTTTCATTTTATGCAAAAATCAAAAGTAGGCTAAAAAGCTAACTAAGGTACTATTTTTGGTAAGTAACGGTACCTTCAATACTATTTTGGTAAGTAACGGTACCTTCAATACTATTTTGGTAAGAAACGGTACCTTCATTACTATTTGGTAAGTAACGGTACCTTCATTACTATTTTGGTAAGTAACGGTAGGTCTACCTTCATTATTATTTTTGTGAGTAACGGCACCTTCAATACTATTTTGGTAAGTAAAGGTACCTTTATTACTATTTTGGTAAGTAACGGTACCTTCAATACTATTTTGGTAAGTAAGGGTACCTTCATTACTAGTTTGGTAAGTAACGGTACCTTCAATACTATCTTGGTAAGTAACGGTACCTTCATTACTATTTTGGTAAGTAACGATAACTTCAATACTATTTTGGTAAGTTACGATAACTTCAGTACTATTTTTGGTAAGCAACGGTAACTTCATTATTATTTTTGGTGAGCAACGGCAACTGTATCTTAATTACTTTTATTAAATATATTATTCAATCCTGATAATAACACAGGTTATCAGATAAATTACACACACACACCTAATTTCACGGAGATAGTAGAGCACGAGGTACCAAAGCCCCTTCCCAATGAAGCAACAACGACAAATTGATTCCAAGCACTGCATAAATGCGACCACTTTGAAATGATGGTCCGCTCCTTGTATCACACAGGCGAGCAAGTGCCTTCCCACGCCCCTAAATTGTCTCGTACTTTGGCTGCACTTCCTACTTGTATTGTGGACTTGCCGCCACCTGCAGGAACGAGAACACCTGTTCACTACTCCTAATTAAAATTTCACCAACTCGAGCTAAAAGAAGCTGTCGCATTTCTGCTTTCCTTTCCTCCATTCCTCTTTAATTGCTGCATTACAAACCACTTTTTCACCTCAGTGTGACATGGAATGATTGTCTTGGGATTTGATATCCTTCACAACATTATTTGTTGGCTCATTATAAGCAATGTCACAATGGTATCAAGGCCATGCAGAATGGACCACGCTTTTTAATATTTCTCAGTATTCATAATAAAATACCTTATGCGCTCGATCTTGGAATCATCAAGCTAAGAAAGAGTTTTACAGAACAGTTTTTCGGGTTGTTAGGCCATGTTGTATGTCTTAACACTGTTACTGCGTATTAGTAGAGCTTGACATATCCACCAAACTCTTCTTCTTCTTCTTCTTTTCTTTAGCGTTTGTCCCTCCTCGTGGCAGGGTCCACTATGTGAATCCGCTGTCTCCACTTTACTTGGTCATTGGGGTAATCTCAGGCAAGGACATACAATGATGTCTGAAATGGGGACCTGGTGCTCTAATGTGCTCCTTTCGCCCCTTCAAGAATTAATTTATTTTTTGAAAAGGTATTCAAAAAATAATTTTTCATTTGAATTGCGTATATATTGCAATCACAGTGAATTTAGGAAAATATTCACGGTGAGAGCTTTTGAATGGCGTGATATTTGGTTGACGATATTAATTTAAAATTGAGATTACCACTCAGGCTCATTTAGTTTTGCTCAATACCAATCAGAGAGGCAAATATATGCGGTCTTGATGACCATTTGCTCCCTGAAGGGCATAATTAGATGTTGGGTCATGGGCCATGTCCGGATGTAGGTTGACGCTTTACAGATCCCTGTGCACGTTGTCTCGGTCGCCCCTTTGGTCTTTTACCGGCGACCCCTAGTGTGTAGCTCTGTTTTCCAATGGTGTCCGCTCCTGACCGTAGCACATGCCCAAACCATCACAGACGATACTCAAGCATCTTGTTGTTGGTTGCCGTGACACCAAATCGTTCCCTTATTCTTTCATTGGGGATGTGATCCAACCTAGTAAACCAGCTGTCCATCTAAGCATCTTGGTCTCCATGACACTTAGCTGACGTTCTGCTTCCTTGGTGATCGGCCAAACATTTAGTACCATAAAGCGCTAGGGACGAATGACAGTGCGGTAAATCTTCAATTTTAGGTGGTCTTTCATCTGGCAATCGCACATGACACCTGTCGTTGTTTGCCACTTCATCCACGCAGCATTAATTCTTACGTTGACCTCCTCGGTGAGACGACCTTCAGCAGATATCGTAGAGCCAAGATACTTAAATGTTGTCGTTCGAGACAGATCATCGCCGTCGACTTGGATTGTTCCGATTTCTCCTGCATCCGATGTCAAATATTCCGTTTTAGCTTTGTTAAGCCGCAGGCCATATTGACTTACCGATCACTCCATTCCTGGACTTGGTGTTGGAGATCCAGCTTGTTTTGAGCGGCCAACATAACGTAAAGAATGGTCCAAGGTAACGGTTGTAGTAGATCTGCAGTAACCGTGTCCATGACCATAATGAACAAAAATGGTGAACTGAACGAGATATTTGTGTGGAACTCTTTATAATTAGTCGTAACAATTAAGAGTGTTCAACGTTGGTAAGACGAGTTCAACCGAGCCTATCCTACTACTCCTACTCACTTGCCAAGTGCGTGACCTGCACGATGGTTGAATCGAGAGGTAATACTGGGCCTCGTGATGATGACGGAACTGCATTGTCAGCCATCTGAATACAAAATATAAATAAAATTATGAGTCTAAAGGAAAAACCAGCTAACCCTCAAAATATCAAAAATGGGGATTTCAGCACCCTCTGGTAGTCATTTCCAAGTACTACAATATATCCGATGCCAAACGTGAAAAACAAACCAATCCACTTAGTTAGCCCAGTTTGAGGAAACAGTTTTCATTGGAAAAATCAAGTAACCCAAACATTAAAATGGCTCTCCTGAAAAGTTACAAGCTATCGGGTTAGCTGGTCCTTCCTTTGGACTCTTCATTTGATAATAAGCGTCATAACTCAGCCAAAAATGATTACTTCAAGTTATTTCATGAATATGATGCAGGAATACATTAATACCAATTGAACCACTGATTGGAAAAAGGGAATAACTCGACTTTTTCGGTAAAATAAACTGAAATAGCCATATTTTTTTTCTTAAATGTTGGTGCATCTACTGAGCAGAGAAAGGAAACATTTCTGTATTCCATACCGGTTAAAATCACATGTTTGTTAGGTGGTTAGTGGAGTAAGGGAATAACTCAATAAATAGTTCCGTGTAAAAAGATTAATGATGTCAAGAAAATAATAAAATACATTCCTGAACAGCACAGGGAATTTTACAACAACATTGTATCATGGAAAACTAAAAATAACCACATATGATTATGATGAACAATAAAGACTGATGTATGTTAGGTTTACATTCCATGAGGCTTGTAATTTATGTAATAACTAATTTGTGAGTAGTTTATTAATAATTTCAAACTTACAAAGTGTCACAATACCACGATTCCATTCAATACGGGAGAAATAAAAGTTTTAAGGATGCAAATTTATATTTATAACTACTTTGTTCCCAGTGATTGAAAAAAGGGAATAACTTTTCAAAAATTAAACCATTCCAGTGGCGTTACGGTAAGATAAAATTAAAATTTTCTTACATATAATGATTCCCTATGTATAAAAGAACATTTCTTATGCGAAGTGTTTTGGTAAGTATAACAGGAACATTTTTATACATTTTTTTTATTCCTGAAAACTATGGCTATCGTCAGTTATTCCCTTTTTCCAATCAGTGGTACAATTACAAGTTTAGCCATTTTATGGAATTATTAACTGGAATTTCTTTGTTATAAAAGAGCCATCACTCGTAATTCTCCTGCAATAATAACGAATAGAAAATACTGCGTCTTACGTCGCATAGATGTTGTTTTGCTGCTCAGAGATCCCAAAAGAGAATGACAACGTATGACGAAAATCGAGGCGAGTAAATACGCGGGAAACCGAATACGCACGTGTAAATCTGGCAACGGATGAACCTGCTTGTAGATTGGACTTACAGTCTCTAACAAAAGACCATTAGCTTATTTCACATTAAACATTACTGATCATGCACGCACTTTAGTCACAAATGTTTCCGTGATTATTTTCAAAATAACTTGGCCTCTTGTGCATCAGTTTGTTTAGAAACCATTGAGTTGATACATTTATTTTTTGAATTACGGGTTTATTGTAAGAACAATTCCTTCTTTATTTAAAAAAAATTCAGAAAGTGAGGAAAAAATTGTAAAAGGATTCGGACATTTCTTGGAAAGTTATTTCTGTTGCCAAAACGTTCATTGACATCACAAAGTTCTGTATAAAATTAACACTAAGATAAACATGGTTGGTTTAGTGTCTACAAATTAATCCATCGGAAGAAAAGCTTGCATTTTATCCTATTTATGAAAATATAGGCGTATGTGTGTGTGTATTGTACCCATGTGAAGCGTAGGGTACAGTATGTGTATGAATAGAAAATGCTGCGTCTTACCTCACATAGGAGTAGTCTTGCTGCTCAGAGATCCCAAAAGAGAATTATGACTAGGGACCGGATACTTAGGGTTTTACCAATTTTTTCCTGGCTATGTAATTCACAAATTTCTACATATATATTCGTTTCACACTTCCTGGTGCAGAATATGTGAATTTTATTTCACAAAAAAAACAAAACAACAACTAAATGAGGGGTTGACACCCAAAGTAACCTAAATAGCTGTTTTGCCTTTTTCAAATAAAGAATGTTATTTCCCCATTGATATGCATCGTAAAATTATTTCCACCGCGATTACAAGCAGTGGGACGGAGATAGTTCAGGTTACTACCGAAATGCAGTACGATGATGATCATGATGATAATATTGTTGTTTTAAGGGACCTAACTTCTAGGCTATCGGCCCTTAATGGTTTGAGTGATAGTGAAAGATGAGATGAGAATGAAAACTACAATTAATACTAACAACAGACTAACATAATAGATGAAGAAATGGTAAACAAATAAAGGATAAGGCAAATAAAGGACAGAAAGAAATGAAATGCCCTCAACCCCCCAATAATGAGGATTGAGGAACAAGGAAGGAACGAGAGCCATGAAAGGCAGATGCGAAAGGGAAAGAAGAGAGGACCCGCCCCAAAGTCAGTGGAGAAAGGAGAAAAAACAGACCCAGCTCAGGAATTCCTCTGGGTCGCCAACTCCCAAACTCACCAGCCGAGAGCCGTTGAGGGTGTAACAATATCCATAGTGCACCAGAAGTGGTGGGGCTACACACAACTGCCTCCTTGAGAGCCTTGTGCAGAAGGCAGGAGATATCATGAAAGGACAAAGAAGGCTGACCCCTCGCAGAATGAGGGCATCAGGAAGGATGAGACAAGGGCCAATTAAGGCGGGAAAGGAAGAGACTCCCTAGGCCTTGCATACCCTAATACCACCGGGGTTGGAAGAGAAGAAGAGTTGACCAAGAGAGGCCGACAGGAAAGAAGACAGAGAGGAGTCCGGCACAAGTGAGTGACAATGTAAAGTTTTGTGAAATAAGTTCATAAATAAATTTCCCAGAAATAATAACAGAAAATTATTGCTGTCCGTATTGATCCTGGAAGAAAAACCTAAATAACCTATTTTTAGAATACAAGAAACCTAAAGTGAAGGTTTAAGCCACCTAAAAAATCCGGGCCCTAATGTTAACGCATGACGAAAATCGAGGCGAGTAAATACGGCTGGACCGATTTCAATGAAACTCAGTAAGGTCCTAGTACCATTTTGTCCGACCCCGACCGTACCCTTCAAATTTTATTCCGTCTCACCAATCCAACATGGCGGCTGTGCGAAATATTTCACCGGCATTCTATATATCTGAAACTAATACTGACATCACCATGAAATGTTGTACGGTGATAAAGAGCACTACTGTAAGTTCACCTATGTTACTTTCATTACTTGTGTCCAAATCATGCGACCGAAGACAACGTTTTAATAATGAACCTACGCAATAATCGTTATCAAATAGTACATAACTCTATGGCCTACATATTGAACCCTTTTCCCTCTGATGGATAAATGATTCGATGTTTTATTTCTTCAATTAATAAATATTTCTACCAGCATCATGAAAATAGCCTGACGGAGATGAGGAAATTTCAAGCATTTGCTGGAGACAGTGGGGACATTCCTGAAGCTGTTTGACAAAGGCTAAATACTTAGGGTTGTGAAAAGAATGACCATAGCAATGATTCAGAAGGACAGGTGGTGGCCACCTCAAAATAGAAGCGACGCGCAGTGAGACACGCTTCTGGTGTGTGCATTGTAATATTCACGCCGAGAAAAAAATACGATGCAGTAACGTGAGTGGCTGATGTATATGCTAGACACTCCTACTAGGCCAAGGGCTGATAACAACCACCAAGTTACAGAAAATGTGGAACCAATGGGAGAAGAATGCCTACCAGCGCGGCAAGTCTAGCTTGGGTACGCTACGGCTAGCATTCACGCGGGAGATCGGCTAGACAACATCTCTACGATCGATTCTAGGATTAATGGGCATATTCTTGACCTGCGCTATTTTTCGAGTTCAGTGATATTTATTTCATTCCTGTATCACTATTATTTTGTGAAATTTTTATAAAATTTCCCCCTCTATCTGTACCTAGGGCCTGTTCATTTATAAGTGGCGTGAAGAGCCAAGACACAGCTTATTACATTGTGTGTGTCGAGGACACAGCCTTTTATATTTTGTGTGTCAGTGGACACAGGCTATTATACTTTGCGCGTCTAAGGACGTAGACATTTATACTTTTGCGTGTCATGAAGTACACAGAAATTATTATTAAAAGTGTTAAATTCAGTGTTAGATAGTCACAGTACTATATTTGTAGGGGCAGTAGCATCGATAATTCGCCAACAGACAGTTTTGGGGAAAGTAGTACCCGAACGGCGAATTTAGTAGTCAGATATCAAGTGTATAATAATTTAATTTTTGAATCAGCACGAGAGATGACATCGTTGACCATGGAGGAAGCCTGGAACTATCAAGACTCCGTCAAGATGGTTGAGATGAGATAAGAAGCATCCAGTTGGGAGATGGCTGCGGATGTTCTTTGACGGGTGGCTGACCGAGGATGAGTACAGAATAATATTTATTATTATCTGATAAATTAACTTATGGTGTATGGGACATATTGTGTTTGTAAATAATTTGCTTGTATGATTAACGTAGTATATTTAGTTTTGGTCTGACACACCTTTTGCATGGAAACAGCTCGCATATGTAATTAGTAGAAGGTTCTTTTCTTGTTTGTTGTTTTAACTAACGTAGCTATGTGGACGACCGTGTTTGCATATGTTACGCGATGCGGTTGAAAACGTCTCTCGGAGACATGTTGTGTTTCAGAAGTAGGACTGAAGTAATATAATTATACAGTAGATTGGAGGGTAATTAATTTCTTTTTGTTTATTATTGATCAGATTCAGTGAGATTATTGCCTTTGGAGCAATGTGATTTGTGACGAAGAGCAGTCAGCTCTATCGTAGGTTTTAATATTTGTTTTAAATTGTTTGCGAGCACCCATTCAGCCGATCTGTGTGAAAAACGTAATGTCATTCCCAGAAGTGTGTGTGTGTGTGTGAGTGTGTGTATTTGTTGTCATTGCAAGCGGGAATTTCAGCGTAGACTGATTTCTGTCAGCTTGATGCCAAATCCATATTGTGACCTTGCGAGGGCAATTGTGGATATTTTGATTAATATCTGACCATATGTTGAGGTGGTTGAGATTTGTTGCTGTTGATTCCTTGAGATAACGGCACTGCTGGTCAGTTATTTTTACACACTGGACTTGGGACAATGACAGGTAATTGAGGAAGAGGGGAGCTGTTTCACAAGACGGACTGAAGGTTGCTAGCCAGGTCATTAGTGGAGAGTGCCTGTGTGGCTCCGTAATAACTTGAAATACAGAATTAAGAACTGATCAATGATAAAAATTGTTTAAATAAATGGGAGTTGCCTACGAATCACGATAATCTCCGAAGCGTTAGCTTAACATGCAGTTTTGTTCATATAAAGTAATATCAGCCAGTCAGGCTTTGGTTGTTGTTGGTTTATTCCATGTTTATATTCCATTCAGTGACCCGTGAGTCACGTGCTATGCTGTATTTCCTTGCTTGTGTATTGAGCAATTGGCCAGTGTTGGCAGCTCATAGTCAAGTGCGTCATCACGCTAAATGAGGGTCTCGAGAGAGATTCCTGTAAATAGTAGATTTTAGTGCGTGTGTCAGCATTACAGTTTTAAGGGTTTTTATTAATGTCATGTTCCATATCCGTAAACGTTGATTTACGAGATGATTGTTCGTAAGCATCGTGGCTGTTAACCCGCTGTAAACGAACAGTCATCCAAAGTACTCATTCCTCGTAGTTAGTCATTACGCGCACATAAAACCCAAATTGCAAGTTAGTGGAACCAGGATCCACATTTTAATAAAGGGGAGATCCGTCTGACTCCTCAGAATTGATAGAGATTCCTGTCATGGGAAATTCAGGGAGGATTTATTTTTATTATTGTTGTTTAATTTCTTTTTTTATGCACTTTTAGTCATTAAATCACGTTATTATTTTACATCTTGTCACCTTTCTTTCTTAATTATAGTTTACATTCTATGACCCTTACCTCAGTAGAGCATGTTGTTTGGCGAACGTAAACATCACATAGGAACTGAGCGCGACCCCTTGATTAAGATTTCTTACATTAAACACTGCTTTTCTGAAGGGTTCAATATATTCCATAAGAATCCAATATGGCGACCATCCAAAATATTCAGTTCGTTCTCAATATCTACTAATCTATAACAGCAACCAAACTGAAATTTTGTGTGTTGATAAAGGCTATGAACATAAGTTCACCTATACGACTTACAATAACCTGGTAAGCACAAATCCAACATGGCGGTGACGCGATATTTAAATGGACATTGCTTGGGATAAAAATTGACCGCTACGTTGAACTCGTGTACAGAGGAAACATCATAAAACAAAATGCAGATTGAGTCGTCTTACTCACTGTAGATGGGATTTTCTATAGAGATTAGTGGCGTAGTTGGTAGCATGCTGAGCTTTTATGCCCAAGATCGCGGGTTCAAACCCAGCCGAATTCGTCGGATTTCTTAAGAGCGTTCAAAACCCCTCACTATGCGTTCCTTCGGAGGGGAAGTAAAGCCGGCGGTCCCATGTCATAGATTCATGGCATGAAAAAGAACCTTCCACTAACTGCACTTGTGGAAGCTAAAATGTGTAGGTTAGTTTGATATCGCTTTATTAGTTCCAACGTTCGCTGCCAGGTGGTGACTGCGATGGCATTTAGTAGCCACGTCCGCAGCTAGGTGTCGTGGATGGTAGCATTTGGTAGCAAAAGTTGCAACGACCTGAAAAGATTAATCTCTGCACTCTTTCTACCTGAATCACGCATAACACACACTAATACAGTCATCACAATTAACACCGGTTATCAGACAAATTCTACACACACCCAAAGTACACGGGGCTACATGACCACGTTGTCATAGTCCGTAAACTAAGGAACCAACCAACCAATTCTCTTGACAGAGAAATCTGAGTTTAAATGAAATGTGTTTTCCCGAGGCACCTAAATCCAGTTAGTTTACAAAATATCGATAAATGGTGCTAAATATTGGCACCGTAGAAATTCAAATCGAACATGGATCGTAAGCTCGACAGTAAAGTGATATTCCATTGCATCAGCGCTGCCATTTCATACCGAGGCTTAGCTAAGTGTTGGTACAGAATGCGGTCCCCACCTAATGTCAACAGTTTGTTCTCCGATAGCTTGGAACTCCATGCTGATCCACCCACTGCCTTATCAGTACAGGTCCGTCGTAATAATGATGACTCAGAGATACTGTAGGCTACTGAACAGTGCAACAACAACAACAACAACAATAACAACTACAACAACCACCACCCCAGGAGCGCCCCTTTTTTCAAATATTGTTCTCTATCAACCACGACAGTATTATAGTATTCCCCCTCAGGCGCTCACAACTTGTGAGCCGTGAGTTAACAACCACAGGACCCCACCTGAGTCCGGGATTGCTTCCACTTACTTGTGCCAGGCTCCTTTCAGTTATCTTTCCTGTTGACCTCCCTTGTTCAACACTTGCTTTCTTCCGACCCCGACGGTATTAGAATATCCGAGGCCTAGGGAGTCTTTCACTTTCCCACCTTAATTAGCCCTTGCCTCATCTTTCCTAATACCCTCATTCTTCTAGGGATCAGCCTTCTTTTTCTTTTCATGATACCTCCTGCCTTCTGCTCAAGGCCCTCAAGGAGACAGGGTGTATGTAGCTCCACCACTTATGGTGCAGCCTGGATAGTGCTACACCCTCAGGGACTCACGGGCAGTGAGTTTGGGAATTGGTAACCCCGAGGAATTCCTGAGCTGGGTCCGGATTTCCCCCTTTTTCCACTGACTTTGAGGCGGGCCCTCTCCTCTCCCACCCCACCCCTCCCCCTTTCCTGTCTGCCTTTCATGGCTCTTCCTCTTTCCATGTCCCTCAATCCTCATTCTTCGTGGGTTGAGGGCATTTCTTTTCCTCCTGTCCATTATTTATTTTATTTTCCTATGTTATTCACTCATTTCTTATTTTAGTACCGTAAGTAAGTTTGTTGTTAAGTCCGTTAATTCTAGTTGTAGGTTTCATGGCATTATCGTTCATTATTACTATCACTAGCAGTAGTGCCCGGCTTCGTCCCGTGGATTTATTTGTTTTATGGATGATAATGAATACTACTACAGAACTGGAGCGCTCAAGGATAAGGGTCGAAAAGCACCAACGCTTATTGCAGCTGATAACCTCAGTGTACTGCACCAACACCATCGCCCTTATACAGAGGAATACTATTGTCATGATGATAACTGTTTTAAGGGGCCTAAGAAATCTTTTTTCACTAATTACTCCCTGTGACTGTAATTTATAAGCAGCTCGCAATTCTGCACCAGAACACTGGTAGGGGCGACGTTATGTAGCCCACATTGCCAGGCAACAATAGACTGAGGTATTATTGAAGCTGACCGGGAGTGCTCGTTCTTCCGACTTACGGTACTGAACAAAAATCAATCTTTAAGGTTACCTGAGAGGTGTAGCATAATGCTTCTTAGCCTAAACTATTCCTCTTGAATCTGGTTACCATATACAAAAATAATTTTTCGAATCCGACTGGTAGTTCCTGAGATTAGCGCGTTTAAACACGCAAACAAACAAACTCTTCAGCTTTATTATTTAAGTATAGATAAATACATAAATATATCGCATGATAACGGTCACGAAAAACTAAAAGCTTCCTTTTAAATAAATAAACAAATAAATAACGGATTCTAGCAAATCTCGTCAAATATGTTCGTGACTTTCAATCCTTATGTCATGTGCCTTTTCACCTCATCACTGCCAACCGATCATTAAAATGAATATCATAACCGAAGCACTCGATCTGGAACTTCCCTCGCCATCCCCATCAATCACTCATCTATGTTCAACCGTTCTTTTGCTGTAGCTGGGTCTGGACTATGGAATTCAACTCCTGCTGATATCAGAAATTCTTTAACAATACAGAAATTTTAGGCCGAATGCCAAGATTACCTGAATACCGCTGATTGACCCGTGTGAATGGTGATGGATGATAGAACGTATAACTGAGCTAGGATTGTAACTAGGATATTATAGAAAGGTCTGTGACATTGTGAGTGTTATTATTATTATTATTATTCATATGCCTTTTTCATTAATATTAGTATTAACATAATTAATTATCATCATAATTATTTATTATATTTCAAAAATGGTTTTATAATTATGTAGTGGTACCATATTGCGTGGTTAAGTGTAAGAGAAGACCATGAGCCCTAACATCGCCACTATTGAAGACAAAATTAAATCAATAAATAAAAATTAGTTGAACAACAAGAAGTTCCGTGACGAACTAAGGAGTTTACTTTTCTTGAAATTTAAGATTCAAGCCAATCTATCTAGAATAATGACGAAATTAAAGTTGGTAATATCAAAATTTCTAATTAGTTCGAAATATACCTGGTGTAATGCAGCCTAATAGAGCACTACAGTTGGCAGCCCTGGTGACTGAATAAATTGTTAGTTCCATCTCTTAAGGTACAGAATACAAAATTTGGTTGAAGTCCAATGGATAGCATGGACGTTACATGCAGTTAGACATTGGATCTATCAGCGCGCGTAAAATCATGTTGGCAACAATGTCATGCATGTGTTGGTCAGAAATAATCTGAAATATTATGATCTCTTGTTGTGCCAATTTTGGATGAAATCCATTTGTTAGTATAGAAGTTACATGTATTTTTAAATTGGACCTATCAGCAGGCTTAGAGTCATGTTGGAAGCACTGACGTATATTAGTTTCTCCAAATTAATCTAGAATGTCAGGCACTATACGTGTGCTTAGTTTAAAGCTGTCGGCTTGCATACTTTCTGATATATTGGTATTTGGATGAGAAAATAGAGAGAGAGCATTTATTAAAAGTTGGCAGCCCTGGTGGCTTTTGAGAAAACGCTAGGTCATATCTGTTTATGTACACATAGTACATACGAAATTTGGTTGAAATCCAATTGATAGTGTAGAAGTTATATGCATTTAAAATTTGACCTATCAGCAGGCTTAGAATCATTATGGCAACACTGCCACGCATGGCCTCCTGGAAGTTAAACTGAAATATTATTATCTATATGTGTGCCAATTTGGGAATAGCCCCAATGCATACCTTCCAAGATATCCAACATGGTGCTAAAATTTCAATTGCAGTTTTCCAGCAGTTGGTAGCACTGACATAATTTTCAAATCTGGGCTTGAGATATTCAGGTATAGATCTTTACTGATACCAAATTTGGATTCGATTGCTGTAGCCGTTTAGGAATTGATAGGGGGAGGGTGGGACAGACAAGACAGACAGACGGAACTTGGCTACTGAATGCCACCGCAACCGGCACGAACGTTGGAACTTTAAGAGCGCTAACCAAATCTAACCTACAACTTCAGCTTCATACAATTGTAGTTAGTGGAAGGTCCTTTTACATGCCATAATTCTATTACGTGTGCCTGCTCGCTTTACTTGCCCTTTAAAGGAAGGCATACTGAGAGTTTTTTACGCTCTTAAAAAAGCCGATGGCTTCAGCCGGGTTTGGGCATAGAAGCTCAGCATGCTACCAACTACGTCAGAGAAGCCGCTCCAAATGACTGTAACGGAGGGTTCATGAATAGGGGAGAGTCTGATAAAACAGGATAGTCTGATGAAACGGGGTACCATAGTTTTCTCGTCTGGTATGTGGTGACATCTTCCGGTAAACATAGTAACGTCTTCCTCACTTGATGGCCTTCATTCTTAGAGCAGTTGCAATCTGTAGGGTGCAAGCGTGCGTTCTCACTGGGGTAAAATCTATTTTTACAGTCTTGTGTTGTGATATCCGCTTGTAAATTGTGTGCTCAGATATCCAGGACCCTACTCTGAAGACTGTAAGGTAAGGATGATATAAATTAAACATTGTTTGCACTACATAATTGTGGGTATTTCAAAATGAATGACCAGTTTAAGTGCTGTAGAATTCCACTTGCTCCAAACATGGTGTTGTTGGATAAAACAAGGTACCACTAAGTTGGAGAGAACAGGGTAGTAAACCGTTTTATCAGACCCTCCATTGGAGAATGGTGATATCCTGTCTTCGGGATCTCTATCTGAGCCAACAAACGGAAAATCATCTGCTCTAACCACATCACGGTCTTACAGTCAGATAGAACCGTTCCATCCACATCAGGGCCTTCTCAGTCAGTTAGGCCTAAGCCTTGGACTTCAGCTTTCCAAGTTTCTCCGAAAGACATAAAGGCAGTGCCGAGAGCTGAAAGAAAGGAAGGAATAGCCAATAGATAAAGAGGAGAGACACCTATTCTGACAAGTTCCCCATGAAAGGAAGAATTAACTTCATCTATGAAAAAGGGGAAGACTCCCAAAAGGAAACTTCAAATGGAGTCACAATCTCCCACATTAATACATTCTGACGTCACAAATGTTGTAAAGCAGAAATCGAAGAATGTTAAGAAAAGTGCAGGAATATAACATCACGTCAGAAGAGGAAGGAGAAGATAATAACGCAACTTGCATTTATTGTAATGAACTATTCTCCAATCGAAGTCTGAAGAAGGCTGTTATATGTGTGGTGAATGGGTTCATGAACAGTGTCCCGGCATTGATGATGAAGATGATGAACCGTATAAATGTGATTTTTGTACATGAAGTGAATTTCAATGTTTGTAAAACGTATTTCTATTTTGTAATGTTCACTTTAAATCCAGTACTCTGTTTTATCCAACTCGTCTGATAAAACGGGGTACTGGACAAACATTTATATAAATAAACAATTACGGTTATGCTTTAAAAAAATTACATTATGTTCTTCATTGCCGTTAGTAAGTAGATATATTATGCAAATAGTCATTAAATATTTAACACACTAGCACAACAACAAGTTCATGAGATATGCCACTTTGTTTATTAAGTACCCTGTTTTGACCGACTCTCTCCTACCTCAAGAATCTCTCAGAACTCTTATTGATATCTTGGTGATGATAGATGATTAAAACATGAAGAAATGCAGGTGCAAATTTCTAACATCGTTGGAAACATAGTTTGTCAGAGTAATGAACACAATGAAGTACATTGTGCTTAATAGAATTCTGAATTGATATCACTGATGTAAATGACAATAAGAGTCGAATACAATTAAGAGTAATATTATCTCGTGAGAAAATCAAAGATTGTCTTTGGGACTCAAGTATAATTGTTGTATTTCAGGAATGCTATGAGTGAATGTATTACAAGGGTTGACCATTCAGTTTGCGTCACAAGATATCATAACCTGTTATTGGGCCAGCTTTCAAATGAAGTAGTGGCTTTGTTCTGGGTGGAGGTGTCAATACTTTGAAATGCAGACCGCGTATTCAGAGTTTGTGGCTGCTTTTTGTCTGTGTAAATTGTTAACCCTGTCATTCATTTTAGACGCCATGCTAACATGATCGAGGACTGCAAAAAATGGCATTCCAAGCAATAGTTTAACTCCCTGGCATGTTCGTTACACTGGCACTGAATCAAGTTCACTATTACATAATCCACGTAGTTATTGAAGCATGCAGTTTCTTACAAGATTCCAGTATGGATATTTGTTTTATGGCTCGAATCAATTAGATACAATTAGTTTCTTGTTGTATGTAATCATTTTAAAATGTTTATTTATACGAACATGCTTTTTCTTTAGCATGCACACTAAATCTTCCATCTAGTTTTCTAGAGGCTAAATTGCCATTGACGCCTTTCAGACCATACCTATAATTGAAGTTATAGAAGCCATTTATTCACTGTTGCCTAGCTCTAATAAAGAACGCTTTTCAGTCGGTCAACACCAATGTTTGTGCCCAATTACATTAGGCGGAAACAAGTATTCATATACGCTAACCTGAAAAGCATTACACATATTTATTTATCGTATGGCTTTAAGTGCCGGGTGTGTCCGAGGACATGTTCGGCTCGCCTTAGTCTGTAGCTGCTTCCAGCGGACACCCTAATAGGGTGAGCTACAAGTTCCGTTCAATTTTAAGTAGTTCTAACTTTCGCTATCAGATATCAATGATACCTAGTGGTGAACGTTGGAACTTTGATAGAGCGTTCCGACGAAATCTAACCTAACAATTTAGTTGCACACAAGTTTAGTCTGTGGAAGAATCTTTAACATACTGTTACGGCTGCGAGTTTACTTCATTCCCTTGCGCGTGACTCACAGCCGGGCGGGGGTAGCGGGAACAAAAGGGATGGACCAGAATGTTCGTTACCCAAATAGTGATGGAACTCTCGTGAAACCGTGAAACCTGGTCCGCTCCAGAAACATCCATTGAGTCATCAGCCCCGCTGTATAAGCGACCTGGCCAGCGAGGGGAGTGAGTTTTTGAGGACTGTGTTTTCTGAGCGAATGAGTGTGTTCCACTGTGCTACAGAGGATTATTGCAGTGAAGTGTTGTGGGGATTGCGAAACCCAGTGAACTGTTCCCTAGACTGCGGACAGCGAAACAGTGTGTACTCAAGGACGTGTGCAGGTAGAACAAGTGAGTGTCAGACTGGGGCTTATTGAGAAAAGGAAGAGTTGTGGTATTTCTAGCCGAGGACACGGACCTCGTTACGGTAGGATTAACTGCATGACTGAGTGAAAGGGAAGTGTTCCCAACAAGAGGGGATATAGAGTGAGATACTAATTGCTTGGATCTGTTTATTGTGTGGTGTACTGTAACTTGCTAGACCTGCAATAAAACTTATATTTCTTTGAAGGGCCAAACTGTGTTGTGATTTTAACCACTGTAGTCCAATTAACGAACGTGCTACCAGGGCTAAAATCAATGACATGGGACCGTCGGCTTTATTTTCCCCCCGAAGGAAGGCACACTGAAGGATTTTAATGCTCTTAAAAAATCCGACAAATTCGACCGGCTTTGAACCCGCTGTCTTGGGCACAGCAGTCCAGCATGCTACCAACTACGCCACCGAATGATAGAATTACATAAAATATTTATCACAAAATAACACGCTTTTATGTACACAAATAAGGGTACTTAAAATCGATGACATGTTTCGAACGAGCGTTCATTCTCAGATCCTGCTCACTTTGGCTTAATTAATTACACTTACGCACAGCTTGGCACGGTGAGTGAGTGGTTGACGTGTCGGTCTACTAACCCCAAGCTTGCAGGTTCGCTCCTGGCCGTTGTAAGTGATTTTTTTGAAAGGCGGCAAAAATTACGACACGCATATCATTTGATGTTGGCATGCCAAAGAACCCATTTGAATACAGTAGGCCGTGTTCATAATGGAAACATCAATCTCGGGAGTTTCCGACAGCACAACGTTCCTCATTTCTCTACTAGAAAGCGCTATAGTGTTCAAGGAGATTATATATCTAACCTCCTTGACTTTCATAGTGCTTCAAGGAACAACGCAATTCAACATGCAAGCTACCCTCTGGATGTCAAATAACAAAGCTTGCACCCGGCAACCGAGGTCATACGATATTATTATTATTACATTTATGCACAAATATTATTTAGGCTACAATGTTCGGATTACACTGACGCGTTACACACGTTACGAACTTATGTAATCTGAATATTGTATGAGTTATGTCTAATAGAAACGATAGAAAAAAACAAGAATTTACGTGAAGAATTAAACAGCCTATTTTCATATATCCGAATTATGTTAATTGCTTCTATCAACATACAAAATTTCAGTTTGATTACTGTAATAGATTCGTATATATTGAGAGCCATCTAAATATTTCGGATGGTCACCATGTTAGATTTTTATATACTGTATGTAGGCCATAGAGTTATGTACTATTACATGAAGATTATTGAGTAGGTGTATTATTCAAACTACAATCGCATAATTAGGACACAAGAAATAATAACTTGTTTTTAAAATTTCGCACAGCCACCATCTTGAGGTTATGAAAACAATTGAACTAAATTAGAAGTCAGTGCATTACAATGTGTATAAACATTTGCTGTACCAAGTTTCACTGCGCTCGGATGGTTAAATCGCGAGAAAAGTCTATTTAAATGTTTGAGCTCCTCTTGTCCTCCATGTTAGTTTTGTACTTAACTAGTTTTTGAAAGAAACTTAAGTGAACTTTTAGTAGAGCTCTTTATAACCGTACAAAATGTCAGGGTGATATCGGTAATAGTTTCGGAGATAGCCTATACTGTAGAATGCCGGTGAAATATTTTGCACAGTTGCCATGTTGGATTGGTGAGAATTAAATTTGTAGGGCACAGTCGAGGTCGGACAAAATAGTTTTAGCAAAGTGTAAGCAAAGTATCCTCAGGAACGAGATCTGAACAAATTAATGTACTGTTAGAAAAGCCGAAAGTCTGTAGATTAATATGGCCGAGAAACAACATTTTGAAAATGTTGAACATTTTGAGCCTTCTGGATCCCCTAAAAGCATCATCAATGTATGGAAGTGTTTCAAACGAGCCTATTGACGTCAGAAAAGTTGGATGGCGCAGCCACGCGGCAGAATGTTGAAGCTGTAACATTGTGACTGGTGAGATTTATTTAGATGGTGAAGCATTGACGTCGTGATGGAAACAGAAAGAATTTTGTCAAATTCGAGGAGGTACTGCTCTGTATACGGTTGCAAATCGTATAAAACGGCTACGAAATATCTTCACTACTTTCCTGTACAAAAAGTTCAGGGAGAAAGATGGGCTTCGGCGCTGTCAATTGGAAAACGTGTTACATGTTACATGACAGTGTGCAGTCTGCATTTTTGTGAATACGACTTCTTTCCACCGGTACTGTTGATTATTGATAGTTATTGTCTCTAATTTGTATTCACATGGATTTAGCCACATCAAACATACTGATAAACTTATAGCCTATTACTTCTGTGCCGTACAAAGAATGTAATCCGCTTTTCGTAAAATTATTTTAGGGGTTCTTCCGATTGGCAATAGCCGAATGGTTAGAAAACTTAAGAAAAATGCTGTTCCTAGCCTTAATTTGCCAGAGAATTTATATTCTTGCCTTTGAACAGCAAGTATGTAGGTCATTGAAGTATGATTTGGCTTAAATTGTGTTTTTGGCTATGATCTCCCTACTGTTGAATTTAGTTAATTAAAATGTAAAATCTTAGTTTTAAGTACCAGTTTGGTGACCCATCATCCCAGGCAGGCCGGCAACACCTATACTACTCAGGCAGATAGGTCACTTAGCCGTAATTTTGAAGTTATAGTGATGTTAAGTATACATATGCGGTAATGTAGAAGGAGACCGGATCGGCCTAGGCTATTCTAACTTTAATTAGTTCCCATTTCAGGGTTTTACAGTTTTGAGTGCGAATAGTTGGTTTGAAAGTTGTACAACAGTAAGGAGAGTATGTTTTGTATAGGTTTTAATTGGTATTATGGTTTATGTCGAGCTGAGGAGTGAATTTGGTTTGGCTTATAGTGTGGTTTTTGATCTGTTGCGTTTGCTTATGACAAGTTCAAATGGAGACTCCAGCTTTGTTAAATATCTGTATTTTAAATATTTAATTAAATATATTGATAAAGAGGATGTCTCCATTTTAACTTGCCTGTGGCAAGAGATTAATAAATGAACATTCTTGCCTTTGAACAGCAAGTATGTAGGTCAATATTTGCAATATTGAAGTATGATTTGAGCATCACAAGTAACGCTTCTTTGAACCAAAAACATTCATGCAAATTCAGGGTTGCTTGATTCAATTTATTATCAGGGAGTCGTCCTTTGTGTTATGTGAGATATATATATATTGTGAAATTAATAAAAACATCGATACCGCTAGGCTCCCAAGTACAGGCTTCATATATGTAACAGCAGACAGTAAATTAACTATCTACATGTGGGTAATATTTTTAACTGGTAGTAATTAGGCACTGCATTTAAATTGATTATAAAAATATTTCTATCAATGAAAGGAAATATGTAGTATTTTGCCATCATAAATTAGAAGCCATAACAAACGCACACCCAATTACTTCACGTCACTATATCGCCGCCATATTGCAAACAGCTGACCGTAAGCTCCTCCCCCGTTTCGGACGTCAATAGGTATCAAACGCATCACTCAATTCATTACCGCACTTCGACTACCAGTCCTACCTCACAGGACTTATAAAACCTTGCAGATTTTAAGATATAAAACATTCATTAGCCTATTTTCAATTTTGAAAAAAATAGGCTTATGAGATCACCTTTTGTCCGTGTGTGTGTGCGTGTGCGTGTGTGTGTGTGTGTGATTCGTGTGTGTGTCCCCCCCTAATAAAATCTAAACGGCTGGAGCGATTTCAATGAAACTCGGTATGTTCATAGCACTATTCCTGGCGACCTCGACCGTACCCTTCAAATTTTGTTACGTCTCACCAATGCAAAATGGCGGCTGTGCGAAATATTTCACTAGCATTCAATATCTCCGAAACTATTACCGATATCGCCCTGAAATTGTGTACAGTGATAAAGGGTACTACTAGAAGTTCACCTATGAGACTTTCAAAAACCTGGTGACTACAAAACCAACATGGCGGTCAAGCGAAGTTGAGACTTTTAAATAGACTTTTCTCGCGATTTAACTATCCACACGTAATGAAACTTGGTACAGCAAATGTTTATACACATTGTAATGCACTGGAGTCTAATTTAGTTCAATTGTTTACATAACTTCAAAATGGCGGCTGTGCGAAATATTTCACTGACATTCTATATCTCCGAAACTATTACAGATATCACCCTGCAATTTAGTACGGTGATAAAGGGTACTGATACAAGTTTACCAATGTATATTTCATAAACTTGTAAAGTAGAAAACGAACATGGCGACCAAGCGAAGTTGAGACTTTTAAATAGACTTTTCTCACGATTTAACCAGCCAAACGTAATGAAACTAGGTACAGCAAGTGTTGATACACATAGTAATGCACTGGAGTCTAATTTAGTTCAATTGTTTACATAACCTCAAAATGGCGGCTGTGCGAAATATTTCACTGACATTCTATATCTCCGAAACTATTACAGATATTACCCTGCAATTTTGTACGGTGATAAAGGGTACTGGTACAAGTTTATCTATGTATACTTCATAAACTTGTAAAGTAAAAAACGAACATGGCGACCAGGCGAATTTGAAATATTTTAATAGACTTTTCTCGTGATTTAACTCTCTGAGCGCAGTGAAATGTGGTACAGTAAATGATTTTGCAGATTGCAATGCACTGCCATCTAATTTAAATCAATTGTTTACATAACCTCAATATGGCGGCTGTGCGAAATTTTTAAATTAAGTTTTTATTTCTTGTGTCGTAATCATGCGATCGAAGTGAAAGTGTGAATAATGAACCTAGGCAATAATTAACCTTGAATGGTACATAATTCTATGGCCTATACATATAACAATCCTAAATGGCGAGCTACCGAAATATTTAGACGGTTCTCAATATCTATGAATCTTTTACAGCAACCAAACTGAATTTTTTTATGTTCATAGAGACTATGAACATATGTTCACCTATAGGACTTTCATTAACCTGGTGAGCACAAATCCAACATGGCGGCGACGCGAAGTATAAACATTTAAATGGACGATTCTCGCGAATTAACTATCCGAGTGCTGTGAAACGTTGCACGTTAAATGCTTATACAAATGTTGATCCACTGGCATCTAATTTATTTCAATTGTTTGCATAATCACAAGATGGCTGCAGTGCGTAATTTTAAAATCTCGTTTTTACTTCTTGTGTTCTAATCATGCGATTGAAGTTTGAATACCACACGTACACAATAATCTTAATGTAATAGTACAAAAATAAAAATCCAACCTGGCGACAATCTGAAATATTCAGACGGTTCTCAATATCTACGAATCTGTTACAGAAATTAAACTGAAATTTTGTATATTGTTAGAAAAAATTAACATGAGCAGGATATATGAAAATAGGCTGTATAGTTCTTTACGGAACTACTTGTTTTTATTTCTGCATTGATATAGGCCTACTAATAACGTTTTAATGGGCTAGGGTTCCGCCTGAATCAATATTTTATTAAAAATGATCACTATGTGGTCATTAGAAAATGGTACGGTACATGTTTCGAGGACTAATATACATTTTTGTCCCCTTTATCAGCCAATATTAATTACTAAAAGAGAATATTATTTGAATAGCGTAGCCAGTGTTGCCAAATCTTGAAATGGGAAAGACCTAACCCTACGCTTGAAAACACCAGAAAAGCTCCAGCTGGACTCTATGATTCAAATCACTAGAACACCAAAAATTATAAATATATAAACGGCTTTTTACTTACATTTCCTTCATTAAAAATCGTCTTCTTCACTTGCGGAGCCTGCTACCGCTATTACATCTTTAGAGCAGGAAGGTGTAGTACTGCTGTAACTCTGCATACTTCTAATTTTGCCCACTGTTATATTCTTCGGAAGTTCGTAATCGTGATAGCATTTTTAGCCTATTTTCCATTTTGAAAAAATAGGCTTATGAGATCACCTTTTGTCCGTGTGTGTGTGCGTGTGTGTGTGTGTGTGTGTGAGGTGTGTGTGTGTGTCCCCCTAATAAAATCTAAATGGCTGGAGCGATTTCAATAAAACTCGG
Source organism: Meconema thalassinum (assembly GCA_946902985.2). Lineage (NCBI taxonomy): Eukaryota > Metazoa > Arthropoda > Insecta > Orthoptera > Tettigoniidae > Meconema > Meconema thalassinum. The sequence goes on from OX336392.1 coordinate 412,366,594, forward strand.
TAAGTTCATAGCACTATTTTCGGCGACCCCGACCGTGCCCTTCAAATTTTGTTACGTCTTACAAATCCAACATGGCGGCTGTGCGAAATATTTCACCAGCATTCAATATCTCCGAAACTATTCCCGATATCACCCTGGAATTTTTTACGGTGATAAAGGAAACTACTAAAAGTTCACCTATGTGACTTTTGAAAAGCTGGTAACTACAAAACCATCATGGCGGCCACGCGAATTTGTGACTTTTAAATAGACGTACCTCGCGATTTAACCAACCAAACGCAATAAAATTTGGTACAGTATATGTTTATACACATTGTAACGCACCGACATCTAACTTCGTTCAATTGTTTACATAACCACAAGATGGCGGATGTGCGAAATATTCCAGCGGCATTCTATATCTCTGAAACTATTAGCGGTATCACCCTGAAATTTTGTACGGAGATCAAGAGAACTACTGGAAGTTCATCTATAAGACTTTCAAAAACCGGTTAACTACAAAACGAACATGGCGGTCAAGCGAATTTGAAAATTTTAAATAGACCTTTCTCGCGATTTAATGTTCCAAACGCAATGAAATCTGGTACAGGAAATGTTTATACACATTGTAATGGACTGGTATCTAATTTAGTTAATTGTTTACATAACCTCAAGATGGCGGCTGTGCGAATTTTAAAATTAAGTTTTTATTTCTTGTGTCGTAAGCATGCGATCGAAGTGAAAGTTTTAATAATGAACCTACGCAATAATTTTCTTTTAATGGTACATGACTCTATGGCCTATACATTTAACAATCCAACATGGCGACCATCCGAAATATTTAGTCGGTTCTCAATATCTACTAATCTACTGTATTACAGGAATCAAACTGAAATTTTGTATGTTGATAGTGGCAATTAACATGAGTAGTATATATGAAAATATGCTGTATAGATCCTCACGGAACTACTTGTTTCCCCTTTGTTAGTCCAAATCGCACACACAGAATGAAATGCAATTTTTGAACTTTCATTCGATTTCATTGCTTTGTTTTAACCAATTAAACTTGGCTAAACACTCTCCCTACTACTGCATTAGAGTGAGGGAGCGAAAGTACATAAACTGCCTTCGCATGAAACTGGGAAATACTCTGGGAGCTGGGAAGAAAATAGATGATAGGTGGATTCTTTGCTCAAGTGAACTTCCACTGAGCCCTGCATGTTGCGCTTACTTAGCACTTACACACGAGAAAGAGAATTTCAGGGACTTCCCCTGTTGGAGTGCTGACCTTGACACGTGTAAGGCTGAACATTTCCTATCATAATTGATTTAATTTATTAAAACTATTACATGGCTTTCAGGATTTACTTATTTGTCATAGCAGACAATTTCATGGAAAAATCCGTTAAGCACCAGATTTTGAACTGGTTTTATTGAAATAACACCAGTTTTTGCCATGGCGCTATTAGAACATTTCTGGCACCAGACGAACTTCAGAAACACCAGATCTGGTGCTGAAAACCCTAAATTGGCAACACTGAGCGTAGCACTGAAATAGTGATCATTTTTCATGAAGTATCGATTCAGGCGGAACCCTAGTCCATTAAAACGTTATTAGTATATCAATACGGAACCAAAATTAATGTGTTATATCTTAAAATCAATGAAGCGAGCCAGGCTAACTTAGCTAAAAACAAGTAGTTCCGTGAAGAACTATACAGCCTCTTTTCATATATCCTACTTATGTTAATTGCCTCTATCAACATACAAAATTTCAGTTTGATTGCTGTAATAGATTCGTAGATATTGAGATCCATTTAAATATTTCGGATAGTCGCCATGTTGGATTGTTATATGTATAGGCCATAGAGTCGTGTACCATTAAAGGAAAATTATTGCGTAGGTTCATTATTCAAACTTTCTCTTCGATCGCATGATTACGACACAAGAAATAAAAACTTAATTTTAAAATTCTCAAAGCCGCCATCTTGAGGTTATGTAAACTATTGAACTAAATCAGATACCAATGCATTACAATGTATATAAACATTTCCTGTACCAAGTTTCATTGCGTTTGGATCATTAAATCGCAAGAAAGGTCTATTTAAAATTTTCAACTTCGCTTGGCCGCCATATTCGTTTTGTAGTTAACCTGTTTTTGAAAGTCTTATAGATAAACTTTCAGTAGTGCCCTTTATCTCCGTACACAATTTCAGGATGATACCGCTAATAGTTTCAGAGATATAGAATGCCGGTGAAATATTTCGCACAGCCGCCATATTGAGGTTATATAAACAATTGAACGAAGTTAGATATCGGTGCATTACAATGTGTATAAACGTATAATGTTCCAAGTTTTATTGCGTTTGGTTGGTTAAATCGCGAGAAACGTCTATTTAAAAGTTGCAACTTCGCTTGGCCGCCATGTTGGTTTTGTAGTTACCAGGTTTTGAAAAGTCACATAGGTGAACTTTTAGTAGTTCTCTTTATGACCGTAAAATATTACAGGGTGATATCGGTTATAGTTTCGGAGATATTGAATGCTGGTGAAATATTTCGCACAGCCGCCATGTTGGATTGGTGAGACATAACAAAATTTGAAGGACACGGTCGGGGTCGTCCGGAATAGTGCTATGAACTTACCAAGTTTCATTGAAATCGCTCCAGCCGTTTAGAAGTTATTAGGGACACACCCACACACACACCTCACACACACCATCACACACACACACGCACACACAGACAGACACACGGACAAAAGGTGATCTCATAAGCCATTTTTTATAAATGAAAATAGGCTAAAATGCAAGATACAAGTTTAAAGATGTAAGGATAAAACTAGCTAGCACTATAAACGATAGCCTAATTAGGTTCAATGAATATTGACATTTCAGTGCAACGCTATTCAAATCATTTTCTCTTTAAGTGATTAATATTGGCTGATGAAGGGGACAAGAATGTATATTAGTCCTCGAAACATGTACCGTACCATTTTCTAATGACCACATAGTGATAATTTTTAATAAAGTATTGATTCAGGCGGAACCCTAGCCCATTAAAACGTTAAACCTTGCAGATGAAAGGGAATAATAATTAGAGACTCAATGCATGTTCTGCACACGAAGGTTTCATTCTGAATCCATTAATAGAGGCAAGGCGAGTCCTGCAGGATTGTGAAGCCAAGCAGGGCCCAATTAGGCGGTGCTGTTTTTCAAATGAGGCGAGATGAATAGACTCAGGGAAGTGACATTAATTAAACAATTTGCAAATACACTTGTTCTTTCCATGTCCCTTGATAAAAAATAAAGTGTGAAGTTTTTAATTTTCAATTCAAAGCTTGGCAAGGTTTCATTGGCCAATAACATGTTGTGTGTGGTTCTGGGATGATAAATGGAGGAACAAACATCACCTGCATGGTGGACAAAAACACGGCGGTTGAGATGAATTATGATGTGAATGTTGCGTGTAGAGAAAGAGGTCGTCTACCGAGAGGAAATGTATTTCTTAAATTGAAGGATTGTATTGCTGTTAGTGGAATTAAATTATTGTCATTAATTGATGCTTCCAAATAGCCTAATAAGTTGTCTGAGCATGTTCTGTTTATGTATTGTAACTCATGCAAGCAATGGTTTGTACATAGTTAGTTTCTGTAATTATGATACAGACTCTCAGGGACGGTACAAGCTTCAATATATTGATGTAATCAATTGCAATATTATGTCACCATTATGGTTAACTTTTAGGCTCTTTTATTTTTGAGTTGTTTTTGTTTGGTAAACTCTGTCAACAAAAACAACCTTATGTTCAAAGACGCAGCAAATAAATAAATAAATAAATATCAAATCGAATCGAATCGAATCGAATCGAATCGAATCAAATCAAATCAAATCAAATCAAATCAAATCAAATCAAATCAAATCAAATCAAATTGAGTTGGCAGTTAGAAAACATAGGGGTAGATGACCTCACTGTTTCACCCCATGGTGACTAATTATGCCCCAGCCAACTCACACCACCCTCCGATATGGCTATGACTAGTACAGAGATGTCTTAAGAAAAACGAACCAAACCTCGGGTTGTATCGGGTCAATGGAATGGCAATGAAAATACAAACTCAAAATGCACATTCCAACATGGAAGACGTATTTGAATTTTATGATACTATAATCCAATGTTATTGTTTAAACACCTACCCTAATCTGGTCACCAAACGATGATAATCATACTCTAGCTAGGCATGGTATTCCAGGAATAAAGAGATATGGTACCAGATCCTTGTCCTAAAATCTTCTTCTTCAGATTGCTATCACACAAATATGTTTATCAACTAAGATATATCTTCTTCTTCGTATTTGCCGATTAGGACCACGAGTTCAACATTTTTTCGGGCTTCCTTCTTACACAGCAGTTCTTCATTCTTATAGACTCTGATTGTTCCCGTTCCACCACCCATGCACCTCGTGTATAGTTTTGCTCTTCTTACTCAAGTCCCCGTGTTTGAACAATATTTCTGATATCGTCTCGACCTTGTAAATTTTGTGATCATAATTGGCGGCTGCACGCCGGCCTCTCACCGCTGGGTCCGTGGTTCAAATCCCGGTCACTCCATGTGAGATCTGTGCTGGACAGAACGGAGGCAGACAGGTTTTTCTCCGGGTACCCCGGTTTTCCCTGTCAAAATTTCATTCCAGCAACACTCTCCACTATCATTTCATTTCATCTGTCATTCATTTAATCATTGCCCCAGAGGAGTGCGTCCGGCCTCGGCAGCCGACACAGTTCATATCCTCGCCGCTAGATGGGGGCTTCATTCATTCCATTCCTGACCCGGTCGGAGACTGGAAGCAGGCTGTGGATTTTCATTTCAATTCAAAGAAGGTGTTTATTGGGGAGTTTGTGCCACTTTAGTCTAGAAACTTTGTTTTTCAGAAGTTTGAAAATGCCTGAAAAGATGAATTATAGAAAATTACTGAGTTTCGAGGTAATTTAAAGTAAAGTACCGTAATGAAATATATCATACATGGAAAATATTGAAAAATGTATAATGGCTCATCTCCACATTGATCATTACGTTGTATGTTCTAGACCTCAATAAGAATAATACGTGTTACATCTCTAATTACATTCAAAATAAAACAAAATTTTCATCATAATAGTGAATTTAATATTTAAGTAGCCTTATTGTTATGATGAGTTGATCTATAAAAACCCAATAATAAATGTAATAACCAAGCAATAAAATGCATTCTATTGTTTACGTAAGATCAACTCTTGATCATCTAATAAATCGTCAGCTGTTTATCACAAGTCTATTATCAAATCTAGTTATCAGCTGTTTAATACTCTTCTCTATTTAGTTTTAGACATATAATTCCAATCTTAACCTGACATGTAATAAAAATCGTGAAAGGTTATCTAACCCAGAATGATACTTTTATAATGAGTTCTTAGTTTAAAGTTGTTATAGAAGTCCCCCCAGGGGATCACAACTAGCGGGACGTGGGCTAGCGACCACGGGATCCCAGCTGAGTTCGGCAATACTTCCACTTATTTGTGCCAGACTCCTCTGTGTCATCTTTTCTGTTGACCTCTCATGGTCAACTCTTGTTCTTTCCGACCCTGGCGGTATGGGTATCCGAGGCCTGGGGAGTCTTTTACTTTCCCACCTTAATTCACCCTTGTCTCATCTATTCTGATCCCTCATTTTTGAAGGGTAGGACCTTTTCTGTTGTCTTCATGATATATCCTGCATTCTGCTCAAGGCCCTTAAGAAGGCCGGGTGTATGTAGCCCCCCCACGTCTGGTGCACCCTCGACTCAAGGGCTCACGGCCGGTGAGTTTGGGATTTGGCAAATCCGAGGGATTCCTGAGCTGGGTCAGGTTTCTCCCCTGTTTCTATTGCCTCTGGGGCGGTCCCGCTCCTCTTTCCCCTTCCCTATTTGCCTTTCATGGCTCTCCTTCCTTCAAAGTCCCCCAATCCTCATTCTTCGAGGGTGAAGGCTTTTCTTTTCTTCCTGTCCTTTATTTGATTTATTCTTTATTTGTTTACCAATTCTTCTTCTTGTATGTAAGTCTGTAGTTAGTATTGGATTATACAGGGTATTTCACGCAAAGTGGGGCCAGACGCACGGCGCGTGGAGGGTCGGACGAGCACATGCCAACTCACTGAGCTCGGGGTCGAGAGAGCGCCCGTACGAATCGCATGTAAATAACGAGCACACATAATAACACACAATCGAAATCACATGTCACAGAAGGTGTAGAAAATGTACTCCACCTGCATCTACACGTTTCTGGATCTTCTAAGGAAATTTTCATTCACACGCATTAGTTCATCTACCGAGATAGCCTCAATTTCTCTCGTGATATTTAGTTTGAGTTCCTCTAGAGTGTGAGAGTTTGTTGCATAAACCTTATGTTTCAATTTCCCCTGTAAATAATTATCGAAGCAATAGGCTTTATTACTTAGCAATAACACGTTATAAAATGTTGAACCACATTAACAAGTAAACAATAACCACGTACACATATTATAAACTTATAACACGTGTAATTTTATATAGGCTATAAATGAAATAACGAAATCAACTCTACTCGTCAAATCCTGCGTCGGAACTGTCTCAGCTCCGTGTTGCAATGTGGTCGTGTGACCTTTGGCTCGAACTTCTACCTGCAGTGCTGCGCCAGCCGTGCAGCTGGCCCACTTTGAGTGAAAGACCCTGTAGTCTTCATCTTTCACTATCGCCCAAACCATAAGGATCTGATAATCTAGTTTTTAAACCCTTTAACCCTTTATAGGTCAATGGGCAGTATATTTAACACTTACCTTAAGGACTATTTATATTGTTAAGGTTGAATCCTTCAACGATTTTTTTCCGAAGTGTTAATATTTCTGGAAATCAAATATTAGACCTAATGTGCTTGATAAAATTATTTTTTAAATAACAACAATTAATATTTCAGTGTGAAAAAATAAAATAAGAAAATAAAAATTAGAATTAAAAATAAATATGCTCGTAAAAATCAAAATAATAATAAATTTATAATCTTCATTTTGAGATTATAAAAATAATTTTATAATAAAAATTATCTAAATAATTATGAACATTAAAATGTTAAATAGAACAAAAACTAATATTAAGAATAATATTACAATTAGGCTAAAATAATTAACATGAAATTAAAATAAATGTAAATAAAATATCTTAATAAAATAGTCTGCCCTATAAAGGGTTAAACAACAATTATCATCATCATCATCATGATCAAACAATCGTTGGAGAATGGCAACTTGTATCAATCAGATCAGCCGTGCCCAACGGAAGGTTAAAAGCAAAATTACACACGACCCTAACCTGGCGAGTGAGAGCTAGTACTTAGTTATATTACTGTGATTTTAAAAGTTATAAACGGATGCCCATTAATTGAATTTAACATCCAATTAGTTTTTATATCAGGTAGTTTGACATACTGTATTTTAAAATGAATAGTCTTGCGACCATAAAACTGCTTTGTGTATAGTTCCGGTGTACTGTAATGCGTGCTCGCAGCAAGAAGTGCTTCATTTCTTGCGCTTGTTCAAACACAGCATTAGCGCGCATGTCATTCCTTTCTCTGGATGGACTGAAAAAAGAATCTCATCTGTTTCTCGTCTTCCTTGAAACATTAAGAAGGAATGTAAGATTGTAGACAGGAAGAGCGCAATTACACAAAAGTGTTCTGATCTGGTAATTCATTTTTTCTGCAAAACCTTCGGCTGCCAAGGACCGTTTACCCACCATGATTCCTTTTCCACACACACTCAAACTCACAGGGTCTCAAAGTTAGTGCAACGTAGATGGCGACCACGGGATCCCAGCTGAGTCCGGCATTGCTGCACGTACTTGTGCAGGGCTCATCTACAATAACCTATCTCCCCCAGGAGCTCACAACTTGTGGAACGTGGGTTGGCAACCACGGGAACCCAGCTGAATCCAGCATTTTTTCCACTTAGGCCTACTTGTGCCGGGCTCCTTTCAGTTATCTTTCCTTTCAGCCTCCCTTGGTCAACACTTGTTCTCTTCCGACCCCGGCAGTACAGTATTAGGGTATCCGAGGCCTAGAGAGTCTTTCACTTTCCCGTCTTAATTGGCCCTTGTCTCATTTTTATGATACCGTCATTCTTCGAGGGGTAGGCTTTCTTTTTCTTTTCATGATATCTCTTGCCTTCTGCTAATGGCCCTTAAGGAGGCAGGGTGAACAGTGTGTAGCCCCACCACTTCCGGTGCTCCCTCGATAGTGCTACACCCTCAAGGGCTCACGGCTGGTGAGTTTGGGATTTGACGACCCCCAGGGATTCCCGATTTTTTCCGCTTTTGCCATTGCCCCTGGGGTGGACTCTCACGTCTTTCCCTTCCCTATCTGACTTGCACGGCTCTCGTTCCTTCCAAGTCCCTCAATCCTCATTCTTCGAGGGTTGAGGATATTTCTTTTCCTCCTGTCGTTTATTTGCATAATTATTTATTTGTTTACCATTTCTTCTTCTAGGATATAATTCGGTAGTTAATATTTGTTCGAGTTTTCATTATATTCTCATGTTTCACTATCACCCAAACCATTAGGGGCCAATAACCTAGATGTTAGGCAAATGAAAACAACAATTATCAAAAGTTTAGTGCTTTTCAGTCGGTCAACACAAATGTACCCAAAAAGAGCTGGGTTATGTCCTAATCCTGAAATAAATTACATGAGATTAATAAAATACACTAGGATGACCAGTTTCGATCGTCAAGCGATCATCATCATATCCATTACACTTAGGCTATAACATCTATGTTTGAGAATACAGATGAAAAATATTTACAATATGTACAATTATTTAGTTGCAGTATTGGTAATGCAACTGTCGTTGTATGCTAAATGTAGTATATCTAATGTAAATATTTTTCACCTGTATTCTCAAACATAGATGTTATAGCCTAAGTGTAATGGATCTGATGATGATCGCTTGACGATCGAAACTGGTCATCTTAGTGTATTTTATTAATCTCATGTAATTTATTTCAGGATTAGGACATAACCCAGCTATTTTTTGGGTACATTCGTGTTGACCGACTGAAAAGCACCAAACTTTTGTTAATTAGGCAACACTGAAAAATGGCTTCAAACCTCACAACAATTATCATCTATATCATACTTATCTTTCAATCGGAGGACTTTTTGAAATTCTTCAGTGTCTGAATGTTATGTAGCCTATGGACAAGAGCCATAAAGTGATGCAAGCTGTCCATCATAATTATTGGTCGTAAAGTATAATCATCATCTTAAGTTTGCAAGGTTGAGCTGTTTAGCAGTCGATATGGAAATATCATTCTCAGCTAGAATAATTAAACGCTCAAGGTCTCCATGCATTGTTTGCATATTATTTTGCTTTACATAGAAATGTCTCCTTTCATAATAACATCGCTTAGGTCAGTCAATTAGCCGTGTAATTGCAGTGGACATAAACTATAGTAATATGGGAAGAGGCCTTGGTATTTAGCACTACCTCAGTACCGCTCCATGGACGACTTTCTGTAACACTACCACAAGCACAAGTTAACATTACAGTTGTAGCAAATATACGCTAATAGACAGTTGTTGTTTTACTTCATTTTAGTTGGCATGGACATCGTGATCATTCAGCCCCGTGTTATTTATTTATTTCTAGTCAATTTTACCCTCCAGGTTGGTGGTTCCCACGGACTCAGCGAGGGAACTCACCACTACCGCCTTTCCAGACAGTGTCCTAGAGCTGGGAACACCTGGTCGATTTGGATACAACTGGGGAGGTGTGATCAGCACCTCGCCCAGGCGGCCTCACCTGCAAAGCGAACAGGTCTCATGAGGGATGGGAAGAGAGGGAAGATTGGGATGGATATGCACGGAAGAGGGAAGGAGGCGGCCGTGGCCTTACAGTAGGTACTGTGCCCGTATTTACCTACCATTACCTGTTGCATCCCACGAAGACAACCGGATCGTAGAACCTGAAAATCCCCGGCTAGAAAAACCCTCAAGTCCTACCAACAAGTGAATGGGATGAAAGGGCACAATCATTCCTAACAAGGTGGCATTAAGAAAGACCATGGCCAAAATAGCAAAACAGCTCAGAAAACAAGAGATTTCTACATGTGGAGCACCTCGGGAGCGTGGAATACTCCGAATCACCCAGCGATGGCCTTCTTAATACAACCTTCCATCACCTCTATAAAGCATCGCGCAGTAAAGATTTAAAAGAGATATAAATTTATTCAAGGAAGAATGACATAAGGACAAGAAAAATCCTAGCATCCTGGTGAAAATAAATCAAATTTACCCCTCAGACAGGGTAAGAATCGAAAATACCAGTCCCAAAAACAACTGGAATTGCCTAGTGTCCAACTTGACACATTGATGAGAAAATATCCGTACAGCACTAACATATTTACTTTATACAATACACTGATGAATTAATTTTGGTCGTCGCATAACCTAATAAAATATAGACCTAATTTTCATGATCATAGTGACATTATATTTTCCAAATATAGTTAGTTAATTACTGACTGAATGATTTACATATATTACATTTCATTTAAGTACACTTCATGTGTATTCTTCGATTAATATTTAACTTGGTTGTTGCAATCATTATATTCGTAGTTTCATTTTCATAATCTGGTTAAATTTATCTCAATCATTTTCAAATCCAACGAGCGGTTAAGCTGATTAGAAGTTTAATTGTCCACTCAATGAAACATATTTAATAACAATTAATTAATGAATTTGCTGGCAATATTTAAAAACTTCATCGAGAATAATCTATCCATTTATCATGATTGTATTCCAGTATTATGCCCAGATTAACAGTAGGATTGATGTAGAGTAATGTGCTATTATCAAACAGCTGATTCCTAAATCCACTCATGGATTAACTTCAATTAATTCTTCGACGGAGATTCTCACAATAATCTCAAATAATTGGCTCTCACTGGCACAATTCAACAATATTAATATCACTTAATAGTGCAACCATTAACAACAATAGTTATTTATAGCATTATCCACTGATATGCTCGACGATTTTGTACACCCTTATACCATAAAATCAAGAAATTATCTGCATTACACCTAAGTGACCACAAAATCAAGGAATGATCTGCATTACACTTAAGTGACCACAAAATCAAGGAATGATCTGCATTACACCTAAGTGACCACAAAATCAAGGAATAATCTGCATTACACCTAAGTGATCACAAAATCAAGAAATGATCTTCTGTGCCCAAATCTAGGAATGGGTATTCCAAGTTTCAGACACCTAGATATCAAGGGAAAGGCTGTAGCCGCTTTTGAAAGTTCAGATATTTGAATATCGCGCTACATTGCTTCTCGAAGCATTTCGAAGGATTTTACCGATAGTTGGATGGCAAGTGACGTAGCGAGTAATAGCAGAGGTTGAGGCTATTTATTGATTAAATAGTTAACTATGGAGTAGTGACTTGAGACTGGGATCAGATTACTGGCACGGCCAAATGAAAGAGAACGCAATTAGTATCAAGTAAATCGGACCAGGGATTCAAGAGATATGAGGATTTCTAGATATCAGGCGATGACGCGTGACCCTGACCGTTTTGAATAAAAGCCAGCTGGAGGAGGCATGGTTAGCTCACTTCAACACAAGCACTTGGCAAGCAAGTTGCGTCTACGCTGAGCCAAGGCACATGGTTGCCGCATCTACGCAGAAGTTCTTTTCAAATCGTGATAGTCACGAGAAGTGCTGCGCAAACGAGTTGGAACTTAGTAAGTTTCTGGTGAGGAGAATCACTAAGGTGATTGATTTCTACAGACATTGGTGGAAATATTTATATTTCCAAAAGGACATATGCTAGACTTTGTCTAGAAAATAGTATTTTGTCACAGTCCAGTAGTAACTTAATACTTGGATGTTTAAATCCATTTCAAGTCAGTTTTCATTTTTGTAACTAGTTAACCACTTCGATCTGTCAGTACACTGAAGACTAGTCTATAACGGTGGCGTTCATTAGTCTACGCAAGGGAAACTGCAAGTTGTCTAGCGCATGGCAGATGGTGATATACAAACCATGCCCAGGGAACGATCTTCAGAACAGCCGTTAATTGCTTAGACTGTCAATGTTTTTCTTGTACTGATGAGATTACAGTGAGTTATGTTACAACTGACATATTTAAGAAGAGATCACTTAGATCTGACCCTATTTCAACAAACTGTTATGGCTTTGATAGAAGCTCATATTAAAATGGAACCACAGTTTATTCAAACGTCGAAAGATACTACCACTATGTCTGACTAGACGATTTGTGGGTCTACAATGGCGGCCGATACAAGGATTATACGTGCTTGTCCGATAGGGCATGTTTATGGATAAATCTGGTACAGACCAGGTTTACTACACTTCAAGACCATCAAGAAATGTAAGCCACATTTGAATTATATTATGCCTAGCTAATTGGAACAAACTATTTTTCTGCAGATGACCAACACATTTTTTTCGTCGTATTTAAAGCTTGTAATGATTTACGCAAGACTTATTAGAGTTAATCTGAGCATTTTCAGCACTCAGAACAGTTTAGGATCGATGACCGAGCATAATGAAGATTTATTTGAATTTTTCATATTTTTGGGAAATTACGGTAATCAGCCGATGTAACTGTAAAAGTTAAATTTATTTTTGTCGAGGAATGGATATTTTTTTCCATATTCGAAGGTTCGAACATGTGGATTCTCACATAATGAGATGATAATTAAACACATTTAAAATGATATAAATAATAATAATAATAATAATCCACTAATAATAATACCGGTAATAATAATTTTCATAATTTTTCTAAATAATTCTTGGATATTATATTTTCTAATAATCATATGTATTGAGAAAGAGCCTATGAAGTAGTTTAAACATTTCTAGTTTGGAACAGGAGATTTTCCGAAGGAGAGTGGTTAGCGCAAGCCCGCATTCAACCAACATTTCAGTTCTGGTTGAACAGTTGACATTTGCATTGAGCAAAGTATAGGTTTCATATAACACGGAGAGGCATGAAACGGGAAGCAAATGATATTTGTATCAAATAGGATATTTTTGTATTTATATAAAATCATGACGTAAATACACTCGAAAGTGAAATAATGCTTTTCATAAGTATGGTAAAGTCACGGGTTGAACTGAATGGTAAAATAAAATAAACTTGTAAGTTTATTAATCTTCCGGTGTTGATAACAAGCAGAGGCTTGATTTATTGTATACATTTTGGGAAGAAAATTTATGTGTGTGGAGTAGTTGAAATGCCATTCCCAGGTGCGCATGTTAAGTCGCAGGAATGAAGGTTTTTTCGAGCATCAATCAAATAGCAGGTTCGATGGCTCAGGTTTATAGTAGAAGTATTGGAGCCACACATTTCGTCGTATGAATAACCCGAAGGTTATTTCTTTAAAACCATCAGTCTTATTTCAACCTTGTTTACGAATTCCATTTAGACTTTGATTTTGCTAGAACCCGGATTTGTCATGATAGTAGTTTATTCTTCTTCAGAGGAAGACCTTTGCCGTTGTTTTTGTAATATTGTGTTCTTACACAAATAGTAGAATGGGCCACTGCCAATTAAAAATAATTCTTTAACCACGAATAATTTGAAGGATATTTTCAAATCCTAGTGCCATGAACTAAATGAATTCATTATAAAACTACAATTCTAATTTCCGCATTCTGTCGAAGAATTGCAAGTTGTAAAAATTGCTAAGAAATGGCCATAAATATAAATATTTATTTCATAATGTTTCCAAGTGGATAATTGAATAGTTGAATGGTTCAACCATTTATTGATCAAGTTAATGATTCAGAAATCATGTATTTTGTTTGGAACTTGAAGTTCATAATCGAGTCACTTCTCGAATGTTTAATGTCAGAAGAACAATTAATTGTTGTTGTGCTTCGCACAAGTTCTTCGATGCTATGCTCAAGGTCAAATACTTTTCAGATGTTATTAATATGTATAAACAATTTGTGTTGCTTCAATGATGATAATATTTTCGACGATATATTTTTGAAAACTGAAAAACAAGTGAAAGTTTAAGAAATTCTATAAACATTTATTCTACGAGTGTTAATATCATGTAAATAGTCAAACAGTGATCTACGTTATTTCCAGTATGGACAATTAATTTTGATCTGGAATTAAATGTTAATAATTTTGGAACGCAGTCCACAGGACTATTAATCGGACTTGTGTTTCCAAAAAGATTGTCAAATGTGTTTGGGAGATTTCTGTATATTGTGTGTAAATAAGTGTGTGGATCGCCACACGTGGAGTGATGCTGCTTTGAGCATCCTTGCAGTCAGATGTTAACTTTTAAATAAACTGAGATAATTTTACCAGATGTGATTCTCCCAATTAAATCTCCTTCTATCCTTATTGTTGCATTGAGCCAAAAATCAGTAAAGCATTTTATAAATTTGATGTCGTTTTTGCGATTTGCTTTAACCCATCTGGCGCTCCGGGATATTTTGACTCTCGTGCTGACTGATTATTGGTAAAATGCATATGTGGTCGTGCGGACTCCGGTCTAAACGGGCACATAAAATAAGATAGAGAGAGAAATGGCTTCGAACGTGGGTCCCGATTTAGACATGGTCAATCGCATGCCGATTTGAAATTGTGATAATTTTTATAGAAATATTTTGGGAGTTGAGAGATGTCTGGTTTGGATGAATAAATTAGTAGGAAACCCAATTAGTGGGGAAAATTAAAAATTTAACTTGGTTAATAATTAGAATGGGTTTGATTATTTTGATAATGGCTTAACCATTAGGGCGTCAAGTAAATTCAGTGGTAAACGTTCGATGACTGGATATACACATTATTAGAATCCAGGTGGAGGATATTTGAGAACTTGCATATTTTTCTTGTGATATTGTGGTAAATGTAATTCGTAAAAGTAGAGAATTTTGTTTTTCCATCACGTCGATATTAGGACAAATCTCATTTTATTATAGTGTTCCAATTAGCTATTCATATTTCTTGTTCTAGTTATAAGCTTGTGTTTGCCACTGTTGTATACCCCTAAGTTTTGAATATTAATTGAAATTATGGAAGAATGGATGAGGATGATGAGGAGTTTGGAGGAGAGTTCAAAAGAGGCTGGACTGCGTGTAGCAGCCATTATGAAAGAAAATACTGAGGCTTTGGAAAGGAAACTTAAAGAAAATTCTGATAAACTTAAAGAAAGTTTAAACGATAAACTTAAGGAAAATTCCGATTTGTTAGAAAGCAGGTTAAAAGATAACTTGAAGGAAAATTCTGATTCTTTAGAAAATAAATTTAAAGAAAATTCTGATTCTTTGGAAAATAAACTTAAAGAAAATTCTGATTCTTTAGAAAGCAGGTTAAAAGGGAACTTGAAAGAAAATTTAAACAGTAAATTTAATTCAATGGAAAGTAAATTTAAAGAGAATTCCGAAATTTTGAAAATGACACTTGAAAGTAAAATGAATAAATTATGCGATAAAACACATGAACTCGAAACTTCATTAGCTACTAACGCTAGTTTAATGGACGAAAAATTTCGCGATGCCGATCTTCGATCCCAAAGCTTAGCTGATAGGATAGAACATGGTCTTAGGAAAGTTGGTGAAGACATGGTCAACCTGGAAGTCAGAGTGAAGAAGGAGAGTAACGAGATGGGAATTCTAGTTGTTCAACGTTTAACGGAACAATTCAAAGAACTTGTCATGGGAGAAATAAGAGAAGGTGTGATCAGTGAGTTGCAGACTGAAATTAAAACCACAGTTGTCAATGAAATTAAAGAGACACTCAAGCTGGAGAATCAAGAGGGAATCAAGGAGATTAGGGAATCTTTGTCATCCCATATTGAAGTAATTGCCAAAGATATCCAAGCAACTCAGAAGGACATATCAGATATGACAGGGTCATTGAAAAGTCATGAGGCTGTGATGAACCAAATATCCACTGATGTCAGGGAAATTTGTAAAGAGACTGAAGCAATTAAGAAGATGGCAGAAGAAAACCAGAAGGAACTTGAGGCTATGAAAAGTCAAATCAAGGATGAGAAACAGTCTGATAATCTGTTGAAAATGCCAAATGTAAGGGGAAAGGAACAGATACAAATAAATCTAGGAGCAGCTAGAGAGACTGATAGACAGGATGAGGTCAGGACAGTATTTCAATCCAACCCCATAACTGTATTTAAGAATATAGAAGACAAGCCTTCTAAATTTTCAGGGCGAGATTCTGTAACACCCGTGGAATTTTTGAGAGAAGCAGGTGATTACCTGAAAGATTCTAAGATCCCTAAAGAAAGACAGATCCGAGTGATAGGGAAGTTCTTGGAAGGTCCTGCACTTTTGTGGTTTAGAGCATTTAGATCCACTCTAACCACTTTTGAGGAGTTTTCTCGTGGGCTATTGAAGAAGTTTTGGTCCCCGGAAACCCAACAGCAAGTTAGAGCAGAGTTATATTCGAAGAGATTCTCGACGTCACAACCTACTCGATACTCAACGTACTTTTCTGGACAGCTGTCTAAACTTCAACATTTAGATCCGCCGATGCCAGATAACGAGTTGATTACTGCATTGATACGTCAATTTCCAGCAGACGTCCAGAGGACTTTGATCGCTGCTGATATCTACAATATGGAACAATTTGATGAAGTATTACAGAAGCTGGATCATACAAACGCTCAATTCTTCCATCAGAAGGGAGCAAAGAATAACAACGCTGTGTATGCTGTTATGGCTGACAGTTATTCTCAGACACCTCGAGAGATTCGAGAGGAGCGAGAAGAGAAATCGCCGAGGGAAGATCCGAATAAGAGAGGATGGAACCAGTACAGTAACAGATACAGTTACAAACCATATGCGAGACCGGATGGTGGTAATCGATACAATACTCGATGGAGAAGACCACGTGATACTCAAGGAAGATACCAGGAAAGAAGATCCTATGGTAGAAATAACTACAATAATAGAGGGAATGGAGATACTCGTCAGTCCAATGAAGAGTTTAACAAGGAGACGAGGAAAAATTTGGAAGCAAGACACCAAGATAACTTGCAATTTTTGGAGCAGAGGCCCAATAATCCAGGTCCATCGGGAACACAACAATCCCGGGGGAATGGTAATGAGAAAAAAAAACTTCGAATTCACAGTAGAAGATAGAATTTTGAACACTTTCACTTCCAGAATTATTAAATGGCAAGCAGAGGATGATGACTTAATTCAACAGAATGACGAACGAAAAGAAATGGGTACCAGAATTAGAATGCCAATTATATCATGCGAAGTATTTGGTATGCCTGTCGATACTGGGGCTATGCTTTGTCTGGTGAGTGAGAAGCTTTATATTCTGTGGAAGCTCAAAGAGAATTTAGAGGAGATTCCAGTATCAGGAATTAAGATCCAAGGAATAATACCCAATAAAACATCTCTGTGCAAAACACAATTATACTTATGTATAACGATTGGAGGACATGATTTTCGACATGTATTTGTTGTAATGAAGGACATGGCTTTTGACATGATATTGGGAGCAGATTTCATTCAGAAATATCAAGCAGTGATAGATATGAAGACAGAGACGATTAAATTCAAGAATACCGAAGAGATTAACTTCGAGGGAAAAGAAGAGGAAGACATCGAGGGAGATGCTCAATGGTCTCTGATTTTTCATGAAGCTGAAGGAAGAGAAGTCTACACTGAGGAGTCCCCAGAGCTAGGGAAGATTTTGGAGGAGTATCAAGATATTTTTGACATTAAGCCTGGTGAAATTGAAGATTTTGAATATTGTGGAAGTAAACAATAATGGAAGCTATGAAGTAGCCAATACACGAACTGGTAACATCGTGGGAACTTATAATGCATCGAATTTGAAGATCTATTATTCAAGAACCAGATGATTTAATGTGTAGATAGGAAAAATAAAAATTTTTCAATTTTTATTTTTTGCTAGATGTGGGGTGGATGTGCCCAAATCTAGGAATGGGTATTCCAAGTTTCAGACACCTAGATATCAAGGGAAAGGCTGTAGCCGCTTTTGAAAGTTCAGATATTTGAATATCGCGCTACATTGCTTCTCGAAGCATTTCGAAGGATTTTACCGATAGTTGGATGGCAAGTGACGTAGCGAGTAATAGCAGAGGTTGAGGCTATTTATTGATTAAATAGTTAACTATGGAGTAGAGACTTGAGACTGGGATCAGATTACTGGCACGGCCAAATGAAAGAGAACGCAATTAGTACCAAGTAAATCGGACCAGGGATTCAAGAGATATGAGGATTTCTAGATATCAGGCGATGACGCGTGACCCTGACCGTTTTGAATAAAAGCCAGCTGGAGGAGGCATGGTTAGCTCACTTCAACACAAGCACTTGGCAAGCAAGTTGCGTCTACGCTGAGCCAAGGCACATGGTTGCCGCATCTACGCAGAAGTTCTTTTCAAATCGTGATAGTCACGAGAAGTGCTGCGCAAACGAGTTGGAACTTAGTAAGTTTCTGGTGAGGAGAATCACTAAGGTGATTGATTTCTACAGACATTGGTGGAAATATTTATATTTCCAAAAGGACATATGCTAGACTTTGTCTAGAAAATAGTATTTTGTCACAGTCCAGTAGTAACTTAATACTTGGATGTTTAAATCCATTTCAAGTCAGTTTTCATTTTTGTAACTAGTTAACCACTTCGATCTGTCAGTACACTGAAGACTAGTCTATTACGGTGGCGTTCATTAGTCTACGCAAGGGAAACTGCAAGTTGTCTAGCGCATGGCAGATGGTGATATACAAACCATGCCCAGGGAACGATCTTCAGAACAGCCGTTAATTGCTTAGACTGTCAATGTTTTTCTTGTACTGATGAGATTACAGTGAGTTATGTTACAACTGACATATTTAAGAAGAGATCACTTAGATCTGACCCTATTTCAACAAACTGTTATGGCTTTGATAGAAGCTCATATTAAAATGGAACCACAGTTTATTCAAACGTCGAAAGATACTACCACTATGTCTGACTAGACGATTTGTGGGTCTACAATGGCGGCCGATACAAGGATTATACGTGCTTGTCCGATAGGGCATGTTTATGGATAAATCTGGTACAGACCAGGTTTACTACACTTCAAGACCATCAAGAAATGTAAGCCACATTTGAATTATATTATGCCTAGCTAATTGGAACAAACTATTTTTCTGCAGATGACCAACACATTTTTTTCGTCGTATTTAAAGCTTGTAATGATTTACGCAAGACTTATTAGAGTTATTCTGAGCATTTTCAGCACTCAGAACAGTTTAGGATCGATGACCGAGCATAATGAAGATTTATTTGAATTTTTCATATTTTTGGGAAATCACGGTAATCAGCCGATGTAACTGTAAAAGTTAAATTTATTTTTGTCGAGGAATGGATATTTTTTTCCATATTCGAAGGTTCGAACATGTGGATTCTCACATAATGAGATGATAATTAAACACATTTAAAATGATATAAATAATAATAATAATAATAATAATAATCCACTAATAATAATAATAATAATTTTCATAATTTTTCTAAATAATTCTTGGATATTATATTTTCTAATAATCATATGTATTGAGAAAGAGCCTATGTAGTAGTTTAAACATTTCTAGTTTGGAACAGGAGATTTTCCGAAGGAGAGTGGTTAGCGCAAGCCCGCATTCAACCAACATTTCAGTTCTGGTTGAACAGTTGACATTTGCATTGAGCAAAGTATAGGTTTCATATAACACGGAGAGGCATGAAACGGGAAGCAAATGATATTTGTATCAAATAGGATATTTTTGTATTTATATAAAATCATGACGTAAATACACTCGAAAGTGAAATAATGCTTTTCATAAGTATGGTAAAGTCACGGGTTGAACTGAATGGTAAAATAAAATAAACTTGTAAGTTTATTAATCTTCCGGTGTTGATAACAAGCAGAGGCTTGATTTATTGTATAAATTTTGGGAAGAAAATTTATGTGTGTGGAGTAGTTGAAATGCCATTCCCAGGTGCGCATGTTAAGTCGAAGGAATGAAGGTTTTTTCGAGCATCAATCAAATAGCAGGTTCGATGGCTCAGGTTTATAGTAGGAGTATTGGAGCCACACATTTCGTCGTATGAATAACCCGAAGGTTATTTCTTTAAAACCATCAGTTCTTATTTCAACCTTGTTTACGAATTCCATTTAGACTTTGATTTTGCTAGAACCCGGATTTGTCATGATAGTAGTTTATTCTTCTTCAGAGGAAGACCTTTGCCGTTGTTTTTGTAATATTGTGTTCTTACACAAATAGTAGAATGGGCCACTGCCAATTAAAAATAATTCTTTATCCACGAATAATTTGAAGGATATTTTCAAATCCTAGTGCCATGAACTAAATGAATTCATTATAAAACTACAATTCTAATTTCCGCATTCTGTCGAAGAATTGCAAGTTGTAAAAATTGCTAAGAAATGGCCATAAATATAAATATTTATTTCATAATGTTTCCAAGTGGATAATTGAATAGTTGAATGGTTCAACCATTTATTGATCAAGTTAATGATTCAGAAATCATGTATTTTGTTTGGAACTTGAAGTTCATAATCGAGTCACTTCTCGAATGTTTAATGTCAGAAGAACAATTAATTGTTGTTGTGCTTCGCACAAGTTCTTCGATGCTATGCTCAAGGTCAAATACTTTTCAGATGTTATTAATATGTATAAACAATTTGTGTTGCTTCAATGATGATAATATTTTCGACGATATATTTTTGAAAACTGGAAAACAAGTGAAAGTTTAAGAAATTCTATAAACATTTATTCTACGAGTGTTAATATCATGTAAATAGTCAAACAGTGATCTACGTTATTTCCAGTATGGACAATTAATTTTGATCTGGAATTAAATGTTAATAATTTTGGAACGCAGTCCACAGGACTATTAATCGGACTTGTGTTTCCAAAAAGATTGTCAAATGTGTTTGGGAGATTTCTGTATATTGTGTGTAAATAAGTGTGTGGATCGCCACACGTGGAGTGATGCTGCTTTGAGCATCCTTGCAGTCAGATGTTAACTTTTAAATAAACTGAGATAATTTTACCAGATGTGTTTCTCCCAATTAAATCTCCTTCTATCCTTATTGTTGCATTGAGCCAAAAATCAGTAAAGCATTTTATAAATTTGATGTCGTTTTTGCGATTTGCTTTAACCCATCTGGCGCTCCGGGATATTTTGACTCTCGTGCTGACTGATTATTGGTAAAATGCATATGTGGTCGTGCGGACTCCGGTCTAAACGGGCACACTTCTATCATAATTTAATACCGCACAAAAATAGTGCACACTCATTGTGGTTAAAACTGTAATAATTACACTGTGTTAAATCGTTATTTAAACGATAGAAAAATACCCTCATAAGTTTAAATCTTTGCCTTACAATGTTTCATTACATCATGTCTTAATATAAATATATCTAGACTTTTCAAAGTCTGACCTAAGAAATGCGTATAAAAGAACGTTGATGTTTGTCAGAAATATCTTAAATCTATCGTGAAGTCGATTATTATTACTGCATAAACAATGCTTCAAAGTAACAGAAGTTATGTAAAATACGTGGCCTCGATCCAAGTGGAAATTGATCAAATTCAATTGTTAGAGGTCTACACCCATTCAGACGAGCTCGAAAATGCTGAACAATATTCCTTATACTGCTAACACCTCTCGCCCTTAAGAATAACGTGAAGTCTCATAAAATAATAACTAATCAAAGTATTCGACAAGACCTAACTTCTAAAACATCCTATGTCCAAACGACTTATATAACTCACACAACTATTATTCTCATTCAGAAAGTTAATTACATCAACGTTAACGCAAACTTGAGTGTATAAAAGACACTCTATTCATCTATGAACTTCTTCAAAGTGCGCAAGCTGCACCAAAATATATGTGCAATCAGCACAAAATAGCCTAGTCTTCTTAAAAATACGTATATCTTTTCCTAATATGTGTCTTCTCGACAATGAAAATATGCATGTTATTAAAATGGATTTACTATATAACTCATATATAATTGCAAGAAAAAACTACACAAATGGATGCGTTTGCCAATCAAACCAAAATCCGGATGACCAGGAAGTCAGACACGGCAAAGTATCGAGCATAGACCTCTGTCCAACCATGCTACAGTTCTAAGAAAGAATGGCAATTATGGTTACTCCAGAATACCCACTAAGCCACTACTTATTAAACTGTGTTTCTTCTACCTTCTGCCGAGCCTCGTAGCGATGTCAAAAAGGATATATATATATATATATATATATATATATATATATATATATATATATATATATATATATATATATGCCATGGTAATCCTCTCCCAACTCCACCAAGGCATAGTCTGCATCCACCAGCTGTCCGGGTCTTGAACTAGGGAATTCCATTCTCTCCAAGCTCCCCAACTCCGGCCGTTCGATCGCCCGTGCCACGAAATGGCGTCTCGACTCAAGTCCACGCACTCGCATTAGCCGTAAGAAGTCTAACAGTTCATAGCAGCTGATAGGCATTCGCTAGTAACCACATGTTATGCTCATATCCATCAGAGATGCGTAAAACATTTCCTTATAATTTTGAGCTGACTGAGACGTGAATACAGCGCTCTCAGAACACATGTTAAATTCTGGTTACTTAATATAAGTCTCTGCCTTTTCGTGTAAGTAGTGCCTATGTCATCCTCTAGCCCATCATGACTAACATGACTGTATGATGTTCACTTATTCCCCTTGACGTCTGATAACTCAACATGACGTTCGGGAAATGTACAGTTCTAGCACATATATAGTGCATAAATTACAGCCTGTTCTGTGGTTAGATACACAGGTGTAAAGCAAGTAGAATCACGCACGAAATAAAACTGTTCCTAATGGCGTCTACCACCCACGTGTTCACTGCGGCGAAAGTATCAATGCGCGTTGCATTATAAAGGAGACTGTTCTTGCTCAATCGCTTGAGCCTCGAGCACGATACTAAAATGTACATGAACCATGCTTGTTCCCTCAGTGTTACACGGTATGTTAATATTTCCAAGTCCATAATCTTCGCGTATATGACTTTCTCAACACGACATGACTTTACCTTGCACTTTCATGTTTAACAGTTCCTAATCGGAATCGCATCATGATCTGAAGCGTCTCCTCGTGCATCGCTCTGCATGAAGCTTCCTTACCCCCTCCCTGGGGTATCTCAGGTCGATGTTAATCGCTCCGACTGCGATATACGTATCTCTTTATATTTTCCAACTTCTTATAAGCCAACAAACACTTGTATTTACTTTCTAGCATTCTAACATAGTGTTTGACATTTATCGTACTGCGTAAATCACTCTAATTAGCAGTTAAATACTATACTCATTTCTCAGGTGAATGAGTCGAATGTTG
The DNA here is from genome assembly GCA_946902985.2 of Meconema thalassinum. Taxonomy (NCBI): domain Eukaryota; kingdom Metazoa; phylum Arthropoda; class Insecta; order Orthoptera; family Tettigoniidae; genus Meconema; species Meconema thalassinum. Next base: position 412,390,056 of record OX336392.1, read on the forward strand.
TGACGTCACGAAGAATGCAGTCCAATAGCTTCGTAACACATTTCTTTTCTTCCTGCGGCCTCGTACACGTTTGCGAAGAATCGGCTACTCTCGGCTCCCATCATGACATAGATCAGAGACGTGACGGTCGCTCACCATATGTTCCCACACAGAGTACCGTTCGAAACTCGTAAGCTAGTGGCGCGCGGGCCATAAAATAATGGTACAGTACCATCCCGGCATTTGCCCGAAGACGGAGTAGGAAACCACGGAAAACCACTTGGAGGATGGCTTAGGTGGAAATCGAACCCCCTCTACTCATTTGGACCACCCTTGGCTGAGTAGACTCCGTTCCAGTCCTCATACCACTTTTCAAATTTCGTGGCAGAGCTGGGAGTCAAACCCAGGACCTCCGGGGCGGCAGCTAACCATGCTGACCGCTACGCTACGGAGGCGACATCCCGCGTACTTGTAGAAATACTTTTCTTAGTAGGGGCCGGATTCTTAGGTTTTTGCCTGTTTTTTCTTCACTTCTAAATAGCCTACAAAATACTTTAATACTTTTCCGAATCACACTCATAAGAGCCATATTCATGAATTCTGTAGTACCTATAAAATACCTAAATGATATGCGAGAACCTAAGAATACCTAATTGTAGTTTTGTTTCATTTGTATATTTGAATTCTTAGTCCATAATTTTTAAAAGTAAACCTGAAGATAGTGTTAATTCCTAGCTCTAGTTGATCGAGATAAATCCTACCTGCCAGAGAAGCCTCCGTGGCTTAGGTGGCAGCACGCCGGACTCTCACTGCTGGGTCCGTGGTTCAAATCCCGGTCACTCCATGTGAGATTTGTGCTGGACAAGGCGGAGGCAGAAGGGTTTTTCTCCGTTTACTCCGGTTTTCCCTATCACAAATTTCATTCCAGCAACATTATCCACTATCATTTCATTTCATCTGTCATTCTTTTAATCATTGTCCCAGGGGAGTGCGACTGGCTTCGGGGGCCGACTCAGTTCATATCCTCGCCGCTAGATGGGGGCTTCATTCATTCCATTCCCTGACCCGGTCGGTCGACTGGAAGCAGGCTGTGGATTTTCATTTTCCTACCTGCCAGAAAATTCAAATATATTAGCACTTATATCTTATTGTTTGTTTATTTACCGTCAGGAAAGTGGGAATACATCTCTTATTATTTCCAAGAATACTACATTTTAAATTAACAAAATTAATTAAACGGGCTAGAGTGTAAAAATCACCTCCGACATCCTTGGTTTCATTGCATTTGAATAATTAACATATTGCCTATTGACTAAAAGTTTAAAGATCTTGGTGGTAATTTGATGAAGTATCGTTATGTAGGTTAAATCATTTACACTCCCGTAGCAATCAGATTTTCAACTAACAATATTAGGCATTAATTTTAAGCTTTGCGGAATTATTTCTAATTTTGCTACTCTTTAAACATAAAAATCTACCGTATTTAAAAACCTATTCTACCTATTAAAAACCTAAAATGGCAATTTTAAAAACCTAAAAATATGATCCCTTGTTATTAGTTTTACGTCCCTCAACATATTGCAGTCGGACGTGGGTTGGCGACCACAGGACCCCAGCTGAGTCTGCCATTGCTTCCATTTTCTGGTGCCGGGCTTATCTCTATCATATTTCCTGTCGACCTTTCATGGCCAACTCTTTTTCTCTTCCGTACCTGACGATATTTGGGTATCCGATTCCTAGGGAGTCTTAATCGGCCCTGTCTCGTCTTTCCTGATAGCCAAATTCTTGGAGAAGTCAGACCTCTTATATTCGTTTCACCGCCTCGTTGGTTAGTGGCTAGCATTCTTCGCTGTTATCGCGGAGGTCCGAGTTCGACTCCAGGCTCTGCCAATAAATTTAATTCTGGTCTGAGGGCTATAACGGGGTGCACTTTGCCTAATAAGGTAAAACTGAGAAGAGGTGGGTCGATTCCCACCTCAGCCACCCCGGAAGTGGTTTTTCGTGGTTTACCACTTCTACTCCCGGTGAATGAGGAGTGAATGGTTCCTAAATTAAAGTCACGGCTGCCTCCTTTCCTCATCTGAATTACAAATAAACACACTATTACAGCCATCACAATAACACAGGTTATCAGACAAACTCCACACTCGCCCAGAAAAACGGGGCTACATGACCACGATGTCGCAAAGCCCTTAAATTAATCATCAACTACAACCAACGACTTATATTTTTTCCTGTTATTTCCTGCCTTCTGCAAAAGGCCCTAAATGAGATGTGTAGCTCCACCACTTAAGGTGCATCCTGGATATTGCTACACCCTCAAGGGTTCATAGCTGGAGAGTTCGGGATTTGGCGAGCCTGCGGGATTCCTGTGCTGGGAAGTTTTCCCTTCTTCTATTGACTTTGGGGCGGACCCTCTCCTCTTTCATATCTGCCTTTTATGGCTCTACTTCTTTCCAAGTCCCTCAATCCTCATTCTTCGAGGGTTGAGGGCATTTCAGTTCATCTTATCTTTTATTTCCCTTTCTCCTTTTGTTTTCCGTTTCGTCTTCCAGTTAGCAAGTTAATTATAAGTCTGTAGGTAGTTAGAAGTCGTTGTAGCTGTAACTTAGTGTTCTTTTCTTTTTAATCACCTTCTTTGCTTTCATCCATATAATTAAGGGAGAGTAACCCATATGTTAGGCCCCCTTAATGAATCAACAACAATAAACTTAATCCACCCTCAAACAAACAAACAAACAAACAAACAAACAAACAAACAATCGCTCCCTGATAACAAAATTAACATGTAGTGATTGCCCTAAGTCCTGCATAGGACAAACCGGACTCTCTTTCAAAGCTAGGTATGAGGAACACATCAGTGCAGTAAGGTCCACCACTAAGCACTGTGTGATAATCAACTGATAAACGTCGTACACAGTTATACAAGCATCATAGTTATCATGAAAATCCCACACATTATACTCAAAGGTGTAATATACTAGAAATATTTCAATTTTCCACACGCTCGTTAACTCATAAAGACAGCATCTTAAACGAAAAGACACAATATTCACATCACTCAATCATCCGCTTTTCAGAACAGAACAAGCTCGAAAGCGGACGTTTAATGAATGAATAAATAAATAAATAAATAAATAAATAAATAAATAAATAAATAAATAAATAAATAAATAAATCAATAAATAAATAAATAAATAAACAAATGCATGATTAAATAAATAAGCACGTATGAAGACCAATCGAGCATCATGTCCTGAAAGCCAGTTCCAGCTGATGATCTTTATTACTGACGATAGCGCCTCAACATGATTGTCATTTTACTAAAGTGTTCTCCTAATTACATTATAGAACAAAAATGACAGGCGAGTATAGCCTACCTAGCTTGTATAGAGATCTAATTAAGTCTATATTGAATGACAGACAGTGGAACCGAACCCAAACCATCTGCACAGCTACCTGCATCACGACGGAGGTATTAGAGATATTACAGGTAAAGTTCTTTTTCTGTAACTTAGCACTTATTTGACAGCTACTGTTGCCAGCTTTCCTAAAGATCATTGTTCTAAGACTCTATGCTTACACACTGAAGAACCACGTGCTCGTGGCAAGAGTGTGCGGTTGGTAACGTTCACATTACTTTTCTAGTCTGTCAGTGAAAGTAGCGGGTTTATAAATATAACAAATCGAAATTTGATTCTTTTTAGTCGGTCAACATGATTGTACCCAATTGTGATGGGTTATTCCCTAATCATTAAAAGAATTACATGAGATTATTAAACACACTTGGATGTCCAGTTTCGATCGTCAAGCGATCATCATCAGATCCATTACACTTAGGCTATTACATCTATGTCTAAAAGTATGGTGAAAGTAGTCTATTTACAATATATACACTTATTTATTTGCAGTAGTAGTTAACATAATGCAACTAGTAAATGTTAGTCTATGTGATGTTTTGTTAAGATACTGAAAATTTGCTTGCTTAGTGTGAATATGTGATAGTTGATAAATGGTCAGTTCAGATTGTATTGTACAGGCTACTTATCTGGTTGAGTAGTGCGTGGTCCGGGTGAGAGCAGTTAACTTGGTCACTGTCTGCTCTCAACTGGGGGCAGTTTCCTGTGTGCGAGGATCTCTTATCTACCTGGGCTTTCCACCTCTCGCATACCTAAGTGTATATGTTCATCGAGCAAATGTGACTGTGTGTTGTCAAGTCTAGTCTCCTAATGTGGTGTATGTTACTGTATACGGGACAATCTTCAACTATAATATGCCAAGTTCATTCTCGCCTCGCATAAGCTTAAGAATCATATCCAAGCGCAAAAGGTGAAACGAGAATGTCCCGGAACCTTTAATACTGTCGTTAATGCCAGCCTAGGTTTATTGAAGAAAAGATACATTGTACATCCTGATCCAATAACATGTTTCCCTTATTAATCCCTTATTTAGCTTCACTACTTCGTTATGTTGTGTCTGTTTCAGACGGGGGATGTTTCCTAGTAGCGTAAAGATGTGTGAATTCTCCATAAATGTGTGGTCGTTTAAATTATTGGGGTTGTTCATTTTAAATAAGTGTATCTCGATTGCTTCCTTTATGTCGGTTCGTAATGAATTATTTTTAAGTCAGTTTCAATATTTGTGAAACTGTGTCCCACGTCGAACATGTGTTCGTCTACGGTCGAGAGAGTCTCGTATTTTATCGCTTTTCTGTGTTCATTGTATCATGTATCCATTCTTCCCCCACTCTGCCCGATGTAATTTGTGTCTTGGAACGTTATGGAATATACTCCTGATTTTGAATACAGGTCTTGTTTATTTAAATTACTGTTGTACAGATGCATTCCGGTGGTTTTGTTTGTTGTAAATTCTATTTTAATGCCTTGTTTTTTTGAACATATTGGTGATTTTGGATGTATTCGCGTTCACGTAATTGAAACGCGCGAATGTTTTCTCATTATTGTCCGACGTTTGAATTTTTTTATTGTTATGCCTGGCTACAATATAATCTATTTTGCTGGACGGAAAATTGTTAAACATACCCATGCCAAAAGATAATTTCATTAAGGAAATCAGAATAAACAAGTAAATAATTAGAGAAAACAATTATGGTTTTAGTATCTCGAATATATTTTTGTCATGGTGGTTTCTCTTTCCTTAATATGAATAGTGATGGTTGCTCCAGTGGTCTCTAGTGTTATTCCCAGGTATTTGAATGAGGGTACCATATATGAGATTTTGAGAGAAACGAAGATTTTGAGTATTCCTAGGTGAACTTAAGAAGTGCACTATCAAGAAAAAGGCAGTACAACTCCAGATCATTACCTTAAGAACAGTGGAGAGGTACGGTAAATTAATTTCTCGTGGCCTGGTGATTGTGCATAAAGAAGATCTAAGATTATTTCCAAATTTTTTGCTGCGTACAACATACTCGAAATAGTGAAGTTTTTGTTTAAGCAGGGTTTTGAAGATGATATTCAGAATCTTGAAATCCCACGAAAGACACAGAACTTAGAATTGAAGTGTGATGTTCATTCTTATCTAATTCCAAGGGTGTAGAAAATTTGGAACTCAGCAGGCATTGTTATATTCAAATTTACCAAATTTATAATTAGATAAATGTCAAAGAGAAATATTGATAAAAATGATCATTTAACTGCTATGCCAAGCAGAAAGCATGTTTTGACAGATCATAGCTGTGTTGGAATACATGGGTCACAGCTCATTGGCTACAATTCACATGGTAGCGGCGGATGGATATGTTCAATGGGACTACTGTACATCCCCAAATGAAGAGTTCATATCTACTGTATACAGTTGGTGTCAGATGGGAGTCGCATGTTACATGTCAATTTCCTTTAAGATGTTCAAACCATATCTAACCACGATTTCCGTTTGTATTCGAGCATCCTGTGCAACAATCATGGACAAGAAATAGTGTAACTAAGTCATTTTCATCAGCCACTTTGTTTTAACGAGACTGCTTCTTGGGTAATCTCGTACTATTTATGTTTTATGTTCATAAAATGCCAAGGATATGGCGTTGATAAACAGTCTCCATTACTGCCAGGAAGTCGAGTGAGTCCTTGGGTCAAATACAGTACAGCTCTGGCAAAATGTCAGTCAAGGAAGGAAGAAAGAAAGAAAGAAAGGAAGTAAGAGCGGGATGGGAGGAGAAAGGAAGGAAGGAAGGAAGGAATAGAGGGAGGGAGGGAGGAAGGAAGGAAGGAAGAGAGGGAGGAAGGAAGGAAGGTAGGGAAGGATGAAGAAAGGAAGGGAGGAAGGAAGTTAGGGAGAGAGGTAGGAAGGTGGGAGAGAGGGAGGAAGGGAGGAAGAGAGGTAGGAAGGTGGGAGAGAGGGAGGAAGGAAGGAATAGAGGGAGGGAGGAACGGAGGAAGAGAGGTAGGAAGGAAGGGGGGAGGGAAGGATGAAGGAAGGAAGGGAAGGAAGTTAGGGAGAGAGGTTGGAAGGTGGGAGAGAGGGAGGAAGGGAGGGAGGAAGGGAGAAAGGAAGTTAGGGAGAGAGGTAGGAAGGTGGGAGAGATGGAGGAAGGAAGGAAAGAATAGAGGGAGGGAGGAAGGGAGGAAGAGAGGTAGGAAGGAAGGTGGGAGGGAGGGAGGAAGGAATAGAGGGAGGGAGGAAGGGAGGAAGAGAGGTAGGAAGGAAGGGGGGAGGGAAGGATGAAGGAAGAAAGGAAGGGAGGAAGGAAGTTAGGGAGAGAGGTAGGAAGGTGGGAGAGAGGGAGGAAGGGAGGAAGGAAGGAAGGGAGGAAGGAAGTTAGGGAGAGAGGTAGGAAGGTGGGAGAGAGGGAGGAAGGGAGGAAGGAATAGAGGGAGGGAGGAAGGGAGGAAGAGAGGTAGGAAGGAAGGTGGGAGAGAGGGAGGAAGGAGGGAAGGAAGGAATAGAGGGAGGGAGGAAGGGAGGAAGAGAGGTAGGAAGGAAGGGGGAGGGAAGGATGAAGGAAGGAAGGAAGGAAGGAAGAAAGGAAAGAATTATGGAAGCGAGGGAGGGAGGAAGGGAGGAAGGAGGGGAGGAAGGAAGGAAGGAATAGAGGGAGGAAGGAAGCGAGGGAAGGATGAAGGAAGGAAGGGAGGAAGGAAGAAAGGAAGAATGGAAAGAATTATGGAAGGAAGGGAGGGAGGAAGGGAGGAAGAAAATAAGGAAGGGAAGAAGGAAGGAAGGGAGGGTGAGTTGGAGGTAGGATGGAAGAAAGGAAACTTGCAGTTATGCTTTCAATTCTCGAACGAAAGTTTCCCCCGGGGGTTCACAACTTGTGGGACGTGGGTTGGCAACCACGGGACCCTAGCTGAGTCCAGCATTACTTCCACTTACTTGTACTGGGGTCCGCTTCTATCACATTTCCTGTCGACATTCCTTGGTCAACTTTTGTTCTCTTCCTACTCCGACGGTATTAGGATATCTGAGGTCTAGGGAGTCTTTCAATATCCCGCATAGATGGGCCCTTGTCTCATCTTTCCTGATCCCTCATTCTTAGAGGGGCAGACCTCTTCATTTTATTTTCATGGTATATCCTGTCTTGTGCTCAAGGCCCTAAAGGAGGCAGGGTGTGTGTAGCCCCACCACTTAAGGTGCACCCTGTATAGTGCTCCACCCTCAAGGGCTCACGGCTGGTGTTTTCGGGAGTTGGCGATTCCGAGGGATTCCTGAGCTGGGTCGGTCTTTTTCCCCTTTTTCCATTGCCTTTGGGCGGACCCTCTCCTCTTCTTCTGTCTTATCAGCCATTCATGGCTCTCCTTTCTTCCAAGTCTCTTAATTCTCATTCTTCGAGGCTTGATGGCATTTCCTTTCTTCCCGTCTTTTGTTTCCCCTATTCTTCCGTTTTGTTTTCCATTCCCTTTTCTAATGTGTGATTCTGTAGTTAATTTTTGTTAATGTTTCATTTTCACTATCAGCCATACCATTAGGGGCCGATACAGGCTGTTCCAGCCGAGTTGCTCGGCCGTATGGAGCGGAGTACTCGCCGCCTTGCGTGAGTAAACCTGCAACATGCAATACAGCCTTGCTGTGGGGGCTGCCACCACTGCGCGGTGGATACATAAAGACTAGCAGGAAGCGCATGGACTTGTGTTATGACCTTCGCCCAGTGACGTATTGGCTATCACCCCCAGTCCCTCTCCAACCGTACTCCGAGCATCACTGCTGAGTACTCGCGTGTACGAATACTCAAACTCGTGGATTTGGAACAGCCTGACCTAGATGTTGAGCCCCTTAAAACAACAATTATGATTGGAAGCAACTATTTATTTCTCTATCAAAATTATATTATATTATATTATCACTGTTGCCAACTGTTGAAAGAATTAGTACCAACGTAACACCTACCGGTACCCTTGAATAAGTTTCAAACAACGTACAAAACAATAATAGTCTATAAATTACTATGACTCGTGCGTGAAATATGTGGACGAGTTTTCATTCATTCATTCATTCATTTACTTCATGTGCAAATGGGGGTTATTCCCCGGTGACAAATTGTACAATTACAGAAAATTACAAACACTAATATCAAACATACTTTATGTACACAAGTTGCGATTTGGGAATTATACTGTACTAATTACATCGGGGTATTTACACTTTCAGGCTTCTTTTAAACACATCGCTATGTTATGGGAAAGGCTCTAAGACTGAGGCAGGTAATGAGCTCCAACTATCAATACCACGGTTAAGGGGACTTATGAGTGAGTTTCCAAAATCTGAAACTACTGGACAGATCAATTTGAAATTTTAATCACATGTAGATATGCCTCTAATTAGAGCATATTCTGAATTACAAATTGATTGCTCTAACCTTTTCTGAAATAATAATAAAAATATTATCAAAACATAGGGTCATAAAAAAAGTTCCTTGCGATGGAGTTTTCACTTATTTTCATCCATACTTGGTAAACAGTAGCACAATACATGTACAAATGAGAAGCTTATTTCCAAAAGATACCAAATCCAAAAAAATCGAAATTGAGATTATGATGGAAAACGTACGTTGGTAGGAAGCTCCATCGTATGAAAGAAAAAGAAATTGCCAAAACGACCTAAATCCATAACAAACAGGGCACTGAAAATCTCGTTTGATGCCAATAAGTACCAAATCCTGTGGCCTGAATGTGCCAATACGTACCGTATCCATGCAGCCAATGAGAGCCATTTCTTTTAGTACTGGATAATATTTTCCATTGTCCATTTTACAAGTTATTTACCATATTCAAGTTCTTTAGACACAAACTACAATCATAATTCCTTAAGTTCAGCTCTGCTAAGTTACTTTGCATGATTTTCATTGTTTTGTTTAATTTTATTTAATACTATTTAAATAATCTATGCCTTCACTGTACATACTTTAAATCTAATTGTTGCATAACTAAATACAATCAGCTTTCTCGAAGATTCTGATAACTACAGTGAAATTTATGTCTTTCCGTTGCAAGTATTTATAGTTTCAGTGCCAAAAAGTACCAAATCCATAATTTTCTTCGAATATTTCCTAAACTGCAAAAGCCTAAACAGAAATACTTGGTAAAACAATGCATTTATTCTATCTGAACATAATAAAAGTGCTCAAATGGATTTTCATTTGAAATTTTACACTCTGAGTGTTTTTCCTCTCTCCTGTAAAATATTACTTTTAGGAATTGGTACCTTTTGGAAATAAGCTTCTCAAATGGAAATTGCTCTGGAATTTTATGTACCTTTTATATTGTGCCCAAGTGGACACGGCTGACTGGCATCGAACCGGGGTCTTTATATAGGAACGACCAGGTCTATGATTCTTCTAAGAATCGAACCATTGATCTCTGAGGGGGAACAGCCACAGTGAACCCGTGGAACAATGAGATAATGCCAGTATATAATAATAATAATAGCTTAATTCCACGTCCAGAACGGGAATATTAAGCAATATAAGTTGGAATATTGTGTAAAAACGCAAGGCAGTATATGCTTATGTTAGCAAGAGGCACAGGAAAGAGCCAACTTGACAGTTTAACAAAGCGGAGTTGAGAGGAGGCGTGGTAGACGTGACGCCAGCGTGCTATTTTCTGGCGACAGTAAGGGAGAAGGCCGTGATTAACGACGAAGAAAATTCCCACCGAACAACACAGAACAGTAGAGAGGGGAAAGTCATCAAGACAAATCAATTAATTCCTGCCAAATGAAGCATTCAAATGAAATGAGACCTACACCAGAGACTTCTATTCGAAGAGCGGTAATTTAGGAGTCTTTGCACACCTAAATTAGAGCCTGTATGTGTTTTTGAGATTATTCACACACGCACTGCGCGGGGGCACGGATAAATCTCGTAGCCGAAGGGGTTTCCCTCTGGTAGCGTCCTAACGCCATGGAAGAAAGCAATTAATTTTAATTAATTGGACGAAGGAATTGCCAGCACGCAAGTGAATTTGGAACCTCCATGAATAGACGAGTAAGAATCACACTTCACTTTGTCAGAAAACGCATTATTTAAGAAGAGAGTCGCTCCTGGAATTCCAGTGGACTACTTTTCGTCAGAAACCTTTATATGAGAGATGAAGGAGAAGGGAGTCAGTTCTTCTTGACTCAACTCGTGGGACGACATGCTGTTCGACCACGCGGGAAAGTGCGCGAAATTTATAAGTAGTGACGTTCAGTATCTTTGTGATGAACAATGAAAGTCGCATCATGCAGCATAATATAAGTAATTCTGCATTAATATGATAACTAGTCTACAGCAGACTATAAGCAGACAGTATACGCGAGTAAATAATCAGTACAGCGTAGAGATATTTCAGGATGATGTTTATAGACAATGAACCTATCCACAGGGAGTGTTACAATATTTAAAATAACACATATAATTGTAAGGAACACTACAGTTTTACGGAAACCTGGAAGGCATCACAAGTATTTGTGATTTATGATTGAGCAACTTTGCAAGATAGAAGATAGGAGCTGTAGGAGACGGGAGATGAGCACACATACGCGAGATAGACTTTCGAAGGAGACAGGCGGTTGTCAGGATTTAACTGCGTCGCAATAGTGGAAATCCAAGCAAGGATCCGTGTGTAAAATTGTGTGTAAAGTTATGTTACAGTGATCATTAAAAGTGTTTATGTTTATATGTTAAAAGAATGTGTGTTGTTTCAAAAGTGTAAAATGCCAGTAGTGCAAGATATTACCGTGTGCAAACCCTATGCAATGTGTCGTATGAAAAGTGTAATGATGGCTTAAAGCAAGCAAGATGGTGGGCAAATTGCTATCATGTTGGACTAACCCAGCAAGAATGAAAGTGAATACCATTCCAATATGTTGATATGATTTAATAGCTCACCATACAACAAATCATTTCCTCAAATATCAAGAATTAACAGTAATTTGTGTACGAGCTCACATCCCTCGTATTTTTATAAATATATGGCTTTGAGGATGATAAGCTTACGACCATTTAGGCGTAAGACGTTGATGAAAGTAACGGTATCGTTAACTAATAATAATAATAATAATAATAATATAATCTGAGGTCGGTGTCAATAATATATACATAAATCGGCATATTCATGCATATAGAACGTGCAAAGTGTGTCATATCTATTGTAAGAATACTGTGTTATTGTGAAAAGTGAGAAAGAGAGATAAAATAGCGAGATAAAGAGAGGTTTTCAGTGTAATTGAAATGTTAGATAAATGTTTTACAATGTTATACTCTACATGGTTGTATTTGAGAGCCATTATGGTAGGCAATGTAAGTGCCAGTAAATTAATACTTGTTTTGGAGCTACGTAAAACTTTGGTTTATAAGTAAATGTATGGAGGACATGAGTGCTTTAGGAATTGAGTCATCTGAAAGAAATGTTGTTTTAGCCGCGATCAGCGAGCATGTAACGTAGAATGAAGAGATTTGCGTCAATAAATTGCAGGGACCATCCAAGAATAATTCACGCGTTGACGAATCTAGTAGGCCAATCTTCGAAGCTACGATATGGCATCGCCTTAGAGCATACATGTGTATTCGCATCAGAGTTGGGGCAGAGTCTGTCTGTATCCCACTGTTAGCAGAATCTTCGCTGCCAGGGAAAACCATTAGACACCCTAGGTACGCCAGTATAGTAATTGATCTGCCCTTAGAGGTAAGACAAAGGTTCTTCGAGTAGGAAACTGTTGATTTCCTCTAGTTATATTCGTGCCCGTACAGTGAGATAACATTTTGAAACTCAGCTGGGACGCGCACAGAGCCACTGATTACGGCCACAGAACGGCGAAGCTATTTTGTGAGCCATCCCTCGCGATGAATACTAATTAGGAGCCGATATGAGCCCATTAAATACTCTGTGTGTAGGTATTAAATACTTAGGTTGACTCAATTCATAATGACACAATCCAATCAGGTACCTCTAGCAGAGCTGCACCCTTGAGTGAGCACATGGCCATTGCAGGAAGTCGGTCAGGGTTGCAGGCAGAGGCCACAGACCCGGCAGCCATCTTGCATAGGGCTGTCCGTGACGAATCTCTTGTTCACACTAAGGGGAGTCAATTTGACCGGATCCCTTTCTCTTTTCTTTTAAGATTGTAGTGGGACACTGAAGAATCTCGATATTTCGGAAAGTAATTAAGATATGCTTGATATTATGGTATCAAATGAAGTATATGTACTGTTTCCATACATATGGAATGTTGGAATGAAGTAATTGGATAAGATTTGGCCAAGTTATTGTCTGAGGACAAATTAACTGCACCAAATAAATAGATGCATTTTTGTAAAGAGTAATTACCCAGTTCATGCTAATTTATTCAGACGGGTAGCGTAATTTAACGATATGACACGTTTGTAATGATAATAATAATATGATCAGACTCAGAAGATTGTTGTATGGTGAAGCTATAAAATGTCTATAACTATGTGTATTTTGGAGGGAAAGGTATACCACTTCAGCGTTTGAAACTTATGGGAAAAGAAGACGATCAGCGCGGAAAAGCAACACATGTTAAGCAAGGCATAAGCTAATGAAATCAATGTGATTCAAGGTAAATGTTTCGTTTCAAAACGGATAAATATTTAATAATTGCATAACTGTTATTTAAATGTAATTTGTGTTTGTTGTGTTGTGATATGCAAATTCATGTTAAATTGTGCCACGAGAAGAACACTATGGACACTCGTAAATGTCGAAGAGTAGCAACGTTAAAATATCTAGGATAGATATGAGTGCGGTGGAGCACCAAACTTTATGAGAAGAGACTCACATATAATTTTGATTTTTGTTGGGGGAAGTAATTGTAATATCTTGTGTTTTGTGTTGTGTTTTGCCATGAATTAATACCATTAAATGTTATATTTAGGAATTTTTGTTTCTTTCAAGTAGAGTAGTAACCTGACAGACTCAAATCCTGAATATGTGATCGTATAGTGGGTTGAACGCCCCATGCCTCAAAAGACCGTGAACTAGCTCAGATACGAACACGTGTTCCATGTGATGACGCAAGGGTACAATATGAGAGTCAGAAATGATAGTCAAAGTGATAATATTCATGTTTTGCCCTAAAAATAAAAATTATTTACTTATTTTTGAAAGCAAAAAAAAAACAGTTAATTTTCACTGACATAAAAATCCAGAGCAAATTGTAATGTTCATACATATTTTAATATGCAAACCAACTTTGAAGCAAATATCTTAAAAACTGCAATACAAGGAGCATTTTTATGATATTACATGTAACAAAAATCACTCCATGAGAAAACAGCAATTGATGTTGGAGGTTAGTTACTTACATCAGAACTGCCCTGCACCATATGTACAGCCCTCAGACTTCTTCATCCTGTCTTCTAGGGACAAGTTCAACAGTTTTCTCTTCTTTCTTGCAGTTTTCTTTCCTGGAGTGGTCCTTTTTCTGCTCTGTCGAAGACGTATGTGGTCACGTTGCTCACTGATCTTCACTGAAGTTCTTGTCATAGCTCCTTGCCTAATGTCATGCATCACTTCTAGTGTTTTCACACAACCCATGTTAAATTCACTCACTGCTTTTGTAACTGCTAATACCAGCTTCTTCTTTGAAACGAAGACCTCTTCAGGGCAGTTATGCCAAATAGTGCTATGGAGACTCTCGTTGGCATTTTGTGTTTTCCCTCTCTTACACCTATCCAGCAAGGCATATGAGGCCAGTCTTTGGTAAATAGGCAATATTTTACCAACAATTTCAAAGGACAATTTTGTTTACATTTTATCATGGCTGTCGACAGGCTTTCCCTCAGCTAGCTGCCTATTATAAAAACACCAAGATGTGATGACTTCCGGACAGTAATTATGCTGTGGCACAGTGTCTGTGAATGCATAGTGTTTCACAGTAGCAAATATGGCTCGTGTCATCTTCTCAGTATCAGGTGCATTATTGGAAATGGCATGTCGATAATAGTTTGTGAGTTTCACAATAATGGCTTCCTTCACACTACCTTCCTTTCGACCCCCCAAGTGCCTCACCTTTGACCCTACTATCCTTTACCAAGTTACGAAGGGCCAGACCAAGCCTCTTTGCAACATGGTTCAGACATACCTCCTTGGTAATTTCAATATCAGGCTCATACACCTGTAAGCTCCTCAAGTGCGCAAAGGTTTTAGCATCCCCATCGGAAAGCATACCTGTGTACCTCATCCCCCTTTGACTGACCTGTTCCAAAGAATTTCTGCAGCGCTCTTCTCCATGGCATTAGATGAGCCATTATAGTTCCTTTCACACATACCTGATTCAACGTGGGACCTGTGCCAGAACTCAAATTCTGGGGACTTGTCTCCTAAACTGTTTACTGCCACGGTACATTCAGCACAATACTTTGATAGGACTTCAAAATCTAGCACTATTCCACTAAGAAGGTTAACAACAATACCTATCCCATAATTCGAGGTATGGCCTCTCTTCATCCAGGTGCCGTCGTAAGACACAAATATATCAAGCACCTCATCATTACCCTTCAGTAAGGGATCTGCTTCCTCACAGGCAGCCCGGACAACATCAGCAGCTAACCGTAAGACCTCATTTTTAAAAGCCCTGCCCTCACTAACCAGTCTATTGAAATGTTCTGTGAATGATCGTTCCCCCCAGAGAATGCATATTCATATTTATAGCAAATTTTTGCATTGCCCTGTGTCCCTTCCCCATGTCTGTTCTTACACGTGGGGATGTGTACGCCTGGCATGATTCATGGAGACAAGCACTGCACTTCACAACAAGCTTAGATAAAAATCCCTTGTTTTCCCTTATTTCTATAACTACAGATTTTGCTTTACACATCCCACATAATAAACCTTGAGTAAGTTCATTCCAAACACTGTTATGTACAATAGTGTACAGAGACTGGCCTACCTTCTACTGCATCAGTGAGATGAGAAAACATTTTCAACTTTTCTTCACTCCTTGAATCAGCTGGCTGTAGTAAGGTTTCGACTTATGTACCAGGTGTTACAATACTGACTTCACTTTGTGCTGACAGACGAAGTCTGTTTTCGTAAGACAACTTTCCTGCCTTACTTTTCTTAGACTGTCGTTTCTTACTCTGCCTATAACCACTTCGCGGACTTTGCAGTCTCTCCATTCTAAATTACGCCTAAAAACAACTAATAGCGTGGAGTATCACACGAGGAATAACAACACACACTACAAACAATATTAGCCTCGTCACAGATCAATATTCACCAAGAAATATTTCAATAACAAACCAAATGGAGCATGCCAACAGAGATCATACTGTAGCGGTAGGAAGTAACCATAGTAATCAATTGAGGAGGTAAATTATTTATTTATTTCTTCTATTTACTTCACAACTGGTAACATATATGTATTGCATGCCATGAAGAAAAATATAACTCAAAATCTAAAGGAAACTATTTCAGTACTTTATAACAGACCTTATTTTATACCCGTGTATAAGGTTATACATTGACTTCCGTAGTGAAAGTATGAGAATTGTCTGTTCCTAAATGTCATAAGACACTTGCCTGACGATTTCCGCAAGTGAATTTCGTTGTAACTTTATAGTAATGATACAGAAAGAAGGTCCCAAGTGTTTCAGTGTATGAGGCAGGTGGGCGTGACGCGCGGAGGTATTTAATAATGATGCGCATCCATCTTTAAATCACCGCCTGGGCTTTAAAAATGGCGCCACGGGAAAAAATCCAACACTCCTTGATTCTGAAAAGGTGTGGGCACCAATTTTCGGTAAAATCCAAATTTCCGTATTTTGGTCCATATTTCATGAAAACTCACTCATAAGTCCCCAGAGCAGAGCAGATCATCCACACGAAGTTAAGGGCCAACCGCAGCGTACACATTATGGGAAATATTCTTTCATTAACCGTGTTATTGATAGTTGGAGCTCATTACCTGCCTCAGTCTTAAAGCCTTTCCCATGACATTCTAAGACTGAGGCAGGTAATGAGCTCCAACTATCAATACCACGGTTAATGAAAGAATATTTTCCATAATGTGTACGCTGCGGATGGCCCTTAACGTTGTGTGGATGATCTGCTCTGCTCTGGTACTGATATCGCGCCAGGAGATGGCAGTTGGGTTTGAACTGCAGAGGTCTTCCCGCTCACTGCTTATCGCACATTCCAAAAACATTAAGTTAGTCATTACTTGCTTCACTCACTCAGCACATTCCTTCTCTCTCTGGCTGCGTGTTGTGTGCTGCGATGACAACGATTGGCATGCAGGGAGCCGATATATTTAGATCTGGAATAGGTGGACCGCGCATGCGTACTGCGAGACCCCCCGCACCCCGTCACAGCGTGTTCAACTGCCATCTCCTGCCGCGAACACAGTAGGTGGGATTTCCCCAGACGTTTGTGTAGTTCTCCCCATGCTATCCGACTGGTTTCTATTTTTTTTACCGTATGGCTTTTAGTGCCGGGAGTGTCCGAGGACATGTTCGGCTCGCCAGGTTTGTAGCTGCTTCGAGACGGACACCCAATGGGTGAGCTACAAGGACCGTTGGGGAGGAAAGTTGGAATATAAGGACGAGGAGTGGGAAGGTAGCGGCTGTGGCCTATAGTTACGGACCAACCCCGGCATTTGCCTGGAAGGAAGATGAGAAACCACAGAAGACCATCTTCAAGGTTGCCGGCGGGGGGATTCGAACCTTCTCGTCTCCCGGATGTGAATGACTGCCAGCAGTCATGCCGTAACGACCACGGCTAACTCACCCGGTGGCCGACTAGTGTAAGTGTTAGACATAGCGTATAGTCTGGATTTCGTCCTTCTATCTTCCAGAGATTCCCACCCTAGTTTTTCTTTTATTCGAGTTACACTACATTTAAGTTTAAAATTGTTGAGCACTATCACAGCTCATTGATGAGCCTTACCTGATATGGGTCCCAAACCGCTGAGCCGTATTCCAAGATTGACCTCACTAGGGTCAAATATCCTAATTATTTTGCGGTGGAACTGCCTTTTAATACCCGCATTACACAATAAAGTGATTTGTGAGTTTTGTGCACACAGGGAATCGAACTGATGTGGGACAAGGTCGGATATGTGACCTAGCGGCTTGGAACACAAAAAGAGTGAGGTAGAGACGCAGCAGGTAATTGTAGCGACACCTCAAGGCGTGGGAACCCGCCTGCCTAGTGCTACTAGCGGCGCAGAGAACATCGGCCCTCATACTCACTCGGTACCGGCTATACTCAGGGTGAAGTAAGGTCAGCCTCGTCTAGGGCAGTGTTCGACTATTGCTTCAGATTTGTCAAACTTGTTGCTTAGTGGGGGTCCGGGCGGGGACATCAAGAGCCCGCTGATGAGCCAGCTTGATGTTCTAGACGAAACCTCACACAAGACACGGCACAAACCTAGAAAAATTGCTGAGTTTAAATTCACTGGCCGTGAAAGCCAATATACCGTCTTCTTGTTGCTAATGTTTTGCCCTATTATATTTGAAATAAATCATGGATTTCTCATTTATGTAGCATTTTTGAATATATTTTGAATTTTGAGTCATATTTTGCATTTGATCGCGTCCTTGTTTACAGGTGTTGAAAGGTAAAAATACAAATCTTTTCCCTTTAACGGACAGTGTCTTGGGGCAAACTTGTGATTCCAGATCAGAAATGTCTAGATGCCTGGACCCTGGTGACTCGTTCTGCTTGCTTTAGAAAGAAATGACTGAATTACTAGGAAAGTCAGGGTGAAACTATTTTGAATTTTGTCCCTAGGGAGTTCATTCACGAGTCAAAAATCTACAGAAATGAGACTGTCACAATGACCATTTATTAAAGAAGAATATTACACGTTGCCATTTCATTTTTGTTTTTCCTTATATGATATCTCGTTCAGATCAAGCAAATTATTAGAGCTGGAAATGTAATTATTTAAAAAAAAATAAAGCGAAATAGGCTAATGACGCGTTACTTTAGAATTGGAAACAGTAAGGCACTTACTTTTCACACGAAGTGACTGTAAAGACAATAATAATAATATCGTATGGCCTCGGTGCCGGGTGCAAGCTTTGTTAATTGACACCCAGAGGGCATGTCGAATTTCGTCGTTCCTTTGAACGCTATGAAAGTCAAGAAGGTTAGATATGTAAGCTCCCTGACACTACAGCACTTTCTAGTAGAGAATGGAGGAACTTTGTGTTGGCGGAAAATCCCGAGATTAATTTTGCCATTGAACACGGCCTAATGAATTCAAATGGGCTCTTTAACATGCCAACAACGTATGACATCCATGTCGTGATTTTTGTCGCTTTTCAAAAAATCACTTACCATGGCCAGGGGCGAACCTGCATACTTGGGGTTAGTAGTCCCACACGTTAACCACTCACGATAAATTCGTTATTATTGGTAAGTAACGGTAACTGTGTGTTAGTTACTTTTAACACAAAATAAATGTAACGTTGACTTTGTTATTATTTTTGGTAGGTACTGTGACCGTCAGCCGGGTGGCAACGGCACCTTCAGAAGTCCTCCGGTAAAGCTGTCGGGATAGCCAACAACCGCGATGACTCTCCTAACATCTCCCCCGTCGGAGCTTTAAAAGTTTGCCGTGAGGATCAGGTGAACTTCCTAACAATAGGCCAATGCGGCACGAGGTTCTATAGTCCACGGGGAGCAGTGGTACATGGTTGCGATGGTCAAAGACGGCCTAAGGAAAGGTTCACCTCAAAAACTAGACTGTGAAATTAAACATCCAGGCTTATGTAAAACACCGTGAAAATTTATTGTAGATTTCCACAAACCCCTATCCTAGTTCGGAGGGTTATATTCGGCTAATCCGCAAGCTAAAAGTTAATGATAATAAAAGTTCAAGTCCCTAACAATGAAGTTACATTAACCCTCGCGAAAGATCTAATACACAATAAGTAAGCAACAGCAACAACGCTGGGTAAATGGTACGACGCAAAATCCCTAATACAAGTTACATGATCAAGCTAATATGAAGTTACATTTAAGTGAAGGAGCAAAGCAAAGCTAAGTTATGGTGGTACCATTTCCACATTTACATTTAACTTTTCTAGCTAAGTCCTATCAGTTAACATTCAAAGTTACGGCGGTGACGTCCGTAATAGCAAAACAGTTATAATACAAAGCTAAGTGTACAGCCATTTAAAAACAATTAATCTAATCAACAATCATGTGCTAAATAGCACGCAATAAAGGTAACATGGGGAAAAATACAGTTTCATGACATCAATAATTATAGTACAACACAGTTTTTATTATAATGCCTTCCTGCCCCATGGTTAACTCTTTGTAAACCATTGTCATCTAGCTTGATAGTAATGTCGGTGATAGCGTAGTTAGAACCACGTCTGACAATCACATGGCCTGCGCTCCACACACTATGAACTAATGGTTCATGTGTGCGCCAGGTCACAACAAAAATGTCTACAGTCTTCGTCGTCTCCAATAAAGGAAATCCCTTCATATGCACGGCCATGTCAGCAGGTTCAAATGTAAGAATGTCAAAGTTTAAATGGAAATAATATGTTAGTTAGATCTTGTTTAAAACAATTATGCGGATGATGTTTATTATGTCGGTTTATGTTCCTTCCGTAGGTTTATGGCGTATTCTGACAAAGGCCTGACAAGGAGTAGTCTTCTAAAGATCATTCTCCCGCAGCAAAACATCGACTCAATAGTCGGAAAACTCAACGAGCAAACTCGGCTCGGACTCACAATAACACGAGTTATCAGCGGTAAATACCCCGCTTTCAACAACTCTCATAATAATGCCTCATAAAAACAACAGATGCGCGACTTACAACAATGGCACGTCTTACTCACTCAAGGCACATAATATCATGGGTTACCTGCGGCAAAAACCTCGCATTTAATAACCAAATTGCCTTCATTATAATTTGCCTCTCTCAAGAGGATCGCCAACAATGCATAAAGAAGCCTGACAACCCTGGACATGCCGAAATGACATTCCTCGCAGCAAAATATCTAACTAACAGTATGAAAATCCAAGAAAAACAAATGAACAAAAATACAGTAAGAAACACTGGGTTTCATGAGAAATAGCTGCATTGAAAGAAAGAGATGAATGAAATCAACATTCTGTCCTATGTTATCGTAGTTCTGTCTCGCTTTCAAGCATTTGTTTTCAAGGTTACTGGGTCAACAAACCAGTTTATTGGTGACAACTTCACAAATTGCAGTCCTTCACTGACCACATTATTCAACAGGCAAGGCCGGCTAGTTTTAACATTATATAATACCGTAATATTTGGCCTTGTCATTCTTAGCATATGCTTGGTTCAAAAACCTTATAGAAGCCGTGTGCTAAACACGTTACAATTTAACTGTACAATAAAGTATCGCAGTCCTTCATTTCAAAGAATAGTAAATCACAGACATAACAGCATGTCTCACGAGCTTCTTTGCTCATCAAAGATATAACACTTATTAAGTTCTCAGTATAACATTAACACCTGTGTCCTCATGACAGAAACAAAGTAGTAACAAATTGATAAATATGGCACAGATCTGCAACTCTAGACCTGCATAATGATGCGATAGTGCACTTAGTTCGATGCTTGACATCTACACTTTCTCCAAAATAATAAATCTGTCAGTATTTGACTATAAATTGGCTTCTGAGCGCTTTCAAAAATGAAAATACAGCATATTTTTATAAAACTGGAAACTACAGTTGGTTTCCTAACGATACGACCTATCTAACGAGGTCATAAGTCTCAACAGACTGGTTGCAAAGATTGCAGTTAAATAAAGTGACGATGACATCTGAATGAAACCACGGATAAATATCCTACACATGGCTGAGCAAAATAGCTGCAAATGATTACAGTCATGTTTGGCAGTGGGTCGGCTATAACGTGATACGACGTCCATCAGGACGGCACCAGGGTTAACCAAAACTGGTCTACCCCACAGGGTGACTCACAATGACTGAAATAAACAACAATTAT
The DNA here is from genome assembly GCA_946902985.2 of Meconema thalassinum. Taxonomy (NCBI): domain Eukaryota; kingdom Metazoa; phylum Arthropoda; class Insecta; order Orthoptera; family Tettigoniidae; genus Meconema; species Meconema thalassinum. Next base: position 412,411,444 of record OX336392.1, read on the forward strand.
ACTAATTACAACCCTACCTTGCAAATGGCTGACACATAAGTGCGGTTGATTCACAAAAAAAAAACTACGATATCTAAATATACCACCGCGGACTATTACAAAAGAAAGGATGCCCAAACTCACGACTTTTGGTAGCTCTCACATCGGCTCAGACATTCATTGACCAGGGTCGCGAAAAACTCTGCTTGGCTCTCCAGCATGGTCCTGTCCTCCACGGATTCACCAATCTGGACCTCCCAAGCAACCAGGGTTCGTTCGCCTCCGGATGATGGTCTCCCAAAAAGGTCTGGAATGTGCCTGGAAGTCGGCATCCACGTTCCTTCGTCTGCGTCCTCGGCATCCTGACGTTCCATCAAGCTGGTGGTCTCCATCACGACGTCTCCCTCATACCGGAATGGTATTAGCCCATAATCGTCTTCTTCACCATGGCGTGGAAAAGTTCAATGTCTTGCATGATGTCGAAAATGTCGAAATATCTCGTTCCTCTCGGCGTTTTGGCGTGATTATTGTGGACGATGCAAATAATAGTGTTCTCCACAGTATTTTGTAGTTTTCAGCCTGTTGATCCTCAAGATTCAACACGATGCGATGCTTTGCTTGTTAGCACGTGCAATTGTATCACGTTTTATCAATCACGTGGCATCCGCGATAAAATTGATATTTTCAATTCAGAATTTCCGTAGCAATAATGTTGTGATTGTTGGCAGTAATAATCACGTCGTCTTGGCACAATTATCAGACGATAACTCTTATATTTTCGGCGTGGCACTTTGCCCTTCCACTTACACGTGGGAAAAATATCTGGCGTATGGCACCAATTACAGTTTGTAGAAAATATTGCCTAATATGGCCTTTCGTAGAACAATAATATGTCCACGATGTGTGACAACGTTAGTATAGTTATTTTCAACACACGATGCAGTCGGATGCTCACTTGAGCACAAAAATATTTATAATGTCCACGTCGCGACGGACGGATACTCGAAACACGCCTGTCGGGCGTCAGATCTCCAGATGTAGTGTCGTCACTGACTTTCACTCGGAAGTAGGTCGCCAAAACGAAGTAATTGAGCGACTACTTTCATAGCTCCTTGCGTATCTGCAAGTGTTATACCTTACCAAAAACGTAATAATCATTCACCAAAATGATTCAATAATACAGAATGACGAATTAGAATATTCTGAGTCTTGTGAAAGGATAAAAGTGATTAACAAGACCTCCAAAGTCAAAAATGCAATTGAGCGCTACTTCAAAGAGTATAGCATGAGCTCTCCGCTCCACGTGGTATTCTGGGTATGTTCAAAAGTACTACATCCCATAATAATTATTCCGTCACAAAAATATCACATGAACCATAGCTCAGCGGGTTCAGTACCGGTAAGTGTAAGTCGACCCCGTGGTGTTGGGGTAGCGCGTCTCCCTCTCACCCGGGGGCCCCGGGTTCGATTCCTGGCTGGAATGGGGTGCACTCAGCCCCGTGAGAACAATTGAGTAGCTGCCTGACAGTGAGGCAGCGCCCCGGTCACGAAAACCAAGATAAACGGCCAGAGGGAACCAATGCACTGACCACACGTCACCCCAATATCTACCGGGTGAGTTAGCTGTGGTGGTTACGGTGTAGCTGCAGGCAGTCGCTCACATCCGGGAGGCGAGGGGGTTCAAATCCCCCCGTCGGCAAACTTGAAGATGGTTCTCTGTGGGTTCCCATCTTCTTTCCAGGCAAATGCCGGGATTGGTCCCTAAATATATATGCCACAGCCGCTACCTTCCAATTCCTCGTCCTTACATTCATACTTTCCCCAACAGACAACACGCCACACGCGACGGTACTTGTAGCTCACGTCATGGGTGTCTGCATAGAAGCAGCTACAAACTGGCGATCCGAACATGTCCTCGGACACTCCCGGTACTAAAAGCCATACGCTTAAAGAAGAAGTCGATTCCCGGTCAATGCATGTGAGATTTTCGAAGTGAAATGCCATGTCCTGTGGTTCGGATTCCACGTAAAAAGGAGGTCCCGTGGCTCATGATCTCAAGATTAACGGTCACGTTAAACTACAAGCTTCCTTTTAAAGAAGAAGAAAAAACATCTGCAGGCAAAATGGTTGGGCAGGGATCGCTTGGTGGGCAGAGGCCCTTCGTGGGCTGTAGTGCCAGGGGTTATGTTATATTATTAAACGGTAAGTGTAAAGCAGTTACTTTACACACGAAGAAACTCTAACGATAAATTCGTTATTTTTGACAAGTGATGTTAACTGTAAGGTAGTTACTTTTCACAACGGCAATTCCATATTATTTTTGGTAACAGTAAGTGTAACGCAGTTATTTTTCACGTGAAGTAATTGTAACGATAAATTCGTTATTACTTTTGTAAAGGGGAGTTCCAATGTATAAAATATGAACATATATCAATTTTGAGATTTTTATATGACGTTTAAAATGATATATAACACTTGATATTGTTATTTGCGAAACATGTGTAATATTTATTTAAATAATGCAGTGCGCATTAGAAAACATTGAAAATTAGAACATACAAAGGCATCTTCTCAGAACTTAACTTTTGCACATAATATAAGCTTAAATGTTCCATATTTTTCAGTTGCTACTTATCACGGAAGTCTCAAACTTCTACCACCTGTAGCTTGGCTTGAAAATGAGATTTTAACACAGGGATTTTGATCTAGTACAAATACTTTATGAAAAAACAAGATGTTCAGTAAAGAACATATAGCCTACTTTCTCCTAAATGTATGAGTATAGTTATAACTCGTTGTTATTATCAAAGAGTATAATTGAATCATTTCTTGGTTGAAGACCTTAGAAACTATTTACCTCTACAAAACGCCACAACCTAGATAAAAACTGTTACCATCATTGAAGAAAGAAAGATAAGAAGTATCTCAAGAATGTTGTGGATCTGGAGACATAATCGACCAGACTGGCTGCGTGGCTCAGCGGCTTGCTGGGCCCTAGGTTGCAGGTTCGTATCCTGGCGCAGTCAGCTGGCATTTGAGGGTGCACAAATGCGAGGGAGCCGTGTCAGTACATTTACTGGCACGTTAAAGATCCACTTCGGGCCAAAATTCCGGCACCCCGGCGTCTCTAAAAGCTGCAGTAGTTAAAAGGGACGTAAAACCAATAACATTATTATTATTATTATTATTATTATTATTATTATTACATAATCGACCTGCCGTGGGCAACATCCAACTTTGAGTTGAGGCATGTCTTTACACGTCTGGTTGTGCATGGCTTTCACAACCCTAATTGAATTAACAAATCTTTCCATGACCCTACAGAGACGTGTGTATACAAACTATGTGGATATTTTCGATTGCTATTTGCCTGAAATAAAATTATTAATTAATAACCTGAACTAGCACCAACGGCTAGAATTCAGTTACTATGACTGTGAAATCGTTTTGTTCTTTACTTCAAATAACATTTTCAATTAACCCACACTAGGCTGTTACAAACCCTTTAAAATAAAAAGTAAAAATGTATCGTAGTATCATCTTGTCATTCTTCAAATTCGATGCGCATAGAATGCCAATGGTATAGTAATCAATGGAGTCCCACGTAGACCAGTCGTGACATCTAGTGGAGAAGTATCGAACAATATAATCCTAACAGAGCGAGTGCATTCTAGCGGCCATAATGAGAAACTTTTCAATAAAATCTGGAAGTTAATAAGTAGGTCGGCGTGCAGTTACCTTTTTGGCTGCTAGATGTCTCGAGCAAATCTGCTGGCGAATTATGTTTTAATTAAATATATATTTTCCACCATAATATGCACAATATAACGCTCAATTTTAAAAGGTCTGAGTCAATACAAAACAATAAATATATAAAATTTCAAGCAAAAAAACCTATCTCTGATCGGGTTTGACCATAGGCATTTGAGCGATAGGCCAACGCTTTACCACTGAGCCAATTGGGCCAACGAGTTTCGTTCTATATAAAATGACTTACATAGAACTTGTTAGCAAATAATATTTTACACTAAACTATTTCATCAGTGGAGTATATTATTTATATATAAAGCATTTCATACAAAGTTTATTTATTTTGTATCAGTACGCTATATTGCATGCAATACTCAAATTAGTGAAATATAAGTCAGGCACAAGATATCCACTGCCATCTTGTCTTATTACTGAGTCGGCTCAGCTTTTTAAAATCACGTCTGCACTATCGCCTCCGTAGCGTAGCGGTCAGCATGGTTAGCTGCCGCCCCGGAGGTCCTGGGTTCGATTCCCGGCTCTGCCACGAAATTTGAAAAGTGGTGTGAGGACTGGAACGGGGTCTACTCAGCCTCGGGTGTTCCAAATGAGTAGAGGGGGATCGATTCCCACCTCAGCCATCCTCGAAGTGGTTTTCCGTGGTTTCCCCACTTCGTCTTCGGGCAAATGCCAGGATGGTACCTTCTTCAATGCCACGACCGCTTCCTTCATAATGCCACGACCGCTTCCTTCCATCTTCCTTGCCTATCCATCCTGACCGTCCATTACCTTCCCTCATAAGGCCCCTGTTCGCTTTGCAGGTGAGGCCGCTTGGGCGAGGTGCCAATCACAACTCACCAGTTGTATCCACTCCGATTATATGTTCCCAGCTCTAGGACACTGCCCGTAGAGGCGGTAGTGGTGAGTTCCCTCGCAGAGTCCGTGGGTTCCACCAACCTAGAGGGTAAACGACTAAGAAAAAAAAGAAAAGAAGTCTGCACTATAGTATTACAAAATAAATTTTTAATTTCGAACGTGCCTCTTCCTTTAAAACAGTTAAAACGATTCTCGGCTCGATAATCGGAACTGGTGGGTCCCATGACATGGATTATAAAGTTTGCATAATTCGCACGGCCGCCATCATGAAATGGTATGGCGGATGACCTTGTAGTTTGGTCACAATACGCGTCCTATGTGAAGGTATGTTGTTACCAAATTTGGTAGAGATCGGATGATTTGGTTAGTCGTTATTTGATTTTTTGTTTTGAACGTTTGAGTGGCCACCATTCAGTTTTAGTAAAGATGGCGGCGATATAAAACATGACACTGAGGTGCCCTTTGCTTGTTCTACCTCTGTACCAAATTTCGTTCAATTCGGTTTCACCGTGTTCGAATTGATAGGGGGGGGGCAGACATTCAGAGTACACACACACACAGACTCACACACACACATACACACACACACACACACAGACAGACACACATTTTTTGGCCCTGTAGTGATCTCATAAGTCTACTTTCATTTTTTGCAAAAATCGAAAGTAGGCTAAAAATGATATTATATAGATTCTTTTAAACGAAAAATTTGAGATTAAAGAAAACAAGATGTTCAGTAAAGAACATATAGCCTACTTTCTCCTAAATGCATGGGTATTGTTATAACTCTTTGTCCTTTTCAAGGAGTATGATTGAATATTGGTTGTAGTAACTTGTTGAAATACAACGTGCTATAGGGATATTAAACATGAATATGAGGTGCCCTTTGCTAGTGCTACCTCTGTACCAAATTTCGTTCAATTCGGTTTCACCGTGTTTCAATTGATAGGGGGAATCGATTTGCACACATACTTGGCCACCATCTGCAAACTATTGGGCTGATGATTTTGCAGTTTGGTCAGAATATGTTTCCCACATAAAGATATGGTGTTGCAAAATTTGGTAGAGACTAGATTATTAGGTTGGTCGCAATTACATTTTAGCTTTTAACATTTGGGTGGCCGCGATTACGTTTCCGTCAAGATAGCGGTGATATAAAACATGACACTGAGGTGCCCTTTGCTAGTGCTACCTCTGTACCAAATTTCGTTCATTCGGTTCCACCGTGTTCGAATTAATAGGGGGAATCAATTTTGACATAAAGATGGCCGCCATCCGCAAACTATTAGGCTAATGACCTGTTAGATTGGTCAAAGGATGCTCCCTCCATAAAGGTATGTTGTTGCAAAGTTTGGTAGAGATCGGATGGTTATGTTAGTCGTAATTTGAGTTAAGCTTTAAACATTTGTGTGGCCGCCATTACGTTTCTGTCAATATGGCGGCGATATTAATCATGACACTGAGATGCCCTTTGCTAGTGCTATCTCTGTACCAAATTTCGTTCCATTCGGTTTCACCGTGTTTGAATTAATAGGGGGAATCAATTTTGACATAAAGATGGCCGCCATCCGCAAACTATTAGGCGAATGACCTATTAGATTGGTCAAAGGATGCTCCCTCCATAAAGGTATGTAGTTGCAAAATTTGGTAGAGATCGGATGATTAGGTTAATCGTAATTTGATTTAAGCTTTGAACATTCGTGTGGCCGCCATTACGTTTCAGTGAAGATGGCGGCGATATAAACCATGACACTGAGGTGCCCTTTGCTAGTGCTACCTCTGTACCAAATTTCGTTCCATTTGGTTTCACAGTGTTTGAATTAATAGGGGGAATTGATTTTCACACAAAGATGGCCGCCATCCGAAACCTCTTAGGCTAATGACCTATTCATTTGGTCAAAGGATGCTTCCTCCATAAGGGTATGTTGTTGCAAAATTTGGAAGAGATCGGATGATTAGGTTAATCGTAATTTGATTTAAGCTTTGAACATTTGTGTGGCCGCCATTACGTTTTCGTCAAGATGGCGGCGATATAAAACATGATACTGAGGTGCCTTTTGTTAGTACTACCTCTGTACCAAATTTCGTTCCATTCGGTTGCACCGTGTTCGAATTAATAGGGGGAATCGATTTTCACACAAAGATGGCCGCCATCCGCAAACTATTACGCTGATGACCTATTAGGTTGGTCAAAGGATGCTCCCTCTATAAAGGTATGTAGTTGCAAAATTTGGTAGAGATCGGATGATTAGGTTAATCGTTATTTGATTTAAGCTTTGAACATTTGTGTGGTCGCCATTACGTTTCCGTCAAGATGGCGGCGATATAAAACATGACACTGAGGTGCCTTTTGTTAGTACTACGTCTGTACCAAATTTCGTTCCATTCGGTTCCACCGTGTTCGAATTAATAGAGGGAATCAATTTTGTCATAAAGATGGCCGCCATCCGCAAACTATTAGGCTAATAACCTATTAGATTGGTCAAAGGATGCTCCCTCCATAAAGGTATGTTTTTGCAAAGTTTGGTAGAGATCGGATGGTTATGTTAGTCGTAATTTAACATACGCTTTGAACATTTGTGTGGCCGCCAATACGTTTCTGGCAATATGGCGGCGATATAAAACATGACTCTGAGATGCCCTTTGCTAGTGCTACCTCTGTACCAAATTTCGTTCCATTCGGTTTCACCGTGTTTGAATTAATAGGGGGAATTGATTTTCACACAAACATGGCCGCCATCCGCAAACTATTAAGCTAATGACCTATTCATTTGGTCAAAGGATGCTTCCTCTATAGGGGTATATTGTTGCAAAATTTGGTAGAGATCGGATGATTAGGTTAATTGTAATTTGATTTAAGCTTTGAACATTTGTGTGGCCGCCATTACGTTTCCGTCAAGATGGCGGCGATATAAAACATGACACTGAGGTGCCTTTTGTTAGTACTACCTCTGTACCAAATTTCGTTCCATTCGGTTGCACCGTGTTCGAATTAATAGGGGGAATCGATTTTCACACAAAGATGGCCGCCATCCGCAAACTATTACGCTGATGACCTTTTAGTTTGGTCAAAGGATGCTCCCGCCATAAAGGTATGTTGTTGCCAAATTTGGAAGAGATCAAATGATTAGGTTAGTCGTAATTTGATTTAAGCTTTGAACATTTGTGTGACCGCCATTACGTGTCCGTCAAGATGGCTGCGATATAAAACATGACACTGAGGTGCCTTTTGTTAGTACTACCTCAGTACCAAATTTTGTTCCATTTGGTTGCACCGTGTTCGAATTAATAGGGGGAATCGATTTTCACACAAAGATGGCCGCCATCCGCAAACTATCACGCTGATGACCTATTGGTTTGGTCAAAACATGACACTGAGGTGCCTTTTGTTAGTACTACCTCTGTACTACCCCCCCATAAAGGTATGTTGTTGCAAAATTTGGTAGAGATCGGATGATTAGGTTAGTCGTAATTTGATTTAAACTTTGAACATTTGTTTGGCCGCCATTACGTTGCCGTCAAGATGGCGGCGATATAAAACATGACACTGAGGTGTCCTTTGCTAGTGCTACCTTTGTACCAAATTTCGTTCAATTCGCATTCACCGTGTTCGAATTGATAGGGGGGGACAGACATTCAGAGTACACACACACACTCACACACACACACACACAGACTCACACACACACATACACATACACACACACAGACTCACACACACACATACACACACACAGACAGACACACTTTTTTCGCCCTGTGTTGATCTCATAAGTCTACTTTCATTTTTTGCAAAAATCGAAAGTAGGCTAAAAATATTAATATGGTCACAAAAGTAGAAACACTAAACGCCCGTGGTAAAAGTACTAAAAAATGATCACTAAGTACGTCAATAAAATTTCTTATGAATCTACACCGTAGTTTCTACGAAATAGGAACATGAAGTTATTAAATATTAACATTAAGAAGATAGGCCATTGGAACTCCCCTAGATTGGTAAGTGCATAGCTATGTTAAACCTGAGAATGTGAGCGCCTCTCACCTAGCGTGCAGCAGGGACTGCACGTGATGCCCGGTTCTTGCTAGAAAAGTATTTCTGTAGCGATAAGTCTATAAAACACACCGTAAACAGTAACATCTATAATTAGGAGAAATACACAGTTTCAAATAAGGGACGAAACTACTCTGAAATAAGACACGGTTAAGGTGAATTATTGAAATTATATAAATCTTATCCCGAAATGCAGAAGTTGGAACGAAATATTATTCAGCCGATTTTTCTCGCGTTTAACAGTCACTTCATAGCTTTACATTTGGACAAACGTTATAAATAACAGCGGCCGAAATATTTTATACAGAAGGATGCGCTCTTCAGTATCATTATCAGATTATCTATTTGGGGATTTATGGTGATTTATTTAGGGGAACAGTTCCCAGTGACCAATGGTTTTGTCAGGACAGTCATCTAACCAATTAGTATCCAATGGTTTCGTCCAGACAGTCATCAAACCAAGTAGTGACCAATGGTTTCCTCCAGACAGACATCTAACCAAGTAGTGACCAATAGTTCCGTCCAGACAGTCATCTAACCAAGTTCCGTCCAGACCAATGGTTTCGTCCTGACAGTCATCTAACCAAGTAGTGACCAATGGTTCCGTCCAGACCAATGGTATCGTCCAGACAGTCATCTAACCAAGTGGTAACCCATGGTTCCGTCCAGACCAATGGCTTCGTCCAGACAGTCATCAAACTAAGTAGTGACATATGGTTTCGTCCTGACAGTCATCTAACAAAGTAGTAACCAATGGTTTCGTCCAGACAGTCATCTAACCAAGTAGTGACCAATGGTTTCGTCCAGACAGTCATCTAACCAAGTTCCGTCCAGACAGTCATCTAACAAAGTAGTGACCAATGGTTTCCTCCAGACAGACATCTAACCAAGTAGTGACCAATAGTTCCGTCCAGACAGTCATCTAACCAAGTTCCGTCCAGACCAATGGTTTCGTCCTGACAGTCATCTAACCAAGTAGTGACCAATGGTTCCGTCCAGACCAATGGTATCGTCCAGACAGTCATCTAACCAAGTGGTAACCAATGGTTCCGTCCAGACCAATGGCTTCGTCCAGACAGTCATCAAACTAAGTAGTGACATATGGTTTCGTCCTGACAGTCATCTAACAAAGTAGTAACCAATGGTTTCGTCCAGACAGTCATCTAACCAAGTAGTGACCAATGGTTTCGTCCAGACCAATGGTTTCGTCCTGACAGTCATCTAACCAAGTAGTAACCAATGGTTTCGTCCAGACCAATGGTTTCGTCCTGACAGTCATCTAACCAAGTAGAGACCAATAGTTTCGTCCAGACAAATGGTTACGTCCAAACAGTCATCTAACCAAGTAGTAACCAATGGTTCCGTCCAGACAGTCATCAAACCAAGTAGTAACCAATGGTTCCGTCCAGACAGTCATCTAACCAAGTAGTAACCAATGGTTTCGTCCAGACAGTCATCTAACCAAGTAGTAACCAATGGTTTCGTCCAGACCAATGGTTTCGTCCAGACAGTCATCAAAACCAGTAGTGACCAATGGTTTCGTCCGGACCAATGGTTTCGTCCAGACAGTCATCTAACCAAGTAGTGACCAATGATTTCGTCCAGACAGTCATCAAACCAAGAAGTGACAAATGGTTCCGTCCAGACAGTCATCTAACCAAGTAGTGACCAATGGTTCCGTCCAGACCAATGGATCCGTCCAGACAGTAATCTAACCAAGTAGTAACCAATAGTTCCGTCCAGACCAATGGTTGCGTCCTGACAGTCATCTAATCAAGTAGTGACCAATGGTTCCGTCCAGACCAATGGTTCCGTCCAGACAGTCATCTAACCAAGTAGTAACCAATGGTTCCGTCCAGACAGTCATCTAACCAATTAGTGACCAACGGTTTCGTCCAGAACAATGGTTTCGTCCTGACAGTCATCTAACCAAGTAGTAACCAATGGTTTCGTCCAGACAGTCATCTAACCAAGTAGTGACCAATGGTTCCGTCCAGACAGTCATCTAACCAAGTAGTGACCAACGGTTTCGTCCAGAACAATGGTTTCGTCCTGACAGTCATCTAACCAAGTAGTAACCAATGGTTACGTCCAGTCAAATGGTTTCGTCCTGACAGAAATCTAACCAAGTAGTGACCAATAGTTTCGTCCAGACCAAAGGTTTCGGCCAGTCAATCATCTAACCAAGTAGTAACCAATGGTTCCGTCCAGACAGTCATCTAACCAAGTAGTAAAAATGGTTCCGCCCAGAGAGTCATCTAACCAAGTAGTAACAAATGGTTCCGTCCAGACAGTCATCTAACCAAGTAGTAACCAATGGTTCCGTCCAGACAGTCATCTAACCAAGTAGTGACCAATGGTTTCGTCCAGACAGTCATCTAACCAAGTAGTAACCAATGGTTTCATCCAGATTGTCATCAAACCAAGTAGTGACCAATGGTTCCGTTCAGACAGTCATCTAACCAAGTAGGGACGAATGGTTTCGTCCAGACCAATGGTTTCGTCCAGTCATCTAACCAAGTAGTGTCCAGTGGTTTCGTACAGACCAATGGTTTCGTCCTGACAGTCATCTTACCAAGTAGTGACTAATGACTTCGTCCAGACAGTCATCAAACCAAGAAGTGACCAATGGTTCCGTCCAGTCAGTGATCAAACCAAGTAGCGACCAATGGTGTCGTCCAGACCAAAGGTTTCGTCCAGACAGTCATCTAACCAAGTAGTGACCAATGGTAGCATCCAGACAATCATCAAACAAAGTAGTGACCTTTGGTTTCGTCCAGACAGTCATTAAACGAAGACGTGACCAATGGTTCCGTCCAGACAGTCACCTAACCAATTAGTGACCAATGGTTTCGTCCAGACAGTCATCAAACCAAGAAGTGACCAATAGTTTTGTCCAAACAGTCATCTGACCAAGTAGTGAAAAATGGTTTCGTCCAGACAGTCATCAAACCAAGTAGTGACCAAGGTGTCTTCCAGACCTATGGTTTCGTCCAGATAGTCATTTAACCAAGTAGTGACCAATGGTTTCGACCAGACCAATGGTTTCGTCCCGACAGTCATCTAACCATGTAGTGACCAATGATTTCGTCCAGACCGTCATCAAACCAAGAAGTGACCAATGGTTCCGTCCAGACAGTCGTCTAACCAACTAGTGACCAATGGTTTCGTCCAGACCAATGGTTTCATCCTGACAGTCATCTAACCAAGTAGTAACCAATGGTTTCCTCCAGCCCAATGGTTTCGTCCTGACAGTCATCTAACCAAGTAGTGACCAATGGTTCCCTCCAGACAGTCATCTAACCAAGTAGTAACCAATGGTTCCGTCGAGACAGTCATCTAACCAAGTAGTAACCAATGGTTCAGTCCAGACAGTCATCTAACCAAGTAGTGACCAATGGTTTCGTCCAGACAGTCATCTAACCAAGTAGTAACCAATGGTTCCGTCCAGACAGTCATCTAACCAAGTAGTGAACAATGGTTCCGTCCAGACCAATGGTTTCGTCCAGACAGTCATCAAACCAAGTAGTGACCAATGGTTTCGTCCAGACCAATCGTTTCGTCCAGACAGTCATCTAACCAAGTAGGGACCAATGGTTTCGTCCAGACAGGCATCAAACCATGTAGTGACCAATGGATTCGTCCAGACAGTCATCAAACCAAGTAGTGACCAATGGTACCGTTCAGACAGTCATCTAACCAAGTAGTGACCAATGGTTTCGTCCAGACCAATGGTTTCGTCCAGACAGTCATCTAACCAAGTAGTGACCAATGGTTTCGTCCAGACCAATGGTTTCGTCCAGACAGTCATCTTACCAAGTACTGACCAATGAATTCGTCCAGACAGTCATCAAACCAAGAAGTGACCAATGGTTCCGTCCAGACAGTCATCAACCAAGTAGTGACCAATGGTGTCTTCCAGACCAATGGTTTCGTCCAGACAGTCATCTAACCAAGTAGTGACCAATGGTTTCGTCCTGACAGTCATCTTACCAAGTAGCGACCAATGGTTTCGTCCAGACAGTCATCAAACCAAGAAGTGACCAATGGTTCCGTCCAGACATTCATCTAACGAAGTAGTGACCAATGGTTTCGTCCAGACATTCATCAAACCAAGTAGTGACCAAGGTGTCGTCCGGACCAATGGTTTCGTCGAGATAGTCATCTAACCAAGTAGTGACCAATGGTTTCGTCCAGACCAATGTTTTCGTCCCGACAGACATCTAACCAGGTAGTGACCAATGATTTCGTCGAGGCAGTCATCAAACCAAGAAGTGACCAATGGTTCCGTCCAGACAGTCATCTAACCAAGTAGTGACCAATGATTTCGTCCAGACCAGTGGTTTCGTCCAGACAGTCATCAAACCATGTAGTGACCAATGGTTTCGTCGTGACAGTCATCCAACCATGTAGTGACCAATAGTTTCGTCCAGGCCAATGGTTTCGTCCAGACAGTCATCAAACCAAGTAGTAACCAATGGTTTCGTCCTGACAGTCATCTAACCCAGTAGTAACCAATGGTTTCGTCCAGACCAATGGCTTCGTCCAGACAGTCATCAAACCAAGTAGTGACCAATGGTTTCGTCCAGACAGTCATCAATCCAAATAGTGACAAATGGTTTCGTCCTGACAGTCATCTAACCAATTAGTAACCAATGGTTTCGTCCAGACAGTCATTAAAACAAATAGTGACCAATGGTTTCGTCCAAACCAATGGTTTCGTCCGCACAGTCATCTAACCAAGTAGTGACCAATGGTTCCGTCCAAACCAATGGTTTCGTCCTGACAGTCATCTAACCAAGAAGTGACCAATCGTTCCGTCCAGACCAATGGTTTCGTCCAGACAGTCATCTAACCAAGTAGTAAGCAATGGTTCCGTCCAGAGCAATAGTTCCGTCCAGACAGTAATCTAGCCAAGTAGTAACCAATGGTTCCGTCCAGACCAAGGACATCGTCCAGACAGTCATCAAACTAAGTAGTGACCAATGGTTTCGTCCTAACAGTCATCTAACCAAGTAGTAACCAATGGTTTCGTCCAGACCAATGGTTTAGTCCAGACAGTCATCTACCCAAGTAGTGACCAATTTTTTCATCCTGATCAATGGTTTCGTCCAGACAGTCATCTAACCAATTAGTGACCAATAGTTCCGTCCAGACAGTCATTTAACCAAGTAGTAACCAATGGTTCTGTCCAGACCAATGTTTTCTTCCTGACAGTCATATAACCAAATAGTAACCAATGGTTTCGTCCTGACAGTCATCTTACCAAGTAGAGAACATTAGTTTCGTCCAGACCAATGGTTCCGTCCAGACAGTCATCTAACCAAGTAGTAACCAATGGTTTCGTCCAGACAGTCATCAAAAAAGTAGTAACCAATGGTTCCGTCCAGACAGTCATCTAACCAAGTAGTAACCAATGGTTCCGTCCAGACTGTCATCTAACCAAGAAGTAAGCAATGGTTTCGTCCAGACAGTCATATAACCAAGTAGTAACGAATGTTTCGACCAGACCAATGGTTTCGTCCAGACAGTCATCAAACCAAGCAGTGACCAATGGTTTCGTCCGGACCAATGGTTTCGTCCTGACAGTCATCTAACCAAGTAGTGACCAATAGTTCCGTCCAGACAGTAATCTAACCAAGTGGTAACCAATGGTTCCGCCCAGACAGTCATCTAACCAAGTAGTGACCAATAGTTCCGTCCAGACAGTCATCTAACCAAGTAGTAACCAATGGTTCCGTCCAGACAGTCATCTAACCAAGTAGTGACTAATGGTTCCGTCCAGACAGTCATCTAACCAAGTAGTGACCAATGGTTTCGTCCAGACCAATTGCTTCGTCCTGACAGTCATCTAACCAGGTAGTAACCAATGATTTCGTCCAGACCAATGGTTTCGTCCTGACAGTCATCTAACCAAGTAGTAACCAATGGTTCCGTCCAGACAGTCATCAAACCAAGTAGTGGCCAATGGTTTCGTCCAGACAGTCATCTAACCAATTAGTAACAAATGGTTCCGTCCAGACAGTCATATAACCAAGTAGTAACCAATGGTTCCGTCCAGACAGTCATCTTAATAAGTAGTGACCAACGGTTTCGTCCAGACCAATGGTTTCGTCCATACAGTCATCAAACCAAGTAGTGACCAAAGGTTTCGTCCAGACCAATGGTTTCGTCCAGACAGTCATCTAACCAAGTTGTGACCAATGGTTTCGTCCAGACAGTCATCAAACCAAGTAGTGACCAATGGTTTCGTCCAGACAGTCATCAATCCATGTAGTGACCAATGGTTCCGTTCAGACAGTCATCTAACCAAGTAGTGACCAATGGTTTCGTCCAGACCAATGGTTTCTTCCAGATAGTCATCTACCCAAGTAGTGACCAATGGTTTCGCCCGGACCAAAGGTTTCGTCCTGACAGTCATCTTACCAAGTAGTGACCAATGATTCCAGACAGTCATCAAACCAAGAAGTGACAAATTGTTCCGTCCAGACAGTCATCAAACCAAGTAGTGACCAATGGTGTCGTCCAGACCAATGGTTTCGTCCAGACAGTCATCTAACCAAGTAGTGACCAATGGTTTCATCCAGACCAATGGTTTCGTCCAGACAGTCATCTAACCAAGTAGTGACCAATAGTTCCGTCCAGACAGTCATTTAACCAAGTAGTAACCAATGGTTCTGTCCAGACAAATGGTTTCTTCCTGACAGTCATCTAACCGAGTAGTAACCAATGGTTTCGTCCTGACAGTCATCTATCCAAGTCGAGACCAATAGTTTCGTCCAGACCAATGGTTCCGTCCAGACAGTCATCTAACCAAGTAGTAACCAATGGTTTCGTCCAGACAGTCATCAAACCAAGTAGTAACCAATGGTTCCGTCCAGACAGTCATCTAACCAAGTAGTAACCAATGGTTCCGTCCAGACTGTCATCTAACCAAGTAGTAACCAATGGTTTCGTCCAGACAGTCATCTAACCAAGTAGTAACCTATGTTTCGTCCAGACCAATGGTTTCGTCCAGACAGTCATCAAACCAAGCAGTCACCAATGGTTTCGTCCGGACCAATGGTTTCGTCCAGACAGTCATCTAACCAAGTAGTGACCAATAGTTCCGTCCAGACAGTAATCTAACCAAGTGTTAACCAATGGTTCCGCCCAGACAGTCATCTAACCAAGTAGGGACCAATATTTCCGTCCAGACAGTCATCTAACCAAGTAGTAACCAATGGTTCCGTCCAGACAGTCATCTAAATAAGTAGTGACCAATGGTTCCGTCCAGACAGTCATCTAACCAAGTAGTGACCAATGGTTTCGTCCAGACCAATTGTTTCGTCCTGACAGTAATCTAACCAGGTAGTAACCAATGATTTCGTCCAGACCAATGGTTCATCCAGACAGTCATCTAACCAAGTAGTAACCAATGGTTCCGTCCAGACAGTCATCTAACCAAGTAGTAACCAATGTTTTCGTCCTGGCAGTCATCTAACCAAGTAGTAACCAATGGTTCCGTCCAGACAGTCATCAAACCAAGTATTGACCAATGGTTTCGTCCAGACAGTCATCCAACCAAGTAGTAACAAATGGTTCCGTCCAGACAGTCATCTAACCAAGTAGTAACCAATGGTTCCATTCAGACAGTCATCTAAATAAGTAGTGAACAATGGTTTCGTCCAGACAGTCATCAAACCTTGTAGTGACCAATGGTTCCGTTCAGACAGTCATCTAACCAAGTAGTGACGAATGATTTCGTCCAGACCAATGGTTTCGTCCAGTCATCTAACCTAGTAGTGACCAATGAGTTCGTCCTGACAGTCATCATACCAAGTATTGACCAATGATTTCGTCCAGACAGTCATCTATCCAAGAAGTGACCAATGGTTCCGTCCAGACAGTCATCAAACCAAGTAGTGACCAATGGTTTCGTCCAGACAGTCATCAATCCATGTAGTGACCAATGGTTCCGTTCAGACAGTCATCTAACCAAGTAGTGACCAATGGTTCCGTCCAGACAGTCATCTAACCAAGTAGTGACCAACGGTTTCGTCCAGAACAATGGTTTCGTCCTGACAGTCATCTAACCAAGTAGTAACCAATGGTTACGTCCAGTCAAATGGTTTCGTCCTGACAGAAATCTAACCAAGTAGTGACCAATAGTTTCGTCCAGACCAAAGGTTTCGGCCAGTCAATCATCTAACCAAGTAGTAACCAATGGTTCCGTCCAGACAGTCATCTAACCAAGTACTAAACAATGGTTCCGTCCAGACAGTCATCTAACCAAGTAGTAAAAATGGTTCCGCCCAGAGAGTCATCTAACCAAGTAGTAACAAATGGTTCCGTCCAGACAGTCATCTAACCAAGTAGTAACCAATGGTTCCGTCCAGACAGTCATCTAACCAAGTAGTGACCAATGGTTTCGTCCAGACAGTCATCTAACCAAGTAGTAATAAATGGTTTCATCCAGATTGTCATCAAACCAAGTAGTGACCAATGGTTCCGTTCAGACAGTCATCTAACCAAGTAGGGACGAATGGTTTCGTCCAGACCAATGGTTTCGTCCAGTCATCTAACCAAGTAGTGACCAGTGGTTTCGTACAGACCAATGGTTTCGTCCTGACAGTCATCTTACCAAGTAGTGACTAATGACTTCGTCCAGACAGTCATCAAACCAAGAAGTGACCAATGGTTCCGTCCAGTCAGTGATCAAACCAAGTAGCGACCAATGGTGTCGTCCAGACCAAAGGTTTCGTCCAGTCATCTAACCAAGTAGTGACCAGTGGTTTCGTACAGACCAATGGTTTCGTCCTGACAGTCATCTAACCAAGTAGTAACAAATGGTTCCGTCCAGACAGTCATCTAACCAAGTAGTAACCAATGGTTCCGTCCAGACAGTCATCTAACCAAGTAGTGACCAATGGTAGCATCCAGACAATCATCAAACAAAGTAGTGACCTTTGGTTTCGTCCAGACAGTCATTAATCGAAGACGTGACCAATGGTTCCGTCCAGACAGTCACCTAACCAATTAGTGACCAATGGTTTCGTCCAGACAGTCATCAAACCAAGAAGTGACCAATAGTTTTGTCCAAACAGTCATCTGACCAAGTAGTGAAAAATGGTTTCGTCCAGACAGTCATCAAACCAAGTAGTGACCAAGGTGTCTTCCAGACCTATGGTTTCGTCCAGATAGTCATTTAACCAAGTAGTGACCAATGGTTTCGACCAGACCAATGGTTTCGTCCCGACAGTCATCTAACCATGTAGTGACCAATGATTTCGTCCAGACCGTCATCAAACCAAGAAGTGACCAATGGTTCCGTCCAGACAGTCGTCTAACCAACTAGTGACCAATGGTTTCGTCCAGACCAATGGTTTCATCCTGACAGTCATCTAACCAAGTAGTAACCAATGGTTTCCTCCAGCCCAATGGTTTCGTCCTGACAGTCATCTAACCATGTAGTGACCAATGGTTCCCTCCAGACAGTCATCTAACCAAGTAGTAACCAATGGTTCCGTCGAGACAGTCATCTAACCAAGTAGTAACCAATGGTTCAGTCCAGACAGTCATCTAACCAAGTAGCGACCAATGGTTTCGTCCAGACAGTCATCTAACCAAGTAGTAACCAATGGTTCCGTCCAGACAGTCATCTAACCAAGTAGTGAACAATGGTTCCGTCCAGACCAATGGTTTCGTCCAGGCAGTCATCAAACCAAGTAGTGACCAATGGTTTCGTCCAGACCAATCGTTTCGTCCAGACAGTCATCTAACCAAGTAGGGACCAATGGTTTCGTCCAGACAGGCATCAAACCATGTAGTGACCAATGGATTCGTCCAGACAGTCATCAAACCAAGTAGTGACCAATGGTACCGTTCAGACAGTCATCTAACCAAGTAGTGACCAATGGTTTCGTCCAGACCAATGGTTTCGTCCAGACAGTCATCTAACCAAGTAGTGACCAATGGTTTCGTCCAGACCAATGGTTTCGTCCAGACAGTCATCTTACCAAGTACTGACCAATGAATTCGTCCAGACAGTCATCAAACCAAGAAGTGACCAATGGTTCCGTCCAGACAGTCATCAACCAAGTAGTGACCAATGGTGTCTTCCAGACCAATGGTTTCGTCCAGACAGTCATCTATCCAAGAAGTGACCAATGGTTTCGTCCTGACAGTCATCTTACCAAGTAGCGACCAATGGTTTCGTCCAGACAGTCATCAAACCAAGAAGTGACCAATGGTTCCATCCAGACATTCATCTAACGAAGTAGTGACCAATGGTTTCGTCCAGACATTCATCAAACCAAGTAGTGACCAAGGTGTCGTCCGGACCAATGGTTTCGTCGAGATAGTCATCTAACCAAGTAGTGACCAATGGTTTCGTCCAGACCAATGTTTTCGTCCCGACAGACATCTAACCAGGTAGTGACCAATGATTTCGTCGAGGCAGTCATCAAACCAAGAAGTGACCAATGGTTCCGTCCAGACAGTCATCTAACCAAGTAGTGACCAATGATTTCGTCCAGACCAGTGGTTTCGTCCAGACAGTCATCAAACCATGTAGTGACCAATGGTTTCGTCGTGACAGTCATCCAACCATGTAGTGACCAATAGTTTCGTCCAGGCCAATGGTTTCGTCCAGACAGTCATCAAACCAAGTAGTAACCAATGGTTTCGTCCTGACAGTCATCTAACCCAGTAGTAACCAATGGTTTCGTCCAGACCAATGGCTTCGTCCAGACAGTCATCAAACCAAGTAGTGACCTATGGTTTCGTCCAGACAGTCATCAATCCAAATAGTGACAAATGGTTTCGTCCTGACAGTCATCTAACCAATTAGTAACCAATGGTTTCGTCCAGACAGTCATTAAAACAAATAGTGACCAATGGTTTCGTCCAAACCAATGGTTTCGTCCGCACAGTCATCTAACCAAGTAGTGACCAATGGTTCCGTCCAAACCAATGGTTTCGTCCTGACAGTCATCTAACCAAGAAGTGACCAATCGTTCCGTCCAGACCAATGGTTTCGTCCAGACAGTCATCTAACCAAGTAGTAAGCAATGGTTCCGTCCAGAGCAATAGTTCCGTCCAGACAGTAATCTAGCCAAGTAGTAACCAATGGTTCCGTCCAGACCAAGGACATCGTCCAGACAGTCATCAAACTAAGTAGTGACCAATGGTTTCGTCCTAACAGTCATCTAACCAAGTAGTAACCAATGGTTTCGTCCAGACCAATGGTTTAGTCCAGACAGTCATCTACCCAAGTAGTGACCAATTTTTTCATCCTGATCAATGGTTTCGTCCAGACAGTCATCTAACCAATTAGTGACCAATAGTTCCGTCCAGACAGTCATTTAACCAAGTAGTAACCAATGGTTCTGTCCAGACCAATGTTTTCTTCCTGACAGTCATATAACCAAATAGTAACCAATGGTTTCGTCCTGACAGTCATCTTACCAAGTAGAGAACATTAGTTTCGTCCAGACCAATGGTTCCGTCCAGACAGTCATCTAACCAAGTAGTAACCAATGGTTTCGTCCAGACAGTCATCAAAAAAGTAGTAACCAATGGTTCCGTCCAGACAGTCATCTAACCAAGTAGTAACCAATGGTTTCGTCCAGACAGTCATATAACCAAGTAGTAACGAATGTTTCGACCAGACCAATGGTTTCGTCCAGACAGTCATCAAACCAAGCAGTGACCAATGGTTTCGTCCGGACCAATGGTTTCGTCCTGACAGTCATCTAACCAAGTAGTGACCAATAGTTCCGTCCAGACAGTAATCTAACCAAGTGGTAACCAATGGTTCCGCCCAGACAGTCATCTAACCAAGTAGTGACCAATAGTTCCGTCCAGACAGTCATCTAACCAAGTAGTAACCAATGGTTCCGTCCAGACAGTCATCTAACCAAGTAGTGACCAATGGTTCCGTCCAGACAGTCATCTAACCAAGTAGTGACCAATGGTTTCGTCCAGACCAATTGCTTCGTCCTGACAGTCATCTAACCAGGTAGTAACCAATGATTTCGTCCAGACCAATGGTTTCGTCCTGACAGTCATCTAACCAAGTAGTAACCAATGGTTCCGTCCAGACAGTCTTCTAACCAAGTAGTAACCAATGGTTTCGTCCTAACAGTCATCTAACCAAGTAGTAACCAATGGTTCCGTCCAGACAGTCATCAAACCAAGTAGTGGCCAATGGTTTCGTCCAGACAGTCATCTAACCAATTAGTAACAAATGGTTCCGTCCAGACAGTCATATAACCAAGTAGTAACCAATGGTTCCGTCCAGACAGTCATCTTAATAAGTAGTGACCAATGGTTTCGTCCAGACCAATGGTTTCGTCCATACAGTCATCAAACCAAGTAGTGACCAAAGGTTTCGTCCAGACCAATGGTTTCGTCCAGACAGTCATCTAACCAAGTTGTGACCAATGGTTTCGTCCAGACAGTCATCAAACCAAGTAGTGACCAATGGTTTCGTCCAGACAGTCATCAATCCATGTAGTGACCAATGGTTCCGTTCAGACAGTCATCTAACCAAGTAGTGACCAATGGTTTCGTCCAGACCAATGGTTTCTTCCAGATAGACATCTACCCAAGTAGTGACCAATGGTTTCGCCCGGACCAAAGGTTTCGTCCTGACAGTCATCTTACCAAGTAGTGACCAATGATTCCAGACAGTCATCAAACCAAGAAGTGACAAATTGTTCCGTCCAGACAGTCATCAAACCAAGTAGTGACCAATGGTGTCGTCCAGACCAATGGTTTCGTCCAGACAGTCATCTAACCAAGTAGTGACCAATGGTTCATCCAGACCAATGGTTTCGTCCAGACAGTCATCTTACCAAGTACTGACCAATGAATTCGTCCAGACAGTCATCAAACCAAGAAGTGACCAATGGTTCCGTCCAGACAGTCATCAACCAAGTAGTGACCAATGGTGTCTTCCAGACCAATGGTTTCGTCCAGACAGTCATCTATCCAAGAAGTGACCAATGGTTTCGTCCTGACAGTCATCTTACCAAGTAGCGACCAATGGTTTCGTCCAGACAGTCATCAAACCAAGAAGTGACCAATGGTTCCGTCCAGACATTCATCTAACGAAGTAGTGACCAATGGTTTCGTCCAGACATTCATCAAACCAAGTAGTGACCAAGGTGTCGTCCGGACCAATGGTTTCGTCGAGATAGTCATCTAACCAAGTAGTGACCAATGGTTTCGTCCAGACCAATGTTTTCGTCCCGACAGACATCTAACCAGGTAGTGACCAATGATTTCGTCGAGGCAGTCATCAAACCAAGAAGTGACCAATGGTTCCGTCCAGACAGTCATCTAACCAAGTAGTGACCAATGATTTCGTCCAGACCAGTGGTTTCGTCCAGACAGTCATCAAACCATGTAGTGACCAATGGTTTCGTCGTGACAGTCATCCAACCATGTAGTGACCAATAGTTTCGTCCAGGCCAATGGTTTCGTCCAGACAGTCATCAAACCAAGTAGTAACCAATGGTTTCGTCCTGACAGTCATCTAACCCAGTAGTAACCAATGGTTTCGTCCAGACCAATGGCTTCGTCCAGACAGTCATCAAACCAAGTAGTGACCTATGGTTTCGTCCAGACAGTCATCAATCCAAATAGTGACTAATGGTTTCGTCCTGACAGTCATCTAACCAATTAGTAACCAATGGTTTCGTCCAGACAGTCATTAAAACAAATAGTGACCAATGGTTTCGTCCAAACCAATGGTTTCGTCCGCACAGTCATCTAACCAAGTAGTGACCAATGGTTCCGTCCAAACCAATGGTTTCGTCCTGACAGTCATCTAACCAAGAAGTGACCAATCGTTCCGTCCAGACCAATGGTTTCGTCCAGACAGTCATCTAACCAAGTAGTAAGCAATGGTTCCGTCCAGAGCAATAGTTCCGTCCAGACAGTAATCTAGCCAAGTAGTAACCAATGGTTCCGTCCAGACCAAGGACATCGTCCAGACAGTCATCAAACTAAGTAGTGACCAATGGTTTCGTCCTAACAGTCATCTAACCAAGTAGTAACCAATGGTTTCGTCCATACCAATGGTTTAGTCCAGACAGTCATCTACCCAAGTAGTGACCAATTTTTTCATCCTGATCAATGGTTTCGTCCAGACAGTCATCTAACCAATTAGTGACCAATAGTTCCGTCCAGACAGTCATTTAACCAAGTAGTAACCAATGGTTCTGTCCAGACCAATGTTTTCTTCCTGACAGTCATATAACCAAATAGTAACCAATGGTTTCGTCCTGACAGTCATCTTACCAAGTAGAGAACATTAGTTTCGTCCAGACCAATGGTTCCGTCCAGACAGTCATCTAACCAAGTAGTAACCAATGGTTTCGTCCAGACAGTCATCAAAAAAGTAGTAACCAATGGGTCCGTCCAGACAGTCATCTAACCAAGTAGTAACCAATGGTTCCGTCCAGACTGTCATCTAACCAAGAAGTAAGCAATGGTTTCGTCCAGACAGTCATATAACCAAGTAGTAACGAATGTTTCGACCAGACCAATGGTTTCGTCCAGACAGTCATCAAACCAAGCAGTGACCAATGGTTTCGTCCGGACCAATGGTTTCGTCCTGACAGTCATCTAACCAAGTAGTGACCAATAGTTCCGTCCAGACAGTAATCTAACCAAGTGGTAACCAATGGTTCCGCCCAGACAGTCATCTAACCAAGTAGTGACCAATAGTTCCGTCCAGACAGTCATCTAACCAAGTAGTAACCAATGGTTCCGTCCAGACAGTCATCTAACCAAGTAGTGACCAATGGTTCCGTCCAGACAGTCATCTAACCAAGTAGTGACCAATGGTTTCGTCCAGACCAATTGCTTCGTCCTGACAGTCATCTAACCAGGTAGTAACCAATGATTTCGTCCAGACCAATGGTTTCGTCCTGACAGTCATCTAACCAAGTAGTAACCAATGGTTCCGTCCAGACAGTCTTCTAACCAAGTAGTAACCAATGGTTTCGTCCTGACAGTCATCTAACCAAGTAGTAACCAATGGTTCCGTCCAGACAGTCATCAAACCAAGTAGTGGCCAATGGTTTCGTCCAGACAGTCATCTAACCAATTAGTAACAAATGGTTCCGTCCAGACAGTCATATAACCAAGTAGTAACCAATGGTTCCGTCCAGACAGTCATCTTAATAAGTAGTGACCAATGGTTTCGTCCAGACCAATGGTTTCGTCCATACAGTCATCAAACCAAGTAGTGACCAAAGGTTTCGTCCAGACCAATGGTTTCGTCCAGACAGTCATCTAACCAAGTTGTGACCAATGGTTTCGTCCAGACAGTCATCAAACCAAGTAGTGACCAATGGTTTCGTCCAGACAGTAATCAATCCATGTAGTGACCAATGGTTCCGTTCAGACAGTCATCTAACCAAGTAGTGACCAATGGTTTCGTCCAGACCAATGGTTTCTTCCAGATAGTCATCTACCCAAGTAGTGACCAATGGTTTCGCCCGGACCAAAGGTTTCGTCCTGACAGTCATCTTACCAAGTAGTGACCAATGATTCCAGACAGTCATCAAACCAAGAAGTGACAAATTGTTCCGTCCAGACAGTCATCAAACCAAGTAGTGACCAATGGTGTCGTCCAGACCAATGGTTTCGTCCAGACAGTCATCTAACCAAGTAGTGACCAATGGTTTCATCCAGACCAATGGTTTCGTCCAGACAGTCATCTAACCAAGTAGTGACCAATAGTTCCGTCCAGACAGTCATTTAACCAAGTAGTAACCAATGGTTCTGTCCAGACAAATGGTTTCTTCCTGACAGTCATCTAACCGAGTAGTAACCAATGGTTTCGTCCTGACAGTCATCTATCCAAGTCGAGACCAATAGTTTCGTCCAGACCAATGGTTCCGTCCAGACAGTCATCTAACCAAGTAGTAACCAATGGTTTCGTCCAGACAGTCATCAAACCAAGTAGTAACCAATGGTTCCGTCCAGACAGTCATCTAACCAAGTAGTAACCAATGGTTCCGTCCAGACTGTCATCTAACCAAGTAGTAACCAATGGTTTCGTCCAGACAGTCATCTAACCAAGTAGTAACCTATGTTTCGTCCAGACCAATGGTTTCGTCCAGACAGTCATCAAACCAAGCAGTCACCAATGGTTTCGTCCGGACCAATGGTTTCGTCCAGACAGTCATCTAACCAAGTAGTGACCAATAGTTCCGTCCAGACAGTAATCTAACCAAGTGTTAACCAATGGTTCCGCCCAGACAGTCATCTAACCAAGTAGGGACCAATATTTCCGTCCAGACAGTCATCTAACCAAGTAGTAACCAATAGTTCCGTCCAGACAGTCATCTAAATAAGTAGTGACCAATGGTTCCGTCCAGACAGTCATCTAACCAAGTAGTGACCAATGGTTTCGTCCAGACCAATTGTTTCGTCCTGACAGTAATCTAACCAGGTAGTAACCAATGATTTCGTCCAGACCAATGGTTCATCCAGACAGTCATCTAACCAAGTAGTAACCAATGGTTCCGTCCAGACAGTCATCTAACCAAGTAGTAACCAATGTTTTCGTCCTGGCAGTCATCTAACCAAGTAGTAACCAATGGTTCCGTCCAGACAGTCATCAAACCAAGTATTGACCAATGGTTTCGTCCAGACAGTCATCCAACCAAGTAGTAACAAATGGTTCCGTCCAGACAGTCATCTAACCAAGTAGTAACCAATGGTTCCATTCAGACAGTCATCTAAATAAGTAGTGAACAATGGTTTCGTCCAGACAGTCATCAAACCATGTAGTGACCAATGGTTCCGTTCAGACAGTCATCTAACCAAGTAGTGACGAATGGTTTCGTCCAGACCAATGGTTTCGTCCAGTCATCTAACCTAGTAGTGACCAATGAGTTCGTCCTGACGGTCATCATACCAAGTATTGACCAATGATTTCGTCCAGACTGTCATCTATCCAAGAAGTGACCAATGGTTCCGTCCAGACAGTCATCAAACCAAGTAGTGACCAATGGTGTCGTCCAGACCAAAGGTTTCGTCCAGACAGTCATCTAACCAAGTAGTGACCAATGGTAGCATCCAAACAGTCATCAAACCAAGAAGTGACCTATGGTTTCGTCCAGACAGTCATCAAACGAAGACGTGACCAATGGTTCTGTCCAGACAGTCATCTAACCAAGTAGTGACCAATGGTTTCGTCCAGACAGTCATCAAACCAAGAAGTGACCAATTATTTCGTCCATACAGTCATCTGACCAAGTAGTGACCAATGGTTTCGTCCTGACAGTCATCAAACCAAGTAGTGACCAACGTGTCGTCCAGACCTATGGTTTCGTCCAGATAGTCATTTAACCAAGTAGTGACCAATGGTTTCGACCAGACCAATGGTTTCGTCCAGACAGTCATCTAACCGTGTAGTGACCAATGATTTCGTCCAGACAGTCATCAAACCAAGAAGTGACCAATGGTTCCGTCCAGACAGTCATCTAACCAACTAGTGACCAATGGTTTCGTCCAGACCAATGGTTTCGTCCTGACAGTCATCTAACCAAGTAGTAACCAATGGTTTCCTCCAGACCAATGGTTTCGTCCTGACAGTCATCTAACCATGTAGTGACCATTGGTTCCCTCCAGACAGTCATCTAACCAAGTAGTAACCAATGATTCTGTCCAGACAGTCATCTAACCAAGTAGTAACCAATGGTTCCGTCCAGACAGTCATCTAACCAAGTAGTGACCAATGGTTTCGTCCAGACAGTCATCTAACCAAGTAGTAACCAATGGTTTAGTCCAAACAGTCATCTAACCAAGTAGTAACCAATGGTTCCGTCCAGACAGTCATCTAACCAAGTAGTGACCAATGGTTCCGTCCAGACCAATGGTTTCGTCCAGACAGTCATCAAACCAAGTAGTGACCAATGGTTTCGTCCAGACCAATGGTTCCGTCCAGACAGTCATCTAACCAAGTAGTGACCAATGGTTTCGTCCAGACAGTCATCTAACCAAGTAGTAACCAATGGTTTAGTCCAAACAGTCATCTAACCAAGTAGTAACCAATGGTTCCGTCCAGACAGTCATCTAACCAAGTAGTGACCAATGGTTCCGTCCAGACCAATGGTTTCGTCCAGACAGTCATCAAACCAAGTAGTGACCAATGGTTTCGTCCAGACCAATGGTTTCGTCCAGACAGTCATCTAACCAAGTAGGGACCAATGGTTTCGTCCAGACAAGCATCAAACCATGTAGTGAACAATGGTTTCGTCCAGACAGTCATCAAACCAAGTAGTGACCAATGGTTCCGTTCAGACAGTCATCTAACCAAGTAGTGACCAATGGTTTCGTCCAGACCAATGGTTTCGACCAGACAGTCATCTAACCCAGTAGTGACCAATGGTTTCGTCCAGACCAATGGTTTCGTCCTGACAGTCATCTTACCAAGTAGTGACCAATGAATTCGTCCAGACAGTCATCAAACCAAGAAGTGACCAATGGTTCCGTCCAGACTGTCATCAACCAAGTAGTGACAAATGGTGTCTTCCAGACCAATGGTTTCGTCCAGACAGTCATCTAACCAAGTAGTGACCAATGGTTTCGTCCTGACAGTCATCTTACCAATTAGTGACCAATGGTTTCGTCCAGACAGTCATCAAACCAAGAAGTGACCAATGGTTCCGTCCAGACATTCATCTCACCAAGTAGTGACCAATGCTTTCGTCCAGACAGTCATCAAACCAAGAAATGACCAATAGTTTCGTCCAGACTGTCATCTAGCCAAGTAGTGACCAATGGTTTCATCCAGACAGTCATCAAACCAAGTAGTGACCAAGGTGTCGTCCAGACCAATGGTTTCGTCGAGATAGTCATCTAACCAAGTAGTGACCAATGGTTTCGTCCAGACCAATGTTTTTGTCCCGACAGTCATCTAACCAAGTAGTGACCAATGATTTCGTCGAGGCAGTCATCAAACCAAGAAGTGACCAATGGTTCCGTCCTGACAGTCATCTAACCAAGTAGCGACCAATGATTTCGTCCAGACCAGTGGTTTTGTCCAGACAGTCATCAAACCATGTAGTGACCAATGGTTTCGTCCTGACAGTCATCTAACCATGTAGTGACCAATAGTTTCGTCCAGGCCAATGGTTTCGTCCAGACAGTCATCAAACCAAGTAGTAACCAATGGTTTCGTCCTGACAGTCATCTAACCCAGTAGTAACCAATGGTTTCGTCCAGACCAATGGCTTCGTCCAGACAGTCATCAAACCTAGTAGTGACCAATGGTTTCGTCCTGACAGTCATCTAACCAAGTAGTAACCAATGGTTTCGTCCTGACCAATGGTTTCGTCCAGACTGTCATCTAACCAAGTAGTAACCAATGGTTTCGTCCAGACCAATGGTTTCGTCCTAACAGTCATCTAACCAAGTAGTGACCAATGGTTTCGTCCTGACAGTCATCTAACCAAGTAGTAACCAATGGTTTCGTCCAGACAGTCATCAATCCAAATAGTGACCAATGGTTTTGTCCTGACAGTCATCTAACCAATTAGTAACCAATGGTTTCGTCCAGACAGTCATCAAAACAAATAGTGACCAATGGTTTCGTCCAAACCAATGGTTTCGTCCACACAGTCATCTAACCAAGTAGTGACCAATGGTTCCGTCCAAACCAATGGTTTCGTCCTGACAGTCATCTAACCAAGAAGTGACCAATCGTTCCGTCCAGACCAATGGTTTCGTCCAGACAGTCATCTAACGAAGTAGTAAGCAATGGTTCCTTCCACACCAATAGTTCCGTCCAGACAGTAATCTAGCCTAGTAGTAACCAATGGTTCCTTCCAGACCAAGGACTTCGTCCAGACAGTCATCAAACTAAGTAGTGACCAATGGTTTCGTCCTAACAGTCATCTAACCAAGTAGTAACCAATGGTTTCGTCCAGACCAATGGTTTCGTACAGACAGTCATCAAACCAAGTAGTGACCAATGGTTTCATCCAGACCAATGGCTTCGTCCAGACAGGTCATCTAACCAAATAGTGACCAATAGTTCCGTCCCGACAATCATTTAACCAAGTAGTGAACCCGAGGAGGTTATGCTGACTGGAATCGAACGTGGTTCTCAGAGACTGTGATCTCAGTATAAAGGTTCCACCAGGGAACGAACCCGAAGTCTGTGGAGGGAGTTTCATTGTAAAAACCCCTAGAGAGAAGTGTATATTAAATCACTGGTGTGATTTCGGTTGCAGTGACATTATTTATTAAAATAATGAAATGAAATTGAGTGCAGAGTGGACGTTTTACAAATTAGCCCAGAATTGTGGGAGGTGTTCAGTGGAGCCACGTCCATCTCTCTGACCTCATTCTGTCGTCTGGAAGAGGGTGAGGGCCTGAGTAATGACCCAGTTCATCCCCGACGGAGAATGGATTTGAGAAGGGTGGGGAGAGATCACAAGGAAAATCATTGATTACTCGTGATTGGAGTAACGAAATGATATGAGACTCGCCCACAGGTGAATCTTTAGACTGGAGGCTAATTTTAGAGCCTTTAATCTGCAAAATTGACGCATATTTAAGGAAGTGCGGAAGGACCGTAGAACTATCATTGTTCGCGGCGGGATTTGAGGAGGTCGCCAGGGAATCCCGGGAGATGGCGTTCCCACGCTATAGAGAAAGGAATTAATATTAATTAATTGGCCGAGCGATTCTTCAGCACGCAGCCAGTTATGGGATCAGAGAAGAAAAAGGGATCCAATGAACTTGGTTTCGAGACCAGAATCATGCTGGGAGAGGAGCCTAGATCCCGCGGGAAGATTGCGCTCTACTTTCTGTGTGAATCCGATATAAGGGAGTCGACCCTTAGCAGAGCGGTCAGTCCTACTCAGTCTTCATTCAGTCTTAAAGAGTCTTACACATGTTGGAGCCAGTCTCACACCAGTTTGTCACAGTTTGTCAAAAGAGGCGCAGGCAGTCGTCATGGCGGAACATATGTTGGTCCGGCTCATGAAAGGACGCGCGAACAAAGAGTTCTACATTTGAGTGAAGCATTTAATAAGCTTTTATTATAATAATCGCGCTGCAGGTATACTCAGCAGTACGAACAATGGCTTGTTCACGTAGGAAGCATCGTGTAAGATGATTGGCAGAACTATTGTAAATGATAATAATAATAATTTGTGTAAAGTTATGGACAGTGTTAAGCGCAGTGTATCAAATATCGACTGATCATTCATGTCTAAGTACGCTGGAATGCGCTGGGAGAAACTTTACGAAGCATTTGGTAATGTTTTAAGGATACCAAATAATAACGCTCAGGACGGAAGTTAGCATATCTATGCGACGTAAGAAGCTTACCGTAGGAGTATGGATAAAAAACTGTTGGTGAATTCCGAGGGCAGGTAAACCAGACTTTCAATCAGGAATTGGTAGGAGCACGGGAGATGCCGTCGACACCTGCAATTTTGATATCTTTGCTAGGGAATTTCAAGCAATGAAAAGTGTACACAGTGACGTGTGTTATGTATAAAGCATATGTAAATATCTTTTAAAGTAGTGGTTCTATAAGTGTTATAAAGTGTCACATGTTTGGGAGCAATAGCTTCCCTATAGAAATGCAAAGTGCCGTATGGTTAACGGAAGTTGTGTGTCATAAAATGTGTGTATTCAAGATGAAAATGTCGCGTTAAACCTGCATATGGCAGGCGACTTGGAAGGATATGAGTGGTGGGAGCCACCATGAGAAGCCGTGAGATATGTGAGTACCCCACAAATTATGGTTAATTAGAGAATATAGGCCACTGCATGTGACGTGATTTCAGTAAAGATGCCAGTAAGAATCAGATTAGGAGGTAGACCCTCCAGGTTTAGTCATTATTGTATTGATTTATAGAGTTGAGATGTTAATGTGCATCAATAGGTGGATTAATCATTACCACTATTAATTAAGATGGCAATCAGTTATGTAAATGGTACGAGCACAGTTGTTCGAGTTTTGAGATGATTGTTTGTGTCGGATTTTGGTAAAATATGTCAGAAATATAATAATAATACTAAGGAAGGATTTTGGTAAAATATGTCAGAAATCATAATAATAATAAGGAATGATTTTGGTAAAATATGTCAGAAATCATAATAATAATAAGGAATGGTTTGGTAATTTATATCAGTGAGAATAATAATAATTATGAATATCAAAGGTATTAATGAACGCATCAGGAAATTATTGTAAACAGGAAATAATTTACGCTATTTGCAAGACTTATTGATCCAAGCAGTAAGATTATACAGTAAGATTACGTTACGGGATTAAAGAAACAGTTTGATATCAGAATATTGTATTAATGGGTATATAATTATGCCGGGAATGGAAGAGCTTTTAGTGAATTGAATTTGCAGCTTATGTGAGAAGCTTATAGAGTAAATGATAGATTTCTCTTAATATTATAGGACGAAGTCGTAACATTAGGTAAGGAGCCAGGTGGTCTATTCTACGTATGAAATCTCCTATGCCGGGGGCATAGCGGAGATATACTTTGTGCCAGAGTTTTAGTGATGGACCCTAACTCTGATGAAGGAAGGAATGTTCCGGGTTGGAATCCCGTGATTAGGTGCGAGGAAAACGAGGACACCTCGACACTCTAATGATTCCCCGAGAACTTATTATTGTGAGTGATTCGGCTTGTTGAAGCGAACCTCATACCGGCAGCATTGGGCTGACCGCATATTATTTAAAGACACCGGTTGCCTATGAGACCAATGTGTTACGAACCTCGTACCGTCATGTTGAATGGACCTGTTTGGTGCCAGTAATTATTTTATCCTCGGGGAAGGAATAAATATAAAGCTCATTCACTACCTGTGTGCATAATATTCAGTTAAAGTCCATTGAGAAATGTGTGCCATTGGGAGCACAGTATTGTCTTGTAAAATCTTACAATGCTTTGGAAGTAAGCCTTCAAGCATAAAAGCGGGGGTCGAGCTAGGGAGGAAACCCAACCCACTGCTATTGTATACCGACCGCTCGAGGAGAGGGTCTGGGGACGGTCAAGGCGAACCGTGAAAGTAAGGTTGAAAGGAACAGATTTTAGACCCTGTTAATGACATGAATGAAATATTGTTATGTTGAGTAATGTAGCCATGTGGTTTAAGAACACATTGATAATTATATATTATCCTGATGGTTCATGATTTTAGCTATCTAACGAATGGTTAGACGTTGCATTTATACTGTCACTGACAACTTTTTCAGAAGTTGGTTACCAGATTCCACAGGCTACGCGCGCAAGGTAGTTGGATTATACCATCCGACACAACAACAACATAACGTTTTTATATGAAATCACAAAACGGCATGCAGTGGAACTATATAAATAGTGGAATAGGGGTAGCTTACATAATTATGGAGTTGCACGTAGTTTGCTGTGCAACACCAGAATAGGCTAATGCATGTGAAGTATTTGGTGGGAAAAGAAAGATCAAAACACACACGGTACACATAATTGTCAAATTAAGAAGGTTTTTATGAATCAATAATTTTGTGATATTAAAGAAGTCACATTGTATGACAGTAGAATCAATGTACAGTTTGTTTCTGATGTTGTACGTGCCTCAGCGCACTAGAATATCTTTGTGATGTTCACATAAGGGTAAAGGTTTGTGGTATGATATGATTTTATTATGATTATGTTATGTTCCTATTTGTGGATTGTGGAAAGTAAATTTGTGTTTGCTTTGTTTTATGGTTATGGGGATTGTTTTATTTGTTTAAAGCCATGCTTTTATTTACTGAATTAAAGTTTTAGAATAGAGTTGTGCCTTATCATTGTAGAGTTGATACCTCTTAGCCTCAAATCCAAAGTATGCAACTGCTCAGTGGGAGGACGGTACACCCTCGAGTCCTGAAGCTAGCTGGAGGCAGAAGCATATTTTCCATCGAGATTATACGCATGGGTACATGGAAAATGATGTCGTGTACAGTGATTTGAGCTATAGGTACAACTAAAGTCGGTCTATATCTAATGCACACAACTCTATTAAAGTAACGATTAACATGAAGTAGGGGAGGACCGCACCTAATTCTAGCTAAGCTCTGATACGCACAATATACATTTTGATAATGCAATACGTCTAGTATGCATATATTTATCATGGCGGCCGTGAGTGGGGCCTGTTGAAAATTACGGGTCACCATAGGCGCATGAACATGATAGATATCATTCATTTATCATTGCGAGACCCAAGAGGGGCATTCGACAGGACAACCGAGACCTTGGAGGGTTGCTGTTGTGTCTTAACGTAGACCACCTCCCATGACTACATTTATCATGGCCCAAGCAACGTGGAGCGGTATAAATTCATTGTGGAACCGCCTGCGTCAGTGCAATATGAGCGATCTTGGCATTGCACATGCATGGCATACTTGACATCATTACATCTTTTAATTATCATGGCGCCCAGATTGCGTGGAGCTTATGGGATTTAGGGAAAACCCATAATTTTTATGGTATTTCATGGGGAAAACCATCTGTCTGTAAGGTAGTCAGCCCAAAGGCTGGTTGGATCCTCAAACAGTACCGCCATTAGGTTATGTGGGTAGATACCCACAAAAACCCCAGGCAGCGCTATATTGAGGCGTACTAGGCAAGATGAGGAGTGAGGTAGTTTGCCATTGCTTTCCTCACTGAGTCAGAACAGCGGTGCTAACCCTATGAGTAGAACCTTTCACAGCATCCACAGGCACTGACTGTGCCCTGAATGTCATTACTAAGCACCACCCATACCTCAGTAGCTTCCATATAATCACAGCCATGAGTGAGACTGAGACATCGGTGAAAAGCCACATTTTACTCTAGCCTGTGCCAACAGACAAATGCAAATGTACTGCATTCATCAATAGATGGCAAACAGGGAAAACCATAGTAATTGTTTTTGCCTCAAACTGTGTTTGAGTGATTTTTGAGTTCAGTAGGCTTTTGATGTAACGCAGAATCTCTCTATTGAGAAGAGGATTACCCAAGGGTATGAGCGCTACATACCAGATCCACAATTTATCATAATATTATCAGGTTTTGCACGGCGTTACAATATGTGTACAGTGTTTGATGTTTCTTTTCAAAACATATCCACACATTTTTCCAGGAAGCCTGCCTGCATATTTAAGTGTATTATTGTGAAAATGTCAGGCACGGAGGAGATTTTGCAGGCTATTGCAGGGTTGAAACAGCATTTTGATGTTGTTAACGAGCAGAATAGGCTGGAAGCTAAGGCTTTCCAGGACGGAATAAACGCTCGGTTAGATGATAACCAGGTTGAAATAAACACTCGTTTAGATGCCAATCAGGAGGCAATAAATGCAAATAAGGTTGAAATAAACAACAAGTTAGGTCAAATGCAAGAGGTTATTAAGACCGAAGTAACAGAAACTGTTGTAAGCATTGTATCGGAAATGCAGGTTAAAACAGATAAACGGTTCGAGGCCATAGAAGCCAAACTTGAAAGTAACTTACAAGCGTGTAAGCATGCTCAGGATGAAACCAACAGTAGGTTAGACGCGTTATCTAACGACATTAAGGATATTCAAATCCAAAATGAGGCGAATCTCGAACGCCAAGCGAAACAATTTTCAGAGTTTACGAGAACGGTAGACCAGAGATTAGAGGAGAACGACTCTAAATGGGACCAGAAATTGAAAAGCTATGCTAGAGCAATTAACGGTGATCTCAAGAAACAGGACCAGAATATATTTAGTCAATGTCAAGAAATAGGTGAAATCAAGGCTGTCGTTAACGAGAGTAAAGAGCTGATAGGAAATATGAAGGGCCAGATAAGCAAAGTTCATCAAGAACTGGACCAAGTTCAGAATGACATTGTTGTAGTCAACAAAAGGCAAGAGGAGAATAGAGGTGAAATTATTAAGGTCCAGAAGGAAATGTCAAAGGTCAATGGACACATTCGAGAAGAAATCAAAGGATTGAGGGAAGAACTCGAAGTGAGAGAAGGCCAGAAAACAGAGGCAAAAGACAAAACCCTTGCTCAAATTAAGGAAGATGTAGAGGATGAAATCTCCCATATCAAACAAAGTCTGAAAGAAGACAAGAAGAAAATCTTTCAAGTAGCCGAGGAAAATCAAGATAGGCTTACAAGAATAGAGAAAGAAGTCATTACTCGTCTGGAAAGAGCAGAGATGCGCCACAATCAAATGGAGACTAGGATAATCGCACAGGAGGAAACATTTCTGAAAGATCCTAAGTCAAGTGAAGGCAGCATGGAAGATATGAGGAAAACAAGGTGGGCAGACTTAGAAACCCAACCTATAATAAGGAGTGCTACAGGCCCAGGCGAAAGTCCTCATATGACGCCAGGTGTACCAGTTGCGGCATCGACGCCACATGAAAATGCTATGCACACCCAGGTGATAAACGTCATCAGGGCAAGCGAAGAAAAACCAAGGAAATTCTCAGGTAGCCACTGTAATATGACACCAAAATATTGGTTGAAGGAAGTGACTGAATATCTGAATGATGCACGACTACCACAGGAGCGCAGGCTACGAGCTATAGAGAAATTAACAGGGGGGGAGTGTGCATTATGGTTTCGCAGCTTCCGCTACACTTTCGATACTGTTGAGGAGTTTCGGGAGGCATTTTTGAAGAGATACTGGGACGCAGCGACCCAACAGAATTTACGGTTGGATTTATATGCAAAGAAATACAGTACCAACAACCCAACGAAGTACGCAGAATTCTTCATATCGCAGATGTGTCGCTTCAAATAACTGGATCAAAAACCGAGCGAGCTGGAATTATGCATTGCTATCGCCAAGCAGCTTCCATACGAGATCCAAAGACTACTAATCTCGGCTAATGCGAAAACTGCTATAGAAATGGAGACAGTTCTTAGACAACTGGACCTCACAACAGCAAATACGATGCGTCAGAGTCGAACCGTGGAACAGGTACACGTGACCAACACGCAGACTGACCAACAGCAAGCTCCAAGGAACAACAAAGCTACGAGCACTGAAACATTAGATTCCTATGGACGGCAATGGGAACAGGAACCCAGAAGATGGCAGTCAAAGTACAAAGGGAATGCTAATAGAGGAGGAAGAGGTCGAAACTCGTGGAATAAGCAGAATACCAGGGGTAACCCGTACCAAAACAATGGAGGTAACAATGGCCAAGAAGGCAACCATAGAAATTGGAGACCCCAAGAAAGAAGAAGTAACTTCGATGACGAGGTAGAAGAACGATATCACGCTTCTTTGCGATACCTCGAGGAGAGGGGAGATGAGCCCCAGAAACAACAAGTCCGCTGGCAAGAAGTTATGCAGAACCGGACATCGCCAGACAGATATGGAGATGGAGCTAAGAGTTTGGAGCTACAACGCAGCGAACAGGAGAGAAGAAACTCCAAGGGGACGGGCGCTGAAGAAAAAAAAACGCCAAAATTAGAAGAGTTCGAGACTGAGGGATGGAAGTCTGTTAACATCATCAATTGGATAGCCAAACCAGAAGAGCTAATCGAGGATGCAGGAGGATCACAGGTCATGGTCAAGAGAGAATTGCCTATTATAATAGTAAGAGTGGCAGGATTAAAAGTAAGAAGTCTGCTAGACACAGGGTCAACAGTGAGCCTCATGACACAAGCTTTATATGATGAAATAGCCCGGAGAGAGAATACTTTGAAAATACCGATCTCTAGTGTCAAGATAAAAGGGGTAATTCCAGACAGAACGATGATATGTAAATATCAGGTATTCCTAGATTTACAGATAGGAGGCTCTATTTTCTCACAGAGTTTTCTGTTAGTAAACAAATTGCCTTATAACCTACTTATTGGGGCAGAATTTATAAGGGAATACAGAGTGATAATCGACCTAGCACAGGACAGGGTTATGTTCCATGTGAATGAAGAAGCTGAAGGCTTGGAGGTCGCACTCAATGAGATGGAACCAGGGTCAAGTGAACAAGTATGGCATACATACAGAGACGTGGCTGGAGAAGAAGTGTTAGTTATTGAGCAGTTAGAAGAAGAACTGAAAACACTAGCCACAGACCTGGAGAAAGATTTGGAACCCAAACTGGAAGAGTATATTTCGGAAAAGCTAGAAGAAGCGAAAATTGGGCTAAAAGAGAAGGAAAATTTAAAGCAGTTATTACTGGAACAAAAGGAAGTCTTTGATTCGAGACCTGGTCGTATAAAGAACTTCACTTATGCTTTTCAAGTCAGTGATTGGACACCATTTAGGCAGAAACCCTACCCTATAGCTGAAAAGCATTATGCTAAAGTGAAAGAGGCAATTCAGGAGATGTTGGAGGCCGGTGTTATTGAGAAGACACCTACGCCTTATGTAAGTCCGTTGGTAATTGTACCAAAGACAGACGGAACTGTCAGAGTCTGCCTGGACGTGAGACATTTAAATTTGAAAGTTATTCCAGAATTTGACCAAGTGCCACCTATTAAAGAGATCCTCAGGAATTAAAACTCAGCAATTCTTCTAGGTTTGTGCCGTGTCTTGTGTGGGGTTTCGCCTAGGACACCAAGCTAGGCTCATCGGCGGGCTCTTGGTGTCCCCGCCCGGACAAAGGTTAAACTGTATTCACAAATCTGGACATCACATCCAGTTTCCATCATCTTGAATTAGAGAAGAAAACTAGTCTGTTGAGAGGATTTATGTTTGATCAACATACATACACATTTTTAAGGCTACCTTTTGGGTTGAAAACAGCTGGTTCAGCACTGATAAGAGCGTTAGATCGCAATCTATCAGATGAAGTGAAAGAGAGTACCATCAGATATGTAGACGACATTATACTCACATCAGAATCTCTGGAGGAGCACATGAGAGACCTGAAGAAGTTGCTAGATGACCTTCGAGAAGCTAACTTTAAGGTTAATATCAAGAAATCGCACTTCTGTCAGAGGGAAGTCAAATTCCTAGGGCATGTTGTTGATGCAAATGGAGTGAAGCCTAACCCAGATAAATTGGAGGTAATTCGAAATTTCCCTCGACCCACGAAAGTTAAGCACGTCCGACAGTATTTGGGAGTAATTGGATTCTTTTCGAACCACTGCCCAAACTATACTGCGACAGTAGCACCCCTGCAGGACCTATTGAAGAAAGGCGGCAGTTGGAATTGGACGGAGCAATGTCAGGAAGCATTCGTGAGGTCAAAACAAATGCTTTTGGAATATGTGAAGCTGGGATACCCGGATTATACCCAGAAGTTCATCATACAGACGGATGCATCACTTATTGGGATCGGAGCGATGCTATTCCAGGAAAATGTTGACCAGCCTGAAAAGAAAGTTTTTATTGCTTTTATAAGTAGGAGGCTGAAAGCCCATGAGAAAAATTACACGATTACAGAAATAGGGTTGCTCGCAATTTTGTACGCGTTGCAATCTTGACATAAACTCGTGTATGGCTTCCAAATAGTCCTCAGAACAGACCATAAAGCTTTAACATTTTTGTTAAAAACAGACTTGTCTAGCCAGAGATTGACAAGATGGTCCCTGTATATTCAGCAATTTAATGTGGAAATAGAATACTGTCCAGGGAAAGAGAATGTAATACCGGACATATTAAGCCGTTACCCTAGAGAAGAGGAAGCGCTAGCTGTCCAGATTGAGAATCGAGATCAGAAGACGTTGGATGACTTATGGAACCTTACCAACCTACAACGCGAAGACCCGTGGTTGAAGATGATGATCAATTACTTCGAGGGACGCTTAGCAAGGGGAACTGCAATATACGGAGAGGCAGAGGCATTGGCAACAGATTATGTATGGTATAATCAGATATTACACAAGTGGGATGATGTAGATCATACACGTCAAAGGATTGTGATTCCTGCATCGTTGCAGAGGAGATTGGTGTGGCTAGCACACAGAGCATTTGGTCATCCTGGTATAGACAAAGTTTGTGCTCTGTTGAAGGAAGCATTTACTTGGCCAAAATTAAGAGAAACGGTGAGAAATGCTATTAGGACATGTGATCTATGCCAGAGGGTAAAGCCAAATCCCTTTTTAATGAGGCAACGACCTATCCCGTTGTTACCGGAGAAGCCAAGGCAGCTATTGAGTATAGACAAATTTGGACCATTGCCTAGAGCACGTAGAGGCAATAGACACATTTTTGTAGCCATGGATGTATTTTCGAAAATGGTGGTATTATGCCCCATACAGAAGACAAGTTCAAAGCAGGTTTTGAAAAGCCTGAAAGAGAGAGTTATTCCGATTCTTGGGAAGCCGGATAACATCCTCTCGGACCACGGAAGTTGCTTTACGAGTGCAGAGTTTCGTCGAGAACTGGAAACTCTAGGAATTAGGCAGATTTTATCTACCATTCGCCATCCTGAGGCAAGTCCAGTTGAAAGAGTAATGAGAGAGATCCAGAAATATATGAAGATCTACTGCCCCGGAGCGAATTGGCGTTGGATTGAATTCCTAGAAGTAATTGAATACTGTATAAATAATACTGTACATGAGGCGACAGGTCAGGTTCCCGTGACTCTACATCTGGATCAGAGACCGGAGAGACCGTGGAATGGTGTCATTCCATTACCAGTAGACGCACAGCCAGGTCGAGAACTGAGGATCCAACGAACCTTCGAATATCTCAAAGCACAGGCGGAGAGACGTCAGCGAAGAAACCGTGCGAAGAGGTATCATAGACCGCTTCTCGTCGGAGAGAAAGTTTTAATCAGGAAGCCAGCCAGTTCAGATCCAGAGGCACGGAAGTATAAGAAGTTCATTTTTGCTTACCACGGCCCGTTCGAGGTGATAAGAGACCTACAGAACAATGCATACAGGTTAAAGCATTTAGAAACTGGAAACGAGGTCGTTATGAATGTAGCCAATTTAAAGGTTTATTATCCGCCAGAAGAATTCGACGAACAAGAAGAAGTATTAACAGCGCACACCCAACTCAACGTGGAGAGCGAAGTCAGCCAGGCAGTCAGAAATGAAAGTTCGAGCGGCAAGACGGAACGAGAAGCAGACAGTTTGCCCAGTTGAAGGGACGAACAACAAAGATGCCAGTGTCTGCGAGAATTCTATGAAGAAATGGTTGCAGCGGCGAGAGAGGTTGAGGCAATAAATACGACCCTCCGCCTGGAGAATGAACAGCTTAGATAGAGCGCAGAGTGGAATGGGGAGCTGTACTAACCTACTCGCAGCCAGACGAGGTGAAGGACCCCAGATGTAAACACAGACAGTGATAGACAGTCAGCTGGTTACTTATATAAGCCACTTGCAATTGACTTTTATAAGTTTCGCAAGGGGAATATGAACCCGAGGAGGTTATGCTGACTGGAATAGAACGTGGTTCTCAGAGACTGTGATCTCAGTATAAAGGTTCCACCAGGGAACGAACCCGAAGTCTGTGGAGGGAGTTTCATTGTAAAAACCCCTAGAGAGAAGTGTATATTAAATCACTGGTGTGATTTCGGTTGCAGTGACATTATTTATTAAAATAATGAAGGGAAATTGAGCAGAATACAGTATTATTAGACTACTTGGTGTAGGCTATATGGGGCTTGGAGCACTGCAAGTGCAGAGTGGACGTTTTACAAATTAGCCCAGAATTGTGGGAGGTGTTCAGTGGGAGCCACGTCCATCTCTCTGACCTCATTCTGTCGTCTGGAAGAGGGTGAGGGCTTGAATAATGAACCAGTTCTTCCCCGACGGAGAATGGATTTGAGAAGGGTGGGGAGAGATCACAAGGAAAATCATTGATTACTCGTGATTGGAGTAACGAAATGATATGAGACACGCCCACGGGTGAATCTTTAGACTGGAGGCTAATTTTAGAGCCTTTAATCTGCGAAATTGACGCATATTTAAGGAAGTGCGGAAGGACCGTAGAACTATCATTGTTCGCGGCGGGATTTGAGGAGGTCGCCAGGGAATCCCGGGAGATGGCGTTCCCACGCTATAGAGAAAGGAATTAATATTAATTAATTGGCCGAGCGATTCTTCAGCACGCAGCCAGTTATGGGATCAGAGAAGAAAAAGGGATCCAATGAACATGGTTTCGAGACCAGAATCATGCTGGGAGAGGAGCCGAGATCCCGCGGGAAGATTGCGCTCTACTTTCTGTGTGAATCCGATATAAGGGAGTCGACCCTTAGCAGAGCGGTCAGTCCTACTCAGTCTTCATTCAGTCTTAAAGAGTCTTACACTTGTTGGAGCCAGTCTCACACCAGTTTGTCACAGTTTGTCAAGAGAGGCGCAGGCAGTCGTCATGGCGGAACATATGTTGGTCCGGCTCATGAAAGGACGCGCGAACAAAGAGTTCTACATTTGAGTGAAGCATTTAATAAGCTTTTATTTTAATAATCGCGCTGCAGGTATACTCAGCAGTACGAACAATGGCTTGTTCACGTAGGAAGCATCGTGTAAGATGATTGGCAGAACTATTGTAAATGATAATAATAATAATTTGTGTAAAGGTATGGACAGTGTTATGCGCAGTGTATCAAATATCGACTGATCATTCATGTCTAAGTACGCTGGAATGCGCTGGGAGAAACTTTACGAAGCATTTGGTAATGTTTTAAGGATACCAAATAATAACGCTCAGGACGGAAGTTAGCATATCTATGCGACGCAAGAAGCTTACCGTAGGAGTATGGATAAAAAACTGTTGGTGAATTCCGAGGGAAGGTAAACCAGACTTTCAATCAGGAGTTGGTAGGAGCACGGGAGATGCCGTCGACACCTGCAATTTTGATATCTTTGCTAAGGAATTTCAAGCAATGAAAAGTGTACACAGTGACGTGTGTTATGTATAAAGCATATGTAAATATCTTTTAAAGTAGTGGTTCTATAAGTGTTATAAAGTGTCACATGTTTGGGAGCAATAGCTTCCCTATAGAAATGCAAAGTGCCGTATGGTTAACGGAAGTTGTGTGTCATAAAATGTGTGTATTCAAGATGAAAATGTCGCGTTAAACCTGCATATGGCAGGCGACTTGGAAGGATATGAGTGGTTGGAGCCACCATGAGAAGCCGTGAGATATGTGAGTACCCCACAAATTATGGTTAATTAGAGAATATAGGCCACTGCATGTGACGTGATTTCAGTAAAGATGCCAGTAAGAATCAGATTAGGAGGTAGACCCGCCAGGTTTAGTCATTATTGTATTTATTTATAGAGTTGAGATGTTA
Source organism: Meconema thalassinum (assembly GCA_946902985.2). Classification (NCBI taxonomy): domain Eukaryota; kingdom Metazoa; phylum Arthropoda; class Insecta; order Orthoptera; family Tettigoniidae; genus Meconema; species Meconema thalassinum. The sequence continues at coordinate 412,453,265 of OX336392.1, forward strand.
ATGTGCATCAATAAGTGGATTAATCATTACCACTATTAATTAAGATGGCAATCAGTTATGTAAATGGTACGAGCACAGTTGTTCGAGTTTTGAGATGATTGTTTGTGTCGGATTTTGGTAAAATATGTCAGAAATATAATAATAATACTAAGGAAGGATTTTGGTAAAATATGTCAGAAATCATAATAATAATAAAGAATGATTTTGGTAAAATATGTCAGAAATCATAATAATAATAAGGAATGATTTGGTAATTTATGTCAGTGAGAATAATAATAATTATGAATATCAAAGGTATTAATGAACGCATCAGGAAATTATTGTAAACAGGAAATAATTTACGCTATTTGCAAGACTTATTGATCCAAGCAGTAAGATTATACAGTAAGATTACGTTACGGGATTAAAGAAACAGTTTGATATCAGAATATTGTATTAATGGGAATATAATTATGCCGGGAATGGAAGAGCTTTTAGTGAATTGAATTTGCAGCTTATGTGAGAAGCTTATAGAGTAAATGATAGATTTCTCTTAATATTATAGGATGAAGTCGTAACATTAGGTAAGGAGCCAGGTGGTCTATTCTACGTATGAAATCTCCTATGTCGGGGGCATAGCGGAGATATACTTTGTGCCAGAGGTTTAGTGATGGACCCTAACTCTGATGAAGGATGGAATGTTCCGGGTTGGAATACCGTGATTAGGTGCGAGGAAAACGAGGACACCTCGACACTCTAATGATTCCCCGAGAACTTATTATTGTGAGTGATTCGGCTTGTTGAAGCGAACCTCATACCGGCAGCATTGGGCTGACCGCATATTATTTAAAGACACCGGTTGCCTATGAGACCAATGTGTTACGAACCTCGTACCGTCATGTTGAATGGACCTGTTTGGTGCCAGTAATTATTTTATCCTCGGGGTAGGAATAAATATAAAGCTCATTCACTACCTGTGTGCATAATATTCAGTTAAAGTCCATTGAGAAATGTGTGCCATTGGGAGCACAGTATTGTCTTGTAAAATCCTACTATGCTTTGGAAGTAAGCCTTCAAACATAAAAGCGGGGGTCGAGCTAGGGAGGAAACCCAACCCACTGCTATTGTATACCGACCGCTCGAGGAGAGGGTCTGGGGACGGTCAAGGCGAACCGTGAAAGTAAGGTTGAAAGGAACAGATTTTAGACCCTGTTAATGACATGAATGAAATATTGTTATGTTGAGTAATGAAGCCATGTGGTTTAAGAACACATTGATAATTATATATTATCCTGATGGTTCATGATTTTAGCTATCTAACGAATGGTTAGACGTTGCATTTATACTGTCACTGACAACTTTTTCAGAAGTTGGTTACCAGATTCCACAGGCTACGCGCGCAAGGTAGTTGGATTATACCATCCGACACATCAACAACATAACGTTTTTATATGAAATCACAAAACGGCATGCAGTGGAACTATATAAATATTGGAGTAGGGGTAGCTTACATAATTATGGAGTTGCACGTAGTTTGCTGTACAACACCAGAATAGGCTAATGCATGTGAAGTATTTGGTGGGAAAAGAAAGATCAAAACACACACGGTACACATAATTGACAAATTAAGAAGGTTTTTATGAATCAATAATTTTGTGATATTAAAGAAGTCACATTTTATGACAGTAGAATCAATGTACAGTTTGTTTCTGATGTTGTACGTGCCTCAGCGCACTAGAATATCTTTGTGATGTTCACATAAGGGTAAAGGTTTGTGGTATGATATGATTTTATTATGATTATGTTATGTTCCTATTTGTGGATTGTGGAAAGTAAATTTGTGTTTGCTTTGTTTTTGGTTATGGGGATTGTTTTATTTGTTTAAAGCCATGCTTTTATTTACTGAATTAAAGTTTTAGAATAGAGTTGTGCCTTATCATTGTAGAGTTGATACCTCTTAGCCTCAAATCCAAAGTATGCAACTGCTCAGTGGGAGGACGGTACACCCTCGAGTCCTGAAGCTAGCTGGAGGCAGAAGCATATTTTCCATCGAGATTATACGCATGGGTACAGTAGTAACCAATGGTTCTGTCCAGACCAATGGTTTCTTCCTGACAGTCAGTCATCTAACCAAGTATTAACCAATGGTTTCGTCCTGACAGTCATCTAACCAAGTAGAGACTAATAGATTCGTCCAGACCAATGGTTCCGTCCAGACAGTCATCTAACCAAGTAATAACCAATGGTTTCGTCCAGACAGTCATCAAACCAAGTAGTAACCAATGGTTCCGTCCAGACAGTCATCTATCCAAGTAGTAACCAATGGTTCCGTCCAGACTGTCATCTAACCAAGTAGTAACGAATGGTTTCGTCCAGACAGTCATCTAACCAAGTATTAACCAATGTTTCGTCCAGACCAATGGTTTCGTCCAGACAGTCATCAAACCAAGCAGTGACCAATGGTTTCGTCCGGACCAATGGTTTCGTCCAGACAGTCATCTAACCAAGTAGTGACCAATAGTTCCGTCCAGACAGTAATCTAACCAAGTAGTAACCAATGGCTCCGCACAGGCAGTCATCTAACCAAGTAGTGACCAGTAGTTCCGTCCAGACAGTCATCTAACCGAGTAGTAACCAATGGTTCCGTCCAGACAGTCATCTAACCATGTAGTGACCAATGGTTCCGTCCAGACAGTCATCTAACCAAGTAGTGACCAATGGTTTCGTCCAGACCAATTGTTTCGTCCTGACAGTCATCTAACCAGGTAGTAACCAATGATTTCGTCCAGACCAATGGTTTCGTCCCGACAGTCATCTAACCAAGTAGTAACCAATGGTTCCGTCCAGACAGTCATCTAACCAAGTAGTAACCGATGGTTTCGTCCTGACAGTCATCTAACCAAGTAGTAACCAATGGTTCCGTCCAGACAGTCATCAAACCAAGTAGTGACCAATGGTTTCGTCCAGACAGTCATCTAACCAAGTAGTAACAAATGGTTCCGTCCAGACAGTCATCTAACCAAGTAGTAACCAATGGTTCCGTCCAGACAGTCATCTAAATAAGTAGTGACGATTGGTTTCGTCCAGACCAATGGTTTCGTCCAGACAGTCATCAAACCAAGTAGTGACCAATGGTTTCGTCCAGACCATTGGTTTCGTCCAGACAGTCATCTAACCAAGTTGTGACCAATGGTTTCGTCCAGACAGTCATCAAACCAAGTAGTGACCAATGGTTTCGTCCAGACAGTCATCAATCCAAGTAGTGACCAATGGTTCGTTCAGACAGTCATCTAACCAAGTAGTGACCAATGGTTTCGTCCAGACCAATGGTATCGTCCAGACAGTCATCTAACCAAGTAGTGACCAATGGTTTCGTCCAGACCAATGGTTTCGTCCTGACAGTCATCTTACCAAGTAGTAACCAATGACTTCTTCCAGACAGTCATCAAACCAAGAAGTGACAAATGGTTCCGTCCAGACAGTCATCAAACCAAGTAGTGACCAATGGTGTCGTCCAGACCAATGGTTTCGCCCAGACAGTCATCTAACCAAGTAGTGACCAATGGTTTCATCCAGACCAATGGTTTCGTCCAGACAGTCATCTAACCAAGTAGTGACCAATAGTTCCGTCCAGACAGTCATTTAACCAAGTAGTAACCAATGGTTCTGTCCAGACAAATGGTTTCTTCCTGACAGTCATCTAACCAAGTAGTAACCAATGGTTTCGTCCTGACAGTCATCTAACCAAGTAGAGAACAATAGTTTCGTCCAGACCAATGGTTCCGTCCAGACAGTCATCTAACCAAGTAGTAATCAATGGTTTCGTCCAGACAGTCATCAAACCAAATAGTAACCAATGGTTCCGTCCAGACAGTCATCTAACCAAGTAGTAACCAATGGTTCCGTCCAGACTGTCATCTAAACAAGTAGTAACCAATTGTTTCGTCCAGACAGTCATCTAACCAAGTAGTAACCTATGTTTCGTCCAGACCAATGGTTTCGTCCAAACAGTCATGAAACCAAGCAGTGACCAATGGTTTCGTCCGGACCAATGGTTTCGTCCAGACAGTCATCTAAGCAAGTAGTGACCAATAGTTCCGTCCAGACAGTAATCTAACCAAGTAGTAACCAATGGTTCCGCCCAGACAGTCACCTAACCAAGTAGTGACCAATAGTTCCGTCCAGACAGTCATCTAACCAAGTAGTAACCAATGGTTCCGTCCAGCCAGTCATCTAACCAAGTAGTGACCAATGGTTCCGTCCAGACAGTCATCTAACCAACTAGTGACCAATGGTTTCGTCCAGACCAATTGTTTCGTCCTGACAGTCATCTAACCAGGTGGTAACCAATGATTTCGTCCAGACCAATGGTTTCGTCCTGACAGTCATCTATCCAAGTAGTAACCAATGGTTCCGTCCAGACAGTCATCTAACCAAGTAGTAACCAATGGTTTCGTCCTGACAGTCATCTAACCAAGTAGTAACCAATGGTTTCGTCCAGGCAGTCATCAAACCAAGTAGTGACCAATGGTTTCGTCCAGACAGTCATCTAACCATGTAGTAACAAATGGTTCCGTCCAGACAGTCATCTAACCAAGTAGTAACCAATGGTTCCGTCCAGACAGTCATTTAAATAAGTAGTGACCAATGGTTTCGTCCAGACCAATGGTTTCGTCCAGACAGTCATCAAACCAAGTAGTGACCAATGGTTTCGTCCAGACCAATGGTTTCGTCCAGACAGTCATCTAACCAAGTTGTGACCAATGGTTTCGTCCAGACAGTCATCAAACCAAGTAGTGACCAATGGTTTCGTCCAGACAGTCATCAATCCAAGTAGTGACCAATGGTTCCGTTCAGACAGTCATCTAACCAAGTAGTGACCAATGGTTTCGTCCAGACAATCATCTAACCAAGTAGTGACCAATGGTTTCGTCCAGACCAATGGTTTCGTCCTGACAGTCATCTTACCAAGTAGTGACCAGTGATTTCTTCCAGACAGTCATCAAACCAAGAAGTGACCAATGGTTCCGTCCAGACAGTCATCAAACCAAGTAGTGACCAATGGTGTCGTCCAGACCAATGGTTTCGTCCAGACAGTCATCTAACCAAGTAGTGACCAATGGTTCCGTCCAGACAGTCATCAAACTAAGTAGTGACCTATGGTTTCGTCCAGATAGTCATCAAACCAAGAAGTGACAATGGTTCTTTCCAGACAGTCATCTTACCAAGTAGTGACCAATGGTTTCGTTCAGACAGTCATCAAACCAAGAAGTGACCAATAGTTTCGTCCAGACAGTCATCTACCCAAGTAGTGCCCAATGGTTTCGTCCAGACAGTCATCAAACCAAGTAGTGACCAAGGTGTCGTCCAGACCAATGGTTTCGTCCAGATAGTCATCTAACCAAGTAGTGACCAATGGTTTCGTCCAGACCAATGGTTTCGTCCCAACAGTCATCTAACCAAGTAGTGACCAATGATTTCGTCCAGACAGTCATCAAACCAAGAGGTGACCAATGGTTCCGTCCAGACAGTCATCTAACCATGTAGTGACCAATGATTTCGTCCAGACCAATGGTTTCGTCCAGACAGTCATCAAACCAAGTAGTGACCAATGGTTTCGTCCAGACAGTCATCTAACCAACTAGTGACCAATGGTTTACTCCAGACCAATGGTTTCGTCCTGACAGTCATCTAACCAAGTAGTAACCAATGGTTTCGTCCAGACCAATTGTTTCGTCCTGACAGTGATCTAACCAAGTAGTGACCAATAGTTTCGTCCAGGTCAATGGTTTCGTCCCGACAGTCATCTAACCAAGTAGTGACCAATGGCTTCGTCCAGTCAGTCATCATACCAACTAGTGACCAATGGTTCCGTCCAGACAGTCATCTAACCAAGTAGTGACCAATGATTTCGTACAGACAGTCATCAAACCACGAGGTGAACAATGGTTCCGTCCAGACAGTCATCTAACCAAGTAGTGACCAATGATTTCGTCCAGATCAATGATTTCGTCCATATCAGCCACAAATACTGCAGGTAGAGACCGTGCTGGGAGCGATTTACACTAGGCGTGATTTGAAGGACACCCTTCAAAACGGCAAGAACACCTCAGACGTGTAATAACTCACGAAGTCTTCATAACATCCAATTATTAACCATAATTTAAACTTCCATAATTGAACATCGAAGCAATAGCCATTCCGTAAGCTTGGGTGTATTCAGGGCTTTCTGATACCCTGTATTATTGTGGTGTCTGTAGTAGGGTTGGCGTTTTTAACTGAGAATAGGATTGGAAAGGAGGCAACCGTAGCCTCAAGTGAGGAACCATTCCAGTATTTAGCTGATGTTGAAGTGATAAACCGCTTAAATGAATTTTTTGAGTGGCAGGTTTAAGATTTGACCCCACCTCTTTTCTGTTGTACCTCAGGAGGCTGAGTGAACCCCTAAGGAGCAGACATTTCTTGACAGAGTCAGGATTTTAATCTGGACAATTGTGGTGTTGACCAAGAATGCTAGCCGCTAATAAACGAGATGATCTTATATAATTTCAAAGATTTAATTTAAAAGGCATAATAATAATAATAATAATAATAATAATAATAACAAGAATGGATGATTCATATATTTCTATTATCAATTGGAACCGACATACCGAAATTCGCTGGCTAGTAGATTAACAAATGGACCTTACTGAAGTCGACATTGATCCAATGACTACAACAAGGGCTGTATACAGACAAAAGATCAACTCCCAGAAATTTGCACCCAAGAATCCATCCGATAGAAGCTTGAAACTCCAACACTCATGGACACAAGAAAGACGGCAGGCCCAATGTGAATGAAGAAATTTTGAGCGAATAAGAAGTTCAAAAAGATGAATTCCAGTACTATTTAATGGTTCCACGTGTTTCTTAGGGGGCTGAACGATAATAATAATAATAATAATAATAATAATAATAATAATAATAATAATAATAATAATAATAACCAACAACATCAGGAAATGATGGGCAAAATTTTATGGACACATACATAGGATGAACGAAGTCAGACTGACGAAGAAGATTTTTAATATAGTTATGAATAATAAACTAAAAACCAATTGGGTAAAGGAAACCTCAAGGAACAAACATCTCTACAGATGACAGGAAAAAATACAGAGACGAAATCAGAAAGTAGAAATTTGAGCAAATGTCCAATGAGAAAAAAAAACAAGAAATAAGTGGACAGAACAGAGAAAGAGGGGCGTAGTGAATATATGAGAGGTTTTGGGGAAGAAAGAAGAAAGAGACAGAAAAGAAAACATGAACATTGATTGTGTTCTAACACTCTCCTTAAGGGGGAATTAACGAAAATAATAATAATAATAATGATAATAATAATTATTATTATAGTTGGGGGCAGTTTACAAGCCAAAATCATCGAGAAATAAAAGAGAAAGATCCACAGAATAATTTAAGGACCAAAATATGAAAACGGGGTTTGCATGAAAAAGAAGCCACATGAAATCTTTCAAATGAATTTAAAAAATACCTAACCATCAGAAAAAGGAGACTAAAATTTATGGTCACATATACAGAGGAGATGACATTAGGCTAACAAATACATTTTTAAACCACAACAATTGTTGTTGTTTGAGTCTTCAGTATTTTGACTGGTTTGATGCAGATCTCCATGCCACCCTGTCCTGAGATAATCGTTTCATCTCTACAGATCTACCACACCCTACATCCGAGGCAATCTGTTTAACATATTCTAACCTTGGTCTACCCCTACAGTTCTTGTCCTCAACCCTTCCTTCCATCACTAAGCTTGCTATTCCTGGGTGTCTTAGTATGTGTCCTACCAACCTATCTCTTCTCTTCATTAGCAGTCGAAAGAAACATCTCTCCTCTCCCACTAGTCTCAATACTTCTTCGTTTGTAACTCTATCTACCCATCTGATCTTCACCATTCTCCTGTAACACATCATTTCAAACGCTTCAATTCTCCTCTTTTCTGCTGCACCAATAGTCCAAGTTTCACTTCCATAGAGCACCACGCTCCAGACAAAGGCTTTCAAAAATGACTTCCTAATACCTAAATCTATATTCGATGTCAACAGATTCCTTTTCTGTAGAAATGCTTTCCTTGCCTGAGCTAACATACTTTTTATATCCACAACAATTTACTGGTATAAATAACACAATACCTACAAGAAATTGATATCAACGAAGAAATCATTCAAATTGACCCTAATAAACCGACAAACATTTACCGAGAAACCTACACGGAGGAATACACGATGGACGATAAACGCAAATGAGAGCACAGTGAAGGGATGAAGAGATATTGACCCAACAGGAGCCCGCAACTAATGGGACGTGGTATGGCAACCACGGGACTCAACCTGAGTTCGGCATTGCTTCGACTTACTTGTGTCGGGCTCCTCTCTAACATCAATCCTATTGACCTCCCTTGGTCAACTCTTGTTCTCTTTCGACCCCGACGGTATTAGGGTATCCGAGGCCTAGGGAGTCTTTTACTTTCCCGCCTTAATTGGCCCTTGTCTCGTCTTTCCCGATGCCTCATTCTTCGAGGGGCCAGACCTCTTCTCTTATCTTCATAGTATCTCCTGCTTCCTTCTCAAGACTCTTAAAGAGGCAGGGTGTATGTTGCCCCACCACTTCTAGTGCACCTTCGATAGTTTATTTATTTATCGTATGGCTTTTAGCGCCGGGAGTGTCCGAGGACATGTTCGGCTCGCCTGAGTCTGTAGCTGCTTCCAGCAAACACCCTAAAGGGTGAGCTACAAGTTCCGTTCAATTTCAAGTAGTTCCAACTTTCGCCACCAGATATCAATGATACCTAGTGGCAAACTTTGGAACTTTGATAGAGCGTTCTGACGAAATCTAACCTAACAAATTTTGCTTTACACAAGTTTAGTCTGTGAAAGGATCATTTACATGCCATAAATCTATGACATGGGACCGCCGGCTTTACTTCCCCTCCGAAGGAAGGCACACTGAAGGATTTTTAACGCTCTTAAAAAATCCGACGACTTCGGCCGGGTTTGAACCCGCTATCTTGCACACAGCAGTTCAGCATGCTACCGACTACGCCACCGAAGCCGCTACCTTCGATAGTGCTAAACCCCCAAGGGATCACGGCTGGTGATTTGGGAGTTGGTGACCCAGAGGGGTTCCTGAGATGGGTTCATTTTCCCCTCTTTTTCCATTGCCTCTGGGGTGGAGCCTCACCTCTCTTGCTTTCCTATTTGCCTTTCATGACTCTCCTTCCTTCCAAGTTCCTCAATCTTCATTTTTCGAGGGGTGAGGGAATTTCTTTTCCTCCTGTCCATTATTTGCTTTATTCTTTATTTGTTTACCATTCCTGCTTCTAGTTTGTAAGTCTGTAGTTAGTTATATTTTTCATTACATTCCCATCATTCACTATGACCCAAACCATAGGGCTGATAACCTAGATGTCAGGCCCCTTAAAACAACAATAATTATCATCATCACCACCTTTGCTGAGATATTTGGTTCCTTCTTGTCGAACGCCGTCGCTATAGGCAACTTTTTCGACGCTTGAGGAATGTGATGATCCAACATCGTATTTAGCAGGGTGCAGTAAGCTATGATTAAACCAACTGCAGTAGATTCAGCTTCCATGTAATTGAAGAATGTGCCCCAACAGCAACCGGACTCCACGTGTCACATAGTGAACCATCGCTGTTAAGTGGTCATTTACGGGTTGTAGGCCAACAATTAGAAGGTAGTTCACTCCCCCAATCACAAGAGTGAATTAGGACCCTGCCAAATTAATTGCACACATTCCTCCTGTAGTTAACTTCTCATTGTCTCTCATATCAAATACCTGATTTTATAAAAAGTGATTGATGCGTAATACGAGTAGTTGAAAATAAGACCTTTTTCAGGACTCTCTCCCCAGGGGTTCACATCTAGTGGGGCGTGGGTTGGCGACCACGAGACCCCAGCTGAGTCCGGCATTGATTCCTCTTAGTTGTGCAGGACTCCACTCTGTCTCCTTTCCTGTCAACCTCTCTTGTTGAACTCTTGTTCTCTTCCGACCCCGATGGTATTAGGGTATCTGAGGCCAACGGAGTCTTTTTCTTTCCCACCTTAATTGGCCCTTCTCTCTCATCTTTCCTGATCCCTCATTCTTCGAAGGGTCAGACCTCTTGTTTTTTTCTAGGTATCTCCTGCCTTCTGTACAAGGCCATCAAGGAGGCAGGGTGTGTGTAGCCCCACCACTTATGGTGCACCCTAGATAGTGCTACAACCTCAATAGGTCACGGCTGGTGAGTTGGGAGTTAGCGACCCCATGGGATTTCTGAGCTGGGTCCGTTTTTCCCCTTTCTCCACTGATTTTGGAAAGGCCCTCTCCTCTTTTCCCCTTTCCTATCTGCCTTTCATGGTTCTCCTTCCTCCTAAGTCCCTCAGTCCTCATTCTTCGTGGATTGAGGATTTTTTTTCCTCCTGTCCATTTATTTTTCTAGTACGTGAGTTAGTTGTTAGGTCAGTAGTTAGTTTTAGTGGTAGGTTTCATGCAGATATAATCATCTTTCATTATCACTATCACCCAAACCATTAGGGCTCTTAAAACAACAATTATCATCATCATAATAAAACTCCGGTGCGACAGCGAAAAAATGCTAGCTGCTACACCACGAGGCCGTCCTTCTGATGGAAGTGCACCTACAACTCTTAGATGTAAAGTTACTCAAATACCAAATAACCCTTGTCTTAAATGCCGACCACCTCGTGGTGAATTCATCACTGAATTGCGGTTTAGATTCCCATGCACTACCCAAGAAACTTAATTCTGGTCTAAGGGCTGAAACGGTGCCCCTTGAATCAAAACTGAGAGTAGGTGGGTTTGATCCTCAGCTTAGCAATCCAGGGAAGTGATTTTACGTGTTTTCCCACTTCTACTACAGGCAAATGCCAGAATGGTTCCTAATATAGGGCCTTGGCCACCTCCTTCCCTATCCTTACCTCAATTACAAATACACATCCTACTACAGATACCACAATAACACAGGTTTTCAGACAAGTTCTACACACAATCAAGTACATGGAGCTGAATGACTACGATGTCCAAACTCTTCAAATAAGGCAACAACAACAAGTTGTAAGTTAGTAATAATTTTTAGTTGAATTTGTAATTTCCTCTTCATTTGGGGCCAATAACCTTGATATTAGGCCCCTTAATTACAAACAATTATTATCATCGAGGGACCTAGTGATATCAAACATCACAGTTTTTGTCTCTCAGGCTAGGAACTTAATGATGACAACATGTTTTGAGAATTAAGATAACAAAAAAGTAAAGAATCCAGATTTGTCGCTGAATCTCACTACTTTCTGCTTTTTAATTGTATTAGGCTATTCCACTTCTGAATAGTTTGTGTATTAACCAAACGCCTCTTACATGTTGGCGGCATTGAGACACACACTAATCTGACAAGTAATGGACACCAAACGTTAGACCACATCCTTTGTCGTATGAAGTTCACTAAATGTATCACTACGAGCGCTAGTGTTGACCCATTCATGGTCAAATCAAAACATATACATCTGTTTTGACTGACAAGACATGAACACCAACAATTTATTAGACGAAGCCTCCGTGGCTTAGGCGGCAGCACGCCGGCCTCTCACCGCTGGGTCCGTGGTTCAAATCCCGATCACTCCATGTGAGATTTGTGCTGGAAAAAGTGGAGGCAAACAGGTTTTTCTCCGGGTACTCCGGTTTTCCCTGTCACAACTTTCATTCCAGCAACACTCTCCCCTATCATTTCATTTCATCTGTCATTTATTTAATCATTGCCCCTGAGGAGTGCGACAGGCTTCGGCAGCTGGCACAGTTCATATCCTCGCCGCTAGATGGGGGCTTCATTCATTCCATCGCTGACCCGGTCGGTCGACAGGAACAGGCTGTGGATTTTCATTTTCTATTTATTAGACCTCATCATTTGTGGTCAAAATCTATGACTACGAGAGCTAGTGTCGACCCATACATGGTCAAATCAAAAACCCAAATATCTACTTCAGTTTTGAAAATTCAAAAATTAGCTCACCGCAAATAAAGAATAAAGAATCAAAGAATGGATTAAAACAATAAAACATGAATTTCATTTAAATCTATGGATCATCTTCCATCTAAAAGCAATCGCTTTTAGTATAGTTTTCTTAAAATATCATTGGTGAAAGAATAGATATTTTTTCTTTTTTGGTTAATCTGTTTCCAAGATAGGGGATTTTTAAGTTTGTCAACTTTGGCAAACATCTGCTGGGTCTTTATTCATCTACCTTTGCAAACATTTCTTTGACAGCCAGTTTTTACAACTCTCATTTTTAGCCTACTTTCGATTTCTGTAAAAAATGAAAGTAGACTTATGAGGTTATGAGATCTATACAGGGAAACAAGTGTGTGTCTGTGTGTGTGTGTGTGTGTGTGTGTGTGTGTGGTGTGTGTGTGTGTGTGTGAGTGTGTGTACTCTGAATGTCTGTCCCCCCTATGAATTCAAACACGGTGAAACCGAATTGAACGAAATTTGGTACAGAGGTAGAACTAGCAAAGGGCACCTCAGTGTCATGTTTTATATTGCCGCCATCTTGACGAAAACGTAATGGCGGCCACCCAAATGTTAAAAGCTTAAATCAAATTACGACCAACTTTATCATCTGATCTCTACCAAATTTTGCAACATTATACCTTTATGAATAAAGAATCCTTTGACTAAACTACAAGGTCGCCAGCCTAATACTTTGCGGATGGCGGCCATCTATGTGTGCAAATCGATTCCCCCTATCTATTCAAACACGGTGAAATCGAATTGAACAAATTTGGTACAGAGGTAGCACTAGCAAAGGACACCTCAGTGCCATGTTTTATATTGCCGCCATCTTGACGGAAACGTAATGGCGGCCATCCAAATGTTAAAAGCTTAAACCAAATTACGACCAACCTAATAATCTGATCTCTACCAAATTTTGCAACAATATACCTTTATGTGGGAAGCATATTTTGACCAAACTACAACATTATCAGCCCAATAGTTTGCTGATGACGGCCATGCATGTGTGCAAATCGATTCCCCCTATCAATTCAAACACGGTGAAACCGAATTAAATGTTTTTTTTACAGAGGTAGCCCTAGCAAAGGGCACCTCGTATTCATGTTTAATATCCGTATAGCACGTTGTATTTCAACAAGCTACTACAACCAACATTCAATCATACTCCTTGAAAAGGACAAAGTTATAACAATACCCATGCATTTAGGAGAAAGTAAGCTATATGTTCTTTACTGAACATCTTGTTATGTAAATAAGGTACATTATCTCAGAAATTACTGTGCCGATTTACTTTAAATATTCACAGTACCGTATATTTAATGTAAAATTGTGATGCTTTTCAGTCGGCCAACACTATTGTACACAAATTAGATGAGTTATTCCCTAATCCTGAAAAAAAATTACATGAGATTAATAAATACACTTAGGCTAATCTTTTTCTCATGTAAAACGTTTTTTCATTTTCAGGATTAGGGAATAACTCATCTAATTTGTGTACAATTGTGTTGGCCGACTGAAAAGCATCAAACTTTTATTTACTAAGGCAACACTGAAATTGCTTCAAATTGCACACGTTCGATTGGGTCAGATCGAGAATTAATGTGCACAAAAATTATTGTCTGATCCGGTTACAGTCAACATACAGCTTGATGGAGAGTAAAAGTTCTACTGATATTCACTTCGACTCTCTATCAACTGTTATGAGAAACATCACCAGTGGGCTGTAAAATAGTATTTTGTGTTATTTTCTATTTGCGTTGATTGATTGATTGATTGATTGATCATGAGGTTGAATGAATGGTTGATTGATTTTTGATTGAATGTACGAGTGACTGAAGTAATGTATTTTTTGTTTGCTGTTATCTAGATCCTCTAATGTCACTCTTATATTACATTTTTCCCAGTTTCTGAACTTTTTCTTCTGATCTTTTATTTTATGTTTTTGCCTTTTTCCGTTTACTGTAGAGAGTTTTGCTTTTTCTGTAATAATTATTTCAATGTTTCTTGTACAAAGGGATTGTATGAATGAATGCTTGAGATAGGATGTTTGAGTGCGTGTCTGTATGGTTGTGGTTGTTGATTTATAATAGACAAGTGTATTGCTATTTTTTGTTCGTGTTTGCTGTTTATGTTTTGTTTATACTTGTAAATTTTATTGTTAATTATTATATTGTCACTAGTGGAGTCTATCTGTCTGACAATAAAGAATACATATATACATACACACATACATAATGAACCCTTAAATACATACATACATACATACATACATACATAAGAACGATTCTAGTTACTTTTGTGTCTTGCTGAGCCATTTTCAGCGAATATAAGGTAGCATCACTGCCCAGGAGCAGTGAAGATGGTTTCTATTGGCAATATGAGTTGAAGGAGGGTCTTTGGGTTCGTTTTTTGAAAAGACGATCCATCCCACCCCTGTGTCTATATGTTCGTATGAGATGCTCATTGGAAGTGGAGGAAATCAATCAAGAGCGAGCGAGATGGCGCATTGCCCCATGGGAGCCTCGAGTCCCAACCTGCCTGTACCGGCCCGATGTGTGGGGTCTGTGACGTCATACCAAATTCCAGATGCGGTGTGCCACGCCCCCTTAATGTCCAGCCGCACACCTCGAACCCAAAGTGCAATCACTACCTTACCAATTACTGGCTACACCTCTAAACCTTGGTACAGTCTCAGTCAAGTCTCAAGCGATTTTTTCTCATTCATTACGTGATCTTCCTACTGATTAACTAATTTGACACTGATCTTAATATCAAACTGCTCTTGTAAGCCAAGCCATTAGCAACCTTGCTCAATGTCTAGGATGACGTCCATACTCCGGCAAGACTGTAGATGGTGGTTGTTGTTGTTGTTGTTTAAAGAGTGAAACATCCAGGTCATCAGCCCATAATGATAATGATTTATTAGCAGAATTCCTTTCCAATCGGTATAAATATCTTCGAAACCATTTTTCAGTGTTGCCTTATAGACGGAAAATGCCTTCAAAGCTGTCAAGGTTATACAATCGATATTGCATCTTTTCAGTCGGTCAACACAATATTATCCAAATGTAAATTAATGGGTTTTAGTCGGTCAACACGATTGTACCCAACTGCAATTGGTGTTTCCTTAAACTATAAAATAAAATAAATGAGATTAATAAATATAGGCTCTAATAAATGAAGGGTCCACGGGAAGAAGGGGGATTGCCAAATAACGTACCCCCCAGGGGCTCACATTTAGCGGGACGTGGGTTGGCGACCACGGGACCCCAGCTGAGTCTGACATTGCTTCCACTTACATGTGCCGGGCTCCTCTCCGTCTTCTTTTCTGTCGACCTCTCTTAGTCAACTCTTATTCTCTTTCGACCCCGACGGTATTAGGGTATCCGTGGCCTAGGGAGTCTTACACTTTTCCGCCTTAATTGGCCCTTGTCTCATCTTTCCTGATACCCTCATTCTTCGAGGGGTCAGACTTCTATTTCTTTTCATGTTATCTCCTGCCTTCTGCTCAAGGCCCTTAAGGAGGCAGGGTGTATGTAGCCCCACCACTTCTGGTGCACCCTGGATATTGCTACACCCTCAGGGGCTTACGGCTGGTGAGTTCGGGAGTTGGCGACCCCGAGGGATTCCTGAGCTGAGCCCGTTGTTAGACCCCTTGAGACAACAATAATCAACAAACATCATCAAATAATGTAAAATGTTCAGGAAACGAGGTTTAATGTTTCATTACTTATTTGTACTCATATGTACGCGTCAACTTAAAACGTCATTTTCTCACAACCCTCGTTTTTCTTAGCCAGACACAATTGTGCCTTCAATACGTCGCAAAGATCGCGCTGATATCTTGATTTTACATTTTTTCCGTAGACCCTTCAAATATAAATGTAGTTGTTAATTACCAAAGAACTTTGAGACATCGTGGTCATGTAGCCCAGTGTACTAGGGTGTTTGTTGAATTTTTCTGATAACCTGTTTCATTGTGATGTCCGTATTGGTGTGAGTATGTGTAATTGAGGTAGGATTTGTGGTAGGAAGCGGCCGTGGTCTTAAGTTAGCTACTATCCCGGCATTTGCCTAGAATAGAAGTGGAAAACCACGGAAAACCACTTCCAAGATGGCTGAGGTAGGAATGGAACCAGGTTGGTTAGTTCCTTAGCTTAGGGGCCGCAAAACCGCGGTCATGAGCTCCGTGTACTTTGGGTGTGTGTAGAATCTGGCTACTATATGCATCACAGCCAGCACCTGGTGGTGTACGTTGGAACTAATATAGCGTTATCAATTCTAACCTACAAATTTTGGCTTCACACAAGTGCAGTTAATGGAACGTTCTTTTTCATGCCATAAATCTATGACATGGGCCAGCCGGCTTTTCTTCCCCTCCAAAGGAAGACATAGGCTACACTCATAAAAAATCCGACGACTTCAGCCGGGTTTGAAGCCGTGACCTTGGGCATAGAAGCACAGCATGCTACCAACTACGCCACCGATTCCACCGAATGGAACTTGAATCTTCTCAGATTTGCCTCACGAGGCTGAGTGTACCCGAATTAAATTTCTTGGCAGAGCCGGGAATTGAACCCGGGCCTCCGTGGTGACAACTAAGAATGCCAGCCACTACGCAGTGAGGTGGACAATAAATACTGTAGTCTATATAATAATATAATACAGAATATAATAAATAGACTATAATCTCATGTAATTTATTTAAAGTTTCTGAAAACACCCATAACAATTGGGTACAATCAAGTTGACCTACTGAAAAGCATTAATTTCGATTAGCGTACTAAGGCAACATTGAAATCAAGATTAACTTACATGTGAATAAATTTGTTGTGGATTACAGAAGAGGAAGAAAACCATAGGATGGCATGTTTCGCTCGTCAAGTGAGCATCGTCAGATCCAATATGCAGTACATGACAAAATGGCTCGTCTGTAGTGCATAAGAAATATATAAATATAGTTATATTTAGTCACATGTCTTCTTCTTTCTTCGATTTTGGCATCTTTGGACCGCGTAAAATAACTCATTGCATTCACTGTCTCTTAATTCATTTATCCTTTCTCTCCTTCCAGTAGTTCTTCATTACTTCACTTTGTCTCCTTTTTCTCTCTTCCGTCCAGATGTTAGCCCGCTTCTTCTTTTCCTTCTCCTGGAAACCCTTGAAATTTTTGATCATATTTCAGGTTATTTTTTCGCATATTTTCGCATTAATTGGGATTATACAGCATTAGTGTTGGTCGACTGAAAAGTTGCAATGTCAATATAAGTCAAGAGTACCCAGGCACGGAGCTACAATTATTGTTGTTAGAAGGCCGCGACTATTCGTGGTTGGCTTTGGTTGTGTATTGTAGAGTTATGTTTTCTTGAATATTTGGATCTGATGATGCTCGCTTTGCGGGCGAAACATGTCATCCAATTAACTGGATAGCCAACTTCATTGGTCGTGGAAGACCACCTCGTGGTGTAGCGACTAATATTCTTGGCCATCTTGGAAGTGGTTTACAGTGGTTTTCCCACTTCTACTCCAGGCAAATGCCGGGGTGGTTCCTAATTTAAAGCCACGGCAGGTTACTTACAAATCTACACCTGTAATAAAAATCACACACCACTACAGACTCAACAATAACACACAAATTCTACACACTTACAAATACACGGAGCTAAATGACCACGATGTCCAAGCCCCTTAAATGAAACAACAACAGCAAAAAACCAATGGTCGCGGAGTAGGCCTACATGAAAGACTCCAGCTCTAGAGTGTCTGAGTTTGATCCCAGGCCCTGCCAAGAAATTTCATTCTGGTCTGTGGGTTGGAACGGGGTACAGTCTACCTTGTGAGGCACACCTGAGAAGATGGGAGTACGATTCTCACCTCAGCTGTCCTTGAAGTGGATTTCCGTTGTTTCTGACTCTACTAATCCAGGCAAATGCTGGTATAGTTCCTAACATATCGCAACGCCCACTTCGTTCCCAGTCCTAGTCTCGGTTTCAACTGTTTATAGCTGCTACTACTACAGACGCCACAATGACACAAGTACACGAGTCTGATAACCACGATGTCGCGAGTCCTTATACAACAACAACAACAATGGCTGAAAACTTAATAATAACAATAATAATAATAATGTTAAATAAATAATTCATGCTTTTGGGCTAATGCCGTGTGTATTTTAAATTTATACCATACGTTTCGGAGAAACCTTGCCTCCTTTTTCAATGGAAATAAACAATGTGAAAAAGGAGGCAAGGTTTCTCCGAAACGTATGGTATAAATTTAAAATACACACGGCATTAGCCCAAAAGCATGAATTATTTATATAATAATCCGGGCCGTGAAAGCCTAAATATGCAAATAATAATGTTATTGATTTTACGTCCCTTTTAACTACTGTGGCTTTTAGAGACACCGGGGTGGTGGAATTTTGCCCCGAAAGGGATATTTAACCTGTCAGTAAATCTACTCCCTCAAATATCACAAGCGACTTCCATGGCGTAGTTGGTAGCATGCTGAGCTTCTATGCCCAAGATAGCGGATTCAAACCCGGCCAAAGTCGTGGGATTTTTTAAAAGAGCGTTAAAAATCCCTCAATATGCCTTCCTTCGGAAGGGAAGTAAAGCCGGCGGTCCCATGTCATAGATTTATGGCATGAAAAAGAACCTTCCACTAACTACAACTGTGAGAAGCTAAAATTTGTAGGTTCGATTTGATTAACGCCCTAAGTTCCAACGTTCCTCGCCAGGTGCTGGTTGCGGTGGCATCTAGTAGCCAAAATGTCGTTGACGGTAGCATTTGGTAGCAAAAGTAGGAACTACTCGAAATTGATCGTCTGCAGTCCTTACCTGAATTACAGATAACGCACACTGATACAGCCATCACAATTAACACCGGTTATCAGTCAGATTCTACACACACCCAAAATACAAGGGGCTATATGACCGCGTTGTCGCAGCCCCCAAACTGAGGAATCACCCAACCAACCATCAGATGCTACATGAATGCGCCAGGATTCGACCCTGCAACCTTAGGAACAGCAGGTGAGACCGTTGCCGCTGCTCCATGCAGCCGCCAGCTGACAACTCTGCACTTATAACCGAATCGACATCGACTCTCCTCTTTATATTTTGACACTGCAGAGTAGAACAGAAAATATATATCTACAACCATGAAAACAACGGCAACAATATTTGCTAAAACAAGATTTCAAAATGAGGTCATTGTCGGGGTTCGAACTTGAATATCCTGCTGTCTGGGCAGGCACAGCTACTTCCAGCACCACACTCCCTTGCGAATAGTTTCATTTCGAAACCTAAGATGAGTGCGCCTAGTGGTCAAATAGGAAAGCACAGAAATCTATTTCTATGATATTCCTCGTTGGTATTCGAACCCACCTGTCTCTAAAATCCACACCCCCAGGGGTTCAAAACTTGTGGGACGTGGGTTGGTGACCACGGGACCCCATCTGAGTCCGGTATTGCTTCCACTTACTTGTGCCGGGCTCCTCTCTCTTATTTTTTCTCTCGACCACCCTTGGTCAACTATTGTTATTTTCCGACCCCGATGATATTAGGGTATCCGAGGCCTATGGAGTCTTTCATTTTCCCGCCTTAATTGGCCCTTGTCTCATCTTTCCTGATCCCTCATTCTTCGTGGGTTCAGACCTCTTGTTTTCTCTTCATTGTATCTCCTGCCTTCTGCTCAATGAGGCAGGGTGTATGTAACCCCACCACTTATGGTGCACCCTGGATAGTGCTACACCCTCAATGGCTCACGTCTAGTGAGTTTGGGCATTGGTGACCCCTCCTCTTTCCTATCTGTCTTTCTGGGCTCTCCTTCCTTCCAAGTCTCCTAATTCTCATTCTTCGAGTGTTGAGGCCATTTCCTTTCCTCCTGTCTTCTATATATTCTACTCCTTTTTGTTTCCCATTTCCTCTTCTAGTTTGCAAGAGAGTTGTTAGTTTAAGTTGCAGGTTTCATTTGATCATCTTTCATTTTCACTATCACTATCACCCATAACATTAGGGGCCGATAACCTAGATATTAGGCCTCTAAAAACAACAATTATCATCATCATCATCATCTAAATTCCAGCCTCAACGCACCAAAGTTAATCTAATGGTGTCGGTTGGATATGCAAGCGTAAGAGGTAGAGTAGCAATGGTCTAGCCTAGCCTGTACCACTCAGCCACAAAACAAGGCAATAAAGAGATCGTTCATTGGCCGACAACTATAATTACACAAATGCAATACACCTAATGCAATATTCGGAAACAGTATATCAAATATCAATAAATGTAATTGCTGCTGTTGCTGTGGAATTTATGATAAGTACGCATCAAATGTAATTCGAGCGCGGGTCCTGCCCTCAGCCCGAGGGAATACTTTGCATTTGATTGCAGGGCTGGAGCAGTAATCGTAGGGAATTAGCCGCCTTCAACACTTCTCCAGAAAGACGGGAGCCGCAGTGTCCTTGACCGTGCTAAAACCAACCAAATATTTATGTAGAACCAAATTACCACATTCTTTATACACAGCTATTTTCCAATAGAGAGCGCTGAATGTTACCGTAACACGATAACGTACTGTATCGAACCTGAAGTCGTGGGTGTATCAACCTGATCTCTGTATTAGTCAGCTTTGTTGCTATTGTCGTGGTACGGCATGGCTATTGCACGAAACCACCCTTATGGCATCACGCAGATATAACACGTGACTAATGCCACGGGATAATTGTAGCAATTCTTCCTCATATCAGAATTTTTATTCGTGAGAATTTATAACAATTCGCCCCTGCAAATAAAGATTAGTATACGTACAGGAACAAAATAAAAATGTAATATACTTCGTCCTAGTGGCAGCCATAGAATTTTGCCGAAGACGAAGACGGTGACGATGACGAGATCAAAAACAAGAACGAAAACGATTAAGATAGCAAAAACAAAAACAAAAACAAAAACAAAAACAAAAACAAAAACAAAAACAAAAACAAAAACAAAAACAAAAACAAAAACAAAAACAAAAACAAAAACAAAAACAAAAACAAAAACAAAAACAAAAACAAAAACAAAAACAACCCCCCCCAAAAAAAACAATAACAATAACAATAACAAAATCAAAAACCAAAACAATAACAATAACAATAACAAAACAAAAACAAATACAAAAACAAAAAAAAAAAAAAACAAAAAAAAAGAAACAAGAAACAAAATCAAAATAAAAAACTGAAACATAGTCTAACCATAATAAACATAAACATAGACATAGACAAAAACATAGACAAACATCAACATCAATATCAACATCAACATCAACATCAACATAAACATAAACATAAACATGAGCATAAACATAAACATAAACATGAGCATAAACATAAACATGAACATGAACATTAAAATGAACATGAACATGAACATGAACATGAACATGAATATGAACACGAACATAAACATAAACGAAACTGGCTACCATAACGACAGCAAAAATGAAAACGACAAGGATAACGAAATCGACAACGACAACGGAAACGAAGACATATCCTGGTTAGGACCCTGGGTCCTAATATCGCCCCTGGCATTCATTTAAGGTACGTTGATTGTTATGATAGGTATAACTGGACGTAGTTATTAGTTAAGACACAAGGATGACGTTTTGAAATCATTTCGTGTAAAATTAGGAGTAATCTGCAAATTCTGATAGCATGTTTCGAAATCAAGTTTATGTGGAACATCGTACATATTTCCCTAAGGAACATTTACTCTTCCGGCCCTGACGGTATTAAGACATCCGACATATATCATTTTCACACCGTAATTGGTCCTAGACTTTTCTTTTCCCGTGTCAGACTTTTTCTTGTTTTTCATGTTATCTGGAAGAGTAAATTTTCTTGATTTATACATTCCTTGGTTAAAAACAAACATGGCTGATGAGGACAAGAGGAAGAAGGGCCGAGGGCTGAATTTTTCTTTAGATGGAAGAAACGTACTTCGTTGAAAATAATAGGACTGTTGCTGTGACGTCTAGGTAGTCCTTTATTTAAATTAACTTTATGTGCTATACCGTAATGCATCGCACGATATTACCGTACACATAAATAAGAAATGGTACAAATCTCACTTGTCAGATAGGAATTCCAGGTTAGGTTCTATCATCTGTAGAACATTCAACAGAGAACGTTTTGACAACTGAATTCTCTTAATAAAAACAAAAAATCTGTGTCAACGCATTCATCAAGGTAATTCCTCCGTTCTTCATAAATTCGAGGTCGACGACTATCTAGCGCAGGCCTGTCCAGGAAAAATGCCACGGTGATAGTCGTCTGCCACGATGGTGCCACGGCCTTTCCTTAGTGAATCGGGGCTTGTGTGGGGAAAGTGGGAGTCGAGGCATGACTGCAAGCGAGGAAGATGTTGCGGTAGCGGGGTAGCGAGCTGGTGGAAGGACGGGCATCGTTGTGCATGGCGTTGAATGGGACATTAGTAACCAATAATCAGTACCTATAAAACAAATCCTTTGAGTCATACTGCCTGCCTTCAATTTGTTCTTCTTAAAGAAAGTGTGACATATCAAACACACCCACTTGCCGTCCGCTGGCGCTGGGGCGGGTACTATTAAATAATTCAATTCCCAGGAAGGGTTGCTTCCGCCATCCACCTCTGATGTTCAACGTCTTTCATGTATAACATCTTTCCACTCGGTAGCTGGACATTTTTGTGGGAGTGATTTTGGAAAAGGGTCGGAAGTGGATGGGACGGAAATGGGTGGGACAGAAGTGCATGGGACGTAAACAATGAGCGCGCGTGATGGCGGAGATCGGTACAACGACGTACTGTAGGCCATGCGGCTGTGGAGAATGTATATCGCATACAGTTTAGTTCAAGGTTTGGGGACCCCATTTAAGATATTCCTACAATGAATCATATTCAAGTTGTCGTTCTTTGGTGTGAAAATATTCATTTTATCATTTTTCCTGAAAACAATTACGATTTATTAAATTTTCATACTTTTGCTTTATTCTTATTTAATGTAAGCACTCGATGTACTGTCGGCCATGTGGCTATGTGTAATCTATATCGCATCAACAAACATTCCAAACAACGTAGGAATTCAACATATTAACGCCGACTACTAACAATAATTGAAACTTCGTTGGTCTAGACATATCACTGGGAGAAACAGATTTAATATACCCTCCGCACATCTAATTTTTAATCGCGCCTATACTTGGCAGTGCGCTGATCGGCAAAACGAGGCCATTTTCAATAACATCGCTGGCATGGGTTCACTAACTTTCCGGTATACAGCGCAGCTTGCACCAAGTAGGCAGTGGATTGCTTCCGCCACGGCAAATAACAAAATGATTCATTTATTACGGTCAGGAATTGGCAGTGGAGTTTTACAAGTAGTTATTTCAATGACCAACAGAGTTCACTGTCAACAAGGGATTTGCGCTTCCGGGACACACATAGCAGGATAACATATCACATGTTACACATCAAATGCGACTACTGTAAGGCTCGTATAATTTTACTTTTTGCCATTCGCAAATGTTCTATAACTGTTGTGCCGTTCTAATTAAGAAGAGAAAGTCTTTCTCCTTCTTGTCTTGCTTGACACTTGGCTTAATGACCAATTCCACTACAGCGCAGCGTGTGTTTAGGACAGGAGTGTGGAGGCGCGGGAGAGGGGTGAGTAAGTCCATCTTCTCCTCTCTGGCAAGGGAAGGTAGTGAGAGGAGAAGCTGGCGTGAGTGGTGTGGGTGCGGGGAAGAGCGCGGTTTAGTCTGTCACGGAGCGAGTCTCGTGGCAAGCCACCAGTGGCATGGCTGGACAGGCCTGATCTAGCATGTCTCAAAAATATCGTCATAGTTGAGAATTAAGTTTGATGCACGCTCCATATCATACTGGTCACGAGAAACGACTACGAAATTTTTAAATAATAGATGCACAGCCACCATTTTGAAGTTTTCATAAAAATCCATTAAGTTTGACGTCAGTATATTAAGGCCTAAGTGAAGATATACCGTGCCAAGTTTCACAGCGCTCAGATGAAAAGTTGCTTGAAAAATTAATTTAAATATTTGATTTCGCGTCGCCGCCATGTTGGTTTTGTGCTCATCAGGTTATTGAATGATCCATAGGTGAACCTAAGTTAGTAGCTTCTATCAACATACAAAATTTCAGTTTGATTGCTGTAATTGATTCGTAGATAGAGAGAACCGTCTTAAATATTTAGAATGGTCGCCATGTAGGATTGTTACATGTGTAGGCCATATATTGTGCCCGTTTATACGGAGGATGCTCAGTCAGCATTCGGCTATTGCTACTGCGGTATCGGG
The DNA here is from genome assembly GCA_946902985.2 of Meconema thalassinum. Taxonomy (NCBI): domain Eukaryota; kingdom Metazoa; phylum Arthropoda; class Insecta; order Orthoptera; family Tettigoniidae; genus Meconema; species Meconema thalassinum. The sequence goes on from OX336392.1 coordinate 412,477,667, forward strand.
GCGTGTAACGTTCCCTCCACCACTGACTTAACTTCCGATATGGAATACTTAAGGTTCACAAGGATTAGATGAAAAACTCAACATTACAATTTCACATTATTTATTTCATACATGAACAAGATGTTCAGTAAAGAACATATAGCCTACTTTCTCCTAAATGCATGGGTATTGTTATAACTCTTTGTCCTTTTCAAGGAGTATTGAATGTTGGTTGCAGTAGCTTGTTGAAATACAACGAGCTATAGGGATATTAAACATGAATATGTGGTGCCCTTTGCTAGTGCTACCTCTGTAAAAAATTTCATTCAATTCGGTTTCACCGTGTTTGAATTGATATGGGGAATGGATTTGCACACATACATGGCCGCTATTTGCAAACTATTGGGCTGATGGCCTTGTAGTAAGTCATAAGATGCTTTCCACAAAAAGGCATGTTGTTGCAAAATCTGGTTGAGATCAAATTATTAGGATGGTCGTAATTTCATTTAAGCTTTTAACATTTGGGTGGCCATCATTCCATTTCCGTCAAGATGGCGGCGATATAAAACATGACACTGAGGTGCCCTTTGCAAGTGCTACCTCTGTACCAAATTTCGTTCAATTCAGTTTCACCGTGTTTGAATTGATAGGGGGAATCGATTTACACACATACTTGGCCACCATCTGCAAACTATTGGGCTGATGATCTTGCAGTTTGGTCAGAATATGCTTCCCACATAAAGATATGTTGTTGCAAAATTTGGTAGAGACTAGATTATTAGGTTGGTCGTACTTACATTTTAGCTTTTAACATTTGTTTGGCCGCCATTACGTTTCCTTTAAGATGGCGGCGATATAAAACATGACACTGAAGTGCCCTTTACTAGTGCTACCCCTGTACCAAATTTCGTTCCATTCGGTTTCACCGTGTTTGAATTAATAGGGGGAATCGATTTTGACACAAAGATGGCCGCCATCCGCAAACTATTAGGCTAATGACCTATTAGATTGGTCAAAGGATGCTCCCTCCATGAAGGTATGTTGTTGCAAAATTTGGTAGAGATCGGGTGATTATGTTAGTCGTAATTTGATTTAAGCTTTGAACATTTGTGTGGCTGCCATTACGTTTCTATCAAGATGGCGGCAATATAAAACATGACACTGAGGTGCCCTTTGCTAGTGCTACCTCTGTACCAAATTTCGTTCCATTCGGTTTCACCGTGTTTGAATTAATAGGGGGAATCGATTTTGACACAAAGATGGCCGCCATCCGCAAACTATTAGGCTAATGACCTATTAATTTGGTCAAAGGATGCTTCTTCTATAAAGGTATGTTGTTGCAAAATTTGGTAGAGATCGGATGATTAGGTTAGTCGTAATTTGATTTAAGCTTTGAACATTTGTGTGGCCGCCATTACGTTTCTGTCAAGATGGCGGCGATATAAAATATGACACTGAGGTGTCCTTTGCTAGTACTATCTATGTACCAAATTTGGTTCCATTCGGTTTCACCGTGTTCGAATTAATAGGGGAAATCCATTTTCACACAAAGATGGGCGCCATCCGCAAACTACTGGCTGATGACCTATTAGTTTGGTCAAAGGATGCTCCCCACATAAAGGTATGTTGTTGCAAAATTTCGTAGAGATCGGATAATTAGGTTAGTCGTAATTTGATTTAAGCTTTGAACATTTGTGTGGCCGCCATTACGTTTCCGTCAAGATGGGGGCGATATAAAACATGACACTGAGGTGTCCATTGCTAGTGCTACCTTTGTACCAAATTTTGTACAATTCGCGTTCACCGTGTTCGAATTGATAGGGGGGACAGACATTCAGTGTTAACACACTCATACACACACAGACTCACACACACATACACACACAAATACAGACAGACACACTTTTTTTCGCCCTGTGTTGATCTCATAAATCTACTTTCATTTTTTGCAAAAATCGAAAGTAGGCTAAAAATAGATTCACTCAAAACATATCAAAAATCAAATCACTTGGCATAGTAACTTCAAGTGTCACTCAAAAACTAAAAATCTCTTTTAAAAAAATCATCAAAATTCACTATAATGTCACTGCATTATTCCACGAACTTTTTAACAACTTTGTCTTGCTTAAATTAAATTATTACCATTTTTAGTATATTTCACTCAGGCGTCGAGCGCGCCTATCATTTAAGTTATATAATCTCTCCAAGGCTTTGGACATTTACATTCATTTCATTTACCCTTCAGGGTTTCTTTATGTTTACTTAAACATTATTTATTTATCAATTATTAAGTCCGTTGGACCTTAATAATAATTCTTCACAAAGCCTTAGATCTTAAACATTTAAAATACTGTACAATAACATGCCATTTCTGTGGATCGAACCCTTATTCCACCCGTTACTTTCCATGCATCAGGTGATTTTTCCTCAGCATTGTACCATGCATTGTGTTATTTATCATAGTGGGATCTTTATTCATATTAAAACTACATTGTTTCATAACCCGTTATTTCATTCCTTTTGAGGAAGGAATCCTTTTATCAACAATAAAAGTATTTGACAAAATCCGTCAGCATCTATATAAACACTTCAAACTTATATTCTGGAGAATGGTCTCAATCCCAGCATTATGATTTTATAGGTTATTTTGAGCTTGCACCTTTTAATAAAAACTTTCATATAGTGGCTTCTTTATTATTAGTCTTCGCTAGACCCTACTTGATCGCGGAACTCATTAAATTTCCCCTCTCATTCCCTCACTACGGTAGGTCAGGCTCTAACAGCTGCCCCCTCTTCCTGTGACACTTCACTTGATTTATGACATCTCGCCGAACGCCATGCTTTACAATGATATTTACTATTTAACCATATGGTTCCCAAGACTTACATTCACTTCTAAAGCAGCTATTAGTTTCTGCTTTTAATATTATTATTATTATTATCATTAACATTTCGTGTCTTCAGGGTATCTGTTACTTATTTCGGAGAGGATGTATAATAGTTGATCACACCAACCTTAATAACAACTTGTATGACGTCTTATAACAACACTAAATTTATAACAATGCCTTATCGGACTTACTTGCATATTTCACATACGACGCTTTATTTCGACGATTATTGCCCACAATATTTTATTATAACAATGCTAGGCCAGGAACACTATCCAATTAGGCGGGACTCACTTGTAACTATCATTTACGACGCTTTATTTCGACGTTTATTGCCTACAATATTTTATTATAACAATGCCAGGCCAAGAACACTATCCAATTTGGCGGGACTCACATGTAACTATCATTTTCGACGCTTCAATATGGCAATACTTTAGTGGGAATTTCACCTACACAATGTAACACGACGTTTTCATACAACAACAATACATTAATGGGAATCTTTCATCCACAATATTTCGACGATACTCTCCATCTCCCGAATAAATATATCCTGATTAACGCATATTTATTAGCTTGAAAATACATTTATTTTATTATTAGGCCTCTTCGGCAACACGATTTCTTGCTTGGATATTCGCAGTTTATTTAATCTCTTGTATAATCTTTCATTTATAGCGGTAAGACCTCGGTCTTCCTATTATTTTATTTTCACAAATTTGGCCTGATAGCCTGCAATAATACATTTTTCCCTTGGGTGTTTTATTCACCAATTACTTAAGAGATTTATAAATTGATCATTTTGACAACAATACGTCAAGATATTATTTATTTCGTTCCGTTTTTATTACTTGAGTTCCTTATTACAATTTTACCACCACTTTATTTTTAGAGTATAACAACTCGATAATAGTTATTTTTATTATTCTCATCTCAGATTTTCAATTATTTTTATTACAACTTTTAGTTATTTGCCATTTAATTATATGGTATAAAATCAAACTATTTTATTTTTCCTTATCATATCGACTTTTAACGATTTCATTATGGTGCGTATTTATTTCATAACCTGATTTTACTGTGGCAAAAATGCTAAGCCATTTAGGTTATTATTTTGATTCCATCCTCCAAATCATTTATTACTTATTATTTCATTTCTTGGGTTTCCATTACTTTATATTTACTGATCCCATTTGTATATTTATTTCCGCAAGGTCTTTCTCGCAGTTATTCATTATTATTATCCCAACATTTCAATTATCTTAGTGCATTCAACTACTCGGTGAATCAATCGTTAAACTCCCTAGTCAACGACTGATTTAGCTGGGTCAGTGCATAGTACAGCTGCAAATTTTAATGAAAAATCATAACTCACCCGTGTGCTGCTCTTGTTTCATTCTTAGAAGGGTTCACCCATCTAACGGCATATCTAACACTTTTCCATGGCACTTTCTTTCGTGAACTGCTTTTCACTTAGGCCCAATCGACCTTCACTTATATTTAAACACATTATTATTCTATAAAAACACTGTATTAACACTAAAAATATATTTCTTTTAAATTATTTACTTTGCACATTTTTTCACCATATCTCAGTGATCTTCGGCACTTCCTATCGGTGATCGACGCCCTGATGAGATCCCAAGACCCTGCCTATGTAGGCCTATGTGATTTTGCGTTGTTTCCGCGGAAACGGGTTATTTCACAATTTTGCGGTGTTGGGAGGCAATCCAGGGTTGTCATAAAAGTGCTGATATTAAACCTTCGCGGTGGATCCCCTGCCAATCTGCACTGATTGTTTCATCACAGCATGACTGTCCTCGTGATTCATAAAGGCTTGCATCTTGTGACGTCAGATAAGGCTGTCAATGCTCTGCGTCATTGCCTGAATCACTTCCTATTTCCTCATGGCTAGCTTGAAACTGAAAGTCTTTACGTCTTGGAGATCCGAAGTTCGTCTCCTGTACCAACCCCAGTTGGGTACAATACTTATGTACCATTAGGTGAAGATTATTGCGTAGGTTCGTTATTCAAACTTAACTTCGATCACATGATTATGACACAAGAAATTAAAAACTTAATTTTGAAATTTCGCACAGCCCCCATCTTGAGATTATGTAAACAACTGAACTAAATTGAATGGCAGTGCTTTATAATGTGTATAAAAATTTGCTGTACCAAGTTTCACTGCATGGAGATGGTTAAATCGCGAGAAAAGTTTACTTAAATGTTTTAACTTCACTTGGCTGCCATGTTCGTTTTGTACTTAACAGGCTTTAAATGTTACATATATGAACTTCTAGTAGTACTACTTATCCCAGTACAAAATTTGAGCGTGATATCTGTTACTTATGTGGAGATATAGAAGGCCAGTGAAATATTTCGCGCGGCCGCCATGATGGATTGGTGAAAGGTATTAAAATATGAAAAGCACAGTCGAGGTCAGACGAGGTAGTAGTATGCACTTACCGAGTTTCATTGAAATAGCTTCAGCCGTAAGCCTATATTTTTATAAATGAAAATAGGCTAACAATGGCGTAACTTTGACAACATTTTCATGAATATTTCCATGAGTCAAAATTAAACTAAAGTAAATTTAGAAGAATATCTGTGTTAAGATATAACACATAGGCTTACAAGGAAGAATTACTTGTACAACTTTCAGCTTTCTATGTTGAAAAATTGTGGTAAAAAAGGGAATTGTTGTATTAAAAATGTATTTTAGCGAGAAACTAGGATCAACATTTTTTTCACTAGCTGAGGAACTGGCGGCAGTTTTGGATTTTGGTCAAGGTATGTTCTAACATTGCAACAAGCATTTTTCTTTCTTAAAAATGATTTTCTTTATGTTCATTGTCTAACACAGAGAAAACTAAGAATCTAGAGAGAAATCTAGTGGCAAATAGAGAGATCTACATTGTGGGTTTACCCAGAGGAGGCACGGTTATGAGAAAGTATAAGTAAAGTAGGCTTGTAACCTCTAATACCTCACTATTCCAGGGCCGTGGGGCGATGTGCTTTCTATATGAATCACACTACAAAGGAAAGGATAGGAACTAATAAAATATCGTTAATTAATTAAATACTGCTTATACGAGTGGGCTTGCTGGTAACATGATGTATGGACAATGCCGCTCAGTTTAATGTGGTGGAGGATCTCAGTAATCAATTAACACTGTAGACCTACGGCTTGTGAGTTCCGTATATGATAACACCGTTGGCATCCACAAGAGGTTTTCTCTTAAAATCCCCCAGGGCCACACTAGTGGGACGTGGGATGGCGACCACGGGACCCCAGCTGAGTTCGGCATTTCTTCCACTTACTTGTGCCAGGCTCCTCTCTGTTATCTCGCCTGTTGAGCCCGTAAGGCTAATGTGTGGTGACACTTGTACGCAACTTAGATGAAGTAATAGAAATAAACATACACTTACGTACGCAGCAGACGTCAGTGGAAACGTAGCTGAAGCTCTTCCCCTATCCCCGAAGAAATATAAAATAAAATAAAATAGAAGAAAGAAAAACGGGGAGATCGCAGTCTTGTTTGGCTTTCGCTGGGCCCAAATTTTAAAAGGCAAACCAGAAAGCAATCCCAAAAGGAAGGGGGAAAGCTAAATAAAATTAAACTACGGTAAAATCCAATGATGAACAAAATTTAAATCAGAGGCCGTGTAGGTCGTATTAACGTCACAAGTACGCCAATAAGACCGACAAACCAAAATATAGCAAAAACCAGACAAAACTCGAAGAAGGTTATTAAATTAAAATAAGGCGTGACGCAAAAGCAGAGATACTTAGGCAAAGATAAAATGTATTAAAATAACAACTACAATGCACAACGATCCCAGAGATATTCAAAGCAAGAAGAGAAATGACCAACAAATAAACCACAAAATTAGTTTACCGCAAGAAAAAATACAATTAGGAAGAAAATCGAAAATATACTAAATTAAATTATATTAAAATGAAATAAAATAAGATAAGTTAAGGTAACGTGTTCAAGGCAAGATGAAACGATGACTAAATGTAAGTATGTCGCAATTAAATAAAAAGACAAAACTCAGAAACGACTACACTCTACGAAGTCAAGATACGTTCTCCAAAATTTAGACAAAGCGTGTCAAAAGGGATGAACAAAATAGGAGGGGGTACAATGGTTCAGAACGGGTAGGAGAGGGGTGAGAGGGAGGGAAGGAGTGAGGAGGAAAGACGCGGAGGCACATGCAAGAACGAGTGAGTTACGAGAAAAATAGGAAATTAGACAAAAGGAAAAATTACATTAAATTATCGGCAAAGCCAAAAATATACTTTAAAAATTGAAAGTATGCGTAGGAGATAAGGGCACACAAAGACGACGAAAATATGTTATGCGCAAAATATGGGCATTCACAGACACAAGAATATCACAGGTTAGGTCACCAGCAAATAACAATGGTGAGACCTCCTTTTGTGAACTCTTTAGATAAAGAACAAAGCATTACGGGAAGCAAGAAAAATAATCTCCAATCCCGTTATGTTGTTCTACGATAAGATACACTCTGGATGACAGACCCAAAGGTGCCCCCTACAAGGTAGGCAAACCCACCGTCACGCACACCAGAGTAAAACGAAGACAGCCCAGCCCACATACATAACTTTCAACCCTTAAAGTACAAAAACTACGTTATCAAAATAAATGAAAATAACACTACCATACAAAACAAAACTCACCAGCAATTACACGCACACAAAGGGCGGAGGGAAAATATCGGGAGGGGGCAAGTACACGCGACCAAAAGAAAATAACACAGAAAAAGAGTTTTAAATTACCGAAATATGAAACAGAACTGCAGTAAAGCAATATAGATTACGACATACAGACACCTCGCCATGGTTTCACCTTGAACGCGGGCACTTCCCCAAGAATATGGGAATACGACTAGCCTACTTGGCTGCAAGAAAGAAATGCCTCGAAACAAAGCAAATGACGACGCAACACAAAGGTAACTGCGTGGTAAAATTTGATTGGTCACGACCCCTTCCAATATATAAATCGCTGGCCAATAAGGGGACAAGATGCAGATATGGCCATATATGGTATTAAGACAGAGGGCTATTAATAGCTTCACAGCCAAGGTTTCACAAAGGCGTGCATTGATCACGTCAGATAAAAATGGCACAAAGGAGTAACTTATATATCTCATAAAAATGGCTCACACTTTAGTATATGTCGTGTTGGCATCATGTCCAATGACGGCCGAAAGGCGCCGTGGCAGGTTTGAGCTGGTCACAATCACTCATTTTGATTTCAGAGGTGTATATTTCTACTCCTAGAGCACGAGTGATTACAGGGTCGCTTTAGCTGCAACAGTGAAACTTGTTACAATACTGTGTGAAATTATATATCAGAGAAGTGTGAGAAGCAACACGTGAATATTTATACATGCCGTGAACTATTGGTAAAAGTATAGGTGCACAATCTGATTCAATCAGCGATATTTCGCAATTTTTAACTTATATTCACCGTGCAACTGAACTCACTGCATGGTCACCATTCTCGTAGAGTCTCGAGGCTAAGACAAACTTTTAATGGCAGTGAAAACGGGATACCTGCATTCAAAACATTTATTAGACTCATTCCCAAGTGAGAAATCTACAAAACTATAATTTTTATGATCAATGATCGCAACGATTGTGTGCAATATTGAACAGTACTAAATTCTGTCTGCAACTCTACACCAGAGTATTTTAGACGGTCATAATGGACTCTTTAGTATGGTCCGCGCATGTGTAGAGTCAGTTTTAATGTTCCAAGTATATATCATTGCAAAGCCAGTGTTTAAAAAAACACCGTAACCATCGAAAATATGACTGACCACGTGGGAGATTACATCCATCTTGAGGCAATGGTTGTGATGGTTTATAAGCACTAAGCATGAGGGAGACGCCGAGGTCAAGGCCCACACATTCATGAAGGAGAAGAAGAAGAAGAAGAAGAAGAGGCGATGGCAGAGGCTCGAACACAGGCCTTGCTAATGGCCGTGGTTTGATGGACAAAATACTGCAAGAACGCCGATATGTGAGTCTTTAAAAACATTTCACCTTGTTGAATTTTTTTTATCTTTATTTTGCTTGCCACGGTGGGTGAGTGGTTATAGTGTCGGACTACCAACCCCAAGATTGCAGGTTCGCCCCTGGCCATGGTAAGTGATTTTTGAAGGCGACAAAAATCACGATACTCATGTCATACGTTGTTGGCATGTTAAAGAACCCATTTGAATTCAGTAGGCCGTGTTCAATGGCAAAATTAATCTCGGGATTTTCCGCCAATACAAAGTTCCTCCATTCTCTACTTGAAAGCGCTGTAGTGTCAAGGAGTTTAGATATCTAACCTTCTTGACTTTCATAGCGATCAAAGGAACGACGAAATTCGACATGCAAGCTACCCTCTGGGTGTCAATTAACAATGCTTGCACCAGGCACCCGAGGCCATACGATATTATTATTATTATCTTTATTTTGGTATAAATGACCGCACGAAATGTAGCAACCAGTAGACAGACAACTTTTCCTATTTTTAAGGCCTTTATCTTACTATTTTCACTTCAGATTTGTCAAATGCTGCTCAACCCTTGACTACTTAAATGCTCAGTGAGCCGATTGGTTTTGACTCTCAATATTTCGCCACCGCCCCCCCCCCCCCCCCCTTGTGCCCCCACCAACGCCCCCTTGTGACCCCATCCTCCTTCTTCTGTCGGCGCCCCTGGTCATTAATGTGACAAACAATCATTTCTGGATCAAGAGGAATGAACATTTCTATAATATAACTTGATGACTAAATATATAAACTAATTGCCAGTCTACATTTGGGGGAATGTAGCCATTGTTGACACTTTTGTGCATTGTTGATGTGAACTTTTTCTGAAATTTGGCGCTCTCTAAATTAAACTAACACAAGACTGGATAGCCAATCAGTGGTTGACACATCTGTGCTCATTGTGTTGCCAAGCTAACTTTAGTTCTGAACTTGATTCGGCCATAAGGGTGTTAAAGACAAATTAATTCATGAGGTTGGCAATGTAAGTTGTGCCGGCCGATCATCAGTTGTCTACTGGTTCAAAAGTAATATCTGAGCATGCGCAAGATGGCTGCTGGATTGCTAAGAAGCCAAGCTAACGCTTGGAAGAACGACTCCTTGATGTGATTCTGTAGAGGCAAGACGTAGTGGCGTGGTCTGTCTCAGAGCCACTGCCGAAATGATTAAGTTTTCATGATGTGAATTTCTGTGAAAGAACGTGAGTGGCAGCCTCGGGCCATATTCTCTACTTTAGGCCATGAATAAGGTAAAAGTGTTAAACCATCTAATTATAAGAACTCGTTGCTGATCGTCATTAATTGCAACATTCCGGACAATGATGCCATAGCTTAGCTTTTGGAGGGCAAGTGGCGTTTTGTCCCTCGCGCTGCACAATGATGCTGCAAACTTGAGTTTCCTTTTGGCTTGTTATGAGCATATCTTGCTCCAGAGATTTTGTTTATTAATGTGTGTGATTTCTTGCTAATTTATTTAAAGTGGGCCCATGATTGTTATTTTTATTTAATTGAATGTTTGCTAGGGAACAAGCCTTGTTACGAATAGGGTGCAGCGCATGCGTAGGTTGAGGGCCCTGAAGATTTGAACATTCCCGATAAAATTGAAAAATTCTGATTTAGATCGTTGTGTAATAAAACATAATAACTAAAAGTCTAAAATGTAACTGTCAGGATTTTGGTTATGGGAACCAGATAGTGTAAAAATGACAATCGGTCCTTTGATTTTCGTTTGTCATAGATGGCATAACTTTGGTCTTGTAATGGCCGCAGAAGCACAGCATCCATGCTGTTTGCAAAACGATTCTCGAAATGGCATTTGAAAAGGTGTAATGAATAATCACTTGCTAGTTTTAAAAATGTTCTAGTTTCGGATATTATTTGAAAATGATTTAACATGAAAGCATAATTTATTAGTGAAATGTAGTCACGAAATGTGGCCGGTTGATAATGCGGCGTTGCCATTAATAGTGGGATTAATGTTGGCCTCCCCCTTTTCTTAAACGCAGGAGTGTATATAAAGTGTTCCCTCCCTTAGCCATTCGGCATTGTATTTCACTTTCCCTTTGGAAATATATTTTAATTTTACCTACTGCTGTTTGAATCCATGTTTATTGAGCGCAATAGAATAGTACTAGGTTAGTTGACTTCAGACCACTTTGGCCTCGGGTTACCAAACCCTCCCTCCCCTCAATTTATTTTACGGGACATACTCAGTGGCATTATGATAGCGCCACGTGCGAACTACGATTAGGACGAATCATAGGAGGACTCGAGATAGACTCCTACATGTATAGCTGTAGATAGATGGGTTATTTATTCACGATGCTGCAAACATCTTTATTTTTGTGTTCTTTGAAGTATGAGATTTTTGTCAATAGGACGTGCAGAAGCACCCACATGACACTAGGAGGTTAATTTCAGCTGGTCGTATCGTTTAACAGCTGTGAGGTTTACGCTGTTGTGTTTTTGTCTTTCTTTTGTGAGCACAAATGCCACAGTTGCTATTTTGAAGGGCTTTGGAATGATTTGGAAGGAACAGAGACTTAGAAGTCACAGATTGTTTTGTGTCTATCGTATCAGTTGGCAACACGTGAGGATTTGGTGCTGTTGGTTATCGTTTATTTAATATGCCTAGAGTGCACAATCAATTTTCGAAAGATTTTTGGAAGAACATATGAGACAGTATAAGGCTCAATAGCATGTGAATGTAAATACAAGTGTCATCGTATCAGTTGTTTAAGCTCAGATAGATTGGAAATGTGAAAAGCAGGCTAAATAAGAGCCCTGAAGAAAATAAATGTACCGTTAGCAAGTCAAGGGAGGTAGGTTAATACTGAGTGCTAACACTACCTAAGGGAAGATGATGAGAGAGAAAAGGAGGTGAGTTTAGGAGTGGAAACAATTTTAGACAGAGTGGAGGAGAATCCAACACCAAGCCATTAATAAATATTGATGTAAAGATAGATTTTGCCGTGCAAAGCCTATGAAGTACCTAACTTGAGCGGGGGCTTGCGCAAGGCTAACGGAGAGCGCAGCATGAATTGAGGTTACAGGCAAGCTTTCGCTAAGTGCTCTTTCCCTCTCGAGCAGATATTCTAGTACTATGGGGAAGGGTGATACTCTGGCGAGGCAAGGTATGCCAAAAGGAAAGAATTTAGGCACTTTCCCTTCAAAAGGGTGAGATTTTTGAAAGCATTCTGAAATGCTAGAAGGATTTGAATTTGTCGTAATATTTTTATTACTAGACACTGTCGGATCTCCGACAGAACGGCCGAATGCCCCCCAAGTGGGAATAGATAAAGCAACTCTAGTGCTTTTAGCAATGTTTTTTATTATTAGTAGTAGAATCTTTAAAGAGTACCAATTGTTGCATCCAAAGCAGGCTAAACTCTTACCCAGCAGAGTGCCGACTATATGTTTAGAACAAAGGAAAAACCTCAAACCTTAACTTAAACAAAACCAAAATTTGAACGGTAAATTATAAGTCAGAGAGAAAATCTCGACAAGTAGGAAGCTGGCAGAGCGAGCTATACTTGCCTTAATAGTTTACCCGAATTAGCTGTAATAGCTAAGAGAAACTTTGCAAATGTTTTTATTGGAAGTTTTGTTTTAAACGCAACTAGTGATATATTTTTTTTTATTAATTCAGTGATTGCCTTTTTCATTAAATAGAAAGTAATTTTAAGAGAAAAATCAGGGAAGAGAAGGTCCTGCTTAACAGTTATTCTAGCAAGAGAGATAGAAACAAAACAAGAAATAGTTTATTTAACGAAATGAGGAAGTTATTGATTAACAGCAATTTAGCTATTTCAAGCTAAAGAAATTAATTTTGGTTTTACAACTTGGAAGTCTAAGACACCTATTTGTATAACAACGCTTACAAGAAAAAAAGGAAAGGAAGATTGTAGTTTTACGTGACCGTGAATCTTGTGATTATGAGCCACGGGACCTCCTTTTTACGTGGAATCCGAACCACAGGACATGGTATTTCACTTCGAAAATCTCACATGCATTGACCGGGAATCGAACCCGGACCGCCTTGGTGAGAGGCATACAGCTAGACCGCTGAGCCACCACGCCCCGGCTTACAAGAGTTAGACCTGTTAGGTTAATTATAAAAAAAAATGCAATTTAGTAAAACGTTTTGTTAAATTAGTTAGATAGAATACAAGCACTATTAGAATGCCCTTATGGCAAGCGAAAATGCTATAAACAGATTAAAATCCTGTTCGTAGCAGGAGAAAAGAAGAGATCTACAAGCGGAGGTGACCGCTATTATTTAAACAGAAGTTAATAAATGTTACATTCAAAAGGGTCAGGTCGTATTAACGAAGCCTGTATCAAAAAAAAAACCGGTACAAAAGTTTAACAATTAGAAGATTACGAATTCCTGGGTCAGCAGGATAAGAAAAAAGAATAATAATAATAAGTGTTTCTATAACTACTGCTATTGACACAGAATTGAATAAGTGATACATTCAAATTGGGCAGGTCACCTTTTGTGAAGCCTGGATTACACAATTAGATATACATTTAACAATTGGAAAATTAGAACTTCCTGATTGCGGCAGTACAAAAATGCTTATTAAAACGTGGATTTAACCATGGCCTGTTTGCCATCTCTTGATGAATGCAGTATATTTGCATTTGTCTGTTGGTACAGGCTAGAGTAAAATGTGGCTTTTCACCGATGTCTCAGTCTCACTTATGGCTGTGATTATATGGAAGCTACTGAGGTATGGGTGGTGCTTATTATGACCTTCAGGGCACAGTCAGTGCCTGTGGATGTTGTGAAAGGTTCTACTCATAGGGTTAGTACTGCTGTTCTGACTCGGTGAGGAAAGCAATGGCAAACTACCTCACTCCTCACCTTGCCTAGTACGCCTCAATATAGCGCTGCCTTCGGTTTTTGTTGGTATTTACCCACATAACCTAACGGTGGTACTTTTTGAGGATCCAACCAGCCTTCGGGCTGACTACCTAACAGACATATGAATTCCTGAGCAAGCAGGATAAGAAGAAAGAGATTAATAAGAGGTTTCTATAACCTCCATTATTTAAACAGAATTAATAAGTTAAGTTATATGTGGAGCAATTTTGTGAGGGCGCCTAAATTCACGCGAGGCCTCGTAGAGTAATAACTAGTTTAAATTATATAAATTTTGTTAGTAAGGGGGATTAGGAGTGTAGGGAGCATGGGATTTGAGTCCTGGCCAGTTTTATTAATACGAACGAATCGCGACGCGGTAGCTTGTAGAACGGACACTGTTTTTGTAGCACGAAAGTTTGCTGATAGTTTGTAAATATTCACTATTGAAGCACTGAAAGTTCATGCAACAAGAGAAAGGTCATTGCGGTTTATGTAGATGCACTTAGTTGAGTTTTAACATGTTTCTCGCGTTATACAAGTTTTGAGTTGCAAATAATAGTTCCAGTTAACTTGAGGTTTTCAGCAATTTGACAGTATTGAGCGTAGTTGTTTGCGGGTTGGAGTTTATTTTGAATGGAAAATTCCAGAACTGTAGTGACAGTTAAATGATGCAGTAATAATCCCTCGGCCGAAACAAGTTAAGTTTTAGACAGCGGTTAATTTGACATGGATCCCTCGTTGCGAGAAAGTATTCCCTTACTTGGTATAGAAAATACTAGATTTCATGACTAGTAGAAAGCTTTGTTAGCTAAGAAAAGCGATTCCCTCGAGGGGCAGATGTTGCACAATTTTATGAAATCCCAACACTGCCTATAACTTTTAGTAAAAGCATTCCAAATGTTGATTAAAAACCCTTTTAAAAATGTTTTAAAAGTTCAATGTAGGTAGTTACTTAACTTGCATGGAGTTTGAAGTTGAAGCCTCCGTTGACCGTTACTCGAAGAAATCAGACATGGCGTCGAATTTAAATTGTCTTCATTTGAGGAGGAAGACAGCCTCTGAGAGGAGACTGAACTGTTCACTTAAAGTCCGGACGAGAAGTGAGAACGAGCAGAGAAGCATACGAGGGAGCTAGGTTGGCGTGGAGGAGGGGAAGCAAACAAAGGAACATATAGCAGAGTGGGAAACATTAAAAAGACAAAAGATTCATCATTTCGAACTTTGATACATAGACATTATCTTCATGGAAATGGCAGATGGCGACAACGACGTCCTCTGCTTGAGTGGATGAATCCAATCTTGAAATTGCTGAGTTCAATGGCTTCGACGGGTTGCCGCGAGATACCGCTAGGTAGATTTCATCTGAAAAAAAAAAGAACTTAGAAACAACTTAAGCACATGTTTGGTGAAAAATAGAATACAGAGGGTCACTGTTTGTGTCTGCAAGAAAAGAAAGAAAGAAAGAAAGAAAGAAAGAAAGAAAGAAAGAAAGAATCAATGAATGAAAGAAAGAAAGAAAGAAAGAAAGAAAGAAAGAAAGCTAAGAGCAGCAATTGCTAACTCTAACTAGACGTGTATTTCAAAGAATACACCAGAGGGTCCGTAGTTTAATATGACGTAAAATATGACATTTCGAACTTTAGCTGATTTTGACTATTCCGGAGCCCCTAAAGGGAATTTCTTTAGGTAACTAAATGTTGGAAATTTGTCACTGAAGATGCTTTAATTACTGGGATCCACGCCTGCTTGCCCATGTTACCAAGTTAACTAGTTAATGGAAATTTGTCACTGAAGGTACTTCAACTACTGGGATCTAAGTCTGCAGATGACCTCGTAGTTCCGCCCGTTAAAACAACAATAACTAACTAACTAAGTCTGTTTGCCTTTGTTTCTTCGGTAACTAGTTGTTGGAAATTTGGTTTAACACGCTGCAACGAATGCAACTGCAAATAGAATCATAGGTGTAGATGACGAACGCTTGTGGTCACGGCAACCATCGTGTAGGAATTTTCCTACGCTAATCACATATAGAGCCCTAGCCCTACAACATATCTATGTTAATAAATATTAAATACAAATATAGGCCTTGACACAATTCTGGTGATGGTGGAGTACCTTGAGGTTGCCCTTGTTTGCTGCTCCCTCTGTCTGTTGGGATAGGGTGTCTATCCAGTTTCTCCCAACACTTCTCTTTATTTCTCAGCATAGTTCTTTAGCAGTTCTCTATTTCTCGCTCTTGTCTTTCTGGTGTTCATTTCCTCCTTTATGCCTATTCTACTCCTGTGGATAGTTTACGTTAGTATTTACCAGGCAATTAATTTATTTTCGGCTTTTATGCAAATATATATAAATTACTATATCTTTTTACTACATGAATTTTTTTCAGGTTATGTTATCGCATGTTCCAATAATTGGGATTATGTTGTGTTGACCGACTGAAAAGTGGCAATATCAATTTCCACACACTCACAAAGTACACGGGGATGAAATGACCAAGTGAAACAACAATAACAACAACGAAATACGTCGGTTATGTCCCTAAATACTTTAGCTGCAGTATTTTACCATCACTAATAGGGCATCTTGGCTCACTTTATATAGAAAGTTACTGTGTGAAAAAAAAAAGAGTACTTGCCAAGAAATATATGGCTGTTTTTATGACTAAAATATTAATGACCATATTCAGTGTGGAATATATTTTAAAGCCCAGCTTCATCAAGGAAAGTGAGTGGTCGTTAAATTCTTCTTCATACACAGACAGTGGACCTCCCATATATTCTCCATCCGCGTCCTTCGGAAGTGCATAAACAAAAATATTTGCCCATTTGAGACGCCTCCTTATTCCTTTAATAAATAAATCTCTCTTTTGTATCTTGTACTTTTCAATTTGAGGTTGGGTGGGATGTTCTTCTCACCAGCGACGTGTTAGGCCGATGGATATGAATGACACAGAATGGGTCTATATTTAAGAGCGGTTCCTCTGAAGGGCTGCTATGTAATTACAGGGTTTCGAGGTAGCGTGATGACTTCATTGGTCCAGCCAGGTGCGTGGAATGCGAGCGAGCCGCTCGGTTCGGACCTCCACGAAAACAGAGCCCAAATTAGCTGTTATTTTGTTCCGCCAGTGCCTGAGGGGACTGGTACCGCCACCACACAAGGCGGCTTGGAGCGGCCGGCCTCTCACTCAGCCGAGTATAAACCCTCCCTTCCGCAACAATGATAATCATGACACACTCACACCGACCAACGGGACTCCTCATACGTGTCAATCAAGTCCAGAGCTGTCACTTTTCGCCAGGGTTGGGGAGTAAAGCGTTACATGCAACGCCGTTACTGGTAGTAGTAGCCGTTCCTTTTTGCTGTAACTAGAGGGTGACGACGTTACTAGTAGCCGTTCCTTTTTGCTTTAACGAGAGGGTAACGACGTTACTAGTAGCCGTTCCTTTTTGCTTTAACGAGAGGGTAACGATGCTACTTATAACCGTTCCTCTTTGCTCTCACCCTCAGGGGCTCACATCTAGTGGGACGTGAGTTGGCAACCACGGGACCCCAGCGAGCCCGGTATTGCTTCCACTTACTTGTGCCGGGCTCCTCTCCGTCTTCTTTACTGTCGACCTCTTTTGGTCAATGCTCTCTTCCGACCTCCACGGTATTAGGGTATCCGAGGCCTGGGGAGTCTTTCACTTTCCCGCCTTAATTGGCCCTTTGTTTCATCTTCCCTGATACCCTCATTCTTTGAGGGGTCAGCCTTCTTTTTCTTTTCATGTTATCTCCTGCCTTCTGCACAAGGCCCTCAAGGAGGCAGGGTGTATGTAGCCCCACCACTTCTGGTGCACCCTAGATATTGCTACACTCTCAGGGGCTCAGGGCTGGTGAGTTTGGGAGTTGACGACCCCGATGGATTCCTGAGCTGGGTCCGTTTTGTCCAGTTTTTCCTCTGACCTTGGGCTTGGCCCTCTCCTCTTTCCCCTTTCCTATCTGCCGTTCATGGCTCGCCTTCCTTCCGAGTCCCTCAATCCTCATTCTTCGAGGGTTGAGGGCATTTCTTTTCTTCCTGTCCATTATTTGCCTTATCCTTTATATGTTTACCATTTCTTCTTCTAGAATGTAAGTTTGTAGTTGGTGTTAGTTGTAGTTTTCATTCTCATCTCATCTTTCCTAATCACCCAAACCATTAGGGGCCGATAACCTAGATGTTAGGCCCCTTAAAACAACAATTACCATCATCATCATCATCTTTGCTCTAACGAGAAGGTAACGATGCTATTTACAGTATAACCGTTCCTTATTACTGTTACGAGAGGGTAACGATGCCACTTATAACCGTTCCTCACTACTGTTGCGAGAGGGTAACGATGCCACTTATAACCGTTCCTCACTACTGTTACGAGAGGGTAACGATGCCACTTATAACCGTTCCTCTTTGCTGTAACGAGAAGGTAGCGATGCTACTAATTACCGTTCCTCTTAGCTCTAACGAGAAGGTAATGATGCTACTTACAGTATAACCGTTCGTCATTGCTGTTACGAGAGGGTAACGATGCCACTTATAACCGTTCCTCTTTGCTGTAACGAGAAGGTAGCGATGCTACTAATTACCGTTCCTCTTAGCTCTAACGAGAAGGTAATGATGCTACTTACAGTATAACCGTTCGTCATTGCTGTTACGAGAGGGTAACGATGCCACTTATAACCGTTCCTCTTTGCTGTAACGAGAAGGTAGCGATGCTACTAATTACCGTTCCTCTTCGCTCTAACGAGAAGGTAACGATGCTACTTACAGTATAACCGTTCCTCATTGCTGTTACGAGAGGGTAACGATGCCACTTATACCCGTCCTCTTTGCTGTAACGAGAAGGTAACGATTCTACTAATTACCGTTTTTTCTGTAACGAGAGGGTAACAACGTTACTAGTAGTCGTTAATTTTTCTGTAACGAGAGGGTAACAACGTTACTAGTAGTCGTTAATTTTTAGCCTACTTTTCACATTTTGCAAAAATGAGGAAAAAGTAGACTTATGAGATCGGGCAAATGTGTGTCTGTCTGTCTGTCTGTCTGTCTGTCTGTCCGTCTGTCTGTCTGTCTGTCTGTCTGTCCTTCTGTCTGTCTGTCTGGCTGTGTGTGTGTCCCCCCCTATCAACTCCTAAACGGCTGCAGCAATCGAAACAAAATTTGGTAGGAGTAAAGATCTATACCTGAATATCTCACGGCCATATTTGAAAATGATGTCAGTGCTACCAACTGCTAAAAAATCGCAATTGAAATTTGAGCTCCATGTTGGATATCTTGGAAAGTATGAATGGGAGCTATTTCAAAATTGGCACACGTACAGATCATAATATTTCAGTTTAATTTCCAGGAGGCCAAACATCGCAGTGTTGCCAAAATGATTATAAGCCTCCTGATAGGTCCAATGTTTAAATGCATATAACTTCTACACTATCTAGCGGAATTCAACCAAATTTCGTATGTTGTATGTGTACATAACAAGATATGACTGAGCGTATTCTTAAGACCTACCAGGGCTGCCAACTGTTAATAAATGCTCCTAATTTATTTTATCCAAATACCAATATATCAGAAAGTATGCAAGCCGACAGCTTTAAACTATGCACACGTATAGTACCTGACACTCTATATTAATTTGGAGTAACTTATATACGTCAATGCTACCAACATGATTCTAAGCCTGCTGACAGGTCCAACTTTAAATACATGTAACTTCCATACTATCATTTGGATTTCAACCAAATTTCGTATGTGCTATGTGTACCATAACAGATATGACTATGCGTATTCTAAGGAGCAACCAGGGCTGCCAACTGTTAATATGTGCTGTCCCTATTTTTGTTACCCTAATATCAATATATCAGAAAGTATGCAAGCCAATAGCTCTAAACTTTGCACACGTATAGTACCTGGCATTCTAGACGAATTTGGAGTAACTAATATACGTCAGTGCTGCCAACATGATTCTAAGCCTGCTGATAGGTCCAATTTTAAAATGCATGTAACTTCTGTACTAACTAATGGATTTCATTCAAAATTGGCACAACAATAGATCATATTATTTCAGATTATTTCTGACCAATACATGCATGACATTGTTGCCAACATGATTTTACGCGCGCTGTTAGATCCAATGTTTAACTGCATGTAACGTCCATGCTATCCAGTGGACTTCAACCAAATTTTGTATTTAGTACCGTAAGAGACGGAACTAAGAATATATTCAGTCATCAGGGCTGCCAACTGTAGTGCTCTATTAGGATACATTATGCCAGGTATACAGTATTTCGAACTAATTGGAAATTTCGATATTAGCAACTTAATTTCGTCATTATTCTAGATAGGTTCATATTCTGTAGAATAATCATTGGCATGAAAAGTAGGCTGTATAGTTCTTCACGGAACTTCTTGTTCTGTAACGAGAGGGTAAAAATGCTAGTAATAACCGTTCCTCTTTGCTGTTACGTTGTAAAATAAAGCACTGTTTAAGTGATAATGTTCTGCCTTACTGCTCGAATCAGTAGGTCTATAATCCTCATTTTATTCTGGATAACGATACGCACATGCTACGCTGGGCCAAAAACTGCAGAAGAGAACCATTTTAACAGCAATAATAATAATCTGGGACAGGTCAGTGATCACAGATAGACCTAGATCAGCAAACGGGCCAGACATTATTCTTATTGATGAAGTGCAAAAGAAAACTCTTCTAATAGACATCGCAATCCCTAGCTGATATAATATCCAACACATTTATGCTGAGAAAGTGACCAAATGCATGTCTCTGTTTGAAGAAATCCGACAGATGTGGCGACAGGAATTTGCTATTAAGTTGCGTGTCATAATCTCTTCCACTGAGATCATACTGAAGTCGCTGAGGGTCAACTTCGATAAGCTGGGATTGTACCATAATCGACATGATAAATTTAGAGACCTGCTCCAGAGTTCGTTCGTTCCCCAACCTACAGACATAAAGAACTCCACTCTATCTTGCAACAATAGCAGATGAAATGGTGTATTATACCCAATGGCATGGTCAATATATGAATGCAAGTATTATTAATAGAAATTGATAGCACCATCCTGTTTAGAACCCGACACCCCTGCATTTTGAAACGGTGCAAAATTGATTATACCACGAAGGAACCTTGACTGGAGGTAGGTCATGAGCAGTGTATCATATAATGGCTGAAACTATGGAGCACCATAGTCACGCACCTGCTCGGAATACAAGGGACTTGGGTGCGAATCTCGGCGGTGTTATAATTTTCAACACTTAAGTAATAGGCCTAATTTTCTATTTTATTTTCATGAAAATTAAATAATTGTCAGTCGGTCAACATGATTGTACCTGAATTTTAATGTGTGTTATTCCCCAAACCCGAAAAATCAAATATGATTAAATAATTATTGAAATTACATGAGGTATTTATTTATTAATTATAATTTATTAAATTGTAAACATATATGCGGTAATTAATTAATTATGTAATTATTAATTAATTCCAATTATTAATAAAATTACATGGCATTAATTACTTAGTGATTAATTAACTACTAATTAATTATTAAAATTAATGAGATTAATTAATTAACTGATAATTAATTTAATTAATTTAATTGCTTGATATTAAATAATTAATTTAACTATACAGAATTACATGAGATTAATTAAATAATTAATTGTTGATTCATATATTAATTATTAATTAGCCCATTACATTACATACGTTTAATACATCTTTAATTTATTAAATAAAATGACATGAGATTAATTAATTATGCAAGTTAATTAAGTTAGTTTTTTAGTTATTCTCATGTAATTATTTCAGGTTTAGGGAATCGTGTTGATCGACTGAAAACATTTAAATATCATTTACTAAGGCAACACTGAAAAATTGCTTCCATCACGGTAATAGCCTATATTATTTCCAGTAAAATTATTTTGTATTACCGTAAATGTTACATCAGATTCTGAGACACACAGCCTCTTGCTTACGACTCGTTGTCCTTGCCAAACAAGTGACAGTTTTTCACATTTTAAGTGAGAAATGTCGGAATAAAAACCGATAAACCCACTCTTGCTGGGTTCATGTTATTGTAGGGGGAGTATTGGGTGAAATATGTTTCAAAATACAGTCGAATATCGATATCTCAAATCGTTAGGGGATGTCAAAATAAATTTGATCCCCCAGGGGCTCACAACTTGTGGGACGTGGTTAGGTGACCACGGGACCCCAGCTGAGTCCGGCATTGCTTTCACTTACTTGTGCCTGGCTCCTTTCAGTTATCTTTTCTGTCGACCTCCCTTGGTCAACACTTGTTCTTTTCCGACCCCGACGGTATTAGGGTATCCGAGACCTAGGGAGTCTTTCACTTTCCCGCCTTAATTGGCCCTTGTCTCATCCTTCCTGATAAAGTTTATTCTTCGAGGGGTCGGCCTTCTCTTTCTTTTCATGATCTCTCCTGCCTTCTGCACAAGGCCCTAAGGGAGGCAGAGTATGTGCAAACCTACCACTTATGGTGCACCCTGGATAGTGCTGCATCCTCAAGGGCTCACGGCTGGCAACCCCAAGGGATTCCTGAGCAGGGTCCGTTTTTCCCCCTTTTTCTACTGTCTTTGGGGCGACCCTCTCCTCTTTCCATTTCCTATCTGCCTTCCATGGCTCTCCTTCCTCCCAAGTCCTTTAATCCTCATTGTTCGTGGATTGATGGCATTTCTTTTCCTCCTGTCTTTTATTTCTCTTTTCCTTCTTAATTTATTCATTTCTTGCTCCAGTACGTAAGTTAGTTGTAAGTTTGTAGTTAGATTTACTATTTTATTTAATTTCATAATATTTTATTTTCATCTGAACCATTAGGGGCCGATAACCTACATGTTAGGCCCATTTAAATGCCAATCATCATCACCATCATCAAAAACACAAGAAAAGTAAAGATCGAAGAAAAGCAACGATAAATTGAATGCATAAATTCATATTAAGATACTCCTCAGCTACTCTGCTCTTTATTCACCATCTTGGTTTTTTTCTGTTTCCTCATTTCTTGAACTGAAAAATATAACTAAAATTATTTTGAAGGCATGTATATCTGGTGTATAGGAAATTTCAAGACCTGAGGTACATTTAAACACGGCGTAGACATCTAGAAGAATTGCCCCCGAAAACTGATGATTGATTTATCAAACACTGGAAAGCCTGATTTATTTAATACCTTTAAAAATAAGAGATATGCTTTTCTTAAATCATATTTCTCCAAGTTCTGTAATGGGTGATCTCAGTGCTGGAACATCGAGGTCATGTGCCCATAACACCCTGGCCTTACCTCAGTGTTTTTGACATTAAGACAGACGGGCCTGAGTGCTGACCTTGCACCAAGGCAACCAAGGTTCTATTCTTAATGATAGCCACCTCACGTTCCTGTGGTCGGGAGAACTCCATCACACTTCCCGTTACACCATGATCGAATTTTATTTTACCTTATGGATAAATTGCATGCTACACAGGTACAGTCTGATTAAATGAACTCACACCCCTTAGAAATAATGGTTGGTAACAATCTAAGTCACAAATTCCTATATTATCAATTATTTACGTTAATACTTCTACTGTAGGATTTCCTAACCTATGGGACGCCGTGGCCTTCGATATGGGTCACCATAGCTTCTCGAGGAGCAGGAGATGAGTTATGTAATAAGTGACGAAGCTTTACGTCATTGATATCAAAAGCATTATTATAAACTAGCTTCTCTACAGTTACCTTCATGAGATATATCAGTATGCCTTCCTAACGAGGGGAAGCAAAGCTGGCGGACCCATGTCGTAGATTTATGGCATGAAATAGAACCTTCCACTAACTACACTTGTGTGAAGCCAAAATTTGTAGGTTAGAATTGATAACGCTCTATTAGTTCCAACGTTCACCGCCAGGTGCTGGCTGCGATGCCACCTAGTAGCCAAAGTCCGCAAACTAGGTGTCGTGGATGGTAGCATTTGGTAGCAAAAGTAGGAACTACTTGAAATTATTGTCTGCAGCCCTTCCTTGAATTTAAAGAAAAAGTGACAGTCAGTCTGAAAGACTGAAGCCAAAGACTCTTGACATGTTAGAAAATTATCTGCATAATACTTATCTTGCTTATCTTGTTTCAAATTACTCGCAAACGGTAAGTGCAAACCAAGGGCAAAGCAAGGTCAAGCGCGCGGGATGCCGCAAGCTCACCAGAGCGCGCGGGGACGTGCCCCTTCCATCCAGTCTAAAAACACTTACAGTATAGTGGGCGATGTATTGAAGACAGAGATATGCTCTCACGGACTTTTTTGTAGAACTTTTCATGCTGACCAATTCTTACGCTCATTGTATATTGATATTTTTAACGGTTTACCCAGCGTAAGTTCAAGAAGCACACGGACGCCAAGTTGGTTTTCGATTTTTTCACTGAAATCGTTACTGCTTGGCTTTCTTTGATCATACATAAATTATTTTCTACAGAATCTTTCCTCGAGATATCCTTTACAGAATGGTGAAAACCGTATCAAAATCCATCCAGTGGTTCTCGAGATTACCCGTGACATCCAAGAATCGAGGATTTTTGTCTTATACTAACGAAGTAGTGATTGTCGGGGAACACATGCACCAAGCGGTACTATGACGTCACACACCTCAGTGCATCTGGGTACATTTCGTCCCGTCACCGTAACGTAACGACAGACCCCAGCGTAACGACGAAGTCGACAAGATCATTTAAAATGATAACAAAAACAGATAACGCACACTAATACAGCCATCACAATTAACACCGGTTATGAGACAAATTCTACACACACCCAAAGTACACTGGGCTACATGACCGCGTTGTCGCAGCCCCTAAACTAAGGAACCATCCAACCAGAGATTAAAAACAGTTTGCAACTTGAGCATGTTTTTAGGCGCTCTCTTGGAAGACTTAAGTGCAAGAAGATGATTCGCACTGAAATATTCTTGAAAGTTTCTTTGAATTTCTTTTAGATTTATACATACGATTACATTATACAGTAGTCTACGAGTGCTTATTGAACATAATAATAATAATAATAATAATAATAATAATAATACAGTCCAATTTGTTTAATTTTTACGTTCCGATAAATTATGAAGATTTGGAATGAGCCAAATTTCGTTTATAAGAGTGAATTACTCACGGTTTCGAAATAAAACGTTGGAACTGAGTTCGTATCTAATAATACTAATAATAATAATACCTACTCATAAACGCATTCTTTAATAAGCAATATTTGACTTGGTTGGTTGGTTCCTCAGATTAGGGGCTGCGACAACGCGGTCATGTAGCCCCGTGTACTTTGGGTGTGTGTAGAATCTGTCTGATAACCGGTTGTCGAATACATAGAATACGATGTGGTGGACTGTATAAAGAAATATATTTTACACTGTATGTACATGATTAAACACTGAACAAGTACAGTAGATATTACATGCGTGCTATGACACCATGTCCGGTAGCCACTGCTACCTACTTGCAAGTGAATCCTGCTTGACGCAGGTAAGAAAACGACCCTTCCTCTTAATGGGTCAACTACCCTCCAGCAGGGGGACCAACTGTCATTAGAGTATGTACAGTGCCAGAGTTGCCAACATACTCCCCCCCTTGAAATAGCAAATATTTCAAACAACAATTAAATACTGTCACTTTGTTCTATTAACTGGAATGAGAGTTGAAATAAACACTATGTACACAAACATTTAAACAATTCACTTCTCTTCTCTCAACAATGGGCAAAGTCTTGACACTGCTCTTTTCAAAAGAGCTCCGCTGGGTGTTTTGATGGTAACAACCCTCGTAACTCCGTCGGTTCCTGGATGCACTGCTGCGACACGGCCCAGTTTCCAATGAAGTGGAGGCACGCCCTCTTCCTTCAGAACAACCAGAGTGTCGATTTGTGGGGATTGTCCGGGCGACCGCCATTTAGAACGCTGTTGGAGTTGTCCGAGATATTCCTTGGACCATCGACGCCAAAATTGCTGGAACATAGCCTGAAGCAGTTGCCAGCGCTTCAGTCTATTCAAGGGAGTCTGAGACACATCTTCTTCCACAGGAAGATGAAATGAGCCACCGATCAGGAAGTGGGATGGGGTTAATACTTCCGGATCATTGGGATCAGAGGATAGTGGGCAGAGGGGGCGCGAATTCAAAACTGCCTCTATCTGTACAAGCACTGTAGTCATTTCTTCAAACGACAATGCAGCATTTCCTACTATTCTCTTAAGGTGATACTTAGCTGATTTAACTGCAGCCTCCCACAACCCTCCGAAGTGAGGTGAACCAGGAGGACTAAAATGCCACTGAATCCCCTTCTCAGTAGCAAAGCTTATGAGTGACTGCTTGGTATTCATATCATTAAAGAATTTCTTTAGCTCACGTGATGCACCTACGAAATTAGTTGCGTTGTCAGTGAATATGTGGGTGCAAGTTCCTCGTCTAGCCATGAATCTTTTCAGTGATGCTAAAAAAGCAGCTGTAGACAGATCGCTTACAAGTTCAATATGTACAGCCTTTGTGGCAAAACAAACAAACATAGCTATATATGCCTTAATCCGAGCGCCCTTCCTGGAGGAAGGCCGTAAATATACTGGGCCACAGAAATCTATTCCTGAAGATGCAAATGGTCGACTGGGAACTACTCTCCTTTCAGGTAGCGATCCCATTATCGGTTGATACGGCCGAGACGAGAATTGAAAACACGTCTTACATCGATACACTGCCTTTCGAGCACCGTTCCTCCCACATAGAGGCCAGTATTGCTGTCGCATCATTGTCAATAAAGTCTGAGCTCCAGCATGAAGAAAACCAAAATGAAAATGATCAAATAACATTATTGTAATGCGATGATTGCCAGGTAATAAAATAGGATGTCTTCTGTTGACCGATAGTTTAGTATTTTGCAGACGGCCTCCTACCCGTAACAGACCCTGCTCATCCAAATACGGTGCTAATCCATGTAATTTGCTTCCCTTGGGTAGTGGCAAATTTTGTTTGAGAGCCTTTATGTCTTGTGAAAATTCAGAACCTTGCGCAATTTTACACCATAAATACTTAGCCTGCTCTAGTTCTACCGGATTAAGAGCACCTGTTTGTCTGTCTGTTTTAGTTTTAAGATTTTTGATAAATCTGAGCACGAGAGCTGTTATTCTAATCAGCTTGCTCCAGGAAGAGTATCTGTTAATCAGATTCGATCCAAGGGATTCTGTAGATGACACTAGAACGATTTTAGTTTTCCTAACTTCAGGTAATTCTTGAGAGCTATGCCTCTGCTGTGAAGGCCATTCGTCTTTATTATCTGAAAGCCAAGATGGTCCCGATAACCAAAATGATGAATTTAACAGCTTCTCCGCGGTAACTCCTCTCGAGATCATATCTGCTGGGTTATGATGAGTAGAGACGTGCTGCCAACAATCAATATTTGTCAACTGTTGAATCTGCGACACTCGATTAGCGACGTATGTTTTCCACTGGTGTGGATGGCCCGAAATCCATGCTAATGCTATTGTGGAGTCAGTCCAACAAAAACACTTGTCTTTAGTTACGTTTATGGATCTCATGACTCTTTCGACCAACTGAGCAAGTAATACAGCACTGCATAGTTCTAATCTTGGTAAAGTTACTGAGCCTAATGACGCAACGCGAGACTTGGAACACAATAAGTGAACTGTTATTTTACCATCTCCTGTCTGAGATCTTACATAAACACAAGCGCCGTAAGCAATCTGAGACGCGTCACAAAATCCATGAATTTCATACTCCACAAATTCTACTGCCCTAACATGACGAGGCACTTTGAACTCCTTCAATTTAGCAATATCCTGCATATAACGAATCCATTTAATTTGCAGTTCTATTGTGAGAACGTCGTCCCAATTTAAGTTCATTTGCCACAGTTGCTGGACAAAAATCTTACCCTTAATCAATACTGGGGCCAAAAGCCCTAAGGGGTCAAATATTTTAGCCAGGTCTGATAGAATTATTCTTTTGTTTATCTGTGTCGAACTGAAATCACTTCTCAACTCAAACTGAAAAGTGTCTGTGATGGGTTTCCAAGATAGCCCCAACAACTTCAAGTCTTCAGCTTCATCTAACTTAATAATGTACTTGGGATCTGTTTCGTGGTTAGAAATGCTCGATAGTACATTGGGCTCATTCGAACACCATTTTCTTAAGGTAAAACCCGCACTGGATAAAATATCTGAAACACACTTGTGAGTGGTTCTTAAGCCGTCAGTTGATTCACAACCTGTCATTAAATCGTCAACATAAAAATCCCGCCGTATTACATTCGAAGCTTCAGGAAATTCCTCCTTAGTGTCATTCGCCAATTGAGAGAGGCATCTTGTGGCCAGGAAGGGTGCACATGACGTGCCATATGTGACTGTTTTGAGACGATAATGTTTAAGCTCGTCCTTAGGGGACTCCCTCCACACGATGCGCTGAAAGTCAGTATGTGCAGGTTCTATGAGGACCTGTCGATACATTTTTTCTATGTCAGCGGTCAATACATAGCGATGCATGCGAAATCTAGCCAATATTGAAAATAAATCATCTTGAACGATCGGTCCTACTAATAACAAATCATTGAGGGATAATACAGAATCGCCCTTCGAGCTGCCATCAAATACCACGCGAGTGCGCGTTGTCAATGAATTACCCTTAAATACACAATGATGCGGAAGGTAGTACTGTAATGGTTTGTTTATCTCATTACTGGGAATTTCCTCCATATGATCCAGGTCAGTGTACTCTCTCATAAACTGTACGTACTCCGACTTGACTTGGGGCTGCCTTTCAAAACGCTTCTCTAGGCTGTGAAACCGTCTAATTGCCTCATTAACATTGCTACCTAGCTGACTCGGGTCCTCTTTAAGGAGTAGTGGGACTATGAACCTACCCTGTGAATTCCTTCTGTGACCGTCAGTAAATAGCCTCTCACTAATCTCTTGCTCAGAATGTCCTTGGCCAAGCAGTGCTTTCCCCGGCTCATTGAATATCTTACCAGACACAAAGAGGCAGGAAGAACTGTTATCTGCGTGCTTTTCAGACAAACCAACACTACCTGCTGCTACCCAGCCAAGAGCCGTGTTGCGAAACAACGGTAGTTTGTTTGAGAAACTGTCGAGCTGAAATTGTTCTGCGCCGATAAGATCATAAAAGAATTCTGCTCCAATGAGAATGTCTATGGATGATGACACATTAAATTGAGGATCCGCAAGGTTTTCTAATATAAACTCTGGAATACTCCAATCTGTGATGTTGATATTTTTAGTGGGTAAGCACTGACCAGTAATTGAAGGTATTACGTGAAATGTCATGATTCGTTCAAAGGAACCGAACCGCGAAGAAATCTTTGTTCTTACCACCGACCCCACCTTGATGGTAGTGTTATGCAACCCATGTATCGGAATATTAGTCATTGTCTTTAACAATCGTAATTGATGAGCTAATTCCCTGGTTATGAAGTTGAGTTGCGAGCCGCTGTCTAACACAACCCGAGCATGACGGGTTTTTCCCTCTGAATTGTTGACATTCACTACTGCTGTCGACAACAATACATGAGAGGAAACATCATTGTTGTGATTGTGCAATGAAACAGCATTACTACTATGTTGCTCATTAAGGGGAGACAATGAAGTATTATTGGACACAATACTCTTGTTTGAAGTTTGACTATTATTGTGGTTCGGTGACCCTTGGTCCCTGTGAAGCAAGGTGTTATGTTTATCCTTGCACAGCTTACAACATGAACGAGTGCACTCGTTAGCGAAGTGATTTCCAGACAGGCAATTAACACAGAGCTTATGCTTCTTGATCTCCCGCCATCTGTCATAAACACCCATAGAAGTGAAGGTCCTGCATCTAAAAATGGGATGTTCCTCCGTGCAAAGCGGGCATTTCTGATTTTTCTGTGAAAGGAAACAATTTTTTCCTGGGTTCGTGAATGGCCTCGGTTTGAAACCAGATGCATTCGGTTTAGATGAAACGCCTACCTGCTTCAGCTGTTTTGTGCGATCACAATTCTTAGTTTCGATCGATTCTAATGCATTACATGTTTCGAGTAGAAATTTGTCCAGTGTCTGATACGATGGAAGATCAAAGGTTGGTAACGAGGTCTCCCATTTTTTTAATGTTTCAGCGTCAAATCTGCTTGTTATTAAATGTATAAAAATGGCATCTAATTGTTCTTCACAAGACAGACCAAGCGCTGATAGCGACTGTATGTGCCTTCTGAAGCCGTCATACAAGTCTCTTAATGCCTTGGAAGATTCTACTTCTATTTTGTTAATCTGAAGGACCGAATTAATGTGGGAGGAAACAATTGCTCGCCGGTTATTGAACCTTTCATTTAACAGGTTCCACGCTATGTCGTAATTCGCTGCAGATATTTCTAGAGACTGTAACACGTCTGCCGCCCTGCCTGATACCACTGATTTTAGGTAATGAAATTTCTGTATTTTTGACAAATTTGCATCTTCATGAATGAGATTCTTAAAAGTATCGGCAAAATTGGGCCATTCTAAATAATCACCTGCGAATGTAGGTAAACTTATTTGAGGCAGTTTAACTGAACGTGTTTGCGAACTGGAAGTTGATTCACCAATAGAATCACTTAGCGAAGTTGCTGACTTGGAAATTGCACTGTTTATGGATCTTATAAGACCAGATGTTTTGAAGTATTGCTCCTCAAAGTCGGAGCGATAAGATTCTTGTTCTGCTTGAAATGATTCATCCTCTTTCAAATCCTCTATTTGTGATTGAACTGTTTCATATTCTTCCCAGATTTTTGATAAGTGAGCCCGTCGATCTTCCAACTGATCTACGTCCTTAGATTGAGAATCTAATTTCTCTACGAAGCCTTGTATGCGAGATAAGCTAGCCTTTAACCTACCCCTTTTGCTACACAGTGATTTTATCTTTTGTTCCATTTTTCACTAGCAATTCCCAATAAACTGATGAATGATATAAAATCACAATAGACCAAATGCCTATACGTAAAAGAATGACAAAACGAAAAGACAAATACCTAACATAGTTACATAATACAAATATGAACTCCTGGTTTTGTTTCAAAGAGTTGCGGGAAAACTGCGTACAAATAACATACAGTTTTACGGGCGAAATCATGTGTGATCACTAGCAATACCAATACATTGCAAGTACAAACGAACAGTTTTGAATGGAGAAACAAAGGAATGCATATGAGTCACAAGGAATAATTAAGGATGATCGGTGACTTACCAGGATGATGAATTCTGTTGTCCAGTAGTCGCCATGCCGCCAGCAACCCACGGCATTCGTGCGAAGCCATGCTGTCTTGGGATCACAGAGTTCAATTTTCACTGTTTTCCTTGCCATATAATCCTGCCCGGAGGACCAAAACTTATGTCGAATACATAGAATACGATGTGGTGGACTGTATAAAGAAATATATTTTACACTGTATGTACATGATTAAACACTGAACAAGTACAGTAGATATTACATGCGTGCTATGACACCATGTCCGGTAGCCACTGCTACCTACTTGCAAGTGAGTCCTGCTTGACGCAGGTAAGAAAACGACCCTTCCTCTTAATGGGTCAACAACCCTCCAGCAGGGGGACCAACTGTCATTAGAGTATGTACAGTGCCAGAGTTGCCAACACCGGTGTTAATTGTGATCGCTGTATTAGTGTGTGTATCTGTTTTTTAATTCAAGTAAGGAGTGTAACTTTGAATTTTTCAAATAGTTCCTACTTTTGCCGCCAAACGCCACCGTCAACGACTACTAGGCCTAGTGCAGAACTTAGCTACTAGACGCCACCGCAGTCGGCTCTTGGCAACGAACGTACAAACTAAGAGCGTTGTTTACATTCCTAACCTATACAATTTAGCTTCACACAGGTGTAATTAGTGGAAGGTTCTTTAACATGCCATAAATCTATGACATGGGACCGCCGGCTTTACTTCCCCTCCGAAGGAAGGCATACTGAGGGATTATTAACGCTCTTAAAAATCCGACGACTTCAGCCGGGTTTGAACCCGCTATCTTGGGCATAGAAGCTCAGCATGCTACCAACTACAATAAAAGGTTAATAACACTTGGTCTAAAGTTTGTAAGGAGAGCATTATAAAATGTTTTGACAACTTGGATAGGGGTGCTTCTAGTACAAGACAGAAGGAACTTCAAATTTGTTATGATGATCGGTAACGAACCAAGGTTAACTAACATAATCCAAAATCACGAAAATCCCTCTTTTCTTAATCTTAATTAAGGGGTATAATATATTTTATGACGTAATTATTGTCACTAAATTGTCAATCTTATTTATATATTTATTTTATTTATTATTTATTTACGTATGTATTTACTTATCTATTTATTTATTTATCAATTTATTTATTTATTTATTTTAATTTATTAATTTATTTATTTATTTAAGTATTTATTTATTTAATTATAATGATTGAAGCCATTTTCAGTGTTACCTTAGTAATCGAAATTTGATGTTTTTCAGTCTTTTAACACGATTATACCCAATTGTGATGGGATATTCTCTCCAATTCTGAAAAAATGTACATGAGAAAATAAATATTTATTTATTTATTTAATTACTTATTTATTTATTTTTAAGTAATTTATTTATTTCTTCTCTCTTCTTCCTTCGATTTTGGCCTACTGTGGACCACGGAAAACAACTGATTTGTTGGTTAGTCTTTTTTTCTTCTCCCAAAATTTCTTCATCCTCTCGCTGTGGTTCCTCCTCCTCTCATCTGACCAGGTGTTTTTGGCCCTTTTACATTGCTTTTCCTGGAACCCCTTGAATTTATCAATCTTAGCTCGAAACACATCTCTATTCCAAATGTCTTCTGGATTTATCCCCACTTCCTCCATGTCTTTTCTCGTTTCCTCTATCCATAATGTAGTTGCCTTGATCTTGGTGATGTAGTTAAAGATTCTCTTCGTTAGTCGACTCTCGCTCATTCTCATGAGGTGTCCATAAAACTTCAATCTCCTCTTACGGATGGTGTCTGTGATTTTCTCTGCCTGTCTGTAGAGATCTTCATTTCTCCTCTTCATCCATGTACCATCCTTTTGTTTTTCAGGTCCTAGGATCTTTCTCAAGATTTTCCTTTCCTTCTTCTCTAAATCCTTGATTTCCCCTTTCTTATTCAATATCAAGCATTCTGAGCTATATAGTCCCTCTGGCTTGACAACCGTGGTATAGTGTCTTATCTTTGCCCTGTAGGATATAGTTCTCTTGTTGTATCTATTTTGTACTAATTTATAGGCTAGCTCCATCTTTCTAGCTCTTCCTCTATTTGCTTCTTTATCAAGTCCATTCGGCTGGATCCATTCTCCAAGATATTTAAATTTATCAGCTCTCTTGATTTTCCCATATCTTGTTTCCAGATGCTTTTCTTTATTGTGTTTATACTCCATGTACTCTGTTTTTTCGTATGAGATCCTGAGTCCAGTCTTCTCAGCTATTTCATGTAATTTTTTAAGCATTATTCGAGCTTCGTCTTTTCCTTTGGCTAGCAATGCCATGTCATCAGCAAACGCTAAGCAATCCACCTTTACACTTTGCTTTTTTGTTCCTAAACAGATTCCTTCTATACCTTCTTCTTTTATTGCTTTCCTCCACACTCTCATTATTTTTTCCAGGACGATGTTAAACAAAATTGGTGATAGTCCGTCTCCTTGTCTGACTCCTGTCTTAATCTCAAAAGCCTCTGAGATTTCTCCTTGAAATTTTACTTTGGAGACGGTTTCTGTTAGTCTGTTTTATAATTGCCCGCGTTTTGCCATCTATTCCAAATTCCTCCAAAACATTGAAGAGTGTCTGCCGGTCGATGGAATCATATGCTTTTCTGAAATCAATGAACACAACTACGGTGTTTTTGCTTCGTAGAGCTCTTA
Organism: Meconema thalassinum; assembly: GCA_946902985.2. NCBI lineage: Eukaryota > Metazoa > Arthropoda > Insecta > Orthoptera > Tettigoniidae > Meconema > Meconema thalassinum. Next base: position 412,511,433 of record OX336392.1, read on the forward strand.
CTCTCAGAATACTTTTCAGACCAAAGATATGTTCCACACAGGATCTTCCCTTTCTAAAGCCCCCTTGATATTCACCTATTTGATGATCCACCTGTTCTTCTACGATGTTTAGCAACGCCTTGGAAAGTACTTTGTAAGCAATAGATAGTAGCGAATCTCCCCAGTAGTTGTTTGGGTCAGTCCGATCTCCCTTCTTATGGAGCGGATGTATAAATGCGCCTTTCCAGTCTTTGGGTATTTGTTCATTTTCCCAAATATCACAGATTAGACGGTGTAAGTTCTACGCTAGCTTATCTCCTCCAATTTTCCACATTTCAGCTACTATACCATCTTCTCCTGGTGCTTTGTCGTTTTTGAGTTCTTTAATGATTTTCTGTATTTCTATGAGGCTTGGTGGTATAGACTGTGGATTCATCTTTGGTGGCTTCTCGAACTTCAGTTTTTCCAGTGGTTCCTTGCAGTTTAACAGGCTTTCGAAATACTTGGCCAACAGGTGGCAATTTTCGTTGTTACTCAATGCGAGTGTACCATCCTTCCTTTTAAAACATAGACTTGGAGGTTGGTATTGTTGTAATTCTTCCTTAAAAGTTCTGTAGAACTTTCTGGTGTTATTTTTCTTGAAGTCTTCTTCTATACTTTCTAACCGGTCTTTATCATATTGTCTCTTTTCTCCTCTGATGATCTTGGCAGTGGCTTTCCTTTGTTGACTGAAATCATTCCAATTTTCCTTCGTTGGGTTGGAATACCACCTCCTCCATGTCTTCAGCCTCTCGTCAACAGCGATGTCACATCGTATGTTCCACCACCTGTGTTTCTTTTTTCTTTTTCGCTGCCCCACGTTTTCGACCGCTTTAGTTAACGATTCTCTAATTTCTTCCCAGTTATTCATTTCCAACTTTGACAGGTTTTCTTGATAGATATTTTTGTTTTGTTTCAGAATTTCCGTGTCGATCCTTGGTTTCCTTTTACCTCTCTTTTGATGCCTATTCGGTTGAAATTTTACTTTAATTTCTGACAGAAAGTGGTCTGTGTCGATTTTCAAACTTTTTCTCACTTTTACGTTCAATGATCTCGCATCTGTTTTTTGTTGTAGTTGTATTTATTTATTTATTTATTTATTTTGAATTTAATCAAATGCAGATAAAATATTGTTAAATATTTGTACTTTTATGAGATCCTAATTCAACTAAACAGAATTTGAAACAAGTTCCCTTAAATATTTTGTAATAATCGATAATCTTTGGAATAATTGTCCTCGTGACCTTACAAATTGTACATCCCTAACAACTTGCAAACGTGCATGTAAAGATTTCCTCTTGAATTCCTAGGCCAACTGAACAATTTGTTTATGAATGTGTGAGTTAATGACCATGGTAAAACTTTGTTAAAAGTTCATGATTGTTATCAGACACTGTATGTAGCTTAGTTATTATCGCGCAGTCGCCACTTTAATTCTAGTATTTAAGTTTGGTAGGTTAAGAATAACATTATGTGTATTCATGTAAGTTGCATATTGTGTGTGGTTAAGTGTAAGAGAGGTCCTAGAGCCTTAACGTCGCCTCAATAAAGGCACCAATAATAATATTAATAATAATAATTACACTTTGTGTGAAGAAACAGGATGTCCTCAAAGTAGAGATCATCCCTTCCAACAAGATAGACTCTTCGTGGGTCGCGAGGGACCGAAGTAGTGATCTTAGCACTAATGAATTCTCCCAACGCATGATGCAATGCAGAGTAGGTTCAGTGATTTCATTGTCTTAATAGTTCAACAAAACAATTCAGTTTCCCTCTCGCTGTTTCCCACCGTCAGTAACTACAGAGAACATTTTTTAAAATACCGCCGAATTCCTCCACGGTACATTTAATAGTATTTAAAACGTCTGCATTTTGTTTTTGTTTTGCTGTGCTAAGAACATTCATTCAACAATTCTTTGAAAATGGTAAAACCTTCCACTGCAGCGAGTTCAAAAGTACCGACAGCAGATGTCCTTACTGTGTGTTCTTTCCAATGTGTTTTAACAGTTTCCAATCTCGGAGAAGCAGTTTACTAGAAATCGTTAACATTTTTAAAGCATCCAGGATGAAACTTCTTACTATGTTAGTTCATTCGCATAGCTAGAATTTTCAAACTATGAGCCTCAGCCGAAATACAATCCCCAAACCAATGTTCCAAAAAATTAAGTATTTTATTTTTCAAATACATTTTTCAACAAGTAATGCATTTTATGCATTTTTAGAACTTTGTGCCCGTAAATTGGGCCAAATGGTACACCATGTTTGTAGGGTTACATCGTTTCAGTCACTGACAACACTTTTATCACTATATGGCTGGGATTTTCAAAGTTTTTTTCTTCTGTCGCGCCCCCCTTCTGAAACATGAAATATATAGCGCCCCCTTCACACTCGCCTTATTCTCCTTCCTTTTCTTAGCTCTTCACATAGTCCACTACGCAAAAAGAAAAAGAACCGGACCACAAGATCTACAGTGTTTGCTTCTGTCTAATTACTGCAACTACCAGTTACAATAATAATAATGATAATAATAATAATAATAATAACTAGCATTACCCGTCGCGGCTTCGCCCGCGAATATTCTAGTTGTAAAGAGTACACTTAGCAAAATCTCAATCATGAATGCTATGACTGATTTATCCTTGGTATGAATAATCAGACTTTATCAATTCAGCTACTGGTGCAGTGGTTAGGGGTTTGTCATTCCTTCATAGGTATATCAGAGCGAAGTTAGTTTTCTGGGAATATCACACTGTTAATTTAAGAACCTTTAAATCTGGTTTTAGGAGACCCTGTATAGTCGGGTGAAAAAGACCTTTCGTACCAAACTTACCCGTGAAAATTGCGTTAAAAAATTCTAGAGTGCCCCTTGACCCCCTTAAGCGCATTATACTGTATGTATTGATGAATTTTACGGCTTAATTTGAATCAGTGGTAACCTTATAACCTTCTGGAAACTTTCACAGTAATGTAATAATTGGAATTGCATTGCGTCTTACAGAAATAGATGGACCTGTGAGATTCAGTTACCATGGTTACCGTGTTGCATTCTTTCATTATTTCATTGTAAATATACATGTTTTAAGGTATTTATTTTATTGTGAGGCATTTAAAGAGTAAGTGAGTGCGTTTCGCTTACGCATTGGGTTATGCTGAACCTGTAGGTTCCCCATATGTGTAGGTTGGTGCTAATGGGGCCTTATTTTCGGTACAAAATTGGAATGGGACCTTAGTAGAAAAATACAGGGAGGGATAATAATGATCAAAGCACACAATTTACCATTCTTACTTAGTTTCTCACTCCCTTTATCCTGTTGTACTCGTATTTCAGTATAGCGCTCTGCGTCTTCCGTTGCCTCTTTATATTGTAGTTTTGTTAACCGCACCTGGTGAGAGATCAGGATGACTGGAGGGCGTAATATCTATGATAGAAAGAAAAATATTACCCGCTACAAATAAACAAAGCAATTCGTGATATCAAACCAGGTAACCTTTCGTTAATTAAATGATTGTCACGGAGCAGTGCTCAACATTCTCACGAAGTCCGTGCACGTTGTATTTGTAACCCATTAATGGTGGAACCTCTCCGTCCATCACCCTCCTCATCAGTTGAGTCCAGGAGACAGTGCAATGAAACTGTCTTCTAAGAATAGACTTTAAGTTACTGCATTCTGCTAGCAATAATGAAGTTCAGTAGAACGTGATCGTGATGTTTATCGGTCGTCGTAGATCGTTCTGATTGTCATGTAGTTTACATGGTGTTGCGTTGATGTTAATTCAAGATAAGGCAACAAGAAATGAAGAATACATCCTTACATAGTGTTCAGACATAGATAGCATTCCAACGTATTGTAGATAATTGCTTCTAGTGCATATTAACATTGCGGGATCTCTTGTGTTTCAGTATATACTGTACAGTAGTTTTACAGCATCTCGCCGACTGATCTGCTGAACGATACTGAATAAATTCTTCTCAGAATCTCTCCTTTAGTTTTTTAAAGTGGCGTAGTTGGTAGCATGCTGAGCTTCTATGCCCAAGATTGCGGGTTGAAGCCCGGCCGAAGTCGTCGGATCTTTTAAGAGCGTTAAATGTACCTCAGTGTGCCTTCCTTCGGAGGGGAAGTAATGCCGGCGGCCCCATGTCATGGATTTATGGCATGATAAAGGACCTTTTACTAATTACACATGTGTGAAGCTAAATTACAGTATAGGTGTACCGGGTGAGTTAGCCGTGGTCGTTACGGCGTGGCTGCAGGCAGTCGCTCACATCCGGGAGGCGAGGAAGTTTGAATCCCTCCGCAAGCAACTTTGAAGATGGTTTTCTGTGGTTTCCCATCTTCCTTCCAGACAAATGCCGGGGTTGGTCCCTAACTATAGGCCACATCCGCTACCTTCCCATTCCTCGTCCGTACATTAACACTTTCCTCCCCAGTCAACACTCCACACGCGACGGTACTTGTAGCTCATCCAATGGGTGTCCGTATAGAAGCAGCTACAAACCTCTGGCGAGCCGAACATGTCCTCGGACACTCCCGGCATAAAAGCCATACGCTAAAAGAATAAAAAATAAAATAAGAAAACAGTATAGGCCTACTTTAAATTTGACTAACGCTCTTAGGTTCAAACGTTCGTCGCCATGAGCCGACTGCGGTGGCATCATGTAACCAAGCTCAGAACTAGTTGGTCGTTGACGGTGGCGTGGTAGCAAAAGTAGGAACTACTTGAAAATTGAATGTCTGCAGGCCTTTTTTGAATTAAAAGATACAGTCAGTCTGAGAGACAAGACTTTATATCATTTCAAATGACGCATGCTACAAATTCTACACATGTTAGAAAGGCTCAGGAGGGCTCTTTCAACAGACTCCATCACCCATTAATTTAGGCTTCCCGCACGGGCAACGGAGAGCGGGAAGTGCCCTCTGCTGCATGACGTCACGCACTCGCATAACGCCAGACCCCAGGAGTGAACTCAGACACGGTGCATATGCACTGAACAACATGATGACGTCATACACGCCGTAACCGTAACGCATAGCGGTAGACCAAAGCATAACGATGAAGTCGACAAGATCATTTCAAATGATAAAAACAGATAACACAGACTAATACAGTCATCACAATTAACAATTAACACCAGTTATCAGACAGATTTTACACACACCAAAAATACACGGGGCTACATGGCAGTGTTGTCGCAGCCCCTAAACCAAGGAGCCAGCCAGATTTTAAATGTTGGAAACATTTCTCAGCAGACATCTTATCAAAAACGTAAAATTAAACAATTTTCTCAACTGTGCCAAAAGACGACGGGTTAAAGCGTCCAAATAGGTCTCAAATTGGAAGTCATGGAGAGCTCTATCAAACTAAACAAGTAGTTCCGTGACGAACTAAAGAGCCTACTTTTCTTTAAATTTAAGATGCGTGCCAATGACTAATCTGTATGGATCTATCTAGAATAATGACGAAATGAAGTTGATAATATCGAAATTTCTAATTAGTTCGAAATACTGTATACCTGGCATAATGTACCCGACCTGCGCGTCGGGATGAGAGATGGAATGGATGAGGATTAATGAATGAAACGGGGCAAGGATGTGGAAGGAAGCGGCCGTGGCCTGTCAGATGGTACCGTCCCAGCATTTGCCTGGTGTTGAAAATGGGGAAACCACGGAAAACCATTTTAAGGACGGCCGACGGTGAGGCTCGAACCCACGCGCCTACCGAGTCAGCAGAGGGCTTGGCCCCATGGCCTAATGCTGCGCTTTAGCCAGCGTAGCCACTACTGTCGGTATTTCTTAAGGTACAGAATACAAAATTTGGTTGAAGTCCAATGGATAGCATGGACGTTACATGCAGTTAAACATTGGATCTAACGGCGCACGTAAAATCATGTTGGCAACAATGTCATGATGCATTGGTCAGAAATAATCTGAAATAATATGATCTATTGTTGTGTCAATTTTGAATGAAATCCATTTGATAGTATAGAAGTTACATGTATTCTAAATTGGACCTACCAGCATGCTTAGAGTCATGTTGGCAGCACTGACGTATATTAGTTTCTAAAAATTAATCTAGAATGCCAGGTACTATACGTGTGCAAAGTTTGGAGCTATTGGCTTGCATACTTTCTGATATATTGATACAGTATTAGGCTAACAAAAAAAGAGACAGCATTTATTAACACTTGGCTGCCCTGGTTGCTCTTAAGAATACGCATAGTCATATCAGTTATGGTACACATAGCACATACGAAATTTGGTTGAAATCCAAGATAGTATAGTGTAGAAGTTATATGCATTTAAAAATTGGACCTATCAGCAGTCTTATAATCATTTTGGCTACACTGCCATGTTTGGCCTCCTGGAAATTAAACTGAAATATTATTATCTATACGTGTGCCAATTTTGAAATAGCTCCCATTCATACCTTCCAAGATATCCAACATGGAGCTCAAATTTCAATTGTGATTTTTCAGCAGTTGGTAGCACTGACATAATTTTCAAATACGGCATTGAGATATTCATGTATGGATCTTTGCTCCTACCAAATTTTGTTTCGATTACTGCAGCTGTTTAGAAGTTGATAGGGGGGGGGGGACACTCACAGAAGGACAGACAGACATACACACATTTGCCCGATCGATCTCATAAGTCTACTTTTTCCTCATTTTTGCGAAATGTGAAAAGTAGGCTAAAAATCAAATTTCCAAAATCACTTCCGGCCTAAATGCAGTTCCGGAAAAACAGCCTAAAACAGCTCGTTTTCAATTTGATTCAAATCCTAGCCAAAATAACTTATTTACGGTACATGTATGTATGTCTACCCCTTATTATTCTCGTTCTGAACAGGGTCGGGGATAAGATGCGGTGAAAGTCCAAGTGACGTTTTTTTTACGGTCAGACGCCATTCCTGACGCCAACCTCATGAGAGGAGTTCATGAGAGTTGAAATGAAAGGAAATGAATGAAGCAGGGTTAGGATGTGGAAGGAAGCGTTGTGATTATGTCCTCGTGGAGATGGTACAGCTCACTATTGTGCCTGATCCTATAGATGCCATTTATTTCTCGTATTTCTTATCATTATCATTTTTATTATTATTATTATTATTATTATTAATAATAATCTTATATTCTTATATATATATATATCCCTATATCCCTATTATATATTATAATTGTGAAAATCTGTGTGTCCGTGTGTGTGAGTGTGTGTGTTAGTTTGTTACCTCTTGACACTAAAACGGCTGGACGGATTTGGATGAAATTTGAAATGGAGACAGCTTATACCATGGGATAACATATAGGCTGCCTTTCGTCCGGAAATAAATCATTGTTCCCGTGGAATGGGCAACATAACTGAAAAGTCACCAAAAATACTCAACCAGGACAAAATATCGAAGTTGTCGCATAAAGACCGGACAAAGCTCATTTTACTCCCCTCGATGCAAGAAACAATACTCGGTGCGTCCCTACGGGACACCGAAAACTACATTTTAAGGCTCTAAAACCAACAGTTTCAAAGATATTCGCAGAAAACTATCTTCGCTCTGATTGATGAACTAATCGCAAGTCCGTTTCCATGGCAACACTACCTCAAGGTATGGCATCCGATTTTCTATATATCCCTCTAGGAGGCAATGCCAATTCATTTATTATCTTTTTCAAGATATATATAAACACAATAAGAAAAGTGTAACGCGCCTGCCTCCCGTCCGGAGGCCCCGGGTACGATTCCCGGCTCCGTCAGAGATTTTAGACACTGACGTCAGGGCTGCAACGGGCTGAACTCAGATTCGTGAGGACAATTGAGTAGCTGTGAGGCAGCGCGCCGGTCACGAAGAACACGATTAACGGCTGAGGGGACACTATGCACTGACCACGCGTCACCACAATATCTGCAGGCCAAATGGCTGGGAAGCGGTCGCACGATAGGCCTAGGCCCTTCATGGGCTGTAGTGCCAGGGGTAAAAAATATTAGGGGAAACGCCTTCTAATACCACCTTTAATTTTTAAACACTACAGTAGCGGCTATTAAATAAAGGTAGCGGTAACAGCTGAGGGGACACTATGCACTGACCACGCGTCACCACAATATCTGCAGGCCAAATGGCTGGGAAGCGGTCGCATGATAGGCCTAGGCCCTTCATGGGCTGTAGTACCAGGGGTAAAAAATATTAGGGGAAGCGCCTTCTAATACCACCTTCAATTTTTAAACACTACAGTAGCGGCTATTAAATAAAGGTAGCGATATAGCTACGTTCAATTTCATAAACACTGGGCTCACAAATCCCGTATAGTTAAGTACAAATATCGGTCTGGTCATAATTTCAATAGCAACGAAGCTCTGAGGCGGCTATTGCCGTTTCCTTAACACTTAAGGCATCCCGCCGTCATATACCTCAATGTGCACTTACCAAATTGTGAACCAGTCTATTTTACTGAAAAGAATTTCTACTAGCGAGTATCCACTCCGGCAAAAACCACGCTCACTACATTTTCCAAAATTTACACAAGACATGATTTTTAAAGCACTCTTCTGTATGTTGAGGTACAGAGACATACCACATGGAAAGATACAATAAAATGTTGGCAAATCTGAGTTCAAGGAACTGCTGTCCAGAATAGGCTTTCGGTACAGGTTATGCGGCCCATGTTCGTAACATGGAATGTTTTCCTTTGACAAGGCATCTACTCCATATGCGAGGGCAACGCATTTCAAAGATCTCTAAAAACACAATAATCAGGAAATTGGAGAACAATTTAAAGTCGGAGTGAAGATTCAAGGAGAAATAATTTCATCTCTGAGATTTGCTGATGACATCGTCATCTTGGCCAATATGCCAGAAGATTTGAACGAGTTTTTGAATGGTATGGACTCCGTCTTGACGAATGAATTCATGATGAAAATCAATAAATGTAAAACAAAATTATTGGAATGCGGCCGAAATAAATCAGAAACCTCTATGGACATCAAATTGGCAGGTGAAACGCTACGGGAAATAGGAGACTTCTGTTACCGGTACTTAGGAAGCAAAATAACCAGTAATGGACGAAGCAGAGTGGATATATAAAGCAGGTTGGCTCAGGCATGGAAAGCATTTCTACACAAAAAGGAATCGCTTGACATCGAATATACATTTAGGTATTAGGATGTCATTTTTGAAAGCTTTTGAGTCACTATAAGGAAGTGAAACTTGGACTAATGGTGCTGCAGTAAAGTGGAGAATTGAAGCGTTTGAAATGTGGTGTTACGGGAGAATGATGAAGATCAGATGGTTAGATAGGGTATCAAATGAAGAGCTATTAAGACGAGTGGGAGAGGAGAGATGTTTCTGGCGACTGCTAATGAAGAGAGGAGATAGGTTGGTACGACACATATTAAAACACCCAGGAATAGCAATCTTAGTTATGGATGGGAGGGTCAAGGACAAGAACTGTAGGGGTAGACCAGGGTTATACAGATTGCCTCGGATGTAGGGTGTGGTAGCTATGTAGTGATGAAACGATTAGCTCAGGAGAGCGAGACATGGAGGGCTGCATCAAACCAGTCAAAAAACTGAAGACTCAAACAACAACAATCGGGAATTTTTATTACTTAGAGAGGCATGTGAGGCAAAAGGGTTGTTGGAGAATTTCAATACCTGGGATGTAACACTGGATGAGACTGCATAATGTACATCAGCGGCCAAGGTGAGAGATATTTTACTATAGGTCTATTAATAGCGACATGTTGACGTTCAAATCATCAATAAGTGTGGCAAAATTATACCCAGAATAGCTTAAGGAAAAATACTTTTAATTCCCCATATTCAGATAGATTTGCCATTCCAGGTGTACGTTTAGACAAAACCATTTTTTCCCATGGACAACTGTATGTGGCATGCTGGCGAGTATGCGGACAACAAAATCGTTATGTCTCAGCAGAAGATGGCAAAACCAAAACTAAAATTTTCAAATGTGTTCACAACTCTATAAAATTCCCACTTTGCTGCTCATATCTGTATACTGTATGTATCAGAATTCTCAGAATTTGAATCTACCCACCAGTAGCCGCGATTGCTGTAATAGAATAAACCAATTATCAGCAATAATGCATCGTCCCCATTGTCTTGATCGCGAGCGAAGCCGCGGGTACCTGCTAGTCCCTATATCCCTATATATCCCTATATATATTATAATTGTGAAAATCTGTGTGTCCGTGTGTGTGTGTGTGTGTGTGAGAGAGTGTGTGTGTTAGTTTGTTACCTCTTGACACTAAAACGGCTGGACGGATTTGGATGAAATTTGAAATGGAGACAGCTTATACCATGGGATAACATATAGGCTGCCTTTTGTCCGGAAATAAATCATTGTTCCCGTGGAATGGGCAACATAACTGAAAAGTCACCAAAAATACTCAACCAGGACAAAATATCGAAGTTGTCGCATAAAGACCGGACAAAGCTCATTTTACTCCCCTCGATGCAAGAAACAATACTCGGTATGTCCCTGCGGGACACCGAAAACTACATTTTAAGGCTCTAAAACCAACAGTTTCAAAGATATTCGCAGAAAACTATCTTCGCTCTGATTGATGAACTAATCGCAAGTCCGTTTCCATGGCAACACTACCTCAAGGTATGACATCCGATTTTCTATATATCCCTCTAGGAGGCAATGCCAATTCATTTATTATCTTTTTTAAGATATATATAAACACAATAAGAACAGTGTAGCGCGCCTGCCTCCCGTCCGGAGGCCCCGGGTTCGATTCCCGGCTCCGTCAGAGATTTCAGTCACTGACGTGAGGGCTGCAACGGGCTGAACTCAGATTCGTGAGGACAATTGTGTAGCTGTGAGGCAGCGCGCCGGTCACGAAGAACAAGATTAACGGCAGAGGGGACACTATGCACTGACCACGCGTCACCACAATATCTGCAGGCCAAATGGCCGATTTTCTATATATCCCTCTAGGAGGCAATGCCAATTCATTTATTATCTTTTTCAAGATATATATAAACACAATAAGAACAGTGTAGCGCGCCTGCCTCCCGTCCGGAGTCCCCGGGTTCGATTCCCGGCTCCGTCAGAGATTTTAGACACTGACGTGAGGGCTGCAACGGGCTGAACTCAGATTCGTGAGGACAATTGAGTAGCTGTGAGGCAGCGTGCCGGTCACGAAGAACAAGATTAACGGCTGAGAGGACACTATGCACTGACCACGCGTCACCACAATATCTGCAGGCCAAATGACTGGGAAGCGGTCGCATGATAGGCCTAGGCCCTTCATGGGCTGTAGTGCCAGGGGAAAAAAATATTAGGGGAAGCGCCTTCTAATACCACCTTTAATTTTTAAACACTACAGTAGCGGCTATTAAATAAAGGTAGCGATATTGCTACGTTCAATTTCATAAACAGTGGGCTCACAAATCCCGTATAGTTAAGTACAAATATCGGTCTGGTCATAATTTCAATAGCAACGAAGCTCTTAGGCGGCTATTGCCGTTTCCTTAACACTTAAGGCATCCCGCCGTCATATACCTCAATGTGCACTTACCAAATTGTGAACCAGTCTATTTTACTGAAAAGAATTTCTACTAGCGAGTATCCACTCCGGCAAAAACCACTCTCACTACATTTTCCAAAATTTACAGAAGACATGATTTTTAAAGCACTCTTCTGTATGTTGAGGTACAGAGACATACCACATGGAAAGATACAATAAAATGTTGGCAAATCTGAGTTCAAGGAACTGCTGTCCAGAATAGGCTTTCGGTACAGGTTATTCGGCCCATGTTCGTAACATGGAATGTTTTCCTTTGACAATGCATCTACACCATGTGCGAGGGCAACGCATTTCAAAGATCTCTAAAAACACAATAATCAGGAAATTGGAGAACAATTTAACGTCGGAGTGAAGATTCAAGGAGAAATAATTTCATCTCTGAGATTTGCTGATGACATAGTCATCTTGGTCAATACGCCAGAAGCTCAATGTGCACTTACCAAATTGTGAACCAGTCTATTTTACTGAAAAGAATTTCTACTAGCGAGTATCCACTCCGGCAAAAACCACTCTCACTACATTTTCCAAAATTTACACAAGACATGATTTTTAAAGCACTCTTCTGTATGTTGAGGTACAGAGACATACCACATGGAAAGATACAATAAAATGTTGGCAAATCTGAGTTCAAGGAACTGCTGTCCAGAATAGGCTTTCGGTACAGGTTATTCGGCCCATGTTCGTAACATGGAATGTTTTCCTTTGACAATGCATCTACACCATGTGCGAGGGCAACGCATTTCAAAGATCTCTAAAAACACAATAATCAGGAAATTGGAGAACAATTTAAAGTCGGAGTGAAGATTCAAGGAGAAATAATTTCATCTCTGAGATTTGCTGATGACATCGTCATCTTGGCCAATATGCCAGAAGATTTGAACGAGTTTTTGAATGGTATGGACTCCGTCTTGACGAATGAATTCATGATGAAAATCAATAAATGTAAAACAAAATTATTGGAATGCAGCCGAAATAAATCAGAAACCTCTATGGACATCAAATTGGCAGTTCAAACGCTACGGGAAGTAGGAGACTTCTGTTACCGGTACTTAGGAAGCAAAATAACCAGTAATGGACGAAGCAAAGAGGATATAAAAAGCAGGTTGGCTCAGGCAAGGAAAGCATTTCTACACAAAAAGGAATCTCTTGACATCGAATATACATTTAGGTATTAGGATGTCATTTTTGAAAGCTTTTGAGTCACTATAAGGAAGTGAAACTTGGACTAATGGTGCTGCAGTAAAGAGGAGAATTGAAGCGTTTGAAATGTGGTGTTACGGGAGAATGATGAAGATCAGATGGTTAGATAGGGTATCAAATGAAGAGCTATTAAGACGAGTGGGAGAGGAGAGATGTTTCTGGCGACTGCTAATGAAGAGAAGAGATAGGTTGGTACGACACATATTAAGACACCCAGGAATAGCAAGCTTAGTTATGGATGGAAGGGTCAAGGACAAGAACTGTAGGGGTAGACCAGGGTTATACAGATTGCCTCGGATGTAGGGTGTGGTAGCTATGTAGTGATGAAACGATTAGCTCAGGAGAGCGAGGCATGGAGGGCTGCATCAAACCAGTCAAAAAACTTAAGATTCAAACAACAACAATCGGGAATTTTAATTACTTAGAGAGGCATGTGAGGCAAAAGGGTTGTTGGAGAATTTCAATCCCTGGGATGTAACACTGGAAGTGACTGCATAATGTACATCAGCGACCAAGGTGAGATATATTTTACTATAGGTCTATTAATAGCGACATGTTGACGTTCAAATCATCAATAAGTGTGGCAAAATTATACCCAGAATAGCTTAAGGAAAAATACTTTTAATTCCCCATATTCAGATAGATTTGCCATTCCAGGTGTACGTTTAGACAAAACCATTATTTCTCATGGACAACTGTATGTGGCGTGCTGGCGAGTATCCGGACAACACAATCGTTATGTCTCAGCAGAAGATGGCAAAACCAAAACTAAAATTTTCAAATGTGTTCACAACTCTGTAAAATTCCCACTTTGCTGCTCATATCTATATACTGTATGTATCAGAATTCTCAGAATTTGAATCTACCCACCTGTAGCCGCGATTTCTGTAATAGAATAAACCAACTATCAGCAATAATGCATCGCCCCATTGTCTTGATCGCGAGCGAAGCCGCGGGTACCTGCTAGTATATTATAATTGTGAAAATCTGTGTGTCCGTGTGTTAGTTTGTTACCTCTTGACACTAAAACGGCTGGACGGATTTGGATTAAATTTGAAACGGAGACAGCTTATACCCTGGGATAACATATAGGCATCCTTTCATCTGGAAATAAATCATTGTTCCCGTGGAACAGGCAACATAACTGAAAAGTCACCAAAAATACTCAACCGGGACAAAATATCGAAGTTGTCGCAAAAAGACCGGACAAAGCTCATTTTACGCCCCTCGATGCAAGGAACAATACTCGGTAGGTCCCTACGGGACACCGAAAACTACATTTTAAGGCCCTAAAACCAACCGTTTCAAAGATATTCGCAGAAAACTATCTTTACTCTGATAAACTGATGAAATAATGGCAAGTCCGTTTCCATGGCAACTGAACCTCACGGTAAGACATCCGATTTTATATATATCCCTGTAGGAGGCAATGCCAATCAATTTGTTATCTTTTTCAAGATATATATGAACACAATAAGAACAGGGTAGCGCACCTGCCTTTCATCCGTAGGCCCCGGGTTCGATTCCCGGCTCCATCAGAGACTTTAGACACTGACGTGAGGGCTGTAACGGAGTAGAAATTCTTTTCAGTAAAATAGACTGGTTCACAATTTTGTAAGTTCACATTGAGGAATGTGACAGTGGGATGCGTTAAGTGTTACGTAAACGGCAATAGCCGCCACAGAGCTTCCTTACTACTGAAATAACGACCACACTGATATTTGTAATTAACTATACGGGATTTGTGATTTGTGAGCCCAGTGTTTATGAAATTGAACGTAGCTATATCGCTACCTGTATTTAGGAGCCGCTAATGTAGTGTTTAAAAATTAAAAGTGGGAGCGAAGATTTTCTATATATCCCTGTAGGAGGCAATGCAAATCCATTTATTATCTTTTTCAAGATATATATAAACACAATAAGAACAGGGTAGTGCGCCTGCCTCTCATCTGGAGGCCCCGGGTTCGATTCTTGCCTCCATCAGAGATTTTAGACACTGACGTGAGGGCTACAACGGAGTGCACTCAGCTTCGTGAGGACAATTGAGTAGCTGTCTGATAGCGAGGCAGCGCCCTGGTCACGAAGAACGGCCGAGGGGACACGGTACACTGACCACGCGTCACCACAATATCTGCAGGCCAAATGGCTGGGAAGCGGTCGCATGATAGGCCTAGGCCCTTCATGGTCTGTAGTGCCAGGGGTAAAAAAATTAGGGAAAGCGCCTTCTAATACCACCTTTAATTTGTAAACACTACAGTAGCGGCTTCTAGGGGAGTGTGATGGAGCAGTGGCTTAGCTTCTCGCCCTTCACCAGGACGGCCGGGGTTCGAATCCCGGTGACAGCGGGGTGGAATTTTCACCTGGAAAATCACGTGGCGTCAGGAAGGGCACCCGGCCTTAAATCCCCGGCCAAAACCAAAATGAGCCTGGCTGGCTACGGCGACCCCAATTAATTGGGAATAGCTGAAGAAAGTTTTACAGTAGCAGCTACTAAATAAAGGTAGCGATATAGCTACGTTCAATTTCATAAACACTGGGCTCACAAATCCCGTATAGTTAAGTAAAAATAACAGTCTGGTCGTTATTTCAGTAGCAACGAAGCTCTGTGGTGGCTATTGCCGTTTCCGTAACACTTAAGGCATCCCGCCGTCACATACCTCAATGTGCACTTACAAAATTGTGAACCAGTCTATTTTACTGAAAAGAATTTCTACGAGCGAGTATCCACTCCGGTAAAACCACACTCACTACCTTTTCCAAAATTTACACAAGACATGATTTTTAAAGCACTCTTCTGTATGTTGAAGTACAGAGATATACCACATGGAAAGATACAATAAAATGTTGGAAAATCTGAGTTCAAGGAACTGCGGTTCATAATAGACTTTCGGTGCAGGTTATGCGGCCCATGTTCGTAACATGGAATGTTTTCTTTTGACAATGCATCTACACCATGTGCGAGGGCAACGCATTTCAAAGATCTCTAAAAACACAATAAACAGGAAGTTGGAGAAAAATTTTACGTGGGAGCGATGATTCAAGGAGAAATAATTTCATCTTTGAGATTTGCTGATGACGTCGTCATCTTGACCGATACGCCAGAGGAATTGAACGAGTTTTTGAAGGGTATGGACTCCGTCTTGAGGAAATAATTCATGATGGGAATCAATAAATGTAAAACAAAATTATTAGAATGCAGCCAAAATAAATCAGAAACCTCTATGCACATCAAATTGGCAGGTGAAACGCTACGGGAAGTAGGAGACTTCTGTTAGTTAGGAAGAAAAATAGCCAGTGATGGACGAAGCAAAGAGGTTGGCTCAGGCAAGGACATCATTTCTACAGAAAAGGAATCTGTTGACATCGAATATACATTTAGATATTAGGAAGTAATTTTTGAAAGCTTTTGTCTGGAGCGTGACACTATAAGGAAGAGAAACTTGGACTAATGGTGCAGTAGAAAAGAGGAGAATTGAAGCGTTTGAAATGTGGTGTTACAGGAGAATGATGATGATCAGATGGGTAGATGGGGTAACAAATAAAGAGCTATTAAGACGAGTGGGAGTGGAGAGATGTTTCTGGCGACTGCTATTGAAGAGAAGAAATAGGTTGGTACGACACATATTAAGACACCCAGGAATAGCAAGCTTAGTTATGGATGGGAGGGTTAAGGACAAGAACTGTAGAGTAGACCAGGGTAAAAGAGATTGCCTCGGATGTAGGGTGTGGTAGCGATATAGAGATGAAACGATTAGCTCAGGAGAGGGGGTCATGGAAGGCTGCATCAGTCCAGTCAAGAAACTGAAGACTCAAACAACAACAGTTGGGAATTTTAATTACTTAGAGAGGCATGTGAGGCAAAAGGGTTGTTGGAGAATTTCAATCCCTGGGATGTAACACTGGAAGAGAGTGCATGAGGAGCTAACTTTCAAAAGAGACTTTGTCACTCAAATACAACTTTAGGGAATGACCAAAAAACCGATTTCTCTCAAATTAACATCTTATTGCTTATTTTATGCATTTATGTACACACATATGGGTTATAAAAATGTAACAAGACACTCTAATGAAATCAAACTACAGTAGATATTCAGTATTTACATACTAAATTCTGGACATAGTTGTTATTGACTGAACAGAAAAGACATAATCCTTTTTGTTTGCATGAACATGGGACTTAGTCCTCTTTGACTGCATAATATTTTGATAAGGCCTAAACATCTAACTCATTTCGAAACATTGTAATAAGCCGAACATTCAACCGCAATGTCATTTACTTAGTTAATATTCAAAACGTCCATTCTTATGAAACGTTACAACAAAAATCTTCTTTTATATATGGAATCCCACATCATCTTCCAGTCACATAATACTTCCTCACGAGGAACACTTGCTGCAGGTGTATCCATTAACAACCTCTTGTACCATTGCAAATCTTTTCGCCTAAACCAATTTTCACCTACTTACATTTCTAAGTTTATTTCACCCATTTCTCTCTCACTTCCGTTTCATTGTTCCCTTCTTTTTCTCTCTTTGATCTATTCTTTCCTCTCTTCAACCTCTATTCTACTTTCTCCTAAAATCTGAGGCAGATGACCTCGTAGATCCGCCCCTTAAAACAACAATAACTAACTAACTCCTACAATCTAATCTACCTAAGGGGCGTGGTGGCCTCTCACCAAGGTGGACCGGGATCGATTCCCGGTCAATGCATGTGAGATTTTCGAAGTTAAATGCCATGCCCTGTGGTTCGGATTCTACGTAAAAAGGAGGTCCCGTGGCTCATGATCGCATGGTTAATGGTCACGTAAAACTAAAAGCTTCCTTCCTTCCTCCTCTACCTGATCCTTCATCTCATCTACTCTATTAACAACTACATCCAGTCTCTCCTCAACTTCTACTCTGCTTTCACCTACAATCTCCTCTACCTTCACCAACAATATCCTCTACCTCTCTTCTACTTTCACCTACAATCTCCTCTAACTGGCCCTTAATCTCTCCTCTGATCTCACTTATCACTTGTACTAGGCTTTCTATCAACTTTTTATAATCTTGACCTAACTTCTCATTAACTTTAGCTACCGTATCTGATCTAACTTCCGATTGTTATGCTCAAGTTTCTGATTAATTTCTCCCATCATGCTATCTTTCCATTTCCTTTGTAACAATCTCCAACTAGAACTGTTTCACAAGAATCGTGAATAACCAATATGACATAGGAAACATTAATCAGAAGTTGGATTGAACAGCAAAAGCAATAATCATCATACACACAGGTCATATACTACCTCGCTGTTCACGCAAAGCATGATGGGAGTCAATTCTTATGATGCTAGAGTTCTGATTGGCTGAAGTACACAAAGTCTTGTTTGAACGAATACTGCAGTGGACAAAGTTGTTTTTTGAATGAATAGTCTACTTTCAGAGATCAATATAGCCAAGACAAAGTCACTTTTGAATGTTTACAGGGTGTTGGGACCTCAGGATAAATCTCATAAAGTGAAACCTGTACTAAGCACATTTTTTTGAATTTTTGGACAAAGTCTCTTTTGAATGTGAGCTCCTCGCATATTGTACATACGGCCAAGGTCAGAGATATTTTACTATAGGTAAGGAAAAATACTTTTGATTCCCGATATTCCGATAGATTTGCCATTTCAGTGTGCAAGAGTGCAGTTCCCTCTTCAAACAATATTCGCAATTTCTAATAACAAAGCGCAATCGCACACACTTAACAGCAGGTGTACAATTGCATCGTCCCCATTGACTTGATCGCGATCGAAGCCGCGGGTACCTGCTAGTATATTATAATTGTGAAAATCTGTGTGTCCGTGTGTGTGTTAGTTTGTTACCTCTTGACACTAAAACGGCTGGACGGATTTGGATGAAATTTGAGATGGAGACAGCTTATACCATGGGATAACATATAGACTGCCTTTCGTCCGGAAATAAATCATTGTTCCCGTGGAACGGGCAACATAACTGAAAAGTTACCAAAAATACTCAACCAGGACAAAATATCGAAGTTGTCGCATAAAGACCGGACAAAGCTCATTTTACTCCCCTCGATGCAAGAAACAATACTCGGTGTGTCCCTACGGGACACCGAAAACTACATTTTAAGGCCCTAAAACCAATAGTTTCAAAGATATTCGCAGAGAACTATCTTCGCTCTGATTGATGAACTAATCGCAAGTCCGTTTCCATGGCAACACTACCTCAAGGTATGACATCCGATTTTCTATACATCCCTGTAGGAGGCAATGCCAATCCATTTATTATCTTTTTCAAGATATACATAAACGCAATAAGAACAGGGTAGCGCACCTGCCTCTCATCCGGAGGCCCCGGGTTCGATTCCCGGCTCCGTCAGAGATTTTAGACACTGACATCATGGGTGCAACGGGCTGCACTCAGATTTGTGAGGACAATTGAGTAGCTGTCTGATAGTGAGGCAGCACCCCGGTCACGAAGAACAAGATTAACTGCTGAGGGGTCACTATGCACTGACCATGCGTCACCACAATATCTGCAGGCCAAATGGCTGGGAAGCGGTCGCATGATAGGCCTAGGCCCTTCATGAGCTGTAGTGCCAGGGGTAAAAAAATTAGGGGAAGCGCCTCCTAATACCACCTTTAATTTTTAAACACTACAGTAGCGGCTACTAAATAAAGGTAGCGATATACTGTAGCTACGTTCAATTTCATAAACACTGGGCTCACAAATCCCGCATAGCTAAGTACAAATATCAGTCTGGTCATTATTTCAGTAGCAACGAAGCTCTGAGGCGGCTATTGCCGTTCCCTTAACACTTAAGGCATCCCGCCGTCATATATCACAATATGCACTTACAAAATTGTGAACCAGTCTATTTTACTGAAAAGAATTTCTACGAGCGAGTATCCACTCCGGCAAAAATCACACTCACTACCTTTTCCAAAATTTACACAAAACTTGATTTTTAAAGCACTCTTCTGTATTTTGAGGTACAGGGACATACCACATGGAAAGATACAATAAAATGTTTGCAAATCTGAGTTTAAGGAAGTGCTGTTCAAAATAGGTCTTGTGTTAAATCTGCAGAAGCTTTTGGTACAGGTTATGCGGCTCATGTTCGTAACATGAATGTTTTCCTTTAACAATGCATCTACACCACGCGCGAGGGCAACGCATTTACAAGATCTCTTAAAACACAATAATCAGGAAATTGGAGAAAAATATAAAGTCGGAGTGAAGATTCAAGGAAAATTAATTTCATCTCTGAGATTTGCTGATGACATCGTCATCTTGGCCAATACGCCAGAAGATTTGAACGAGTATTTGAATGGTATGGACTCCGCTTTATGAAAATCAATAAATGTAAAACAAAATTATTGGAATGCAGCCGAAATAAATCAGAAACCTCTATCGACATCAAATTGGCAGGTGAAACGCTACGGGAAGTAGGAGACTTCTTTTACTTAGGAAGCAAAATAAACAGTAATGGACGAAGCAAAGAGGATATAAAAAAATCCTCTCGGCACGCCGGAAGGCGGAGGTAGATTTCACCGGGCAAACTAGGGGATTGGCTATAATAGGCAAAACATGCAGGTTTTCGTAGGAGGATCAGACCTCATTGATTGCAAGAAAGTATTTTACATTTAGAGGTTAAAAATCAACTTATTTTTCGTTTTTGTATGCATGTTTTTATCATTTTATTGTCTTATGGGGATGGTAACCTTCTTGTCATTCGGGGTTCATTTTTATACTTGTGATCACACTGTCCTTATGCAAGGTTTGGAACTGATGTGTAACTATCTGACAGTCTGTTACTTCTTCTCGCAAAATTTTATCTCCCGCAGAGATTTTTGTTGGTTCCTCAGTTTAGGGGCTGCGACAACGTGGTCATGTAACCCCGGGTGTGTAGAATCTGATAAACGGTGTTAATTGTGATGACTGTATTAGTCTGTAATTCAGGTAAGGTCTGCAGACGGTCAATTTTAAGTAGTAGTTCCTAATTTTGTACCATAAACTAACGTGAACGACACCTAGCTGTGAACTTGGCTACTAGATGCCACCGCAACTAGCAACTTGCAACGAACGTTGGAACTTCTCCTCCAAAGGAAAGCATGCTGAGGGATTTTTAGCGCTCTTAGAAAATCCGACGACTTTGGCCGGCTTTGAACCAGCGACCTTGGGCATATAAGTTCAGCATGCTACCAGTTAGCCGCTTCCCACAGTCAGATGGAAAAATGAATGTGATCTCGTGCAATGGCGTTGTCTTGGCAACCTCTGATAGCTCATCCCTCATCAATTTAGAAGCGTTGTCACGGTAACCTCTGATGGCACTTGGCATGTTCTTTAATTCCGAAATCATTTTTCTCATCCCTTGGCGTAATGGTAGGTCAGATCAAAAATTCTTTCAGACAAAGTTTTAGGTAATTATAAGGGGAATATTTTCCATTTTGTACGGGTTTGATATTGTGCCTATTAAGAGAGATATGATTAATGTTTCCCGAAAAAAAAACCACTTTTTTCCACCCCTTTGGTCAATGGTTGGTGCTATCAAAAAACCTATTTGACATAATTTTTTGCCTTTATCCGACAAATATTATGAACTTTGAATTGATTCGATATTTCACGTATTAAGAGAGTTATAGCGACATTTCACTTTTTCGAAAGAAAAAAAGCCCCCCCCCCCCCATTTTCACCCCCTTTAACCGATTTTGCCCATTAACGAACTCGACCGATTTTTTAAGGGGTTACATATTATGTAAAACATTAAAGTGATTGGTGCAAAATTACGGCAGTTATCATGTCCACAAGAAACTGATATATATGCATATATATACACACACATATATATAAACTTTTGAACTGACGGTGGTTTGGGGTCTGGGGAATGTGAAACGCGAAGATATGTCGAAATTTTCCGGAAGTCGAAACATGGCACCCATTGCAACAGTTAGCTTTCTGATGAAATCTACCTAAAATAGGCTACATAATTTAAAATACTACCATCAACGACACCTATCTGTGAACTTGGCTACTAGATGCCACCGGAACCATCAACTCGCAACGAACGTTGGAACTTCCCCTCCGAAGGAAAGCATACTCAGGGTTTTTTGGCGCTCTTAGTAAATCCGACGACTTCAGCCGGGTTTGAACCCGCGACCTTGGGCATAGAAGTTCAGCATGCTACCAGTTCCGATACCGAAGTCGCTTCCCACAGACATATGAGAACAGAATGTGATCTCGTGCTGTGGCGTTGTCATAGCAACTGCTGATGACTCATCCCTTATCAATTAAAAGTAAAGTTGTCATGGCAACCACTCTTGGCACTTGGAATTTTCTTATAATTTAAATCATTTTGCTCACCCCGTGGCTTAATGGTGGGTCATATCGAAAATTCTTTCAGACAAAAGTTTTAGGTAATTATTGGAGGAATATTGTCCATTTTGTACGGTTTTGATATTGTGCCTATTAAGAGAGATATGATTAATGTTTCCCGAAAAACCCACTTTTTTCCACCCCATTGGTCAATGGTTGGTGCTATCAAAAAACGTATTTGACATAAATTTTTGGCACTTATCCGACACATATTATGAACTTTGAATGGATTCGATATTTCACGTATTAAGAGAGTTATAGCGAAATTTCACTTTTTCGAAAAAAGCCCCCCATCTTCACCCCCTTCGACCGATTTTGCCCATTAACGAACTCGACCGAGATTTTATAGGGATACATGTTATGTAAAAAATTCAAGGTGATTGGTGCAAAATTACGGCAGTTATCGTGTCCACAAGAAACTGATATATATATATATAGATAGATAGATACATATATACATAAATTATATATAAACTTTTGAACTGACGGTGGTTTTGGGGTCTGGGGGATGTGAAACGCGAAGATATGTCGAAATTTTCCGGAAGTCGAAACATGGTACCCATTGCAATAGTTAGCTTTCTAATGAAATCTACCTAAAAGCAGGTTGGCTCAGGCAAGGAGAGCATTTATACAGAAAAGGAATCTGTTGACATCGAATAGCCTATACATTTAGGTATTAGGATGTCATTTTTGAAAGCTTTTGTATGGAGCGTGACACTATAAGGAAGTGAAACTTGGACTAATGGTGCTGCAGAAAAGAGGAGAATTGGAGCGTTTGAAATGTGGTGTTACGGGAGAATGATGAAGATCAGATGGGTAGATAGGGTAACAAATGAAGAGCTATTAAGACGAGTGGGAGAGGAGAGATGTTTCTGGCGACTGCTAATGAAGAGAAGAGATAGGTTGGTACGACACATATTAAGACACCCAGGAATAGCAAGCTTAGTTATGGATGGGAGGGTTAAGGACAAGAACTGTAGGGGTGGACCAGGGTTATACAGATTGCCTCGGATGTAGGGTGCGGTAGCTATGTAGAGATGAAACGATTAGCTCAGGAGAGCGAGGCATGGAGGGCTGCATCACACCAGTCAAAAAACTGAAGACTCAAACAACAACAAACGGGAATTTTAATTACTTAGAGAGGCAAGTGAGGCAAAAGGGTTGTTGGAGAATTTCAATCCCTGGGATGTAACACTGGAAGAGACTGCATAATGTACATCAGCGGCCAAGGTGAGAGATATTTTACTATAGTCTATTAATAGCGACATGTTGACGTTCAAATCATCAAATAGTGTGGCAAAATTATACCCAGAATAGCTTAAGGAAAAATACTTCTAATTTCACATATTCCGATAGATTTGCCATTCCAGGTGTACGTTTACACAAAACCATTTTTTCCCATGGACAACTGTATGTGGTGTGCTGGCGAGTATCCGGACAACAAAATCGTTATGTCTCAGCAGAAGATGGCAAAACCAAAACCAAAATTTTCAACTGTGTTCACATAATGTAACATCGTACCCTGCAGACTTTCACAACTCTATAAAATTCCCACTTTGCTGCTCATATCAATATACTGTATGTATCAGAATTTTCAGAATTAGGATCGACCCACCTGTAGCCGCGATTGCTGTAATAGAATAGACCAATTATCAGCAATAATGCATCGTCCCCATTGTCTTGATCGCGAGCGAAGCCGCGGGTACCTGCTAGTATATATATATAAAGGAATGACAGTGTGTTCGCCTTTTATGCGTTCATAAATCATTCATCCGATTGCGATCAAATTTTGGTAAGTTGTTGTAAACACTTCCAAGAGGTTTATAGGCAAAGTTAATCCATTTCAAAATAGATAGCGCGCGAGTAGTTTAAACAAATGCGTAATGGCGATGCGTTCATATACAATTCATCCGATTGCAATCAAATTTTGGTGAGTTGTTGTGCACAGTCCCGGAAAAGTTATAGGCGTAGTAAATCCAATTTACAATAGATGGCGCGCGAGTAGCTTCAACAAAATGGCGTGCGTTTGTTTCAAGAAAGTCCCACATGCGTTCATATGCCATTCATCCCATTGCGATGAAACTTGGGGGAGATATTCGGTACACTTCAGGTAAGGTTTCTGGCTTAGTAAATCTACTTAACAATGGGTAGCGCACGAGGAGATTCAAAAAATGAGCGACGACGGGCGAAGCGTTTCAACAAAGTCCTGTATGCGTTCACATACCATTCGTCCGAAATCGATGAAACTTGGGAGCGAGGTTGTGTACACTACAGGCAAGGTTTCTGGCTTAGTAAATCCATGTTATAATAGGTAGCGCACGAGTAGATTCAACAAATGAGCGACAACTCGCGAAGTGTTTCAACAAAGTCCCGTAGGCTTTCATATACTATTCGTCTGATAGCGATGAAACTTGGATGAGATGTTATGTACACTTTAGGGAAGGTTTCTGGCGTAGTAAACCCACGTAACAATAGGTAGCGCACGAGTAGATTCAACAAATGAGCGACGACGGGCGGAGCGTTTCAACAAAGTCCTGTATGCGTTCACATACCATTCGTTCGATAGCGATGAAACCTCGCTGAGTGGTTGTGTACACTTCAGGCAAGGTTTATGGCTTAGTAATTCCACTTTACGATAGGTAGGGCACGAGTAGATTCAACAAATGAGCGACGACGCGCGAAGTATTTCTACCAAGTCCCGTATGCGTTCATATATTATTCGTCTGATAGCGATGAAACTTGGGTGAGATGTTGTGAACACTTCAGGGAAGCTTTCTGGGTTAGTAAATCGACTTAAAATAGGTATCGCACAAGTAGATTAAACAAATGAGTGACGACGCGTGAAGTGTTTCAATATAGTCCCGTATGCGTTCATATACCATTCGTCCGATAACGCCTAAACTTAGGTGAGTTGTTGTGTACACATCAGGGAAGGTTTCTGGCTTAGTAAATCCACTTAACAATAGGTAGCGCACGAGTAGATTCAACAAATGAGAGACGACGGGCGAAGCGTTTCAACAAAGGTCTGTATGCGTTCACATACCATTCGTCCGAAATCGATGAAACTTGGGAGAGAGGTTGTGTACACTACAGGCAAGGTTTCTGGCTTAGTAAATCCATGTTATAATAGGTAGCGCACGAGTAGATTCAACAAATGAGCGATGACTCGCGAAGCGTTTCAACAAAGTCCCGTATGCTTTCATATACTATTCGTCTGATAGCGATGAAACTTGGGTGAGATGTTATGTACACTGCAGGGAAGGTTTCTGGGGGTAGTAAACCCACTTAACAATAGGTAGCGCACGAGTAGATTCAACAAATGAGCGACGACGGGCGAAGCGTTTCAACAAAGTCCTGTATGCGTTCACATACCATTCGTCCGATAGCGATGAAACTTCGGTGAGTGGTTGTGTACACTTCAGGCAAGGTTTATGGCCTAGTAAATCCACTTTTCGATAGGTAGGGCACGAGTAGATTCAACAAATGAGCGACGACGCGCGAAGCATTTCAACAAAGTCCCGTATGCGTACATATATTATTCGTCTGATAGCTATGAAACTTGGGTGAGATGTTGTGTACACTTCAGGGAAGCTTTCTGGGTTAGTAAATCCACTTAACAATAGGTATCGCACGCGTAGATTAAACAAATGAGCGACGACGCCTGAAGTGTTTCAAAATAGTCCCGTATGCGTTCATATACCAATCGTCCGATAGCGCATACACTTTGGTGAGTTGTTGTGTACACATCAAGGAAGGTTTCTGGCTTAGTAAATCCACTTAACAATAGGTAGCGCACGAGTAGATTCAACAAATGAGAGACGACGGGCGAAGCGTTTCAACAAAGGTCTGTATGCGTTCACATACCATTCGTCCGAAATCGATGAAACTTGGGAGAGAGGTTGTGTACACTACAGGCAAGGTTTCTGGCTTAGTAAATCCATGTTATAATAGGTAGCGCACGAGTAGATTCAACAAATGAGCGACGACTCGCGAAGCGTTTCAACAAAGTCCCGTATGCTTTCATATACTAATCGTCTGATAGCGATGAAACTTGGGTGAGATGTTATGTACACTTCAGGGAAGGTTTCTGGGGTAGTAAACCCACTTAACAATAGGTAGCGCACGAGTAGATTCAACAAATGAGCGACGACGGGCGAAGCGTTTCAACAAATTCCTGTATGCGTTCACATACCATTCGTCCGATAGCGATGAAACTTCGGTGAGTGGTTGTGTACACTTCAGGCAAGGTTTATGGCCTAGTAAATCCACTTTTCGATAGGTAGGGCACGAGTAGATTCAACAAATGAGCGACGACGCGCGAAGCATTTCAACAAAGTCCCGTATGCGTACATATATTATTCGTCTGATAGCGATGAAACTTGGGTGAGATGTTGTGTACACTTCAGGGAAGCTTTCTGGGTTAGTAAATCCACTTAACAATAGGTATCGCACGCGTAGATTAAACAAATGAGCGACGACGCCTGAAGTGTTTCAAAATAGTCCCGTATGCGTTCATATACCATTCGTCCGATTGCGACTAAACTTGGGTGAGTTGTTGTATATACTCCAGGGAACGTTTCAGGCTTAGTAAGTCCGTGTTACAATAGGTAGCGCAAAAGTAGATTCAACAAATGAGCGAAGACGCGCGAAGCGTGTCAACAAAGTTCCGTATGCGTTCATATACCATTCGTCCGATAGCGATAAAACTTGGGTGAGATGTTGTGTACACTTCAGGGAAGGTGTCTGGCTTAGTACATCCCCTTTACAATAGGTAGCGCACGAGTAGATACAACAAATGAATAACGGCGTATCGTTTTAAAATAATTCGTATGTGTTCATATACCATTCATGCGATTGCAATGAAATTTAGAGAAATGTCGTTTCCACTCCCGCAAAGATTTCTGATTTAGTAAATCCATTTTACAATTGGTAGCGCACGAGTACATTCAAGTAATGAGCGACAGCGCGTGAATCGTTTCAACCAATTCCCGTATGCGTTCATATACCATTCATCCGATTGTGATAAAACGTTGGCGAGTTGAGTACAGTCCTGCGAAGATGTATGAATTAGTAAATCCGTTTGTCAATGGGTGGCGCACAAAAGATTCAACAAATGAGTGAAGGCGCGTGAATCGTTTAAACAAAATCCCGTATGCGTTCATATGCCATTCATCCGATTGCGATGAAACGTTCATGAGTTGTTGTGTACATGCCAGGGATGGTTTTCGACTTAGTAAATCCATTTTACAATAGGTAACGTACGAGTATATTCAACAAATGGGTGACGGCGCTCGAATCTTTTCAACAAAGTCCCGTATGCGTTCATATACCATTTATTTCATTGCGATGAAACTTTGGTGAGTTGTTGAGCACGCTCCCATGATTTAATTGAGATAATAAATCAATTTTACAATAGTTTAGAGGTGGTTAACGGAAAATAAATAAATATTGGGAATCCAAAAGCACTTCAACAAACAAAGTTACAACGCCAACACTTTCTTTGATTGGCATTGCAACGCTTGTCGGGTACAGCTAGTTTATAATAATAATAATAATAATAATAATAATAATAATAATAATAATAATAATAATAATAATAATAATACGGCATAACAATGAGCTGTACCATCACGGCATAACAATGAACTGCACCATCATATAGATAGGATATCTCAAGTAATTCGGAAGAGAAGAATATCTTTCTATGGCCACTTAACCCGTATGAAACCCGAGAGAATCACCAATCGGATATTTACCTATTTTATTAACAACAACAAAAACAAGGGCCCGTTGTTTTGTGAGGTAGACAAGGATTTACACGAAGTAGGGATCACCCACGCAGACATTAGGGAACGTGACCTTTTGAAGGAAAAGCTTGGAGCACACCACGAATTCCAAGAAAAAGCGAAATTAAAAACCGACAAGAAGTGGTCAGAAGAAAGAAAGGAGTCTCACAGGCAGCGAATGCGTGAACACTGGGCTAAGATCAAGGCCCAAAAACGTAAGCAGTTGAAATGACGTGGTCCATAGCTGGCCTAAACGAAGAAAGAATAATAATAATAATATCGTATGGTCTCGGATGTCGGGTGCAAGCTTTGTTATTTGACACCCAAAGCGTAGCTTGCATGTCAAATTTCGTTGTTCCTTGAAGCACTATGAAAGTCAAGGAGGCTAGATATCTAAGCTGCTTGAACACTATAGCGCTTTCTAGTAGAGAAATGAGGAACTTTGTGTTGGCAGATATTCCCGAGATTAATTTTGCCATTATGAACACGGCCTACTGAATTCAAATGGGTTCTTCGACATGCCAACATCGTATGACATGGTGATGTATATTTTGTCGCCTTTTAAAAATCACTTACCACGGCCAGGAGCAAACCTGCAAGCTTGGGGTTAGTAGACCGACACGCTATCCACTCACCCACCCAGGGGCTCACAACTCATTCTTCGAAGTGTCAGCCTTCTTTTTCTCTTCATGATATCTCCTGCCTTCTGTACAAGGCCCTTAAGGAGCAGGGTGTATGTAGCCCTACCACTTCTGGTGCACCCTAGATAGTGTAACACCCTCAAAGGCTCACGGCTGGTGAGTTCGGGAGTTGGCAACCTCGAGGGATTCCTGAGCTGTGTGTTTTCCCCTTTTCCAATGCCTATGGGGCGGGCCCTCTCCTCTTTCCTCTCACCTTTCTTGGCTCTCCTTCCTTCCAAGTCCCTCAATTCTCATTCTTCGAGGGTTGAGGGCATTTCCTTTCCTCCTGTCTTTTATTTCTTCTCCTTTTTGTTTCGCATTTCCTCTTCTAGTTTGTAAGTCAGTAGTTAGTTTTAGTTGTAGGTTTCATTTGATCACCTTCACTACCTTATCACCCAATCCATTCGGGGCCGATAACCTGGCTGTCATCATCATCAACGCTCTTGCTTTTATAATTTTAGGCATTAAAATCTTATTTAGGCATTTACCTTTTAAATTACTTGATCCCCCATGGACTCACATCTAGTGGGACGTGGGTTGGCGACCACGGGGCCCAGCTGAGTCCGGCATTGCTTCCACTTACTTGTGCCGGGCTCCTCTCTGTCTTCTTTCCTGTCGACCTCACTTGGACAACTCTTGTTCTCTTCCGACCTCGACGGTATTAGGGTATCCGAGGCCTAGGGAGTCCCTTCCTTTCCCGCCTTAATTGGCCCTTGACTCATCTTTTCTGATTCCCTCCTTCTGCGAGGGGTCAGCCTTCTTTTTCTTTTCATGTTATCTCCTGCCTTCTGCTCAAGCCCCTCAAGGAGGCAGGGTGTATGTAGCCCCACCACTTATGGTGCACCCTGGATATTGCTACACCCTCAGGGGCTCACGGCTGGTGAGTTCGGGAGTTGGCGACCCCGAGGGATTCCTGAGCTGGGTCTGTTTTCCCCTTTTGTCCCTTACCTTTGGGGAGGACCCTCTCCTCTTTCACTTTCCTATCTGCCTTTCATGGCTCTCCTTCCTTCCAAGTCCCTCAATCGGCGTTCTTCGAGGGTTGAGGGTATTTCTTTTTCTCCTGTCCTTTATTTGTCTTATTCTCCTTTCGTTTTCCATTTCTTCTTCTAGTATGCAGGTTAGTAGTTAGTTTTAGTTTTAAGTTTGCATTTCATTATCATCTTCACGATCACCCAAACCATCAGGGGCCGATAACCTCGATGTTAGGCCCCTTAAAACAACAATTATCATCCTCATCATAAATAATTTGAAATTTAATGTTTTTCAGTCGGTCAGCACGATTGTAATCCTGAATAGCAAATTTACATGAGATTAACAAACACACTTGGATGACCAGTTTCGATCGTCAAGCGATCATCGTCAGATCCTTTACACTTACGCTACTAAATCTATGCCCACAACTAGTCTATGTGGGTGATGGTATTTGCAATATATACATTTATTTACTTAGGCCTAACTTACAGCAGTTTTATAAAATTACGCAACTTTTCATGATTTGTTAGTTATGTGTGATAATTTGTTGTGATATTGTCATTGACCTTCTAGTTTGCTTGTTTAGATTAATTGTGATTGTTAGTGAATGGTCAGGTGGAATTGAAAATGTACTTAGCTTATTGTTTGAGCGATGTGAGATCCGTTCTCGTGCAACTGCTAACACTTCCACATCGTGAGGATTGGGAAGGAGACAGCCGTGGCCATAAGTGGGGAATGATACCGGCATTTGCCTTGAGTAGAAATGGGAAACCACGGTAAACCACTTCCAAAAATACGACACGCATGTCATACTATGTTGGCATGTTAAAGAACCCATTTGAATTCAGTAGGCCGTGTTCATAATCTCGGGAGTTTCCGCCAACACAAAGTTCCTCATTTCTCTACTAGAAAGCGCTATATTGTTCAAGGAGCTTAGATATCTAACCTCCTTGACTTTCATAGTGATTCAAGGAACAACGAAATTCGACATGCAAGCTACCCTCTGGGTGTCAAATTACAAAGCTTGCACCCGGCCACCGAGGCCATGCGATATTTTTATTATTATTACCACTTCCAAGATGGCTGAGGTGAGAATCAAACTCAAACGAGGCTGAGTGTACCCCTTTCCAGCCCTCACGCCAGAATTACATTTCTTGGCAGAGCCAGAAATCGAACTCGGGCCTCCATGATGACAGCCAAGAATGCTAGTCGCTACACCATGAAGTGGTCTCATACTAAAGAGACTTCCTCAAATATTGAAGATTTTGTTTCATTGTAAATTATATTTGCAGTTATTGTTGTTTTTCATTTGAGGGTCTTGGACATTGTGGTCATTTAGCCCCATGTATTTGGGTGTACTGTATGTGGAGAATTTGTCTGTAAACGTGTGTTATTGTAGTGTCTGTAGCAGTATGCGTATTTGTAATTCAGGTGAGGATTGGGAAGGAGACAGCAGTGGCTTTAAGTTAGGGACCATGTCGGTATTTGCCTGGAGTAGAAATGGGAAACCACGGAAAATCACTTCCAAGATGGCTGGTGTGGGAATCGAACTCACTATTTTGCCTCACGAGGCTGAGTGTACCCCGTTTCAGACATCAAACCAGAATTAAATTTCTTGGCAGAGCAGGGTATCAAACCCGGACATCCGGGGTCAATACCCAAGAAGGCTAGCCGCTACACTAACGGGGTTGGTACCTAACTTAAGGCCACGGCTACTTCCTACCCAAATCCTACCTCAATTACTAATACACACACTGGTATAGACATCACAGTGCCACCGGTTATCACATGAATTCTAATTTATTTATTTATTATTTAATTGATTATTTTATTTTTCATTTAATTATTTATTACACATTTACAGTACCGGTACTTATTTATTATTTTTTGACTTATTAATTAACTTTTTATTTATTACTTACTGACTTATTATTTACTTTTTAATTGATTACTTATTGACTTATTAAATAAGTTTTATTGTTTACTTATTGACTTATTATTTACTTTTTTTGTTTACTTATTGACTTATTACTTACTTTTTATTGTTTACTTATTGACTTATTATTTACTTTTTTTGTTTACTTATTGACTTATTATTTACTTTTTATTGTTTACTTATTGACTTATTATTTACTTTTATTATTGTTTACTTATTGACTTATTATTTACTTTTTATTGTTTTACTTATTGACTTATTATTTACTTTTTTTGTTTACTTATTGACTTATTATTTACTTTTTTGTTTACTTATTGACTTATTATTTACTTTTTTTGTTTACTTATTGACTTATTATTTACTTTTTATTGTTTACTTATTGACTTATTACTTACTTTTTTTATTGTTTACTTATTGACTTATTATTTACTTTTTATTGTTAACTTATTGACTTATTATTTACTTTTTTGTTTACTTATTGACTTATTACTTACTTTTTATTGTTTACTTATTGACTTATTATTTACTTTTTTTGTTTACTTATTGACTTATTATTTACTTTTTATTGTTTACTTATTGACTTATTATTTAATTTTTTTATTGTTTACTTATTGACTTATTACTTACTTTTTATTGTTTACTTATTGACTTATTATTTACTTTTTTGTTTACTTATTGACTTATTACTTACTTTTTATTGTTTACTTATTGACTTATTATTTACTTTTTTTTGTTTACTTATTGACTTATTATTTACTTTTTATTGTTTACTTATTGACTTATTATTTACTTTTTTATTGTTTACTTATTGACTTATTATTTACTTTTTATTGTTTTACTTATTGACTTATTATTTACTTTTTTGTTTACTTATTGACTTATTATTTACTTTTTATTGTTTACTTATTGACTTATTATTTACTTTTTTTGTTTACTTATTGACTTATTATTTACTTTTTATTGTTTACTTATTGACTTATTACTTACTTTTTTATTGTTTACTTATTGACTTATTACTTACTTTTTTATTAGTTACTTATTGACTTATTATTTACTTTTTTGTTTACTTATTGACTTATTACTTACTTTTTATTGTTTACTTATTGACTTATTACTTACTTTTTATTGTTTACTTATTGACTTATTACTTACTTTTTATTGTTTACTTATTGACTTATTATTTACTTTTTATTGTTTACTTATTGACTTATTACTTACTTTTTATTGTTTACTTATTGACTTATTATTTACTTTTTTTGTTTACTTATTGACTTATTATTTACTTTTTATTGTTTACTTATTGACTTATTATTTACTTTTTTTTGTTTACTTATTGACTTATTAATTACTTTTTATTGTTTACTTATTGACTTATTATTTACTTTTTATTGTTTACTTATTGACTTATTACTTACTTTTTATTGTTTACTTATTGACTTATTATTTACTTTTTTTTGTTTACTTATTGACTTATTACTTACTTTTTATTGTTTACTTATTGACTTATTATTTACTTTTTTGTTTACTTATTGACTTATTACTTACTTTTTATTGTTTACCTATTGACTTATTATTTACTTTTTTGTTTACTTATTGACTTATTATTTACTTTTTATTGTTTACTTATTGACTTATTATTTACTTTTTTTATTGTTTACTTATTGACTTATTATTTACTTTTTATTGTTTTACTTATTGACTTATTATTTACTTTTTTTGTTTACTTATTGACTTATTATTTACTTTTTATTGTTTACTTATTGACTTATTATTTACTTTTTTTGTTTACTTATTGACTTATTATTTACTTTTTATTGTTTACTTATTGACTTATTACTTACTTTTTTATTGTTTACTTATTGACTTATTATTTACTTTTTATTGTTTACTTATTGACTTATTCTTTACTTTTTTCTTTACTTATTGACTTATTACTTACTTTTTATTGTTTACTTATTGACTTATTATTTACTTTTTTTGTTTACTTATTGACTTATTATTTACTTTTTATTGTTTACTTATTGACTTATTATTTACTTTTTTTATTGTTTACTTATTGACTTATTATTTACTTTTTATTGTTTACTTATTGACTTATTATTTACTTTTTTTGTTTACTTATTGACTTAGTATTTACTTTTTATTGTTTACTTATTGACTTATTATTTACTTTTTTGTTTACTTATTGACTTATTATTTACTTTTTATTGTTTACTTATTGACTTATTACTTATTTTTTTATTGTTTACTTATTGACTTATTATTTACTATTTATTGTTTACTTATTGACTTATTATTTACTTTTTTTGTTTACTTATTGACTTATTATTTACTTTTTATTGTTTACTTATTGACTTATTATTTACTTTTTATTGTTTACTTATTGACTTATTACTTATTTTTTATTGTTTACTTATTGACTTATTATTTACTTTTTATTGTTTACTTATTGACTTATTATTTACTTTTTATTGTTTACTTATTGACTTATTACTTACTTTTTATTGTTTACTTATTGACTTATTACTTACTTTTTATTGTTTACTTATTGACTTATTATTTACTTTTTATTGTTTACTTGTTGACTTATTACTTACTTTTTATTGTTTACTTATTGACTTATTACTTACTTTTTATTGTTTACTTATTGACTTATTACTTACTTTTTATTGTTTACTTATTGACTTATTACTTACTTTTTATTGTTTACTTATTGACTTATTACTTACTTTTTATTGTTTACTTATTGACTTATTACTTACTTTTTATTGTTTACTTATTGACTTATTATTTACTTTTTATTGTTTACTTATTGACTTATTACTTACTTTTTATTGTTTACTTATTGACTTATTACTTACTTTTTATTGTTTACTTATTGACTTATTACTTACTTTTTATTGTTTACTTATTGACTTATTACTTACTTTTTATTGTTTACTTATTGACTTATTATTTACTTTTTATTGTTTACTTATTGACTTATTACTTACTTTTTATTGTTTACTTATTGACTTATTACTTACTTTTTATTGTTTACTTATTGACTTATTACTTACTTTTTATTGTTTACTTATTGACTTATTATTTACTTTTTATTGTTTACTTATTGACTTATTACTTACTTTTTATTCTTTACTTATTGACTTATTACTTACTTTTTATTGTTTACTTATTGACTTATTATTTACTTTTTATTGTTTACTTATTGACTTATTACTTACTTTTTATTGTTTACTTATTGACTTATTACTTACTTTTTATTGTTTACTTATTGACTTATTATTTACTTTTTATCGTTTACTTATTGACTTATTACTTACTTTTTATTGTTTACTTATTGACTTATTATTTACTTTTTATTGTTTACTTATTGACTTATTACTTACTTTTTATTGTTTACTTATTGACTTATTACTTACTTTTTATTGTTTACTTATTGACTTATTACTTACTTTTTATTGTTTACTTATTGACTTATTACTTACTTTTTATTGTTTACTAATTGACTTATTATTTACTTTTTATTGTTTACTTATTGACTTATTACTTACTTTTTATTGTTTACTTATTGACTTATTATTTACTTTTTATTGTTTACTTATTGACTTATTACTTACTTTTTATTGTTTACTTATTGACTTATTACTTACTTTTTATTGTTTACTTATTGACTTATTATTTACTTTTTATTGTTTACTTATTGACTTATTACTTACTTTTTATTGTTTACTTATTGACTTTTTAATTAAGTTTTTATTTATTAAGTTACTAGCAGAAGTACCCATTCTTCGAACGGTGTTCGGTGTTAACACCAGACATTATCAATTGAGCTACTGTTGCAATGGTTAGCGGTTTGTCATTCCTTCATAAGTTTATCAGAACGAAGTTAGTTTTCTGGGAATATCACACAAACTGTTAGTTTAAGGGCCTTAAAATGTGGTTTTCGGACACCCTATATAGACTCCCGAATTTTGTGTCTCACATTGAGAAGCGCAACATATGCTCTGGTCGTCCTTCTAGGATAATTTTTATATTTCGCCTATTTTAGCATGTGTTTTGAGAAGTTTTTCCCTATATCCACCCTTCTACTGTATGAAAAGTACGGTGAAGAGTTTTATAAATGATTAGTGTATTGACTCTCATGGTTACCATACCTAATTTTCCGATGCACCAAGCATCCGAACACGAGGTATAGGCGTACATAAAGATACACAGAAAGACAGACAGACAATTCTATTGTCTACAACAAATCACCCAGATATCCAAATATGGATATATCTATCACACAGTATCAAACAAAATCATCCTTACGATGAACCCGTATGTCGACAAAAAATAAATAAAAAAGAAATGATGAGTTAAAATGTGCACTCAAACTAAATTCACCAAACGTGTACTTCATGACGTGAAATAGAATTGAAAGCCTTGTAGACGGAACGCAATACTCGTAACATAAAACTGACCCTCTACGTTGTATTAGGTCCCCATACACAGGAAGACCCCTTTCATAAATTATAAAGGATTGTGGTGCAAGAAAATTCAGGTTCTTTAGCCTCAATTGGTCCAAATTCCTAAAAGCCGCACAATATGCTGATTCAATTCAGGAATTTTTGAAAATGATGTAGCTGTTTGGATATATAATAGACCTTCTGTACTATATGTCGCACGTGAAAATTGCGTGAAAAAATTCTAGGTTACCCCTTGACCCCCTTAATTGCATTGATGAATTATACAGTCTAAGTTGGTTCCGTGATAACCTAATAGCCATTTGCAAACTTTCACAGAAATAATATAAATGGAGTGGCATTGCTTCTTACAGAAATAGATGGAAAGTTGGATGACACCCCTTGAGATAATGTTGTCATGGTTACCGATTTGCATTCCTTCATTAGTTTGTTAAATTAAGTTTAAATTAGTTTTATGGGAATACTTCAGAAACTGTTGGTTTTAGAGCCTTATAATGTAGTTTTCGAGGACCCTTTAGGGCCCACGAGTTTTGTTTCTGGCACCGAGGGGCTTTGTCTCGTCGTTGTACGCCATAATATAATACTAATATAACAATATAATATAGGGATAGGAATATAATATACCTACCAGACCACACCCGCAAGTGTAAATCGCGCGAAAAAATTATAGAGTACCCCTTGACCCCATAAGCGCATTATAAGTATTGATGAATTTTACAGCTTAATTTGGTTCCGTGATAACCTTCTAGAATATAATAATATAATATAGGGATAGGAATATAATAGACCTGCCAGACCACACCCGCAGGTGTAAATCGCGCGAAAAAAATCTAGAGTACCCCTTGACCCCCTTAAGCGCATTATACGTATTGATGAATTTTACAGCTTAATTTGGTTCCGTGATAACTTTCTAGCCGTTTGCAAACGTTCACACTAATGTAATTATTGGAATTGCAATAGATGGACCTATGAGAATCTGTTGCCATGGTTACCGGGTGGCATACGTTCATTAGTTTATTAAACGAAATTAGTTTTCTGGGAATATCTCAAAAACTGTTGGTTTTAGGGCCTTAAAATGTGGTTTTTGTGGACCCTTTAGGGCCCCCGAGTTTTGTCTTTCACATTGAAGGGCTGAAAATGAGCTTTGTCACGTCCATCTACGCCTATTTTAGCATGTATTTTAAGGGGGTAGGCCCCCTTTTATGAGAGGTACGGAGAAGAGTTACATCAATGATTAGTGTCGTGCCTCTGATGGATATCTGTACCAAATTTTACGTTGATACACCCAGCCGTTCTCGAGTTATAAGGGAACAAAGTTGTCCACAGACAAACAGACAGACAGACAAAAAAATCGCGCGCATCCATCATAAAACAGTCTGAATAGCATAAATAACTCAAATTTCCGTAGAAATTCAGAAAAAAAAACAGGCAAACTTTCATTTTTATATAGGCTACAGAGAGATAGACTGCACCGCTCGGTGTTGACCGTGTTTTATTGTACAAATTTAGGTTTTACTCGCTAACCGTTGGACATACACGAAAAGTGATAAGGACCCCTCGGATAGAAAATTAAATTTTAAGGCTCACATATACCATCAAAATTTTGCTATTTCTTCGCGTTCTTTTTTAGCCTACTTTCGATTTTTGCAAAAAATGAAAGTAGACTTATGAGATCAACACAGGGCGAAAAAAAGTGTGTCTGTCTGTGTGTGTGTATGTGTGTGTGTGTGTGAGTCTGTGTGTGTGTGTGTCTGTGTGTCTGTGTGTGTGTGAGTGTGTGTACTCTGAATGTCTGTCCCCCCCTATCAATTCGAACACGGTGAATGCGAATTGAACGAAATTTGGTACAAAGGTAGCACTAGCAAAGGACACCTCAGTGTCATGTTTTATATCGCCGCCATCTTGACGGAAACGTAATGGCGGCCACACAAATGTTCAAAGCTTAAATCAAATTACGACTAACCTAATCATCCGATCTCTACCAAATTTTGCAACGACATACCTTTATGGGGGGAGCATCCTTTGACCAAACCAATAGGTCATCATCGTAATAGTTTGCGGATGGCGGCCATCTTTGTGTGAAAATCGATTCCCCCTATTAATTCGAACACGGTGCAACCGAATGGAACGAAATTTGGTACAGAGGTAGTACTAACAAAAGGCACCTCAGTGTCATGTTTTATATCGCCGCCATCTTGACGGAAACGTCATGGCGGCCACACAAATGTTCAAAGCTTAAATCAAATTACGATTAACCTAATCATCCGATCTCTACCAAATTTTGCAACAACATACCTTTATAGGGGGAGCATCCTATGACCAAACCAATAGGTCATCAGCGTAATAGTTTGCGGATGGCGGCCATCTTTGTGTGAAAATCGATTCCCCCTATTAATTCGAACACGGTGCAACCGAATGGAACGAAATTTGGTACAGAGGTAGTACTAACAAAAGGCACCTCAGTGTCATGTTTTATATCGCCGCCATCTTGACGGAAACGTAATGGCGGCCACACAAATGTTCAAAGCTTAAATCAAATTACGATTAACCTAATCATTCGATCTCTACCAAATTTTGCAACTACATACCTTTATGGAGGGAGCATCCTTTGACCAATCTAATAGGTCATTCACCTGATAGTTTGCGGATGGCGGCCATTTTTATCTCAAAATTGATTCCCCCTATTAATTCGAACACGGTGGAACCGAATGGAACGAAATTTGGTACAGAGGTAGCACTAGCAAAGGGCACCTCAGTGTCATGTTTTATATCGCCGCCATCTTAACTGAAACGTAATGGCGGCCACACGAATGTTCAAAGCTTAAATCAAATTACGATGAACCTAATCATCCGATCTCTACCAAATTTTGCAACTACATACCTTTATGGAGGGAGCATCCTTTGACCAATCTAATAGGTCATTCACCTAATAGTTTGCAGATGGAGGCCATCTTTATGTCAAAATTGATTCCCCCTATTAATTCGAACACGGTGGAACCGAATGGTACGAAATTTGGTACAGAGGTAGTACTAGCAAAGGGCACCTCAGTGTCATGTTTTATATCGCCGCCATCTTGACTGAAACGTAATGGCGGCCACACGAATGTTCAAAGCTTAAATCAAATTACGATTAACCTAATCATCCGATCTCCACCAAATTTTGCAACTACATACCTTTATGGAGGGAGCATCCTTTGACCAATCTAATAGGTCATTCACCTAATAGTTTGCGGATGGCGGCCATCTTTGTGTCAGAATCGATTCCCCTATTAATTCAAACACGCTGAAACCAAATGGAACGAAATTTGGTATAGAGGTAGCACTAGCAAAGGGCACCTCAGTGTCATGTTTTATATCACCGCTATCTTGATGGAAACGTAATCGCGGCCACCCAAATGTTAAAAGATAAAATGTAATTACGACCAACCTAATAATCTAGTCTCTACCTAATTTTGCAACACCATATCTTTATGTGGGAAACATTTTCTGACCAAACTGCAAGAACATCAGCCCAATAATTTGCAGATGGTGGCCAAGTATGTGTGCAAATCGATTCCCCCTATCAATTCAAACACGGTGAAACCGAATTGAACGAAATTTGGTACAGAGATAGCACTAGCAAAAGGCACCTCATATTCATGTTTAATATCCCTATAGCACGTTGTATTTCAACAAGCTCCTACAACCAACATTCAATCATACTCCTTGAAAAGGACAAAGAGTTATAACAATACCCATGCATTTAGGAGAAAGTAGGCTATATGTTCTTTACTGAACATCTTGTTTTAATTTGAAATGGAAATATGAAGTTTTGAAACCAAACGGTGTGGTGACGTCACAAATGTGGGTTTTACTCGCTAACCGTTGGAGATACACGAAAAGAAGTTTGCTATTTCCTAGCGTTCTCTTTTTATTTGAAATGGAAATATGAAAATAGTCGCCATTTTTAAATAGTGAAAAATATCGAAATCAAAAGTTTCAGATAGTAAATTAAATTTTAAAGCTCGTATGTGCCATCAAAAGTTTGCTATTTCTTAGCGTTCTCTTTTTATTTGAAATGGAAATATGAAAATAGTCGCCATTTTTAAATAGTGCAAAATATCGAAATCAAAAGTAGCCTATGTGTAAACCTGGTAAAGCTCACAGATTCCATCAAAATTTTGCTATTCCTAAGCGTTCTTTTTTTATTTGACATGGAAATATGAAATTTTGAAACCAAGCGGTGTAGTGACGTCACAAATGTGGGTTTTACTCGCTAACCGTTGGAGATACAGGGAAAGTGCTGAGCACCCTTTGGATAGAAAATTTTAAAGCTCATATGTGCCATCAAAAGTTTGCTATTTCTTAGTGTTCTCTTTTTATTTGAAATGGAAATATGAAAATAATCGCTATTTTTAAATAGTGCAAAATATCGAAATCAAAAGCAGCCTATGAGTAAACCTGGTGAAGCTCACATATACCATGAAAAGTGTGCTATTAGCGTTCTCTTTTTATTTGAAATGGAAATATGAAAATAGTCGCCATTTTTAAATAGTGCAAAATATCGAAATCAAAAGTAGCCTATGTGTAAACTTGGTAAAGATCACATATACCATCAAAATTTTGCTATTTCTTAGCATTCTTTTTTTATTTGAAATTGAAATATGAAATTTTGAAACCAAACAGTGTAGTGACGTCACAAATGTGGGTTTTACTCGCTAACCGTTGGAGATACACGAAAAGTGATAAGGACCTTTCGGATAGAAAATTGAATTTTAAAACTCGTGTTTGCAATCAAACGTTTGCAATTTCTTAGCGTTCTCTTTTTATTTGAAATGGAAATATGAAAATAGTCACCATTTTTAAATAGGGCAAAATATCGAAATCAAAAGTAGCCTATGTGTAAACCTGGTAAATCAGCTACATCCATGCAAAATTTCATTTCAATCGGACCATTTTTATTTGAAACTAGCAGAAGTACCCGCTCTTCGAACGGTCTTCGGTATTAATAACCAGACGTTATCAATTGAGATACTGTTCCAATGGTTAGGGGCTTGTCATTCCTTCATAAGTTTATCAGAACGAAGTTAGTTTTCTGGGTATATCGCAGACACTGTTAGTTTAAGGGCCGTAAAATGTGGTTTTTGGAGACCCTTTATGGACTCCATAGTTTTTTGTCACACATTGAGAAGCGCAACATATGCTTTGGTCGTCCTTCTATGATAATTTTTTATTTTTCGCTATTTTAGCATGTATTTTGAAAAGTTGTTCCTTATACCCACCCTTCTATGAGAAGTAGGTTGAAGAGTTTTCTAAATGATTGTTGTATTGACTCATGGTTACAATACCTAATTTTACGATGCTCCAAGCACCCGAACAGGAATTATAGGCGTACATAAATATAAAGATATATCAACCACACAGTATCAAACAAAATCATCTTTACGATGAACCCGTTTGTCGACAAAAATATGATTAGTTAAAATGTGCTCTCAAACTGAATTCACTTAACGTGTACTTCCAGACGTGAAACTAATATTGAAAACCTCGTAGACGAATCGAAATATATGTCAAATAAAAAGTTACCCTCATCGTTGTGGAAAGTCCCCATCCCCAGGAAGACCCCTTAATAAATTTAAAGGCTCGTGGTGCATGAAAATTCGGGATTTTTAGCCTCCAATGGCCCAAATTCCCAAAAGCTGCAAAGAAAACCTATTTCAATTTAGGAATTTTTGAAAATAATATTGCTATATAAACAATTCATGCTTTTGGGCTAATGCCGTGTGTATTTTTAATTTAAACCATACGTTTCGGAGAAACCTTGCCTCCTTTCTCAATGGAAATAAACAATGTGGCCAAAGAAAGTATATCAATGAGATTACAAAAAAAAATATAGATAAATTCCTCTGTTCGTCACCAGAGAGCAGCTGCCAGAAATTACTGTATGGACCATGGTGGAACGGCGGACAAAGTAGTAAGTAACCAGAAGGTAAAGGGGGCGGTGTGAAAATATAGAAACTCCTCGAAGAATGAGGAGGGGGGGGGGAGGTGGGAGGGTTAGATGGATATAAGGAAACATAAGCAAAAGGGAAGTGTATCTGAACAATACCTAACGTCGTACAGTCAACGGCGAAAAAACAGATGGAAACTCCTCCAGTGACGAGCAAAGGAGATCAAATCCAGGCTCTGAGCCCTAGAGGGAAAATGTACAATTTTAAATATGTGAAGAACAGAGAGACTGAGAGGAACTATCTCCCTAGATCCTTAATAACTGGTAGCCAAGTGTCACTTAGCTGATATCCAGTGTCTCTGTTAAAATTATTGGGATTTTTACGAATTTCAACTGCCTCCCTTATAATTCTAGACCAGTTGTGCTTAACAAGGGCAAGCGCATGAGCATCCTTGAAACATACATCGTGCCCTGAAGACAGGGCATGTTCAGCTATAGCTGATTTGTCAGGTTGGTTTAGACGGATGTTCCTTTGATGCTCTTTGATGCGAGTTGCAATGGAACGTTTTGTTTGTCCAATGTAGACTTTTCCGCAAGTACAAGGGACTTCATACGAAACGTATGGTTTAAATTAAAAATACACACGGCATTAGCCCAAAAGCATGAATTGTTTATATAATAATCCGGGCCG
Organism: Meconema thalassinum; assembly: GCA_946902985.2. Classification (NCBI taxonomy): domain Eukaryota; kingdom Metazoa; phylum Arthropoda; class Insecta; order Orthoptera; family Tettigoniidae; genus Meconema; species Meconema thalassinum. The sequence continues at coordinate 412,554,026 of OX336392.1, forward strand.
TGAAAGCCTTAATATGCGAATAATATTGCTGTTTGGAGATATAATAGGCCTTCTGAACCACATATCGCATATCGCAAGTGTAAGTCACGTGTAAAAATTATAGGGTACCCCTTGACCTCTGTTCACTTTTAAGTGAAATTTACAAAGTTCACTTATTTTTATTATAACATAACCTCTTACCTGTCAGTGTCATTCTCTCCTTTTTTTTTCTCATTTGTACCAGCTTGCACGTGTTCCGCGATACTGCACTTTTCCGGAAGTAATGCTGGTCACGAGGTTCATTTTCAGTTGGCCCCTTTCTCTGATTGGCCTTCAGCGGCTTCGAGAAAGCTCCACGCTCTCGTATTGGCCGACGTCATCTGTCCACATCACGCATCCAGCACGTTGGCCGGTATATAGCCTGCCCTGGCCTACATCAACAGTCTGTCTCCAGCAAGTCACAATGCCAGTCACTCATCTTCAGCCGTCTTCACGCTGTTTGCACAACTCTTGAAAGTGTCTCAACGCCGTGTGCTAATGCATCGCAAAATGCTTCTAGGCAAACCAGCAGTGCATTCTAAAATCTACGAAATCTATATAAGTTAACATCGATACTTGGCCTACGTCAGTTTGTCGTGAGCAAAAACGATAAAAAAAAATTCTTCTGTGCTGGGCACGAAGTCTTCAACATTTCCAAGACGGAAAAAAGTGATCAAAACCGAGTTCTACGAAATCGATATAAGTTTACATTGATAACTGGCCTACGTCAGTTTTGTGCTGGGCACGAAGTCTTCAACATTTCTAAGACGGAAAAAAGTGATCAACACGTTCTTCCTCCATTTCTATTATGTGGAAATTCCTCTACACCAACGCCAACAAGCTAAGTGTTTATTATAACCTAAAACATTTCTAAACTTAAAAATGTATCTATCTTTTTTTTAGGGTTATGTCGCAAGGTTTAAATAACTTGTCAAACCATGCCAAACTAAACTTATTTCCTTCTATTAAGTGGTTTAAGCATGTATTATGCCTTTAAATTGTGGGCTATGAGAAAACAACTGTTCTCTCTCTTTCACATGTTAACTATCCTTCAAAACAAATCATCCTTTTCTCTATTTTTGTATAAACTATTGGGCTTAACACCAGTTCACCTCTCTGACGAAGTGAATGGCTTGTCCTCTACTTAATCTATCAAGGTGTTTTTTGGAATGCTCCCATTTCAATTGTAAACAACCTCGCCTTGTAACTATCAGGCGACTAGTGGGATGTTATCCCTACTGGCATGTAAATGTTGATTTTTCTGTAAATAAACTAGCCTACTCTCGGTGTGCAGTCCTAGGCTAGATTTTAAGCCATTATTGAGTACTATAGTTACTCACTAATTTACCCTGCATAGTTCTACTTTAGAATAACTGGCCACAAAGTGGTTACTTATTCTCAGGGTTGTTGGCATTCAAGCTTATGAAATCTTGCTCGCTTGTTGTCGGCCTGTCAAAGGTCACATTTCCATTACATGTTTATATATTTATTGTTAATCTTTTGAAAGCTTATGAAATCTTGCTCGCTTGTTGTCGGCCTGTCAAAGGTCACATTTCCATTACATGTTTATATATTTATTTATTGTTAATCTTTTGAAAGATGTTTTTTGAATAAAATACCACTGTTATTGGCAAACTGTTTCCATTGCTATTTACTCATCAATGTTCAATCTGTTCCTACTTAGTAAAGTTCATTTGCTTATTAGACTAGAAGCTTCACTTCTAGTCCTTCCCGAAAGAGGTTGTCTCGCATTGACATATCCTAACCATGTTGGTGCCGAAACCCGGGGCCTTTAAATAACCTTCATAATTGCTTATTGTAAGAAACAGGTTGCCAAGCCATTCGGTAAGCTATTGCAGCTTTCCACTTCTGTTATTAATGCTAATTGTATTTTTCAGCTATCGCTATGAAAGCTGTTTTTGGGTGAGCGGAGATGTCCCTTGTTACCACCTCTACCAGTACAAATACTACTACTACCACGCTCGGCAGTCTAGCAGATCGGTGAGTGAAAGTACTCAAAGTTCCGCCATGTCTCTTCCTAAGGAGCTTGTAGCCAAAAGAACCGCCTGTAAAAACAAACTTACTCGTTTTCAGCAGTTTTTGGGTACCAAATCTTTTGATGATCACAATTATGACGTTCTAGTTCAACGTTTTAACGTTTATCAGCAACATTTTCAGGAGTATGATGTGTTGCAAACCGAAATTGAAACAATCGAACCTGATCAAGAACAGGATCGCAGTTCTGTTGAAGAACTGTATTACAATATGTATGGCGAAGCTAATGATTTAATTAAGCAATTAGCAACCCATCCAAACACCGAAGTTAGCAAACCGTTTCTTCCTAAAATCCAACTTCCTACCTTTTCAGGGGAGGAAAAACAGTGGGATTCCTTTTTTGAACTTTTTTCTTCTCTAATACATGATAATAGATCATTCCCTGAGATTCAAAAATTTTATTATTTAAAGTCTGTTCTTCAGGGTCCTCCTTTAAAGTTAACTGAAGCTTTACCTCTCACAACCTAAAATTACTCGGTAGCTATTGACCTCATCCAACAGCGATATGACAATGCCAAACTTAGGATTCAACGCCATATGAACGCCTTGTTTAATTTACCAGCTTCACGCCCTGATAATTTATCATCCCTTAGAAATCTGGGAGACACCGTTGAACTTCATGTAAGAGCCCTAGAACATCTTAAACAACCTGTTGAATATTGGGATCTTTTTCTTATACATCTCACTACGTCCAAATTTGACCTTAATACTCGTAAAGCATGGGAATCCGATTTAGTGGACAAACCTGAACCCACATTTAAAGTTTTGATCTCTTTCATGAAGAAACGTTGTCAAATTCTTTCTGCTTTCATCATTAAAGCTGAAGGTTCCACAGATGTCAGCAAAAGTAAACCCACCCAGCATTTCTCGGAAAAATCTTCACATTCTCATGTTTTCTCTATACAAGGTAATAACACCTCGTGTATTCTTTGCAATAATCCTCACCCCTTATATTTCTGCAATACCTTCAAAGGTCTTTCAGTTGACGATCGTAGAAAAGCTGTGTCGCAAAACAAATGTTGTTTTAACTGCCTCTCTTCAAGGCATATCTTAGCGGACTGCCCTTCGAAAGGAGTTTGCATGCATTGCAAGCTAAGACATCATTCTACCTTACACCGCTTCGAAAAGCCACGGTCTATACCTGGAACAGTTACAAATCCTAGTGCCCAACCTGCGCTGAGCCTCACTAGTGATGCTTCTCCACCTAGCTCTTCTGTTTCTACTGTAAATACCGTTGCCCAATCCTACAATCAAACAACCCCCTCATGGCGTAGTGCTCAAGTTTTGTTATCTACGATCCAGGTCCAAGTTAAAGATTCTTCCGGCAATTGGCACTTAGTACGAGCCTTGCTCGACAATGCGGCAACTCATGACTTCATAACCTCATCATTAGTTGAAAGGTTAGGTCTCAAACCACTCTCCACCAATATTGAAATATCTGGTATCAACAACAGCAAGTCTACTTCCTTAAATTATGTCAAGCTGTAGGTGAAAGATTCAGTCCAATATGGCACTAACTTTCATCTAAACTGTCTGTCTATTCCGAGTATTGGCAGTCCTACTCCCAGTCGCTCTTTTTCCGTTGACGAATGGAAATTTCCCTCTGATCTAAAACTGGCTGACCCTCAATTCTATAAAAGCTCTCACGTTGACATTCTTTTTGGCGCTAACACATTTTGGCAAAATCTACTTCCGTCAAGGGTTAATATTTCATCTTGTATCTACGCCCACCATACTAAATTTGGCTGGCTTATCACAGGTTATATTCCTCTTCAAACTGTTCAAGGTTCCTCTCAATGCCATTTCACTAATGCAGATCTTCATCAGCGTCTGGAAAAATTTTGGCAAATCGAGTCCATTGAATCTGCTCCTTCTCTTTCATCAGAAGATGAATTTTGTGAACAACATTTTTTAGAAACCACTGTTCGTAACCCAGATGGCAGATTTATTGTCACAATGCCACGCATTTCTTCTCCTCCTTCTTTATGTGATTCCTATCCGAAAGCTCTTAAAGTTTTATTTGCAGTTGAGAATCAACTCAAGCAAGATCCTTCCACTCGCAAACAATACCTTGAATTCATGGAGGATTATGAAGCTTCTAACCATATGGAGACTGTTCAAGATTTCAACCCTTCTTTAGATTCAGTGTATTTAAATCACCATCCCGTTTGGAAGAATCCCTCCACCAAAGAAAAGATAAGAGTTGTTTTTAATGGTTCTGCCCCTGATGCCAATGGCATTTCCTTAAATGACACTCTCCTATCTGGACCTGACATTCAGTCTGATCTCCCGTCTATTCTTTTAAATTTTCATCTATTTCCTATTGGAATCATAGCCGACGTACAACAAATGTATAGACAAATTTTGATTAATTCCGAACAACAAAATCTTCAACGATTTCTCTGGCGTGATGCTCCTACTAAAACCATAAAGATCTTAAAATTAAAAACCGTAACGTATGGGCTTAAACAATCGGCTTTTCTTGCCATTCGTACTTTGAAATATCTTAGCGGCTTCGGTGGCGTAGTCGGTAGCATGCTGAACTGCTATGCCCAAGATAGCGGGTTCAAACCCGGCCGATGTCGTCGGATTTTTTAAGAGCGTTGAAAATCCTTCAGTATGCCTTCCTTCGGAGGGGAAGTAAAGTCGGCGGTCCCATGTCATAGATTTATGGCATGTAAAAAATCCTTTCACAGACTAAACTTGTGTAAAGCAAAATTTGTTAGGTTAGATTTCGTCAGAACGCTCTATCAAAGTTCCAACGTTCACCACTAGGTATCATTGATATCTGGTGGCGAAAGTTGGAACTACTTGAAATTGAACGGAATGTGTAGCTCACCCTTTAAGGTATCCGCTGGAAGCAGCTACAGACTCAGGCGAGCCGAACATGTCCTCGGACACTCCCGGCACTAAAAGCCATACGATAAATAAATAAATTTGAAATATCTTGCCGACCAAGTTGGTCATTTGTTTCCTTAAGAAACTCCAATTTTGTTAAAAAATTCCTTCTACGTTGATGACTTTCTTTTTTCTTTTAAGAATGTATCTGAGGCTATCGAACTCTCTCAAAGTTTAAAAACTTTACTTAGCAGAGGAGGATTCTTACTTCATCGTTGGAACTCAAATTCTGAGGAACTTCTATCCAATCTCTTGCCACATTATCCTGTTAATACTCCAGTAGAGCTTTGTCAATTGGAGGATGCTACTAAGGTGTTGGGAATACACTGGTATCCTAAAGCCGACTCATTCTTTTACGAAGTAAATTTGTCTTTCTCACCTCCACAAACCAAAAGACAAGTGCTATCAGAAATAGCTAAGATATATGACCCGCTTCAGTTCATTGCACCCGTAATTGTTCTAGCTAAAATCTTCATGCAAGAGCTATGGTCATTGAACTCGGATTGGGATGATCCCATTCCTCCTTCGCTTCTACAAAAGTGGCTTGCCTTTTGGCACAATCTTTGTGATCTCTCATTAATAGACATTCCTAGAGTGCTAGTTCCGTTCTCTTGCTCTCTTGTCCTGGATTTGCACCTTTTTGCTGACAGTTCGACCAAAGCATACGGATGTTGTGCTTACATTGTAAGCCGCTCCCCTTTATGCTCCAATTTGATATGTGCTAAATCTAAGGTTGCGCCTTTGAAACCCGTTTCATTACCTCGTCTTGAACTCTGTGCCGCATTACTTCGGCCGAATTAGCTAACAAACTCAAACAAACACTCAACTGTAAGTTCTCGCACACATATTTTTGGACAGATTCCTCTACTGCTTTGGCATGGATTTCTAAACCTCCTTCTAATTGGCAAGCTTTTGAAGCTAACAGAGTTGAGAAAATTCAAACTGTTTCTAAACCAGAACAATGGAACCATGCTTCTAGCAAAGACAACCCCGCCGACCTCATTTCTAGTGGTTGTTCACCTAGGTCACTATCTCAATCCTGTTTGTACTGGCACGGCCCTTCATGGCTTTCTGAAAGAATTCAAAACCGACCTTCTAACTCTGATTTCCCGTTTAGAGGATATTCCTGAAATCAGCAAAAAAGCTTCTGCCTTTGTAACTGCCAACACTCCTTCCTTGTTGGAACGTTACTCTTCTTTTCAAAAACTAGTGCGCATCACTGCTTATGTGCTCAGATGGAAATTTTTAGTACTAGATCAACCTCTATTCCCTCAGCTTTTTCTTTCGGCTGTTGAACTGCAAATTGCCACCGTCAAAGTTCTTTGGCTCACCCAGAGAGAGGCGTTCTCAGTCGAAATAAACATATTGGCTAAAGGTAAAACTCTCAAGAAACACAGCAGGCTTTTTGCCTTATACCCTTTTCTAGATGGCGATGGTTTGTTAAGAGTGGGCGGCAGACTTTCTCTTTCTGACTTCTCTGATGAAAAAAAGCACCCTATTATCCTTCCGTCTAAACATCATGTTACTCGGATAATCATTCGTCAGTTTCATTATCAAAACTTACATGTTGGTTCTAGAACCCTTCTATGCTTGATACGGGAAAAATACTGGCCTATTAATGGTTTACACGAAGTCACTTCTGTTATACATAAATGTATTACTTGTTTCAAAGCTAAGCCTAAACCTAATCAGCAACTCATGGCTGACCTTCCCCCATTTCGTTCAGCTCCTTGCAGACCTTTTTCCTTCACCGGCATTGATTACGCCGGTCCGTTTGTGTATCAACAAAATCACCCTAGTGCTAAAAGGAAAATCCTTGGAAAACTATACGTTTCTCGATTTGTCTGTATGGTCACTGGCTCTATTCATCTTGAGCTCATAACTAGTGCCTCCACCTCATATTTTCTTTCCGCTTTCTCTAGATTCATTTCACGAAGGGGCATTCCTTCAGAAGTCTTCTCTGATAATGCCAAAACCTTTGTTGGAGCTTCGCAGCAATGGTATAAAGCCCTTTGTTCCCCTTGTGCGAAAGAACAAATCTCCAATTACTCGCACTTAAACCAATTCAAATGGCATTTCATCCCTCCTTATGCGCCCCATCATGGCGGACGATGGGAATCTTGTGTGAAACTCACAAAAAATCATTTAAAGAAAACTCTTGGCTCTAGTATTGTAACTTACGAAGAATTCAATTCTTTAATTATACTCATTGAGGGAATTGTCAACTCACGACCTCTTTCTCCTCTTTCCAACGATCCTTGTGATTTCCTTCCTTTGACTCCAGGTCATTTTCTGGTGGGCAGTTCCTTAGCTGCGTCTCCTCCGTTGCTTGATCGTAAACTTGATCTGTCTTTGCCTATCTTGTGGAGAAAGATAGAATTCCTTAAAGCTCAATTTTGGAAGAGGTGGAGACTTGAGTATTTTCACTCGCTCCAAAGGAGGAACAAGTGGCAGCTCTCTCGGCCTAACCTTCAGGAGGGTGATTTGGTTCTTCTCAAAGACCCAAGTCCTCCTCTTGTATGGAAAACTGGTCGTGTTATAAAATGCTATTATGGCAGAGATGCTCGATTTCGAGTGGTCAAACTTAAAACTTCATCAGGACACTGTGTTCGTCCTATTTCAGTCATTTGCCCTCTGCCACTCTACCTCTTCTCACTCATGTTTTTTTTCTCTTCTTCTCTGTTGGCCCTCTAGCAGTATGTTCACTTTTAAGTGAAATTTACAAAGTTCACTTTTTTTTATTATAACATAAGCTCTTACCTGTCAGTGTCATTCTCTCCTTTTTTCTCATTTGTACCTGCTTGCACGTGTTCCGCGATACTGCACTTTTCCGGAAGTAATGCTGGTCACGAGGTTCATTTTCAGTTGGCCCCTTTCTCTGATTGACCTTCAGCGGCTTCGAGAAAGCTCCACGCTCTCGTATTGGCCGACGTCATCTGTCCACATCACGCATCCAGCACGTTGGCCGGTATATAGCCTGCCCTGGCCTACATCAACAGTCTGTCTCCAGCAAGTCACAATGCCAGTCACTCATCTTCAGCCGTCTTCACGCTGTTTGCACAACTCTTGAAAGTGTCTCAACGCCGTGTGCTAATGCATCGCAAAATGCTTCTAGTCAAACCAGCAGTGCATTCTAAAATCTACGAAATCTATATAAGTTAACATCGATACTTGGCCTACGTCAGTTTGTCGTGAGCAAAAACGATAAACAAATTTTCTTTTGTGCTGGGCACGAAGTCTTCAACATTTCCAAGACGGAAAAAAGTGATCAAAACCGAGTTCTACGAAATCTATATACGTTTACATCGATAATTGGCCCACGTCAGTTTTGTGCTGGGCACGAAGTCTTCAACATTTCTAAGACGGAAAAAAGTGATCAACACGTTCTTCCTCCATTTCTATTATGTGGAAATTCCTCTACACCAACGCCAACAAGCTAAGTGTTTATTATAACCTAAAACATTTCTAAACTTAAAAATGTATCTATCTTTTTTTTTAGGGTTATGTCACAAGGCTTAAATAACTTGTCAAACCATGCCAAACTAAACTTATTTCCTTCTATTAAGTGGTTTAAGCATGTATTATGCCTTTAAATTGTGGGCTATGAGAAAACAACTGTTCTCTCTCTTTCACATGTTAACTATCCTTCAAAACAAATCATCCTTTTCTCTATTTTTGTATAAACTATTGGGCTTAACACCAGTTCACCTCTCTGACGAAGTGAATGGCTTGTCCTCTACTTAATCTATCAAGGTGTTTTTTGGAATGCTCCCATTTCAATTGTAAACAACCTCGCCTTGTAACTATCAGGCGACTAGTGGGATGTTATCCCTACTGGCATGTAAATGTTGATTTTTCTGTAAATAAACTAGCCTACTCTCGGTGTGCAGTCCTAGGCTAGATTTTAAGCCATTATTGAGTACTATAGTTACTCACTAATTTACCCTGCATAGTTCTACTTTAGACTAACTGGCCACAAAGTGGTTACTTATTCTCAGGGTTGTTGGCATTCAAGCTTATGAAATCTTGCTCGCTTGTTGTCGGCCTGTCAAAGGTCACATTTCCATTACATGTTTATATATTTATTGTTAATCTTTTGAAAGCTTATGAAATCTTGCTCGCTTGTTGTCGGCCTGTCAAAGGTCACATTTCCATTACATGTTTATATATTTATTTATTGTTAATCTTTTGAAAGATGTTTTTGAATAAAATACCACTGTTATTGGCAAACTGTTTCCATTGCTATTTACTCATCAATGTTCAATCTGTTCCTACTTAGTAAAGTTCATTTGCTTATTAGACTAGAAGCTTCACTTCTAGTCATTCCCGAAAAAGGAGGTCTCGCATTGACATATCCTAACCATGTTGGTGCCGAAACCCGGGACCATTAAATAACCTTCATAATTGCTTATTGTAAGAAACAGGTTGCCAAGCCATTCGGTAAGCTATTGCAGCTTTCCACTTCTGTTATTAATGCTAATTGTATTTTTCAGCTATCGCTATGAAAGCTGTGTTTGGGTGAGCGGAGATGTCCCTTGTTACCACCTCTACCAGTACAAATACTACTACTACCATTTCAGACGCTCGGCAGTCTTGCAGATCGGTGAGTGAAAGTACTCAAAGTTCCGCCATGTCTCTTCCTAAGGAGCTTGTAGCCAAAAGAACCGCCTGTAAAAACAAACTTACTCGTTTTCAGCAGTTTTTGGGTACCAAATCTTTTGATGATCACAATTATGACGTTCTAGTTCAACGTTTTAACGTTTATCAGCAACATTTTCAGGAGTATGATGTGTTGCAAACCGAAATTGAAACAATCGAACCTGATCAAGAACAGGATCGCAGTTCTGTTGAAGAACTGTATTACAATATGTATGGCGAAGCTAATGATTTAATTAAGCAATTAGCAACCCATCCAAACACCGAAGTTAGCAAACCGTTTCTTCCTAAAATCCAACTTCCTACCTTTTCAGGGGAGGAAAAACAGTGGGATTCCTTTTTTGAACTTTTTTCTTCTCTAATACACGATAATAGATCATTCCCTGAGATTCAAAAATTTTATTATTTAAAGTCTGTTCTTCAGGGTCCTCCTTTAAAGTTAACTGAAGCTTTACCTCTCACAACCTAAAATTACTCGGTAGCTATTGACCTCATCCAACAGCGATATGACAATGCCAAACATAGGATTCAACGCCATATGAACGCCTTGTTTAATTTACCAGCTTCACGCCCTGATAATTTATCATCCCTTAGAAATCTGGGAGACACCGTTGAACTTCATGTAAGAGCCCTAGAACATCTTAAACAACCTGTTGAATATTGGGATCTTTTTCTTATACATCTCACTACGTCCAAATTTGACCTTAATACTCGTAAAGCATGGGAATCCGATTTAGTGGACAAACCTGAACCCACATTTAAAGTTTTGATCTCTTTCATGAAGAAACGTTGTCAAATTCTTTCTGCTTTCATCATTAAAGCTGAAGGTTCCACAGATGTCAGCAAAAGTAAACCCACCCAGCATTTCTCGGAAAAATCTTCACATTCTCATGTTTTCTCTATACAAGGTAATAACACCTCGTGTATTCTTTGCAATAATCCTCACCCCTTATATTTCTGCAATACCTTCAAAGGTCTTTCAGTTGACGATCGTAGAAAAGCTGTGTCGCAAAACAAATGTTGTTTTAACTGCCTCTCTTCAAGGCATATCTTAGCGGACTGCCCTTCGAAAGGAGTTTGCATGCATTGCAAGCTAAGGCATCATTCTACCTTACACCGCTTCGAAAAGCCACGGTCTATACCTGGAACAGTTACAAATCCTAGTGCCCAACCTGCGCTGAGCCTCACTAGTGATGCTTCTCCACCTAGCTCTTCTGTTTCTACTGTAAATACCGTTGCCCAATCCTACAATCAAACAACCCCCTCATGGCGTAGTGCTCAAGTTTTGTTATCTACGATCCAGGTCCAAGTTAAAGATTCTTCCGGCAATTGGCACTTAGTACGAGCCTTGCTCGACAATGCGGCAACTCATGACTTCATAACCTCATCATTAGTTGAAAGGTTAGGTCTCAAACCACTCTCCACCAATATTGAAATATCTGGTATCAACAACAACAAGTCTACTTCCTTAAATTATGTCAAGCTGTAGGTGAAAGATTCAGTCCAATATGGCACTAACTTTCATCTAAACTGTCTGTCCATTCCGAGTATTGGCAGTCCTACTCCTAGTCGCTCTTTTTCCGTTGACGAATGGAAATTTCCCTCTGATCTAAAACTGGCTGACCCTCAATTCTATAAAAGCTCTCACGTTGACATTCTTTTTGGCGCTAACACATTTTGGCAAAATCTTCTTCCGTCAAGGGTTAATATTTCATCTTGTATCTACGCCCACCATACTAAATTTGGCTGGCTTATCACAGGTTATATTCCTCTTCAAACTGTTCAAGGTTCCTCTCAATGCCATTTCACTAATGCAGATCTTCATCAGCGTCTGGAAAAATTTTGGCAAATCGAGTCCATTGAATCTGCTCCTTCTCTTTCATCAGAAGATGAATTTTGTGAACAACATTTTTTAGAAACCACTGTTCGTAACCCAGATGGCAGATTTATTGTCACAATGCCACGCATTTCTTCTCCTCCTTCTTTATGTGATTCCTATCCGAAAGCTCTTAAAGCTTTATTTGCAGTTGAAAATCAACTCAAGCAAGATCCTTCCACTCGCAAACAATACCTTGAATTCATGGAGGATTATGAAGCTTCTAACCATATGGAGACTGTTCAAGATTTCAACCCTTCTTTAGATTCAGTGTATTTAAATCACCATCCCGTTTGGAAGAATCCCTCCACCAAAGAAAAGATAAGAGTTGTTTTTAATGGTTCTGCCCCTGATGCCAATGGCATTTCCTTAAATGACACTCTCCTATCTGGACCTGACATTCAGTCTGATCTCCCGTCTATTCTTTTAAATTTTCATCTATTTCCTATTGGAATCATAGCCGACGTACAACAAATGTATAGACAAATTCTGATTAATTCCGAACAACAAAATCTTCAACGAATTCTCTGGCGTGATGCTCCTACTAAAACCATAGTGATCTTAAAATTAAAAACCGTAACGTATGGGCTTAAACCATCGGCTTTTCTTGCCATTCGTACTTTGAAATATCTTGCCGACCAAGTTGGTCATTTGTTTCCTTAGGAAACTCCAATTTTGTTAAAAAATTCCTTCTACGTTGATGACTTTCTTTTTTCTTTTAAGAATGTATCTGAGGCTATCGAACTCTCTCAAAGTTTAAAAACTTTACTTAGCAGAGGAGGATTCTTACTTCATCGTTGGAACTCAAATTCTGAGGAACTTCTATCCAATCTCTTGCCACATTATCCTGTTAATACTCCAGTAGAGCTTTGTCAATTGGAGGATGCTACTAAGGTGTTGGGAATACACTGGTATCCTAAAGCCGACTCATTCTTTTACGAAGTAAATTTGTCTTCCTCACCTCCACAAACCAAAAGACAAGTGCTATCAGAAATAGCTAAGATATATGACCCGCTTCAGTTCATTGCACCCGTAATTGTTCTAGCTAAAATCTTCATGCAAGAGCTATGGTCATTGAACTCGGATTGGGATGATCCCATTCCTCCTTCGCTTCTACAAAAGTGGCTTGCCTTTTGGCACAATCTTTGTGATCTCTCATTAATAGACATTCCTAGAGTGCTAGTTCCGTTCTCTTGCTCTCTTGTCCTGGATTTGCACCTTTTTGCTGACAGTTCGACCAAAGCATACGGATGTTGTGCTTACATTGTAAGCCGCTCCCCTTTATGCTCCAATTTGATATGTGCTAAATCTAAGGTTGCGCATTTGAAACCCGTTTCATTACCTCGTCTTGAACTCTGTGCCGCATTACTTGCTGCCGAATTAGCTAACAAACTCAAACAAACACTCAACTGTAAGTTCTCGCACACATATTTTTGGACAGATTCCTCTACTGCTTTGGCATGAATTTCTAAACCTCCTTGTAATTGGCAAGCTTTTGTAGCTAACAGAGTTGAGAAAATTCAAACTGTTTCTAAACCAGAACAATGGAACCATGCTTCTAGCAAAGACAACCCCGCCGACCTCATTTCTAGTGGTTGTTCACCTAGGTCACTATCTCAATCCTGTTTGTACTGGCACGGCCCTTCATGGCTTTCTGAAAGAATTCAAAACCGACCTTCTAACTCTGATTTCCCGTTTAGAGGATATTCCTGAAATCAGCAAAAAAGCTTCTGCCTTTGTAACTGCCAACACTCCTTCCTTGTTGGAACGTTACTCTTCTTTTCAAAAACTAGTGCGCATCACTGCTTATGTGCTCAGATGGAAATTTTTAGTACTAGATCAACCTCTATTCCCTCAGCCTTTTCTTTCGGCTGTTGAACTGCAAATTGCCACCATCAAAGTTCTTTGGCTCACCCAGAGAGAGGCGTTCTCAGTCGAAATAAACATATTGGCTAAAGGTAAAACTCTCAAGAAACACAGCAGGCTTTTTGCCTTATACCCTTTTCTAGATGGCGATGGTTTGTTAAGAGTAGGTGGCAGACTTTCTCTTTCTGACTTCTCTGATGAAAAAAAGCACCCTATTTTCCTTCCGTCTAAACATCATGTTACTCGGATAATCATTCGTCAGTTTCATTATCAAAACTTACATGTTGGTTCTAGAACCCTTCTATGCTTGATACGGGAAAAATACTGGCCTATTAATGGTTTACACGAAGTCACTTCTGTTATACATAAATGTATTACTTGTTTCAAAGCTAAGCCTAAACCTAATCAGCAACTCATGGCTGACCTTCCCCCATTTCGTTCAGCTCCTTGCAGACCTTTTTCCTTCACCGGCATTGATTACGCCGGTCCGTTTGTGTATCAATAAAATCACCCTAGTGCTAAAAGAAAATCCTTGGAAAACTATACGTTTCTCGATTTGTCTGTATGGTCACTGGCTCTATTCATCTTGAGCTCATAACTAGTGCCTCCACCTCATATTTTCTTTCCGCTTTCTCTAGATTCATTTCACGAAGGGGCATTCCTTCAGAAGTCTTCTCTGATAATGCCAAAACCTTTGTTGGAGCTTCGCAGCAATGGTATAAAGCCCTTTGTTCCCCTTGTGCGAAAGAACAAATCTCCAATTACTCGCACTTAAACCAATTCAAATGACATTTCATCCCTCCTTATGCTCCCCATCATGGCGGACGATGGGAATCTTGTGTGAAACTCACAAAAAATCATTTAAAGAAAACTCTTGGCTCTAGTATTGTAACTTACGAAGAATTCAATTCTTTAATTATACTCATTGAGGGAATTGTCAACTCACGACCTCTTTATCCTCTTTCCAACGATCCTTGTGATTTCCTTCCTTTGACTCCGGGTCATTTTCTGGTGGGCAGTTCCTTAGCTGCGTCTCCTCCGTTGCTTGATCGTAAACTTGATCTGTCTTTGCCTATCTTGTGGAGAAAGATAGAATTCCTTAAAGCTCAATTTTGGAAGAGGTGGAGACTTGAGTATTTTCACTCGCTCCAAAGGAGGAACAAGTGGCAGCTCTCTCGGCCTAACCTTCAGGAGGGTGATTTGGTTCTTCTCAAAGACCCAAGTCCTCCTCTTGTATGGAAAACTGGTCGTGTTATAAAATGCTATTATGGCAGAGATGCTCGAGTTCGAGTGGTCAAACTTAAAACTTCATCAGGACACTGTGTTCGTCCTATTTCAGCCATTTGCCCTCTGCCACTCTACCTCTTCTCACTCATGTTTTTTTTTCTCTTCTTCTCTGTTGCCCCTCTGGCAGTATGCTCACTTTTAAGTGAAATTTACAAAGTTCACTTATTTTTATTATAACATAACCTCTTACCTGTCAGTGGCATTCTCTCCTTTTTTCTCATTTGTACCAGCTTGCACGTGTTCCGCGATACTGCACTTTTCCGGAAGTAATGCTGGTCACGAGGTTCATTTTCAGTTGGCCCCTTTCTCTGATTGGCCTTCAGCGGCTTCGAGAAAGCTCCACGCTCTCATATTGGCCGACGTCATCTGTCCACATCACGCATCCAGCACGTTGGCCGGTATATAGCCTGCCCTGGCCTACATCAACAGTCTGTCTCCAGCAAGTCACAATGCCAGTCACTCATCTTCAGCCGTCTTCACGCTGTTTGCACAACTCTTGAAAGTGTCTCAATGCCGTGTGCTAATGCATCGCAAAATGCTTCTAGTCAAACCAGCAGTGCATTCTAAAATCTACGAAATCTATATAAGTTAACATCGATACTTGGCCTACGTCAGTTTGTCGTGAGCAAAAACGATAAACAAATTTTCTTTTGTGCTGGGCACGAAGTCTTCAACATTTCCAAGACGGAAAAAAGTGATCAAAACCGAGTTCTACGAAATCTATATACGTTTACATCGTTAATTGGCCCACGTCAGTTTTGTGCTGGGCACGAAGTCTTCAACATTTCTAAGACGGAAAAAAGTGATCAACACGTTCTTCCTCCATTTCTATTATGTGGAAATTCCTGTACACCAACGCCAACAAGCTAAGTGTTTATTATAACCTAAAACATTTCTAAACTTAAAAATGTATCTATCTTTTTTTTTTAGGGTTATGTCACAAGGCTTAAATAACTTGTCAAACCATGCCAAACTAAACTTATTTCCTTCTATTAAGTGGTTTAAGCATGTATTATGCCTTTAAATTGTGGGCTATGAGAAAACAACTGTTCTCTCTCTTTCACATGTTAACTATCCTTCAAAACAAATCATCCTTTTCTCTATTTTTGTATAAACTATTGGGCTTAACACCAGTTCACCTCTCTGACGAAGTGAATGGCTTGTCCTCTACTTAATCTATCAAGGTGTTTTTTGGAATGCTCCCATTTCAATTGTAAACAACCTCGCCTTGTAACTATCAGGCGACTAGTGGGATGTTATCCCTACTGGCATGTAAATGTTGATTTTTCTGTAAATAAACTAGCCTACTCTCGGTGTGCAGTCCTAGGCTAGATTTTAAGCCATTATTGAGTACTATAGTTACTCACTAATTTACCCTGCATAGTTCTACTTTAGACTAACTGGCCACAAAGTGGTTACTTATTCTCAGGGTTGTTGGCATTCAAGCTTATGAAATCTTGCTCGCTTGTTGTCGGCCTGTCAAAGGTCACATTTCCATTACATGTTTATATATTTATTGTTAATCTTTTGAAAGCTTATGAAATCTTGCTCGCTTGTTGTCGGCCTGTCAAAGGTCACATTTCCATGACATGTTTATATATTTATTTATTGTTAATCTTTTGAAAGATGTTTTTTGAATAAAATACCACTGTTATTGGCAAACTGTTTCCATTGCTATTTACTCATCAATGTTCAATCTGTTCCTACTTAGTAAAGTTCATTTGCTTATTAGACTAGAAGCTTCACTTCTAGTCCTTCCCGAAAAAGGAGGTCTCGCATTGACATATCCTAACCATGTTGGTGCCGAAACCCGGGACAATTAAATAACCTTCATAATTGCTTATTGTAAGAAACAGGTTGCCAAGCCATTCGGTAAGCTATTGCAGCTTTCCACTTCTGTAATTATTGCTAATTGTATTTTTCAGCTATCGCTATGAAAGCTGTGTTTGGGTGAGCGGAGATGTCCCTTGTTACCACATCTACCAGTACAAATACTACTACTACCACTTCAGACGCTCGGCAGTCTAGCAGATCGGTGAGTGAAAGTACTCAAAGTTCCGCCATGTCTCTTCCTAAGGAGCTTGTAGCCAAAAGAACCGCCTGTAAAAACAAACTTACTCGTTTTCAGCAGTTTTTGGGTACCAAATCTTTTGATGATCACAATTATGACGTTCTAGTTCAACGTTTTAACGTTTATCAGCAACATTTTCAGGAGTATGATGTGTTGCAAACCGAAATTGAAACAATCGAACAATGATCAAGAACAGGATCGCAGTTCTGTTGAAGAACTGTATTACAATAAGTATGGCGAAGCTAATGATTTAATTAAGCAATTAGCAACCCATCCAAACACCGAAGTTAGCAAACCGTTTCTTCCTAAAATCCAACTTCCTACCTTTTCAGGGGAGGAAAAACAGTGGGATTCCATTTTTGAACTTTTTTCTTCTCTAATACATGATAATAGATCATTCCCTGAGATTCAAAAATTTTATTATTTAAAGTCTGTTCTTCAGGGTCCTCCTTTAAAGTTAACTGAAGCTTTACCTCTCACAACCTAAAATTACTCGGTAGCTATTGACCTCATCCAACAGCGATATGACAATGCCAAACTTAGGATTCAACGCCATATGAACGCCTTGTTTAATTTACCAGCTTCACGCCCTGATAATTTATCATCCCTTAGAAATCTGGGAGACACCGTTGAACTTCATGTAAGAGCCCTAGAACATCTTAAACAACCTGTTGAATATTGGGATCTTTATCTTATACATCTCACTACGTCCAAATTTGACATTAATACTCGTAAAGCATGGGAATCCGATTTAGTTGACAAACCTGAACCCACATTTAAAGTTTTGATCTCTTTCATAAAGAAACGTTGTCAAATTCTTTCTGCTTTCATCAATAAAGCTGAAGGTTCCACAGATGTCAGCAAAAGTAAACCCACCCAGCATTTCTCGGAAAAATCTTCACATTCTCATGTTTTCTCTATACAAGGTAATAACACCTCGTGTATTCTTTGCAATAATCCTCACCCCTTATATTTCTGCAATACCTTCAAAGGTCTTTCAGTTGACGATCGTAGAAAAGCTGTGTCGCAAAACAAATGTTGTTTTAACTGCCTCTCTTCAAGGCATATCTTAGCGGACTGCCCTTCGAAAGGAGTTTGCATGCATTGCAAGCTAAGACATCATTCTACCTTACACCGCTTCGAAAAGCCACGGTCTATACCTGGAACAGTTACAAATCCTAGTGCCCAACCTGCGCTGAGCCTCACTAGTGATGCTTCTCCACCTAGCTCTTCTGTTTCTACTGTAAATACCGTTGCCCAATCCTACAATCAAACAACCCCCTCATGGCGTAGTGCTCAAGTTTTGTTATCTACGATCCAGGTCCAAGTTAAAGATTCTTCCGGCAATTGGCACTTAGTACGAGCCTTGCTCGACAATGCGGCAACTCATGACTTCATAATCTCATCATTAGTTGAAAGGTTAGGTCTCAAACCACTCTCCACCAATATTGAAATATCTGGTATCAACAACAGCAAGTCTACTTCCTTAAATTATGTCAAGCTGTAGGTGAAAGATTCAGTCCAATATGGCACTAACTTTCATCTAAACTGTCTGTCCATTCCGAGTATTGGCAGTCCTACTCCTAGTCGCTCTTTTTCCGTTGACGAATGGAAATTTCCCTCTGATCTAAAACTGGCTGACCCTCAATTCTATAAAAGCTCTCACGTTGACATTCTTTTTGGCGCTAACACATTTTGGCAAAATCTTCTTCCGTCAAGGGTTAATATTTCATCTTGTATCTACGCCCACCATACTAAATTTGGCTGGCTTATCACAGGTTATATTCCTCTTCAAACTGTTCAAGGTTCCTCTCAATGCCATTTCACTAATGCAGATCTTCATCAGCGTCTGGAAAAATTTTGGCAAATCGAGTCCATTGAATCTGCTCCTTCTCTTTCATCAGAAGATGAATTTTGTGAACAACATTTTTTAGAAACCACTGTTCGTAACCCAGATGGCAGATTTATTGTCACAATGCCACGCATTTCTTCTCCTCCTTCTTTATGTGATTCCTATCCGAAAGCTCTTAAAGCTTTATTTGCAGTTGAGAATCAACTCAAGCAAGATCCTTCCACTCGCAAACAATACCTTGAATTCATGGAGGATTATGAAGCTTCTAACCATATGGAGACGGTTCAAGATTTCAACCCTTCTTTAGATTCAGTGTATTTAAATCACCATCCCGTTTGGAAGAATCCCTCCACCAAAGAAAAGATAAGAGTTGTTTTTAATGGTTCTGCCCCTGATGCCAATGGCATTTCCTTAAATGACACTCTCCTATCTGGACCTGACATTCAGTCTGATCTCCCGTCTATTCTTTTAAATTTTCATCTATTTCCAATTGGAATCATAGCCGACGTACAACAAATGTATAGACAAATTCTGATTAATTCCGAACAACAAAATCTTCAACGATTTCTCTGGCGTGATGCTCCTACTAAAACCATAAAGATCTTAAAATTAAAAACCGTAACGTATGGGCTTAAACAATCGGCTTTTCTTGCCATTCGTACTTTGAAATATCTTAGCGGCTTCGGTGGCGTAGTCGGTAGCATGCTGAACTGCTATGCCCAAGATAGCGGGTTCAAACCCGGCCGATGTCGTCGGATTTTTTAAGAGCGTTGAAAATCCTTCAGTATGCCTTCCTTCGGAGGGGAAGTAAAGTCGGCGGTCCCATGTCATAGAT